>JAWDJE010000005.1:238690000-239890000 GCA_035047345.1 Bradypodion ventrale
CACATAAGAACCCCAGAACTAGAGAGTATATTTAGACTTTTTTTTCTTATTTATCATTTATTCTCCAAAATACAATTAACACTCCTGTTATGTACTACAATATAAACTACTGGTATAAACAGGACCACAATGTTGTTAAATATGACAATTCCTATTACAGAACTGTTAAAAGATTGAAAGGTATATCCACTGCTATTTTGACATTGTGCTTGTACTTTGGAGAAGGCAAAAATACTTTCTGATATAACCTCTTATTACTACTCAGAACATCAAAACTCTGTGCTACCCTGCAGCTTTGGTGTTTTCCATCCACAATTACCCTCTCCTTCTGCTGCCAACCAACATTCTTGCCGGGAATAGCCAGGCCCCTTAAGCCCTTGAAACCTGTGGGCAGCAAGCCAGAGATCACAGGAACAATCAGGGAAGGTGGAGAAGTCTGCCAGGTTTCCAAGGTACTAGTATGCATGCATGCCTGTGCCTTACAGTAAACCCACAGGATTTTGTATGTTTTGTATCTAGACAGACAATGCTGACTCAGAACCTCTTTATGTTACTTGGCTAAAGCATGTGGGTGAGGAGAGGAAATGTGGGGTGGGGTGGGGGTGGGGGTGGGCAGAGACTTACAATCTATGAAGAGGTATTTAGGAAGACGTCTTTTCCTGTATGGGAATCTCAAGATCTGAAACTTACGTCAAGAACAAGAGAGGCTAGCAATATAATGTGCGTAACGTGCAGCCTGCACAACACAAGTAGAAAGGGAGGAAAGGGAGCAAAAAGTCCCTAAAATACCATCCATTATTAATTGCTGTCTTGTGCAGCATAATGTAAAGCACTCTACCAGATACACACAGTATTGACATTTGCCAAGCCCTGGGAAAAGAATGAAAGGTCTCTTCATGTTCCATCTTTAGGCATTACCACAGCGATGGTTAACCTTGGCACTCCAGCTGTTCTGGAACTTCAATTCCCAGAAGCCCTGATCAGCAGGAGTGCTGATTCGGGCTTCTGGTAAATGAAGTCCAAGAAGTCCACCAGGGACTTCAGATATGAAGTATAGTCAGATCATATGGATCTCCTTCTTAAGAGCTGAGTTTGGTTGCAGTTTGGGGGGGGGGGGTGTTTCTCAGCAAATTTAAGATTTGTTAATGTACAGTATAGTGCCCATAATATAGGTTCATGATGGGAAGTTGTACTTCATCATATCTGCAAAAGTACCACATTAAAGCAAGTCTCATATCACATGCCAAAGCTTGCCAAAAAGCAAAGGGAGTTAACATGTTTGGGAATAGTCTGTGATTCAGGCATATCAGAGAAAAAACAAAACAAAAATACTGTAGCACTTTGAAGACTAACTATTATATTTCAATGTAAGCTTTCGTGTATCAAGTCCACTTCATCAGACATGGGAGTGAGGCTTCATGGCATCAATTTATACACATCAGGTACAGAGGTACAGAGCGATGGGTTAGCATAACAGGTAAGCATACAAATCAATGTGATTTCATACAATTGATAATGGCAAATTATTTCTGGTTGTTATTCAGATTAGCTCTAAATCCCTCTATTTTTCAATTGCAAAAAGGTGGTATGATATAACAAAATATAATGTACAACATATATAGCAGCATATAACAATCTGTGTATCAAATTTGATAATGTTCCAGAAGTTAACATAACAGCCTTAGTAGCATGCTGAATAGTTTTTATCCTAACGCAGAGAGAAAACATAACAGGCCCATAGTGTGCCGGTGAGATCATCCATGGCAGAGATCAAAGGATGGTCCCTATCCATTCACTCAACAGTAAGGAAAAAACATCCACACCATCAGTCTCCTACAGAGCAACCCACATATTTTGTTCTGCAGAACTGGTGAACCATCCTTTTAATCCAGCAATGCATGTAATTATGCACACTCCCATTTATGCACACTCCCATCTACGTAAGAAGTTTCCAGTTTCCACATGGCACGACCTTACAGCTATCCAAAGAGGTTAGCAGGGGTGAATTCTTTCCTCATTTGACAAACACTCTTTGACAGCTTTGTGAATTATAAATAGTAAGTATGACAACTGTACCGCCTACAATTACCAGAGCTTTTAAGAAGAGCCTTTTAAAAAACCCACAGTTATGGGCAAAATGTTTTATGTGAGGAGAAAAATAATATAAACATACTAGTCATGGGTACAAATGATAATCCCAATTGAAATTGCATCCTCAACTTTCTAAAACAGCAAAAGGGGATTCATACATCTATCTAGCTGCTGGATCCCCCTTCATCACTATTTAAATTAGGGGTTCTCAACCTGACTGCGCCACGGGCTGGACAATTCCCCCTCAGACCACGCTGCAGGCCAGACACAATGGCGGCAGGCGCGTCCGATTCTGGGGTTGTTTTTGTGGGCCGGATGGAATGGCATTGAGGGCCAGGGCTGGCCCATGGACCATAGGTTGTGAACTCGATTTAAACTGATGGCAGCTATAATCCAAAAATTGGAAGGCCACATGTTTTCTGGTGCTCTTCTGTACCAACCTTGCTTAAATCAGTGGGTTCCAAGAAAGTATTTTAAATTGCTTCAATGGAACCATGGCATAAAAAAAAATAGGCGGGATAAACAAAGGCCAAAATGGAGGGTGGGGGAGAGGAAATTGATACGGGTGCATTCTTATTCCCCTTTGGGTCAGTAGTGAAAGAGAAGGCCCGCAGGAAGCTTTTTACTTGTTCTTGCAAGGAGAAACCTCTACAAGGCCAAGAGCCAGTACCAGGTTTTATTTAAGCAATTGGATAGGACATGGAATACAGGAAAGTGTGAGCCCTGAAAGTGGTATATCTTGTACACCCCCTCTTCCCAGTTTTTCACTACAGAGAATGGCCCAAAGCTCTGCAGAAAACCAAAGGAAAAGTTAAACATAAGCAATATATACCGAGTGAGCAAAAAAAGGCAACACTTGGCATTCTTGGCACTGATGAGGCTTAGCAAATCTTGACTTTAGCATGGCTTTGTTTCAGGCTGGATGGAGAGAAAATGTAAGTTGGAACTAAACCCATATCTATCAAAATTGATACAGTACATGGTGTGTCCAGTGGATCAGTCTACACCAGAAACAGACACTGCTTTAGTCTCTTCATGCCGTCAAGTACTACCCACAATCTGTCTTGCACACACCCATCTAAACAGAGGCCACTAACGGTACACATAATATAATATTATGCAGTCCAGACTAGGCTGAGGTCATCTGGACCATCAAAGGAGCTGTCTCAACATGAAAAATGCCATAGTTCCAGGTATTCTGAACTCTAATACACATTTTCCATTTGCTTTTTCGCGCAGCACAGACAGAGAAGCAACAGATATTTTAAAAAGGAAAGAAGCATATATGCCCTGATTTAAAACTTGACCCTCTGCCATATAATGCTGCCAGCAACAGCCTACACAGAAAATGCTCAGTCTGGAGGACCGGTTACTTCACTTCCTTACCCTTTCATCCTTCCTTAACCAAGACAGGGAGTAGGGGGGGGGGGGACTTCAAGTAAGGGTGAGTCTACTTCTCACCCACCCGTTTAAATCCTTTCTGTCCCTCCTTTTTATAAATGTCTGTTAAGTGAAACAGCACTAAACTGACATAAAAATGGTGAGCATCTGAATCAGAGCTGTAATAATTTCTTAAACTATAAAAATATTTTTAAAATTCAATTTACAAACTGAGTTGCAGTAATAGTCCTTATCAATGTGGGTAGAAAGCAGCCAAAAAAAAGGGAATAGATCAAGAAAGAGCCTCCTCGAAGATTGTGGTATTTATGGTATTTATGAACCACAATTGGGTGTACCCTGCTAATGGAAACCTTGTGTTACCAGCTAATCTTTCTCACACTAGATTAAGCAAAAGAAAGAAAGAAGTTCTGTTGGCCAAACAAAATATACTGTACAGTATAGTCGTGCCAAAAGATTAGATATACTCACTATCAGTAATGTGTTTGGTCCACAGAACAATTAATGAAAGGAACAAGAAATACAGTATGAAAACCTGTCTAGCCATTCCCTAAATTCCTTCCAAAGCACCTGTACAAGAAGTGAATTTATTTTGAACTGGGAGGGGACGCTGATAGCCATCTTACGCTATGGCAAAAAACAACAACCAAGAAACCCTTGTGACCATTTAAAGATTTTAAAGTGTTCCTTGGCATAAGACACATTCTGATGAAGCAGGTTGCAAGCCATGCCAATTACTGTACTCTATGTTAGCCTCCAAAGTTTCACAATCATCATTGTTATTTTGCAGATCTAAGGCATGGCAATTCAGCCTGTTTCAGAAATCAACATTTCAGCCAAGCCATCATGATTCCCATACATTTAAGGCAGTCCTGTGATGCCAATACAGTTTAGTTCCATCTCCAGTTGCAAAGTTGTACTCCTAGCAGCAGTGATCTCAAAGACTTCTGCCTGTCAGCACATCAAATTTTCATTTGCTCAGCTTGTACATTACCACCGAAATTAAGCTCTGTAAACGTGTTGTTTCACCAACTGATTTCCCCCGCAAAAGTAACACAGCCATCATATTCTCTTATGATGAGGTTAAATGTCAAGTACAGTGGTAACTCACATAACAAACGCCTCGTATAGCAAAAAAATTGCTCAACAAAGTGTTCGTTATGCAATGGTGATACCCCGCAAAATGATTTTTTTCCTGTTATGCGGGGTTTTGGTAACCGGTGTATACCTGCTTAACGGGAACTCCGGTTAATGATTTTTTTTTTTTATGCGGGGTATCTCCCATAGGGAACCGCATAACGGAAAAAACGCATAGCAAAGAGTTCCGTGGAATGGAGTTTTTTCATTATGCGGGGTTTTACTATATTAAAAAAGATCTGAGTAGTGGCAGAAAATATCTGAAAGGGGGAAAATACAAAGCAACTTTATACTGAATCAGATACTAACCATCTAAGAAGAGGTTATAAAAATATGCTTTTGGACTATAATTCTCAGAATACTTTGGCTACTCTGATTTTTTAAATTATAACATCTCAAAAGACTGTATCTAGCACAGCATTATCAACACAAGATATATGCAGATTTGCGGATTTACTAGGTAGCACAGCTACCTATCCAAAAGCACAACTCTGCATGCTATAATATACACTGACTAGCAGTAGCTTCTTAGGATTTCTGGCAGAAGTATTTCTGTCTTTTTTGAACATCATAGGAACTATACCAGGCACATTCTACATGCAAACTTTATTTTTTTTTTCTGCCTCTGAATGCCACTCCTTCCAAGATCCACCTTTCTGAATTCTAAAAACAAAAATAACTTGTTGAATTAAATTCACTTCTCAGCAATAGCTAGTGGCACCAAATGCATTTGTTTCAAACTCTTCCGTGTCCAGCTTTCCCACACTGTTCTTCAGATATCTGTTTTATAAGCCTGGGGTTGCAGTTTATCAGCTAAGAAATGGACAATCAAATAAACCACACAAGCAAGACTAAGCCAAACTAGGCACAAACAATGTTCCAGCAAGAATAAAATGTGAAAGAAATGTCTGGTGTGACTTGTGCAAGTCCTTTTATATCATCACCTACAAAAAAGCACAACCTTTTTAAAAACTACTGTTATCTTGATCTTAGCCTGGCATTTTTCTATGTACACAGTCTCTCTTCTTCTGCAGAATATTATTCAATCTTCTTTAGTCCCATACGTTAAAATATCTTACCAGGTAATAATGTTTTTTTAAAGAGCATTAAGTGCTTTAATAAATCTGGTTACAGCCGGCAGAGGGCAGCAGAACATATGCACCATACATAAAGGAAGCAGCAACTACCGATTTCATAAATAGAATTTCAACACAAAAGGCACAAGAGTTAACTTAGAAGGATAATCCTAGCCTATTACAGCACAAACCCACAAAAAGTATCACAGCATCTGAAAGACTAATGGTTTTTTATGACATACGCGCTTTCACAGACCCAAGTCCAAATCATAGAGAATTTTGCTCATAACACAAGACTGGGAACCAGGATACAGTATTTCTTTTAATCCTTTATTTTATCAATTTTATCAATATACCTCATGATCAGCTTGGACCCTCTGTCATCAAATGATCAGCTATCATATAATAGCAAGGAAAGGCTAAGCACTGAAGATAATAGCCCTCTGACTATCTAAACCTAGTACACAAAGTGATAGCTATGTTAGGTTTATTACACAATAAAATATTAAGAGACCACAGTATAAACTCTGTATTGATAATCTTATGTACAAACAAAACTATTCTGCTTTTTGCTTGATTTCTCATGTTCCTGTTCTGAAAAGGGATAACATGTTTTCGCTCTTTGCCTTCCCATTTTGAATTCCCAAATTCAAGCAACACTAAACCAGTTATCTAACCTCAAACCTAGCTAGCATTCCATCAACTTAATCTGTCACCATGAATTAATTCAAACTGGAAGATCCAGCAAAGCAATTAGAAACAAATTAGCTGAAGTACCCACACACAGTCGTATTAAAAACTGCATGCCTTAAATCTAACCACGCTTAACTGCATCTCCTTAGCAATGGGAAAAGTCCAAGAGCACTGAGAAAACAAACCTGGACTTTAGTAGGTTGATATAGCAATAGCAATTCCACTTATATACCACCCCATAGGACTTAGGCCACTCTCTGGGCGGTTCACAAGATAATTAGCATTTTGCCCTCAAGAAGTACTCATTTTACCAACCTCAGAAGGATGGAAGGCTGAGTCAACCATGAATCCCATCAGGACAGAACTTACAACATCAGCAGTTTTGGCTGCCGTACAGCAGTTTGACTTCTGCGCCACCAGGACTGATACGAGGCCAGCACTCTTCCCAATCAGCAAGAGAAGATTATAAGACTTCGTTAGCACAAATAAGAAAACAAATTACTTCCCCATAAGGCTCTTCAAGAGGACAGCAAAAATAACATGCAATTTTCCTTTGCTATGCTAAAAGTCTCATGGAAGCAGCTTTCTACAAGAGCAATGACCTGGATTCTACAAAGCTAAGCTCTGAGCTTCTGCCTTCTGGGGAAAGTGTCCATCTTCCGCGCCAGCAGTGTTTGTACGTTATTCAAGCACTTAAAAATAGCAACTGGGCAGCACGTTCCTCTCTCAAACTAGACACCTGACTCCCACTTGAGGTTGGAACTAGTCTTTTGCTCTAACGATGTGAAGTGTGTTCATCTTCCTCCTCAAAGACTCTAGTAACGTGTAACATCTTAGATAATATTTCATTCCTCATTTCCAAAGACACCATCTAGACACACACCCAGATTCTCTCAGTCCAAAACTGATAAGATGTGATTTGAATGCTATGGGTAAACAGAATGTAATAATAATAATAATAATAATAATAATAATAATAATAATAATAATAATAATAATAATAATAATAATAATAATAATAATAATAATAATAATAATAATTTAATGTTAAAGCATCATCTTTTCCCCAAGCAATACTCAACTATGAAAGAAGGCAGAGTTGCTACACAGCCTCCTCTTCCCCCAACTGACTTTGCACATGAGGCACAAGCTTTGCCCTCCTTATATAGCTATAATTCTTGTTGGTATTGCTCCACCTAAGTTAAGGAGAGAAGTAGCAATGGATGCCAAGAGAACTAAGCAAGAGAATGACCCTCAAGATCCTCTGAATGGATATGTGCCTCAAGTCCACTCTTGTGAGTACACAAGAGCAAAACCAAATTAAGCCGGAGGAAGGAGCTCACTGGACAAAGAATAACTTTAAAGGAGGATGTGGTTGACAAACTCGATCTTCCTTATGTCACTTGGACGACGCTGAACAGGCTGAGGGTCCAAGTCCCTAAATGTTCAAAATGTTCAAATAGGGGCTGCTGGTGGAAAACAACATGCCATGTGAATGTGGAGAGACACAGAACCCAGCTCATTTGCTGGTCTGCCGGTTACTACCGGAAACATGTATCAATGAGGTTTTAATGTTGCCCAACGACAAAGCCAATAAAGGTGGCTTCATTTGACAGTTAAGTCAGACCTGGACATGAAAAAGGAAGAAGAAGAAAAAAGATAGCTATGATGGCTACTACAGACTACATCTAAGATTAGATACAATGCTCACCCCCATATAAGTTGCTGGGGGAAAGAGTAGACGAGGGCACAGCTCTGATGCCCCAATTGGGTTCTTTCATTAGTATCTGGTTGGCCACTGTACAAAAAAGGATACTTGACAGCCCTTTGGTCTTATTCAGCAGGACTCTTCAAACATTTGTAAACTTTCAAGAGTACAGTATTGGTAACAGTTTGTAATGGCATCCCAGAAGTCTATATAATATACACATATCCTCAAACCAGAGCTTCAAGAAGTTACTTTCCACAGTACACCTCCCAGAACCCTTCAGTCTGCAAGGCCACTGACCATGAAGTCTGTAAAAATAACTTTAGTTTATGTATTTATTATTAAATTTATATACACTGCCTTCTAGCCAAAAGGCCACCCCGGGCAGTAAACTTCTCTGCAAAAAGTTACAAAACCCTTTTCATATTCATTGCTGTACATGCATCACAGCACACCCTAACAACTGCCAGTAAGTATATTTAGCAATTTATCTGTAAGCATGAGAACTAGGAAACTACTTTGCCATTCAAAAATAAATGAAAAGATTATTTGAAAGCCAAATTGCTGCATTAGATCCTGTTCTGAGCAAGGTGGCTCCTGAAAATATTTGTTTAACTATCTTCCAAAACCAGAAATGAAATCCCTGCGACGGATTTGCTTCAACAGCTGCATCATATCAAAAGGAACCAATAGTTCTTCTAGATCAGTGGTTCCCAATGTGGGGCCCAGGGCCCACATCGGGACTGCAACTCCCAGAAACCCAAGAGTACATTGGCTGATCAGTGCTTTGGGAAATTAACTTAGGCTTCTGGGAATTGAAGTCCAAACACCAAAGGTTGGGAAACACTGATCTAGATATATTAATGAGACTGCCTTTACCTGTGCCATCACTGTGGGCACACCGCCCCTCACCACTGAGGGGTACACAAAACTCAAACTGGGAGCCTTAACTCCAGGACTCACCCAGACCTCAGAGAAAAGAACTGGGGACATAAAGGACAATGCTCACCCCTCAGTAAATATAACCAAAGGATCACAGAATGTGTACACTGTATAATGACTATTCTCCAATGAAGGAAACTAGGCAGGGCGTTCTCAAGTTATATATGTTAAACTTTTTCCTGTTTTAATAAACCCCACCTTGTAGCAACCTTCATGTCTTGAACTGAGTGGGGTGTCTACTAAAAGCTTATGTAAATAAAATGTGGCTTAAAGGTGACATAAATTTTGTTGCTGTTTTTTCTTCAGCCACAGACAGTT
This sequence comes from Bradypodion ventrale, assembly GCA_035047345.1. Taxonomy (NCBI): domain Eukaryota; kingdom Metazoa; phylum Chordata; class Lepidosauria; order Squamata; family Chamaeleonidae; genus Bradypodion; species Bradypodion ventrale. Next base: position 238,699,364 of record JAWDJE010000005.1, read on the forward strand.
TTATTCACTTGGGTCAATGAACTAACTGGCTATCTACCCTATCATACTGTTCATTTGCAGTAAGTCAGAAATCCTGATTTACTGTGTGCAAAGATCAAAGAACATTTCTGTTATTTGCAAAAACAAAAACATGAATTGCCTGTGAACTAATTCTATAGTTTAATAACACAGATATGCCATTCATATTTTTTTTACTCTAGCTCCCAGAATTCTCCAATAATTCCCAAGGCATTTCATTCACCTTGTTCCGGGCTCAGTAAACTTGGCTCTCCAGGTGTTCTTGGACTTCAATTACCAGAAGCCTAAGTCAGCACATCTGCTGAACAGGGCATCTGGGAATTGAAGTCCAAAAACATCTGGAGAGCCAAGTTTGCTAACCCCTGACTTAGACCACAAACTGGCTCCAGCTTTGCTTCCTGTTGTGAACTGTCAAAAACAGGAGCTGTCGTGGTGCTTCCTTTAAGTGGCATCTCTTTAGCAAGCACCTCTATAAAGCCTAAAGGGCAACATGACTTAGCAGGAAGCACCGTGACAACTTTCCCCCCGTAGACTCACAAAGGCAAGCAAAGTGTTTCCTGCACCATTAAAACATGCTTTGGTGCACCCCCTCCTGAAAAAAAGTCCCTAGACCCAGCCGTTCTGTCCAATTACAGGCCCGTCTCCAACCTCCCCTTTATGGGGAAGGTAATGGAGAAGGCAGTGGCGCATCAGCTGCAGGGGGTACTGGATGAAGCGGATTATCTAGACCCCTTTCAGTCTGGTTTCAGGCCCGGATATGGTACTGAGACGGCGTTGGTCACGCCGATGGATGATCTCTGGCGGGAGCGAGACGGAGGTCGTCCGTCCATTCTTGCTCTCCTTGACCTCTCTGCGGTTTTTGATACCATTGACCATGGTATCCTTCTGGAACAGCTCCGAGGATTGGGGATCCAGGGCACTGTGTGGTCCTGGTTTTCCTCATTTCTGAAGTGCCGCACCCAGTCGGTGTGGTTGGAGAGTGGGAGATCGAGCCCTAGGTCACTCAAATATGGGGTGCATCAGGGTTCGGTGCTCTCCCCTCTCCTATTTAACATCTACATGAAGCCGCTGGGTGATATCATCCCTTCCCACGGGGTGCGGTACCATCAGTATGCGGATGACACTCAGTTGTACATCTCAGCCCATGGTGATCCCAGCAATGCTATCAAAGTCTGGTCTGGGTGTCTGAAAGCTGTGGGGGTCTGGATGGGGGCCAACGGGCTACAACTGAATCCAAGCAAGACTGAGTGGCTGTGGATTGGAGGCCCTGGGTTGCCCAGGGAATTACCATCTTTGGTTTTGGATGGGGCAGTTTTGCCCCAGACAAACCTGGTGCACAACTTGGGGGTCCTCCTGGAGGCTGCTGCTGCTAGAAGAACAGGTGGCAGCCATGGCTAGGAGGGCTTTCGCACAGCTGCGATTAATTCACCAGTTGTGTCCGTTCCTGGACAGGGACTCCCTGGTCATGGTCACTCATGCTCTGGTCACCTCCAGACTAGATTATTGTAATGCACTCTACATGAAGCTGCCCTTGATGACCATTCGGAGGCTACAGCTGGTCCAGAATGTGGCAGCCCAGGTGGTGACAGGATGTGGACATTATGCCCATGCTTCGCCACTGCTTCGGGAGCTGCACTGGTTACCAGTTTGCCTCCGGGTGCAATTTAAGGTGCTGGTTTTGACCTTTAAAGCCCTATATGACAGTGGGCCAGGCTATCTAAGAGACCGCATCGCCCTAAGGACGTCTGTCCGTCCAACCAGGGTGGACAGGAGGGGCTCTCTTATTGTACCATCTGCTAGAGGGGCTCGCCTCTCTAGCACAAGGAGGAGGGCCTTCTCCGTGTCTGCACCGGCACTCTGGAACCTCTTACCAACAGAGCTTCGTCTCCAGATGGAATTGCTGCCATTCAGAAAAAAAACTTAAAACCTGGCTGGCAGGCCAAGTATGGGGTGCAGGTGGAAGGGTGACTCCTGTTGGGTGCGCTGGTATAGTGTAATCCGGCCCCCTCGGTCCCTGCACCCTTTTTTAGGGGGAGGGTAGTTTTTAAGCAGTTTTTAATCATGTTTTTATTATGATTGTGAACCGCCCTGAGTTGGCCTCAGCCAAGTGGGCGGTATAGAAATTGAAATAATAAATAAATAAATAAAGGCCAAAGCTAGGCCACGCAGCTGATAGCTAGGCTCTGACCTAGGCGAAGGAAATGTAGATGCCTGTAAGTATCTGAAGATGTGGATCTGTGGGATGAAACACTTGGAATTCTGCTTGGGAGCTTCTTCTACAATTTTGAGTTTGAGTCCAAGTCTCTGCTCAAAAACAACAACCCACAAATGCCACATTCCTATTTCCTAACAAGACCTCATGGGTTTTTCAATGATTAATCTTTAACTCTAGATACGAAGTACAGTAGTACCTTAAAAATGAAGTGTTTCACATTAAGGAAAGCTGGGCCACAGAATAAGAGAGAGAGTCCACATGATGCTGTGATAAGAATGCTGGACTTGGACTCAGAAGGCCTGGGATCAAATCCCTGCTTGCCCATGATTTGAAGGGTTCACTGACTCATTATTTTAAAAGATCCTCAGCACCCAACAAATGATAATTCCACTCAATACAAGAAAAGGCTTACATGTAGCTTTTGAATTATAAGAAAAAGTCAACGGATGACAAATACAATTTAAAAATATTGTGTTAAGCATGGGAAGATTGGAAAGAAGAGCATTTAGGTTCTCTCCAAATAAATATAAACAAAGCTCACTTCTACCAGAAACCACAATAAATAAAATCCACTATGCTTTCTGGATTTTTACCTTTATTATATTAATGCATACACTGGTAAATCCACTGCAGTGATCTTTATCCCATAATCACCTTGCTGCTTGATTGGCAATGCAGAAATGGGGGCAATAAAGAGAAGAGAGGGTAGTTTTTATACAACACAAGGAGAAAATCATCCTCTAATCCAGGGGATTGCAACCTATGGCCCCACTGGCTGGACCAAGCCCCAACGCCATTCCATCCGGCCCACAGTGACACCCCCAGAAGTTGACATGCATGCGCAAACACGCATGCACAAACATGCCATCCACTATTGTGTCCAAACCGCGGCATGGTCTGAGGGCAAGATGTCCGGCCTGTGATTCAGTAAGGTTGAGAACCCCTGCTCTAATCAAACCTATCGAGTTAGGAAACATCAAAAATAAGGGATAAAACAATATAAGGCCAGCTGAATCATTTCTGCCACACTAGGAAACACTGCCTGGTTTCCAAGTTGTTCAATCAGAGGAAGAAAAAAAGAAAGTCAAAGAAAACATCATTTGCTACAAAAGAATTTATTGGCAGCTCATTTTAAAAGACTGCCAACTAGATCTTACTCCCCATTTACAGTACTCATTAGGTCCCACTTACTGTTATTGTTACGTGCCACCAAGAAATTTCTGACCTAAGGCAAACCACATGAACTAGTAACCTCCAAAAGGTTCAATTATTAACAATCCTGCTCACACTATGCAAAATCTAGGTCACAGCTTCTTTTATTGAATCCATCCATTTCAGATAGTTATCACATGGATCAGGTATTGGGCAATATAACTTGTTAAAAAATAGAAGATCTTAAAAGTGCAGATAGAATAAAAGCATTGCTGATCAAGGACTAACAAAAAATCCCTACTGCTGGAAACAAAGCACAATATATATAGTTCAGTATCTTTTTGACTGCCAGGTTGATGTGGTAGCAGCAGCTTTGATACTCCCCATGGAATAAGAGATGTATACATGGAGAACTGTTTCATGTGCCCTTATAATGTGCTGCTACGTGGAAGTCATTTCTAGCAATACACACATGAAAACCTGAATCACCACAAACAAAACAAAACAAAAATAAACTTAGAGGTCAAAGCAGAAAAGAGCACAAAAAAGATTTAGAACTGGACCAATCATCTGAATTGTTAAAAAGCAAGTGTCGTATTTCCTTAGTACTTGGATATTAAATCTCTTTACATGGAAATACAGTTTCCATGTAAATAGTTCACTTCCTTAGGAGCTCACTGGACAAGAAAAAACATTAAAGGAGGATATAGCTGAGGAATATAACCTCCCCTACGTCACTTGGAGGACCCTGAATAGGCTAAGGGTTGGAGTGCCTAAATGTAAGACCAACATGCTCAAAAGTGGGGGTTGTTTGGCAGACAACATGCTGTGTAAATGTGGAGAGATACAGAATCTGGCTCATTTACCAGTCTGCCAATTACGGCCACAAACATGCACAGATGAGGACTTAAGTTTGGCCAATGAGAAAGCCAAGAAAATGGCTTCAGTTTGGCAGTCTAGGGTTTGATCAGGACACGAAAGAAGACCTCCTTCTACATTTGAGCTCTGAGGTTGTGTATTATTTTGCTTTAAACTTCCAATGTGCACTCTCTTGAACAGCACCCAAACATTATTTAAGCCCTCTTGAAAGGTAGATCAAGTGAAGCTACTGGAGGAAATAAAGGAAATATTCCAGCCATTGATTAAAATGTGCTTAAGAAGGGGAAAGGAAAAGAGGGAAAAGAGAAAGTGCTGGCACAGCCCTTGAGTTTGTGCTAATCTGAGAAGGGTTTTACTTAAATAAATAAATAAATAAATAAATCTTAACCTACAAAATCGAGGGTTAATCATTGGAACTTTGAATAGGTTCCTAGGCCAGGCCCTAAAACCCCGCACCCACCACTCGTGCACACGCCCGAACTGGGTCCGCAGGTCAACGATCAAAAACGTCCAAAAAATAAACAGAAACAACCAAAATTAACACCAAAAACATACAAAGTAAACACACACAAAAATAAAATTAACACCAAAAACATACAAAGTAAACACACACAAAAATAACAAACACAAACAGCACCCAGCCAAACACAAAAACAACAAAAAATGCACCAAAACAACACAAAATCCAAACACACACACACACACACAAAATAAATAAAACAAGGGAACTCACCAGCAGACATCCTCACTCCACGACGGCCGGAAACGAAATAAATAAAGAAACAGACTACTTACCGGAAGAAGCTCCACCCAGAGGCCACGAGAGAAAAAACAGTCAAAATACAAGAAAACACCTTACCAGCACCATCTGCTTGCCACAAAAGTAAAAACTATTCACAAAGACACAACAGCCCCAAACAAAAGGCCCCAACAGTAAAAACAAGTCAACAAAATAACACAAAAAGCACAATTTAACACAAATCACAAACATATGACAATAAAATAAAATAAAAACTTTTCAAAAATCCTGTGCTGAATTTTAACTAAAATAAAAACCCAAAACATCTAAACACAGTTTAAAAACATTTATTGTAAAAAAACATGTACTTTCACATTTTTAAAATTATTACCTACGGTACAACTATTTAAAAAAAAAACACATACTAAAACATTATTTGGTTAAATAATTTTTTTTTGTAAAAGTATATCATCCTTTGTTTTTTTCTTAATCCACAAAAGCAAAAAACCAAACACAACTAATCACAGTTTATAACAGCCCGGCAATAAATAAATAAACATATTAAAAATTTCAAATATAGACTAGCCTCTCCTTTACAAACATTAACAAAAATAAATAAATACAAACACCATTTAAAACAGCCCAGCAACGCCGGGCAACCTCTGCTAGTAAAATATAAAGACGATGAAGAGGATTGCTTACAAATAGCACTCCCCACATTAAAGATCATGGTACAGTGATACTTCATAAAACGTCCAAACTTGGTTCCACAAGTTTGGACTTTATACGGATTTGGAGTTTGTATGAGGCATGTAAAATCCTAGCTGAGATGCCTCATACAACATCCAAATCCTTGCCGCAATGCCTCATACAACATCATTTCCATAGAGATACATTTTTAATATGTTTATTTATTTATTTATTGCCGGGCTGTTATAAACTGTAACAGCACAGACTTCAGGGCAAAGTGAAGGAGACAGACAGGAAACTGACAGAACTTTAAGAACTCATTGTCTAAAGGCTAAATACATTAGAAAAACATGTCAAACAACCCTGATTGTCCAAGAACCTGAAGAATGCTGCAAAAATCCCAGGAATGCTTCTAAAAATTCTGATGAAAAAATCCAAAAAAATCCAAAATCGTGCTCAAAACCACTCCTAAACACTCTTCGCCTCATGCAAAACCCACAAGAACAATGCACACATGTGTCCTGCCTTTTATACTGCCCAGGCACAATGCAACCTGGGAAAACCCCAATGCCTCATACAAAGTCGCACGACTTTGTATGAGGCAACTTTTTTCAAGGAATTAGGTGATGTTGTATGAAGCGGACTTTGTATGAGGTATTACTGTAAACCGAAAGTATATGGTAAAGGATGCATTATGATGATCTCTTTTAATCAACACAAGTACTGTACAGTTAAACAATGTCAGTAGAAAAGAAGAAATACATGCAGTTTACATTGTAAAATAAAGTGGCATCTACTAACGACACAATATTAGAGTCCCAACAATACCACACACAACATTAAGGGCAGTTTTACTTGTTCCTCTACCAACATGATTTACGCCAGGGGCTAAGGTGGCTCAGTGGTTAAGAAGCTCGCCTTATTAGCTAGAAGGCTGGCAAGTTGGCAGTTCAAGACACGGGTACTACATGACGGATTGAGCGCCCGTCTCTATCTTAGCTCTTGGAGACATGAAAGGAGCCTCATTTGGGCATTCCCTGAGTGGAGTTTCTTCCACAAAAATCCTTTCAACCCCAAATAATTTCTGACACATAATAATAATAATAATAATAATAATAATAATAATAATAATAATAATAATAATAATAATAATAATAATAATAATAATAATAATAATAATTATTATTATTATTATTATTATTATTATTATTATTATTATTATTATTATTATTATTATTATTATTATTATTATTATTATTATTATCACCATCTTTTGCAAAAAAAGTCCTTTTGCACTCTACATGGGACAAACAGGACAATTGCTGCACAAAAGAGTTAGTGGACATAAATCAAACATCAGGAATGGCAATACACAGAAACCCATTTCAAACTATTTAAATCTATCTGGACATGCTATCCAAGACTTGAAAGTTGCCATTCTGGAACAGAGACATTACAAGACAAGGATCTAGAGAGAGACAGCAGAAATAAAATACAGTGGAACCCCACTTTATGGACGGCTTCCTTAACGGAAAACTCGCTATACAGAAGGAAGTCCCGAGAAAATGTTGCCCCGCTTACTTGGTGAAAATCGCTATACAGAAAGTTTTTTTGGGTGTTCCAACACTTCCCATGGCAGTGGGAGAGTGTTTGGACCATTTCCACTCATTTTTGGGGGGAAAAATTGTCGCTTTTTGGTGCCTCCAAAAGCATTCCCCGCAACCAGGAAGTGCTGAAATTTTCTCGTCCCCTCGACAGCTGTTCAGCGGGTACTTTTTCTGCAATTACCAGGGCTAGCCACTAGATGGTGATGTCGGACATGTGCCGAATATGCATTGCAAACCAAAATAATAAGTTCCTGAGCTCAGAAAAAAGCCAAATTAACATCTTTTATCTATTCAAAAGTGCACTTTGGAATTTTTCACTGTGTTTCCGCCACTTAAGAAAGAGTTTTGAATTGGGAAAAATTTTTTTGCCTTTTTTCTAACCTTTGGAACAGAAATATTGGTTTTCAATGGATTCCTATTGGAAACCGTGCTTGTCTTTAAGGAAAAATAACTATAAGGAAAACCCCGCAGAACAGATTAATTCTGTAAAGCGGGGGTTTCACTGTACATCCATATAATGGACACCCATTTCAAAGGTTTGAATATTAGTCGATGGTTTCTAGAACATTATCAAATTTGATAAACCACAACAGGTTGTTACATGCTGCTATATATGTTGTATATGTTATTATACTATACCTCCTTCACAGAAACTATTTCAGTAGATTCTCTTCCACATCCTTGGGCTTCCTCCCAGAACAAAGGAAGAATCAGGTGTTCAACCTAGCCCATTCACACAATAGATAGTAGGCCTGAAGAGTAAATTCATTAGCAAATGTGTAATGGTTGTCTTGCAGGGGAAACCTTCACCATTAATCTAAACAACAGGGTATATTACCAGTTGTAAAAAATACCCACATACCAATCTGTATCTGAATCTCTGTACCTAGTGTGTATAAATTTATTCCATGAAGTCTCACTCCCATGTCTGATGAAGTGGACCTGATCCATAAAAGCTAACATTAAGATACAGCAGTTAGTCTTTATAGTGCCACAACATGTGTTTTTTTTGTTTACTCTCTGATATGCTTGAAACACAGACTATCATGGCTGCTATTCCAAAACATATTAGAGTTATTACAGAACTTTCATAACAGCTGCTCTGTAATTCAATCACTGCAATTTGCAACAGTTAATGGGAGCCTAAGCCACATGCCCATTTAATGAACATTTGAGGTACAATTACACATGACAAGGAAGATTTCTGAATAGGATTGCCAGCCTTTTTCTCCAAACAGCAACTCCAGCAGTGAGGAGGGAACATCGAAAGACGATCAGGACCAAAGAAACAGTAAGTTAATCCCCTCCTAGCATACTACATCTACACTGAACACTGTTGGTTATTTTCACAATACAGTAGGTTGTTTTTCAAATGAGCATGTTCGCCCTCAGAATTAGCTTTGCTTCCCCTCTGTGATACAGCCACACAGCCAAATTTAACAAACTATGTCACTGCCACTAGAAGTAAAGATGCGGGGTGGTGAGAGGCAAGAAAGCAGACAGATCAGTGGCCTAGTACAAAAAGGGATTTTGTTATAAATTTTCTCACCTACCTAACAATTGGTACATTACTCTTTAAGACTACTTACAGCACTGATTAGAATACACAATATTTGTGACAGGTTGTTGTTGTTGTTTTTGAGAGAGAGAGAGAGAGAGAGAGAGTTATACCCAACTGTTACCCTTGACCGATGCTGTAAAATAAAAAGAAATATTCAAATGCAATTTTGGAGAAGGCCAAAACTGACAAAGGAGTCTTGGGTCTAGGTCCAAGGAACACAACAACTTTTAACTGATATTTCCGGGAAGGAAGATTTCTGCCAGCTTGTACTCTTAAAACTGAGCCCTTCCCAAAAGTAGAATGAGAATCTTATAAACAGCCTTTTATCTTCTCTGCTGCTTTGGTTTATACACACCAGATGCATCTGCACAAAATGCTAAATCAAAATTGCTAAGTATACAAGAATTTTGGACATGCACAGTACTTCCAATCACTTATGCTTGGATCTTCTTCCATTCAGGAATGGCTAATGTAACCAGACATCTACCAGAATGAAAAGTGTAGTACTGCAATGCACCAAGATCCTGTCTCCTTGCTCCTCCAACAAGCATAGATCTATTGATCTACTTCAAACTCTGGCTTGTGAGAGGGGCAATAAGCCAGAAACCAGAAATCCATGTTTCTTCATTACATGTCAAATGTTCTGTTACTTTAGCTTCCCCCACATTCAGGAAGAGTCAAGCAAGAACAATTAGATACTATGTTCCAGTACACCACTCATTACTGATTTAAGTCAGACGGTGATTTAGCATTTGGTGTAACACACATACATTACTAAATAAGAGAAACCAAGTGCCAAATGTACAAAAATAAATAGCCAGGGGGGTGTTGCTAGTAACAACTGACCACCCATTCAGAGTATAGGGAGGGAGGGAGGGACCAACCAACCAACCAACCAACCTTTCTCCTGTCAGAATGGGTTTAACCAATTATAGATTAGCTAGCAAGAAACTACAAGGTACAGTCTCACACAAACAAAAATATTTAATGTTCAAATCGCATAATCATAGAAACTGAAAAGAGCCTATGAGACCATCAAGTCCAACCCCCTTCACAATGTAAAACAAAATGCAATACAAAATGGTAGCTTAATTTCATAAACTGATACGTTTATAGAACATTTGCTGTTCAAAAGAACTTCCAAATTAACCTCAAATGTCATGTTTTCTCCTCAATAGTATACAATTATACATTTACTCTAATTTGTGTGAACATGTGGTAGGTATGACCAGAAACCGGAGTGCAAGAAATGCTGTTTACCTTCCCACCGAAGTGGGATTTATCTACTTTCAAGTTCTTGCTTTTGAACTGCTAGGTTGGCAGGAGCTAGGACAGAGACAGGAGCTCACTCCATCCTGCAGCACTCGGGTCTCAAACTGCTGACCTGCCGACCTACCAGTCATCAAGTTCAGTGGCTTAACCACTAAACCAGTGCAGTCACTCAATTTGTGTGTATAGTATACTGCTAATACAGTGGACATTTCCAAATACATAGGAAAGTGCTAAGACCGTGATGGCAAACCTTGGCACTCCAGATGTTCAATTCCCAGAAGCCCAAGCACCCTGTGAATCCAAACAAATGGGTTTACTGTGATTCATCCGGCCTGCGCTGCCCTCATGGCTCCCGGAAGCAGAAGCAAAAGGCACCAGTACGGGCGCATTTTACTTCTGCTTCTGGGAGCGGCGAGGGCAGCGCGGGCCGGATGAATTGCAGCAAACCCATTTGTGTGGATTCACAGGGTGCTTGGCTTCTGGGAATTGAAGTCCAAGAACATCTGGAGTGCCAAGGTTCACCACCATGGTGCTAAGAGAAAGCCAGCATGCAAGAGTCCCTTATTCACATCAATCCTTACCTTTCTAGTCCACAGGGATGGCACCTGCTACCACACTGAAATGTTTATGAGAGTTTCTCTAAACAGAAATTAATACTGCCATACAAAAGATTGCTTGGTCAAGTCATCCTCAGCAAACCAAGATTCAGCAAGATTTACGGGTTTCATTTCATGTAATGAATGTGACTCTCTCTCTTGCAGCTTTTAATTATAATTCAGGTAAGATGGGAAGCAGTTTTATGAAATATATATAGACCAGGACTATATAATGGGCTTTTGGTTTTTTTTGGCAAATGGGAGCGGAGAACAATTGGACACAGTTCTTCACCCAAAAAGGTAGCTGCAGAATTCATGCATACAGCGCACAGTGTCCCTTTAATGACCCTTGGCTACCATCCAGAGAAACCTGATTAGAGCACTGATGACATCACAGCGTTCATAGAGGGAGGGGAGAGAATTAAGCAGACTGGCCAAACGAAGACCAATAGCTGGGGAAGGGAAAGACTGCCCTTTTGTTTCCTGCAAAGAATTTGCCCTCATTTCCACCACCCCCTTCAATCCAAGATAAATCTAGAAATACTGTACTAAGAAGTCATTTGTGTCAGGCTGACTGTAGTCCTGGCAAACCAACAGAAGAGAGAACTGATTTATTGGCTTATTATGCCAAGGAACCTGTTGTCTCCAGTTCAGCCTTTCATGTTTCTTCCTCATCTATAGAGAGGGGGAGGACAACAGAGGAACAAACTGAACTCTCCTATATACAAATCACAGATTTTAGCTTATGAGATTTTGTTTTTGCAAAAAGCTTCCTTACCACCTACTGTGATGAAATGGAAAGGAGGAGGTACCAATTTGGCAAAATTGCTTCCTATTGAAAAATTGTTTTAGCTGTACAGTATATTTCAGGCAATGTGTATTGACAGACATGTTGAGCAGCTAAGAGGAGGACATTATCCAAAGTAAAGGTTAAACATCCCAGCTATTGCTAATCCCTCAAGGATAATCTCCTCTTGTATTTCTCTTTGTGCCTCAAAATTTCAAGATATCTTAGATAACGAATGCATCGGATAACGCTAAAATCAGATAACGAAGTGGAATTTTGGGGAAAAATGCACTGGATGTTATTTTAACGTTATCCGATGCATCTGTTGCCTTGCGCAGAGACACTCTCCGGCCCTCCGGAAAGGGAAGTGGCTAGGCGCCTGGCCGCTTCCCTTCCCGGAGAGTGAGTGCAGAGACACCCGCTGGCCCTCCGGGAAGAGAACCAGCCAAGCACCTGGCCGCTTCCCTTCTCAGAGGGCCGGCGGGTGTCTCTGGACTAACCCACCAGCCCTCCAGAAAGGGAAGCGGCCAAGCGCGTGGCCCGTTCCCTTGCATGCATTGGATAACTCTAAAAATCAGATAATGCTAAGACTTGTAGAACCAAGTTTAAGTGTTATTTGAGGTATTACTGAACTGACACTGTGCTGAGTGCCCTCCAGCTGATGGAATTCAACAAATAACTTATTCACTCTAGGGCAGTGGTTCCCAATGTGGGGGCCCACACCCCACAAGGGGACTTCAATTCCCAGGAGCCTAAGTCAGTACACTGGCTGATCCGTGCTTTGGGGAATTGACTTAGGCTTCTGGAAATTGAAGTCCAAAAATCAAAGGTTGGGAAACACTGCTCTAGGGTTTCTTTACTGTTATGGCATCCTCATTGTGGAATTCCTTGCCCAGGGAGGTTAACCCAGTCATTTTACTTTTGACCTTCTGGGATATGGGTTGATAGTCAAACTTTTCCTTTCAGAGGCCTTGCATACCAATTCCTCAATGTCTCAGCCACCTTGACTAGTAGCAATGGACTGTGGGAATTGTAGTTCAGATAAACTATAGTTGGCCTAAGGATTCCTGCAACTAGTTCAATCTCTTTTTATTTAGGAAGACATACACTGAACTGTGACACACACACACACACACACACACACACACACAATTGCGTAACTTATTCAAAGCAATGCAGTTCCCCCAGTGGCTTAGTGATTAAGATGTTGTGCTGGAAACTGGAAGGTCAGGTTTTGATACTCCAGAGCTACACTTGGGAACATGAAAGGAACCTCATCCGGGCGTCCCCTGAGCAGAGTTTTTCCAGCAAAAATCCTTTCAACCCAGAGTTATCTCTGACACAAAATTATTATATCCAAAGCAATACATGCTGGTTATTTTCCTGATAGGCACAGTGGGGAATTGAACTCCCAACCTCTGGTGCTGCAGACAAATATCCAACTCACTAAATTATTCACTCAGCTGTTGTTTTACTACTTCCTTAGAAGTTACTCAGTGGCTTGTATTTTAAGTAGCATTTTAATGGACTATAATCTTTTAAAAGGCATCTGTTGGGGTGAGGTAGTGAGTTATACATTTACAGACAACATACGCATCAACAGTTAAAATAACACAGAAATCAAACGTCTGGATTAATCCTGGTAAGAATACACTAGTGACTAGAACATAGCATGCACTGTTCTTGCAACATAGCTATAGGGTTTTCTTTTGGAAGATTGTAACAATGCAAAGCTACATTTCAGAATACTGTATAACATTTCTCAACAAAAACAGATTTTTCTCATCTGCTATGAACAATTCTCAAAAGTGATGAGAGCTGTTGTACAAAAAGATGTGTCAGGTACCAAAATTGTGGAAGACTAAGTTGAATGGTTAGAAGTTATAATTTTAATTTAATTTAATTGTTCAATTTGTATGCCGCCTCACTCGCAGAGCAACTCTGGGCGGCTAACAAAGAAACAAAATAGCACAATTACATGATATCAAAAACAATTACAATTATATACTATCAAAAATATTTCAGAAACATTTTGCCTTTTGAAAGGCATCTGTTGGGGTGAGGTACAGTATCTTGCTGCATTTCTATCAAACTTTCTAAACAATCAGTCTAAAGCTAGTTCAACTATTAGGATGACATGCACTCTTTTTGTCTCAACACTCTTTAAAACTAAGTCAAAGACAACAAAAGAATATGTGCTGGATGCCTTGTTTTAACAACACACTCTGTGTACTGTATATAGTTCATATCTGCACTTTTATTGTGTTGAAGCTTATATAATTACAGTATTTTCTTACTGAAAAGTATTGCTATCTCTAGCATTATGATGAACATTAAGGCCAGTGGATAAAACATCATTTTAGAATCTTGTTATTTCACTTAGTAGTTGTGAGCAGCAGTTTCAACTATGTACAGTCCCAAGAGGAAGTTGAAATCAATGCGTTTTGAAAATATTGACATGGACAAGACCGTACTGATGTCAACTGGGCACAAAGTAAATCTGTGACCCGGGGTATTAAATACCAAAGGTCAACCTTTACCTTTACCTAGATTTCAGGCATCCAGTAATAACCCTATATGATTCATTAAGAGCTAGATCTACTTGCTTGATACATACTGATTTATGCCATACAGAATTAGCACATTCTGCTATAGAGTACAATAGGGACAAAGTTGTTTGTTTGTGAATGTGCACCCCCAGTCTGAACCAGCAGTTTCCTAAATATGTTATTTCTGGCATAGTTCTCTGCCTGGTTTCAGTGTAGTAATTACTTTTGTCTTCCAATATATTTTTGGCATTTGTATGTTTACTCAGCAGTTACAAAAGAGTTGAAGGAGCCGTTCCTTTGGATTTTTCTCCCAAAAGTTTAATTCGCTTAATATCATTGAGCCCCCACCCCACTTTGCCAATCATTCCTATATTTTCTTATAACTTCCTCTAAATTCACAATATGAAGACAGTAGAAAGTTCATTATATTTGCTCTGATTATTCCTTTGTTATATTTTTATTATTTGTTGTTTAGTCTTTCCTGCCAGAAGCAGTTGGTGGTGTCATTTGGTTTGGAGTTAAATTTGTTTGGACAGTTATTCAGTAGTCTCCAAGCTTTCTTGCTGCTTTTTGTCATATCAAGTTGTTAAAGTGTCTATCCAGTAAGTTCTTTCTGTGCCTGCAAGAGTCAAGATTAAATTTCTCCCTGCTTTTATTGTACAGTATAGTCACTAAAAAGATCTTCTTAATGTGTGAAAAATAATCTAGATAGTGGGTACTTATTTCATGGGTGAGATTTAGGATGTAGTTGGTCCAGTACCTTCTTGCAATAGAGGCAGGAGAACATGCCAAAATAGAAGTTACAAACTGATCATAGTTCTCCAGTTAAGACAATCTGTGTCTAGCATTGTTGTAAACATTTCCCAGTTGGAATGGTACAGATTGAGGTTGGATGACTGAGTAGATCTGACACAGAATAGGTCTATGCTGAGTATTCACAACTGGGTCATGGTTACTGTGGGAAAACATAAGAGAAAAAAGAGAAAGATGAAAGTGATTGCATGGCCTACGTCAATTGAACAGGCCCCTTATCTGATCCTAGGTCTTTGATAGCGAACCCTGGCACTAAACCCATTTGGGTGGATCCACAAAACTTGGGCTTCTGGGAATTAAAGTCTAAGAACATCTAGGGTGCCAAGGTTCGCCATCATGGTCCTACGTCATCAACCAAGATCTTGACTTTGGAAAGGATTCTGATGACTTCAGCAGTCAATTGGAGCATTTCTAAGACAATAGGAAGTTGTTTTTTCTTTAAAAAGGAGTATAACACGAAAGATGGAGGCAAAGATTTTTCTAAGTCTGCACCAATTGAGAAGTCTCAATTAACCAGCTGAATCGTGTAAGTAGGAAGGAACACCCAAAAAATATTTTCTTCCCCAGGAAGGCTAACTCCGACAATTCCAAGGCACAAGGACCAGAACTTCATAAAGAAAAGATATTTCTACAAGCTAGAAATCCTTACTAGTATTCAGGACTTCTGAAGAAAAGCTGTTTGTCCTGATTGTTGATTTAAAATATTTTTGTATGTTTAAATGACAATACAGTAGTAAATTTGTTATTTTTTAATTAAAGAGGGTTAGATGACAGTACACATGAGAGCTTCTCAAAATTAAGGCGACATGATGCCAAAACGTCTGGGAACCTCTGGTGTAAAGAAAGGAAAATAGCACGAAGCTTAAGACATAAAAGTTTCATTTCCTATCCTTGCTTAGCACAACACCCACCTAATCCACCAACAGCAGAGGAAATTTAAAAAGCAAAAGGAAGTCAGATAAACAATGCTTTTGCAGGACAAACATCTGTCATATGTGGTGATGAGGAACATGGGATGCTTCTTTTGCTAGCAAGAGAGTGTTTTACACGGTAAATTAAACCATCTGCACTGTTCTTTCTCTGTTGAGGTAAGGTTAAGTAAGCCATAGAGGGACTAAAGATAGCCCAATGATTGTATGTTTGGCGAAAAACACCGAATGAAAGATTGCCCAACCGGGCTAGCAGAAGCCACAATCAAAATGCAGATCCTCTGACCATCTACGTAGACAATTCCAAAATTCAAAAATAAAACAAAATAATAACTGTTCAGAAGCTTTTTTTTTCCACCTCCTACACAATACGTGGTTAGTGACTTTTCTTTATTTCTCTCTCACAGCTGTACACCATATCCCAAGGGATATGCAATCCAGAAAGTACAACCTTGAAATTTCTATCTTTGCAGTAGCAGAAAAAATACTTTCACATCCACATTCATGGCATAAAATTACAATGTTATAACCACATGCCATAATCCTAACATATGATCCCAGTTTCAAACATAGCATTTCTAAATGTGAACCATGCTTGGCCTGGACACAGCTTTTCCACTCTTTTCCATGCAAATTCTTTATTAATTTCCTGGGAAATTCAGGTGACTTTTCTCAGCAAGGACCAACGGTTGTTAGAAAATGGCTTCTAGAAACAGAGACAATATTCTGTACAGGAGGAAGTATAGTAATTCCTTCCCCATCCTGATCTCCAGCTGGAAAGAATGAGGAAGCTAAGCCTGCATATGAAAACAAAAGCACCTGAAGTTTGGAATAATTCAGAGAAAGGTTTTAAGCCTACAGTATCAAAGATACAAGGGAGCCTCTTCTTGGAAATCCAATGTGGGAACAATAAAACTGCTATTTGTAGGAGTGTTGATATAAATGCATGGTTCATCCATGGAAACAAATATTACTCCATAGGACAAATCTTGAGTGATCTGTTACAATAATAATAATAATAATAATAATAATAATAATAATAATAATCATCATCATCATCATCATCATCATCATCATCATCATCATGTGCCATAATTTATGGCAACCCATTCTAGGGTCTTCTAAGTAGAGAGTACTCAGAAGTGGTTACTACTGTATTTCTTTTCTTCTGGGGTGTCTTGGGACTGTACAGCTTGCCTATGACTACACAGGAAGCCCAGTGAGAAATCAAACTACCAACCAGCTAGTTCTCTTCCTCTACTGCAGTGTTTCCCAACCTTTGGTTTTTGGACTTCAATTCCCAGAAGTCTAAGTCAATTTCCCAAAGCACTGATCAGCCAATGTACTTGACTTAGGCTTCTGGGAATTGAAGTCCAAAAACCAAAGGTTGGGAAACACTGCTCTAGGCAAAGGTTGCCCTTGCTCGAAAGCCAGTCGTATCTGACTCTATGGTTCAGTGCTCATCTCTTTAAAGCCAAAGAACCAGCACTGTCTGCTTCTGCAGACATTTCCGTGGACATGTGGCAGGCATGACTAGACATCAGAGTGCACGGAACACTGTTTCTCTTCCTACCAAAGCGGTACCTATTTATCTACTTGCAATGTCTTGCTTTCGAACTGCAGGGTTGGCAGGAGCTGAGATAGATGACGGGAGCTGACTCTGTCATGCAGCACTCAGGTCTCCAACTGCTGACTTCCAGTCATCAAGTTCAGCGTCTTAACCACTGAGCCACTGCAGTACTGCTCTACAGGAAACCAAATGCAGGTACTTGCAGGTCTGGAACACCTCACAGTCTGGGGAAGAGCAGAGTATGTATTAATTTAATGGGAAAACCACAAGTTAGATTTGTTACTCTAATTCCATCTTCTGTCCACTAAGTTTCTCAAATTCCCTGTCTCCACAGTACAATTCAGTTTCTAACGTCAGCACAGTATTCTGCATGAATGGCTTGTCAACTAAGATACCACCAAGGGCCATTCAAAAACTAATGTAAACCAATTTTTGCTATGATTCATCACATGAAATTCTGGGGCAGCTTACAACATAGCTATAATTAATTAACTGAAATATTTCAGCTATCGAAACGACCTGTGATTAATACATGCTAAGCAAAGTCAAACCAGGGTGGGTATTTTCACTTATGCTTCAGTTCCTAGTGCAAAAATTAAAACATTAAAGTTAAAAAGGAAGACAATGTTCTTAAATTCCTGCTCTCTATTTATTTATTGCTCACAGCTATAAAGGAATATTACCTTGGCATGAAAAGCTCTAGATGATTTGCAGTTAATTAGAATCACTTGAAAGCCTGTGCAATGGGGCAGGAAGAGAACCCTCAATTAAAACTAAGATAATAAACCAGTACAATAATGACAGAGCAAGAGCTCCACTTTCATAGTCTACACACAGGAAAAAGTGATTACACTTTTAAGGATGCCTACCTTAATGACTACCAGTCAAGAATGAAGAAATGGGAGTTAGTTTTGAATGTATAGCTTACAAATCATCTTCAAATGCAAGACAATAGTCTCCAGGCAGCAAAGAATGTTGCCAAAGGATTGGGTTTTGTTATTATACGTCTGCTCTGTTAACACAAGTGTCAGCAAAACAGAAGCAAAAATTACATTGCTAGCTTTTTGTTCTAATTAGCTCTACAGAGGAGCTGAACGTGCATCATAGATGTTGCGAACAGATTACCAATACATGTAAAAATGAATCAGGGAGAAGATACCTAGGCATGTATTTCCCCTTTCTAGACCTATGTTTAGACTGCAATTTCTGTCTCCTCCTCTTTCTGGGGTACTTTTTTGCTTCCTTCTCCTCCCTACAGAGAGAAAAAAATGGCTTTTCTATAATAACTAAGCAGACTTGCATACGCACCCAGCTACAGCATGTACTATAACTACAGATTTTGAAAATGTTTGGTTCCTGCAAGTAGCAGGTTACATGAGCACAAGACGAAGAATTTGCAAGGACTAACTAGGCTTCTCTAAGCATCAGTTTCCACCCCCAACCCATTCCTGTGTTCATTTACCCCCCAAATCATTAATTTGCATTCCACGGCATTCTAAGGACAAGCCTATAACGAACAGGTCCATCTTAAATAGGTTGATGATACAGTAGAACCTCGGATAAAGTCCAAACTCCGTTCCACAAGTTTGGACTTTATCCGATTTTGGAATTTATCTGAATCAAATGGGCGATGCATCAGATAACATCCAAAAATGGACATTATCTGAGGTTCCTATACCAAATACCTCGGATAATGTCAATTTTCTAGCGGTTTTGGACTTTATGCAATGCATCACGTGTGCATGAAAACTGCGACTTTATCCGAGGTACCACTGTACATGCATAAAAGGTAGAGGGGTGGAGCATTTTGCCTTCTGAATCAGTGACAGAGCAAATAGTTAACAGAAACTGAGCCAAGCTAAAGCTACCTAATTGAACATTATGCTTGGTGAATCCCAAACAATGGGGCAAGAATAAGGGCAGGATGAATGAGGATGCCAACCTAGTCCTCCAGCTTTTGCTAACTGGCACTGGGGGGTGGCATTTCAGGCCAAGTTGATGAATGCAGTAGCCAAAGCAACAGAAGCCTGTGAGCTCCTGCCCTGGCATAGCTGACTATTTCTGGGCGGCCAAATCACACCAGAAAATTATTGGCAGCGGGGAAGAGGAAAAGCAGCTCATCAAATCTTTTTTAGAACTTTGCTGCTCCATGATATGCTCATAATTTCCATACACAACATTCCACATAGTTACCTACATTCTGTGCTGGGTTTTCTTCAATCATTTTGTATTGGCAAGAAATGCCAACTAGGCCCAAGTCACAGAGGCACACGCCTCCATGACAACATGAGCCAGTGTGGTACAAGTGATTAGAGAGTGGCGGTGAGACCCAGGAGATGTGGTTCTAATCAAGAAGGCATGAAATTCAGTGGTTGGCCAAGGCTAGTCTGACCTATCTCAGAAGGGTGTTGTTATAAATATGAGGAAAAAATGAGTTAGGCTACTTCAGACACAGCAGAGGAAAAGCAGGATCTACAGGTAAAACTAATAAAGTAAATTGTCTCTCAGTGCACAAAATTTCTGGTCAAAAGGACAGGTTAATTTGCCTCAAAACAGTATCACAGGGAGGTCACAGATAATAATGATGTGTTGTTTGTCTGGGGGGGGGGATGCCATTGAAATAGCTCACTTCAGGTAAAAACTGTGTAACACTGGCACGAACAAAGAAAGAAAGGAGGAAAACAGCTCTAGAAATAAGGAGAAAGGGCCCTTATTTTGCAACCTAACCAAAAATATATGAAATACAGTTGATTTTGCTCTGTAATCTGACAGGTATACAAATACCTACGTAGACCGTTGTGTCAGAGATTGCTAAATTAATTATGCTGACAAAAAAGCAGGAAGGTTTTGAGGGGAAGCGACTTTTAATAGCACTTAGGCTTGTCACCGATAGCTCTGATGAAAGGTCCCCTTCAGAAACAAACAAAACACTCATTTGCTTTCCACAAAGCATCTGCATTACCAATTTTGACAGATCAAAAAGAGAGAGACTGACAGACCTCCCTGTTTTTAGGTTGAAAGACAGGCTGGGTCCAAGATGGCAGAGAAGAGTTGAAGCAGCTGTACAGACAAACAACTGCAGCATCTTAATATTGTTGCTTATATTGGGTGTGGGGGCAGCGACAAACACTGGAAGAAAGACTGAAAGATAATGTATTGAGACATAAATGCACAGAGATCTCTTGGAGATATCTCATAGACATATGCCCTATCTTCTTCAGTCTGTATAATTAACATGCATCGCTAGCAGCCTAATCCACAAAGCTTATGTACCAACCCACCCTTGTTACTTTCTTCTCACAAAAGTGACACGTCTGAAAAGACAGGAACTTATTCAAACCATGAAGGCTCTATATGTGAACTACCACCATCCTACTTTTCTCCACAACTGCGGTCCATGTGAAGAATCTCCACAAATAGAGATATATTTCACGCTTCAGATTCAACACTTTCAGATGAGCGATGTGGATGGGGCAACCACCCTCCCCTCCTCAAATGTAGAGCACACATGTTTCGGTAATGTCTGACTAGGGCTACTGATGGAGACGGATGTATCTTTGGAAGGATTGCGGGAAGGAAAAATACTAGATTATTATGGTTAATCCATACCACACAGACTGCTGTGAAATATTGTAATCTGAAATGAACACGGAAGAGAAGAACTGGTACAAAGAGCTCAGATAATTCTCACATTTAAGTTTATTGGGTGGAAACTGTCCAAAACAGACAGGCATTGAGAAAAATAGTTCAGATGTACCAGGGATTAAACTGATGAACTCTCACAACAACATACTGAGTTGAGATCAACTATACAGCAGAGGTACACAGAAAGAGCCTCCTCGAAGACTGTGGTATTTCTGAACTACAACTGGGCGTACCCCAGGCAACGGCCACCTTGTGCCAGCTAATCTTTCTCACACTCAGTCAGGTGAAAGGAACCACAGAATTCCACTCCCCAAAGGTGGCTTCATTTTGGCAGTTTCACGTCTGGTCTAGACATGGAAGAAGAAGCTATACGGCAGACAGTGGCGTTTTAATCAACTATTCGTTATCACTCGATTCGCAACACCAGGTGAATTATGGACCGAACTAGACAAATCCCAAATCAAACTGCCTACAGTGCCTGAATGGCACAACACTCATGTCAAAATCTGCAAAACAGTGATTTCAGCAAATTCTCCACACATTCATTTTGATCTTGATTCCCAAAAACTCTTCTCAAGGTAGAGAAACCCTATAGGTCCTGGTTCCCTCTTCTGTCATTGCCCTGCCCTAAGAAACAGATTCTAGACCTGCTGTCCGCTAGTTAATTCACACAAAGACCAACCCTACTTCACAAGGTTGTCGTGAAAGATAAGTTTGGGGAGAGGGGAGGAATAGCATTTAAAACCATCTTGAGCTCCAAGGCAGAAAGGACGGCTCTCAATGTAATAACCCATTGTTCCAACAGAAGATTGTCAAGCAATACAGAACAAAATCTGAAACCCTGCTTCGGATGCAAGCAAATAGTCCACAGAGGTTTCTAGATTGTAGCTGTATTATCAGCATTTTCCGAGCCAAAATTCCTTAAACTGATTACACAGGCAGACAGGCCCATGCTCTGTTTCACAAAAATGTCCTTGCAGAAAACAGCCAAAAGTCACTAGATTTTCATCTATGACAGGCTGACACATTCTTCCTTCTCTCACAGCTTTCAGCTATGTTAAGACCAGCAGAGCAGGCTAGTACCTGCTCAAGTGAGAGGGTAGCGCATTATGAATGCTTTTAACCTGCAGGCCAAGATTTCTACACATGGCAAAGATTCTGGCAGCCAGACCTTGCCAGGATCAACTGGTTTTAAATCTACTCCATCCTCATCTGCCCAAACAGAGTGTAGGATGTTAAAAAAGATGCACATCTTTGGAGACAAATGAGAAATAGCAGCAACACTTACCTCTAAGAAACAAAGTCTAAGACTATCATAATTTTCCTGCACTATCAGTAAGAAACTGGTGTGTGCTGAAGAAGTAATTTTTAATTATAAAAGCAAGTTTGATTTCAGTGATCCAATAAAAGTTCCAATGTTTCCAAAAGCAAACAATGTATCAGAATGGTAACTAGCGCTAACATAAATGCAAATGTAGGTGATATCTTTATTAAGACCACTTGTCCATTTCCTAATTCTTACCGCTAACATATGAACAGTTCCATTTTTTGCTCTGTTCAAGGAAAGCTGCCTTATTAAGGGTAACCTTACCAATTTTAGACACAAACAAGACACTTAACTGAAGCAGAATAATTTTGGCAGATCTTCCTTAAGTAGTACTGAATAATGGCTGTACTATTCCCTCTGAAGGGAATACTTTGCTCTCTCATTACAGTATGTGTCAGGGTTTGCAAAGTGCCACATTATCTTGAACTGCTTTGACTATCAACCCCTAGTTGCTTCCAGAACCAGATGTTTATGTAAAAAATCCACCCATCTTGCTATTGCATTACTCACCCTGGCAGCTTGGAAAGTTGGACACAGCAACACAGTGACTCTTCCAAGACAAACAGGCCCTGCAAAACGCCAGCCCCTCTTTTTTCATCATATGCCATATTTCCTCTGAACTGCAATACACCAAAGCCAGGTGAAAGATTGTTTTCCTTAGTTTTTAAATGAAGAGAGATACTAGTTAGCAATCTCAAGTGAAATACAAACTTTTCAAACATATTTTTTTCCTAATCAGTGTTTTGAATCTGGTACTTTTTTTCTAGAATTGCATTTGCATGATAGTAAACAGAAAGAACTGATTCACCTATGCTGTTTGTTTCATTTCTGTACCACTGATCTAGCATGATAGGCACACTGGGCAGTTTACAGATTAAAACATAAAACATCTACCAGAATAAAACAAAAAAGTAAAAATAGGCAATACAAATTAACAGTAACACTAGAAGGGTTCTTCCCTCAAGGCTTCTTAGAATAGCAAAGTTTTAATTTGCTTTCTGAAAACAAGGAAGGATGGGGCTTTGCAGATTTCCCACAACAGCTTGTTCCATAGCAAGGATTTTGTTGTTCAGTCGCAAAGTCGAGCCCGACCCTTTGCACACCACAGCACACCAGGCTCCCTGACAACTGCCAATTTACACCCACCACGTCAACAATACCATTTAGCCATCTCATCCTTTCTCTCCCCCTTCTCCTTTTGCCTTCGATCTTTACGAACATCAGGACCTTCTTCAGTGAGTCCTCTCTTCTCATTTGATGGCCAATTATTTGAGCTTCAGCTTCAGTATTTGTCTGTCCAAGGGGCAGTCAGGATTGATTTCCTTCAGAATTGACTGATTTGATTTCCTTGCAGTCCAGGGGACTCTTTGCTACTGCCCAAAAGGCCTAATTTCTGGTTACAGATTTACGGGTCTTTCTTGGGATTGGCACCCTCAATCGTAAAGACTCTTGAGGATCTGGTATGATCGGTATAATAGGAAGTGGCAAGAGTGTGGTGACGATGGGGTATGAAAGACGGTCGGTGGCTTGCCCAGGTATCCAACAAGCAACCACATCAAAACTCAAGCCTGAAATGTAAGTTCTCACCCAGGTTTCCTAGGAGCCCGAGTGTACCAGTCAATAACACAGGAGCACACGGGCCAGCTATGTGGTTTCCGAGAAGTGAGACCCTATCAATCATTAGAAACAAAGCAAAAATACAAGATCAGCAGGTGGACAATGCTTACGGCAGGAGGTGTAAAAATTCATGACAATGCTGGAACTATGACAAATGCAAAAGGAAAACCACTTGGGTAAACACTCACATGCACTGAGGATGTCTGGACAGCTCAGTGGTTTAAATATCCAGCAGATAACACAGAGGCTGGGAGTTCAATTGCCCACTGTACTTCTATGGAGAAGAGCCAACCTGTGTGATCTTGGGGAAAGTGCACAGACCCAGGGTGCCCCAGGAAGAAATGAATGATAAATCATTTACCATCTCTACCTGAGAAGGGTCACCATAAGTCAGAATTGACATGACAGCACACAATTAATGTGCATGCATGGAGAGAGGAGGTTCCTGCCAAAGACACAAAAATCTGAGCAAAAAAGGAAGATTAGCCATGTGATCCATATTCAAATTGTAAAGAATGCAAAAGGTGCAGGAGGCAGGTAGTACCTTTATTGGATCACTAAATTAAAACAAAACATTGTGTGAGCTTTCGTTGCTCAAGACCACTTCTTCAGGCAGACCAACATACCATGAACATTTTAATACATGCCTGAAGAAGTGGTTTTGAACCACGAAAGCTCGCACAACGTTTTGTTTCTCTTAATGATCCAATAAAGGTATCACCTGCCTCCTGCATCTTGTGCATTCTTTACAAAAATCTGAAGCATTCTGCATGGGTTTTGTGTAGGCACAGATCCCCCATGTGTGAATCATAGAGGCCATGCAAGGGGGGGGGGGGGTGAGAGAGATCATCAATTTGCAAAATATGCACACTTTTGCGTTCTCACAAAATCTTCCTCAGGCTAGATGGTAAAAACAAATGGAAATAGGAATTACTAGTCATTTTAGAGCCTAAACAACTGCTTTTTTTTGTCCTTTGTGCATCACTAGATATGCATATTATGTTGCAGGGATGGACATTTGTGTAAAGCCTGAAGCAGACTTAATATGAACATTGTGAGCATGTTCAGTGTGTGTTACTTGGCTTGAACAAAATGCCTCTGCCCCTTGTTAAAAGGAGGAAAAAAATAACAATTACATAAAACTCACTGTACTATGAAATATTCCAGAAAGAATCCACATTCACTGCTCCATTTACTGCACATCGAAAGCAGTTCTGAATAGAAGCATCATATCTGCTCCATTTATTTCTTCAAGCCCTAATACAGTAACCAACACAGCCACAGCATTTTGGAGACTGTCCATCTGGAGCATCTAAAACTGATGGAAAGGAAATCCTTCCCTTTTGCCACACACAATTAGACTATAGAATAAGTCTTAATTGCTTATTCACACAGCACTACGGGATAAGGCAGAAGCCAAGAATTTTAGACTTGAAAAGTTTTGTTTGATTTTTTTTGTAAGAAAAAGCATCCCTGAAGATGGTAGAACTTTATAACTTTCCGATGTATGAATACGGCCCTGAAAACATCATATACAATTTGTTAGAAACATTATGGGAACCAGAAGACTGCAACTAATTTGCACATGTAAGAAAAACAGAACAATAATACATAAAATAATGTCTAAGCTTCCAGAGAATTTCTTTTGACAAGTATGGTAAGAATATAGAATTATATGACTAAGGCCATGATGGCGAACCCTGGCACTCCAGATGTTCTTGGACTTCAATTCCCAGAAGCCCAAGCCCCCATGAATCCACACAGCCAGCCGTGGGCTGCCGGGCCAAAGAACACTGCCGCCCAGGACTGCTGCCACAGCTGCAGGGTCGCCCCGCCCTTCCTTTCCCTTGTACGCCCGAGTCCCACCTCTGAGCCAACATGAAAATGCCGGACTCTCTCACCTCTCTCCAGAGGCGCTCCATCGCCCGGGGAAGTGCACCTTGTGCCTTGCCCGGACTTTGGTCCGTGAGGCAAGACGCTTTGTATCGTACTGTATGGGTGATGAACTTTTTGTATTTTGTAGTGCTGGGGACTTTATTTACTGTTAATTATGATACTGACTGTATGGGTGAGACTGTATTGTTCCGTATTTATCTATCTTGCATATTGCTGATAATTGTATTGCTATTGCTGCTTACTTAGTTTTTGTATTGCTGAATGTTGCATTGTTTTATTGTATACTTTATTGTTGTGAACCACCTTGAGTTGCCCGCTGGGTAAGAAAGGCTGTATAGAAATAAACCTATAATAATAATATGATAATAATAATAATAATTGTTGTTGTTGTTGTTGTTCAGTCGCACAGTCGATTCCGATCCTTTGCAACCCTATGGACCATTGTTCTCCAGGCGCCTCTGTCCTAGAGGGAATAAATACCTATCCTGCTAGTTGCTAATAGCCCTATTCTTTATGATTTTCCCCAATCCCTTTTTATAACTGTCCAGGTCAGCATCAGTCACTACATCACTAAATGGCAAAATCCAAAGAGCTACACACTATATAAAAATCACTTTCCTTTATGTGCCCCAAATCAACATTCAGCTTCAGCAGGGTAAGTAGGGTTCTACTATTATGAGATCAGAAAGAGGGGGAGCTGGTTTTTCTATCCATTTTATTTATACCAGGTGTTCACAACCTATGGCCCATGGGTCAGATCTGGCCCATAGCGCCAAATAATCCGGTCCTCGACCTGCCACCACCACTGGAATTGACTGCAGACTAGTTTATGGCCGTCGTAAACATGTTTACAACAGCCATAAATGAGTCCATGGCCAATGTAAACACGTTTACAACAGCTGCGGACACATTTTACAGCAGCTTTTACGGTGGGGAGGGAACCACCAGTCCGGCCCGCTCAGCTGTCTGAAGGGTTGTGGTCTGGCCCACGTTGAGAACCCCTGATCTATACCATTTTGTTTTGTTGTTGTTCAGTCGCACAGTCGATTCCGACCCTTTGCGACCCTATGGACCATCGTTCTCCAGGCGCCTCTGTCCTCCACCATCCCCCTCAGACCTCCCAGTTCTGTGCCCACTGTGTCTACAATACCATCTATCCATCTCATCCTTGGCCTCCCCCTTCTTCTTTTGCCCTCCACCTTTCCCAGCATAATTGCCTTCTCAAGTGAATCCTCCCTTCTCATTTGATGCCCAAAGTACTTTAGCCTCATCTTTACTATTTGACCTTCCAATGAGCAGTCAGTGTTGATTTCTTCTAAGATTGACCTATTTGTTCTCCTCGCTGTCCAGGGTACCCTCAAAACTCTCCTCCAGCACCACATTTCAAAGGCATCTATTCTTCTGCGTTCAGCTTTCCTAATTGTCCAGCTCTCACATCCGTACATTACCACTGGGAATACCATTGCTTTGACTATTCTAATTTTTGTTTTCAAGGTGATGTCTCTGCTTTTCACTATGTTCCCCAGGTTTCTCATGGCTTGTCTCCCAAGAATCAGTCGCCTTTTTATTTCATGGCTGCAATAAACATTAAAATAACTATTTGCTTCTCATGTTGCTTCTTTATCTGTAAAGCTAATGCACTGTGAGGAGTAGGTGTCCAAAACAAGTGTGGGAGAGAGGGTCAGAAAAAGATGGTTTGAAGACCCAGAACGATCCATCTGGCTTCTGGGTAGGAAAAAGAAAGTGAAAGAGACAAAAGTTTAACAACTGCGGTATCTATGAAACAGCATGACTCCTGCTTAATGAAGTGCTCTTTTGCTCCCTCACTGGGAAACTTAATTCCTTTTTCTCCTGTATTAGGGAAGAGGATGCAACTGTCAAGCTCCCTGGCAGCAACTCACAGGATATGATCCCCACAAAAGCAGACAGGAAATGCCATA
Source organism: Bradypodion ventrale (assembly GCA_035047345.1). Taxonomy (NCBI): domain Eukaryota; kingdom Metazoa; phylum Chordata; class Lepidosauria; order Squamata; family Chamaeleonidae; genus Bradypodion; species Bradypodion ventrale. Next base: position 238,727,166 of record JAWDJE010000005.1, read on the forward strand.
CAGAGAGACGGGAACAGGCGGGGACGCTGCAATGAGTCTCAGAACCTAAAATGCAGGAATGGGCGGAGCACCATATCTATCCTATCTCTATTTTGCTTCTAAAAAAAATTTGTATTGTAACCAGAGACAAAGAAATTCACATCACCTCCAGTTGCCTCCTTTGAACAATAAACTCACCGCAAAGAGCTGCCTCGTCATCACCTGATCCAGGGGTTCCCAACCTTTTTGCGCAACGGGCCGGACCAAGCCCCCCCCCCCGAAAGCTGAGCGTGCTAGTCATGTGGTTCCTCTAACTGTAAACGATGCCATATAACGCATCCGCGGCAATCATGAACGTGTTTATGACAGCCGCAGATGCATTACCGCCACTGTTTACAGCAGGCATGGGCATGCTTACACATGTGCAGGTGTGTTTTACAGCTGTTGTAAATGTTTTCATGGACATGTGGCAAGCATAACTAGACACCGGAGTGCACGGAAAGCTGTTTACCTTCCCACCGAAGCAGTACCTATTTAACTACTTGCAATTTTTTGCTTTCAAACAACTAGGTTTCCAGGAGCTGGGACAGAGATGAGAGCTCACTCCGTCATGCAGTACTTGGGTCTCGAACTGCTGACCTGCCGATCTTCCAGTCATCAAGTTCAGCTACCTAATATGACCTACTTGTTATTTTGCAGGGTTTTGCCATAGTCAACAAAAATATTTGGCACAGCAACCCTGAAAAAGTAATTTTCCCTCACTTTATATTGCCTCAGCACAACTATCAAGGTGCAGAGAATGAGCCTGCTTGAAGATTTTTGCCCCACGTGAACAGGCGCACCCTGGTAATGGCAACCTTGCATTGCGAGCTAATCTTTCTCACACTAGGTCAGGCTAAAATGGGCAGACTGCGGAATGAGCTCACCAAAAGATAGCTTCATTTTGGCAGTTTCTCGTCTGGTCTGGACACGGCAGAAGAAGCCCTGAATCACATTTTTGTTGAGTAGGGTGGGATATAAATCTAATAAATGAAATGAAATGAATCAAATTGCTGTTAACAGAATGTTTATTAATTTAGCATTTTGATTATTGGAGCCACCAGCATTTAAAAAGTACATCCCCAATAAAAATGTCACCCTCTTTTTTCCCAACTTACTTGATTCCCCTCCCTCTACCATGCACTCTATACATAAAACTGTAACCTAACTATTGTGTATCTGACAAAATGGACTGCAGTCCAGGAAAAGTTAACGTTGACATAAAACTGTTAGGCTTTCGGTGCCACGTCTCTTTATTTTTGCGACACAGTGGAACCTTGGTTAACGTAGTGAATGCGTTCTCTGGGACGTTTCTTGCAGCGAAAATTACTTTAACCGAATGTCTCATAGGAATGCATTGAATGCCATATCCCATAGGAATGCACTGAAAAACAAAATACATTAGCCGAAATGTGGTTTCCCATAGGAATGCAATGAAAACCAATTAATCTGTTACTGGGGGAAATTCCATAAACCGAGCCACTATTTTCTATGGATTTCTTTTGCTTTTGCGATTTTTATGTTAACCAAGCTGTTTGTTGACCAAGGTTCCACTGTATGTGTTTCACTATTTTGGCAAAACCAACCAAAGCATGCCATGGGATATATTAAGGGGAAGCTGGCCTTTGGCAAGTGTAGAGTGGATTTTCACTACCTGTAATTAACGCTTTCATGTGCATCAGAGGTTCTGTAAAAGGGCTTCATGTCAGAAGAGAATTTTTTAGACAGACAGAGGCTAGTATAGTATAATGGTTACAGCACTGGACTAGAATACAAGAAAAGAGATTGTATGTGTGCTGTTGTCAATTCAGACCTAACGGTGGCTCATTTTAGGGTTTTCTACGTAGAGAACAATCAGAGGTATTTTACTGTTGTTTTCTGCTGGGGACAACCTGGGACTGTGCAGATTATCTAAAGCCACACAAACTGGCTCTTCTGGGATGAACAGTGGGGAACTGAATGGCCTCTACCTAATGGAAAATTGAGTCAGAACCCAAAATTGGCCATAAAACTTGGGTAACTTTGAGCTAGTTGATCTTCCTCATCCTGATCTACCTCTTGATGGGTTGTTTTGAGGAGAAGAGCGGTGAGGAGAAGAGTCAAGTAAGTACCTTGAACTATCAGAAGTTAAATGCTGCATGGGACACTTTAAATTTTAATGTATACTGTGGCATGGAAGTAGCATTTGTTGATAAAATGTTCCTAGCTAATCATCAAACACAAGAGATCTTGTGTCTAAGCTCACATGCAGTAATTTGAATAACAAATCTGAAGGACCCAGTCTTTGACTAACTAAGCACTCAAAACTAACAATGCCCCATCAGCTCTAGTGGTAGAAGACTGTTCCCCGTGACAACATGTTCTTCATAAAGACAGGACACCCTCTTCACCAAGCTGATGCACGTCTCTCAACAAGCAACAAACACAAGCCCCTCCTGTCCTTTGGGATCAGTCCTGCAACAATGCCAGGAGATAAGAAAGGCAGGCTCCTCACAAAATATATAACAACACACAACCCCGGAGTTATCTTTCTGACACAGAGACCACACCTTCATTCAATCAAAAGAAGCAAAGTAGCAGATGTTTGGGGTATATGCCAAACTGCTCTTCTCCAGCAGCAAACTAGATAACCACCATGATTTGTCAGACATGAGTTGTCAGGAGAGAAAAAAGAACAATTAAGAGCATAAGCAGTTACCATTGATACAGCTGAAAGATGGAAGAACCTTGATGTATCTAGTTAGGACTATGCAAATAAGAATTTCAGATAGCTCCTGAAAGAGGTCACAAAAAGAAGACTAGTCAGAATTATAAGGCACTGCCAAAATTAGCACAGCAATAGACATGGGTCTGTGGCGGTTTAGTGGTTAAAATGCTGAGCTTGATGAGTGGAAGGTCAGCAATTCAAGACCCGAGAGCTGTGAGATAGAGTACATGCCCGTCGTCTGTCCCAGCTTCTGCCAATTTCAAAAAAAATGCAAGTAGATAAATAGGCATTGCTTCAGTGGGAAAGGTAACAGTGTCCGTCGTCGAGTCATGCCTGCGACATGACCACAGAAACATCTGCAGACAACACTGGCTCTTTGGCAGTAAACAGAGATTCGCACCACCCCCTAGACTTAGACACAACTGGCTTTTGAGCCAGGGTATAAATACTAAATTAGTCTCAATCCTATTCCAATTAGACCATCTTTGTAACCACAGATGTCCTGGTATAGATCACAGGATTGGAGCATCTAGATGTGAAGCTAGGACTAGGAGTCTGAATCCACACACCCCCCACCCCCATTTCTCAAAGAAGATAACGAGCTAAACCTAACAGGTATGTGAAAGATGGGGTTTACGTATCTTGCTAATAGTTCAGGCTTGGCCAAGTTAGAAGGTTTGCAGAGTGCCACCAGAAGGAGAGACTGGCAAACCACCTAAATTGCTTTAAACATACAGAGTGAGGCTGCTTTGAATAGCACCCCCACACCCACCAGACTACAACCCACCACATCACACTGCCTTTTGATGTGTGTATATTTGAGACTGTAAAAGGAGAACCTTTACACAACATGGAGTTTTGTGTCATTTTTCACTGCTGATCCCACAAAATCATTTCTTTATCTATTGCACATAATATCTGATAGAACCCTGAAAAAACAGGAATGAAAACACCTTCCTGTTTTCAGGCCTAGTTCAAAAACAAAGCTGTCACTCTACCTCAAAAATATTCTATGACACATTTTAAGCATAGTTTTCACAATCTTCCTTTACAAGGAACGATGACAGCAACATTTCTTTTTTTGGCAATTGTTTTAATAGTGATGTACTGTAATTAAAATTCTGTCTCAGGGCCTTAATTATGCTATGCCCTTTCCCAAAAGACAAAGATATAAAAAGTAATTAAACAGGACATTTGCAATGAAAACAAGGGTGGCAATTTTTGTTCTGTTAGGTAAGAGGGGGAAAACATCTACAAGTCTAATACAGTGTGCTCTATTTCCAAAAGTTACTAAAAATATCCTTGGGCAAGTCACTTAATACTTCAATAAAATAAAAGGAAATTGCAACTGAAGCCCAGAGGACAGGGCAAAGCCAGGTTGTTGCATTCAAATATCAAAAATATAACTGAAAAGGACTGTTTTTGTTTATGGGTTATTATCATTCCACACAAATCTATTTTCACAGAATGTAAATTTTCTAACTTACTATCCTAAACATTTAATACTTCTGAATTATCTCTACCCAGAAGACCCTGAAAAGGGTTCCCATGAGTCAGTATTAACCTGACAGCACACAATTATCATTATTATAAAGAGCAATACATAATATAGTATTAACCTTTGGTACAAATAAAGTCATCTGAACAGTACTTTCCAGTGGAGGTGCTTTTGTAAATGGATGGCCTTTTAAGGTCAGCAACCAAATTAAGCTATTCTGTTCCATGCTTGATAGACTTAGGATAGTAAATGTCTTCCCAACTCATTAATTTCTTCTGCATGGAAATATACCTGCTGCTCTAATTCTATTGCAAAAGCCATACATACAACCCATCAACCTACAGCAGAGAGTAACTGGATTAGGTAGTCTAGAATTTGGCACTCCAAGTAAAGTGGAACCAGGCATAACAAACGTTCGTATAATGAAAAATTCGCATAACGAAGGGGATTTGCGCTAACCACTATACCCCGCATAACACTTTTTTTCGTTATACGAAGCAATGCATCTCTATGGGAAAAATCATACAACGAAAATTCCTATGGGATGCATCATAGCAACGAATTTTTTGTACGGTTTTTCCCATAGAGATTTTCATTGTATGATTCATCCCATAGGGATTTTCGTTATACAAGCAAGGCATGCTTCACATAATGAAAAAACTCGCATAATGAAAGACATCGTGGAACCAATTTTTTTTTTTTGTTATGCGGGGTTCCACTGTACTGTAATGCCATTTTGCACCCACCAGTACTATGTTAAAAGAAATTATACTGGTATTTGCATAAATGATATCTGACATCAATAATAATTTTCTCTTTTTAGATTAACACTTTTACAAATAATCTTTTAATTTTTCAACCACCTTTTATTGATTAGTTTTGAAAAGACATTCCAATACACAGTCCAGAATTTGGAAATGTTACTGTTTTGGGCTATAAACCTTGAAACCCTCACAATAAGCTTTGTTGGCTCAGGAATTCTGGGAAATATAGTCCAAAAATATAACATTTGCAATATCTGGTGCAGACCATCATAGTCCCAACTAGCTGAAAAGGACTGGAACGGGACAGGACCCACACATCTGATTGTGGGCACATTTTTGCAGCAAGTAAGAGTTCCCAATAGGAAAAAAGTATGTGTTCCACCCTCTGAGCAACGAACCATTTCCAAACATTTCCCACATTCCAGACTATAAAGTACAAAGCGCAGAAAAAGCTTACACTAGCTATAATTCAGTAGTATCAATTTGAGTGAAAGAACACCAAGTTACTAACAATGCATCAGAGGCAGATGAGCACAACACGTAAGAGCAATAACCCATCCAACTTGGAGATGGGAACCATCAGTCCAAGTACAGTACCCAAATGTAGCTGGGGGGAGGCACTTATTCAACCCACATATTTCTCTTCCACTAGTAAGCAGAGATGCAAAGCTATTTAAAGGCAGAGAAGTTGTTGCATGGAACTGAGCTGTGGTTTACAGTCCAGAAAACTGTTATCCTGGAGCTTACTCTCCAGAGAATGTGTAGTAAACTGAGCTACTCCTTGCCAGGCTGAACACTGTTACATTAAAGCATCTTACTCTGGGGAGTAGACATCCACAAAACTGAAATATACTTTATGAGCTCTAGCAGGAATTGTGCAAGTCTGGATAGGTTATCCTGATTTTTAATAACTTCCTAAATCAGGGGTTCCCAACCTAAGGCCCATGGGCCGGATCTGGCCCATGGTGCTATTTCATGTGGGCCCACCACCCCTCCAAGGGCATTTGAGAAACAAAATTTTAATTTAATTTTAATTTAATATTTCGCAGTTGTATGCTGCCCAATCAGGGAACCCAACTCAGGGGGCCTAACATGGTAAATAAACAATATACAATACACAATATATACAAAATACACAGTAATACAATATACAAAATTCAATCTACCAAAACAGCATATAATAATATAATAATATACCATAACACAATCCTATAACAGCCTCTCCACCCTGGCCACAGGCAAAGGTTTATTCAGGGTGATACAAATAAAAGGCTCCAGCTTCACCTTCAGACAATACATTATTTATAGATGAAATCTCAGATGCTCTAAAATGACACTTTCAAAGAGTTTCGCCCACCACCATTATTGCCTCCTTTCATGGTTCTGCCAGCTATCCTGTGTAGTAATTTTTCCATCTTACCCCCCCCCCCTCCCAAATTGTGCTTCTTCCAGAGAGTACAGCAAATCTATCCTGGCTCAGTATGACATGAGTTATAATCAAACACATCTGGAAAGCACCAGTCCAGAGAAGGCTGTTACATAATAATTCAGAATCTATTATGTACACATGGATTCTTGCACAGCCAAAACTGCATAGCTTGCATACAAGAAACCTGTGAGTAGAAATGGAGAGGAAGGTAGCAAAATCCCGAGGGAATCAGAGAATGGTGACAGAATATAAGGGGTGGCAAAATGGAGTTTCTTGGGAGATAGCATGGCTAGCATCCTGGATAGATCACACCATGATGCTAAATCACATTGAAGGTTCTATTTAAGGCAGTGTTCCCCCAACCTTTGGTTTTTGGACTTCAATTCCCAGAAGCCTAAGTCAATTCCCCAAAGCACTGATCAGCCAATGTACTGACGTAGGCTTCTAGGAATTGAAGTCCCCCTCAGGGGTGTGGGCCCCACTTTGTGAACCACTGATTTAAGGGCAACCTACCATCTGAGACCCAGGCAACCTATTGAGGATAGAGCCTTCAGTCTCAGTCTTTGTTTACCAAGCTCATCTGCCTTCCATAAAGAGAAGAGAAACGGACAACTGGATTCCCCTCAAACCAATCAATAGTAGCACAAAGTGTGGTCACTTTGGAAATCTAAAACAAACCAATACCCCAATCCATTCACAGTACGGTACAACCAACAGATTTAACCTGCTTATATCCAAGATATGACTAAGTTGGATAATTGTACATTTAAATTATCAACATAAAGGGTTCGCTATGTGAGCTTCCAGTTAGTGGACACAGGCAGGATCTGTGCCTCCTTTATGTTGTAAGCCTCCACCAAGAAAGTTTTATTTTTCTCAAAAAAGAAAAAAAAAAGGGCTTTGAAGTTCTTCACCATAAAGCATCTTCTTAGTCTTAATACCACCACTAAAAGAGGTGGCTTGCCTTTCAGCTCACTTAATTTTGTCTCCCTCTTTTTTTTCCTCTGCCTGAAGAAAATCCTCCTTATCTCCAGTCACTTATCAGAGATAGCAAAGATTTACCTTTTGGTTTTACTGCTTTTCTCCTTTCCTCATAAGATGGAGGAGGAATGAAGTTCAATGAGCTCTCAAGCAGCACTGGAAAGTACCAGGAGGATTGACTTTGTCTCTCTTCTTCCTTCTCCATGGGGAGAAACAAACCGAGTTTTGACTTTCTACCACTTCTCAGTACATGACATGTCAGAACATTTGGCATATTGCAACATTGGCCAGTTGAAAGAATACTACACTTGCTACACTTGGAAAACTTGATACTGTACTGTTACTTTGTACTGTCCCCCAAAACACCAATATTTTACTCACGTATCAACACATCTCTTGCAACACAGTTGCTCATGGTCACCCCCTACAACCATGGTCATCACAGGTAGAAAAGCATTCAAACAGACCCATATTTTCAGTTAACAATTCTTATCCCCATTTCAAATATCAATATCTGGATTGCCCAGAAGGCATGTTTGCCTTCTGCAGTAGGGAAACCCCTGAAAACATTAAACACAAAAGCACACAATTAGAATCACAGACATCTAATCCACACAGACACAAGATATACTTCAAATTCTGCAGTACAATAATACCTCGGATAACATTTGCATCAGATAATGTTAAAACTGCATAACATTAAGCAACCTGGGGGGGGGGGGGGGGAATTGCATCACATAATGTTAAAATCCTATGGGATGCATCCGAAAATATTCGCTAAAGCCTGCCAGTTACAATGTATCTCTATGGAGTTAACATTATCCGATGCAACCCATAGGATTTTAATGTTATGCGATTCAATCCCCCCCCCCCGATTGCTTAACATTATGCAGTTTTAGCGTTATCTGATGCATGCATCGGATAACGTTAAAATCCTATGGAATGCAACAGATAACGTTAAAGCTCCATAGAGATACATTGTAACCGGCAGGCTTTAGCGAACGTTATCCGATGCATCCCATAGGATTTTAACGTTATGCATGCGTCGGATAACGTTAAAAATCGGATAACACTAAGACTTGTGGAACCAAGTTTTAGTGTTATCCGAGGTTTTACTGTATCTATAAAAGAATATACAAGACAATGATACCAACTGTTTAGTAACATGTCTGTTGGAGTTGTGGAAATTTATGGCATTTTACCATCCAACCTCCAACCGTTAAATACAAGATATGAAGTAACTTCTTCTATGAACAAAATCCTACATCTGACCTTCTTTTCCATCACTCTGTACAAATTATGCCCTCATTAACCATTTTTAATCAAGGGGGTGCCTAGCTTGGCCATTCGATGAAGAGCTTCCTTGAAGAGCAGGTGGCATCAAGTCTCAGCTATCTTGCAGATGGAGAATGGAGGTACCACAGTTCAATATTAGAGCATCTCCTTTGGATTAATAGACTTCCAGGTTTAACTCTTGGTATCTCCAGCTAAAAAGGACAGCTAGCAAGTGATGCAAAAATCTTCTTGCCTGGGACTCTGGTAAGTCAATGCTAACTAAGATAAACAATCCTGGAAAAGTTATTTGACCAAACAGTACAGGAAGCTACCTTATATGTTTCTCACATCCTAGGAGGTAAAAATCCCAATATCTACAGGTGTCCATAAAAATGATTAAAAGAAAAGTGGGGAGCATCTGTCCACCCAGGTTTACCTGGACTACAACTCACACCAATCCACACCAATCCAGATAATGATTTTGTGTAATAGGTTTACTCTGAGTTGAAAGGATTTTTGCTGGAGAAATTTCGCTCAGGGGACGCCCGAATGAGGCTCCTTTCATTTCCCCAAGTGCAGCCCTCGGGTATCAAAACCCGACCTTCCAGTCTCCAAGCTCGGCGTCTTAACCACTAAGCCACCAAGGAAGCTTAGTGGGTTTCTTGCACATATGTGCAGTAAACCCATTTGTGTGGATTCACATAGACTTGGGCTTTTGGGAACTGAGGTCCAAGAACACCTGGAGTGCCAAGGTTCACCATCAGGGTCTAGACTTCAATTACCAGAAGCCAAAGTCAGCACTCCTGCTGATCATGGCTTCTGGGAACTGAAGTTCAAGAACAGCTGGAGTGCCAAGGTTCGCCATCAATGATCTAGCAACATGAGGTGGGGGCACATATTCACTATGCTTGGGTCTGGGCACATTTTGGAAAGCTTTTCCTCCTGTCCTCCTGCCTCTAATTAGTCTGCATAACTGGAAAAAGCAGATTTTAAAACCATTAAGCAGCTGCCACAAAAACTGTCTGCATGGTGACATTTGCCATGCTGTTGTTATGAAATCCCACCTTATCACAACAACACACAAAGAGCAAAGTGTGTGTGTGTTTTCCCTTTTCCATGAATCTGCAGCCACGCTCAATATTATCTGTAAAGATACAAAACCAAGGAGGCAACAACATGTCACTCTATATTTTGGAGCTGTAAGATAAAGAGTTCAAGTTTCAAAAAGACAAGGTTGCCAGTATTCCAGATAGGAATGAGAAGTGAAGATAGGGCAGAGATGAGTACAAAGGCATTACGGTACAGGCAGTTTTGTTTTTGGGTTTTTGTCCTAACATACCTAGATTATAATTTCCCTTTTTAACAGCTGCCAAACACTGGCTCAATTTTTTCCCTTCTGAATTTTAGTCTAATAAAGGAGAAAGCTATCATCTCACTTGGAAATATGATTCATCCAATTAGTCATGGAGATGCAAGCTGACGCCTTAAGGGAAGTATGTTCTTCTTATGGAACACAGCAGGTGGAGGCTTGTGGAAGCGATAGTGTTTGTGTAAAAGATTCGTTGTGTTCTTTTCCCTCCATTCTCAACATTCTCCATACTATTCTCACATAATACAGTGGGGTTTAGATATATATAGATATAAAGTATAGGTGCACACACCCTGTACAGTACTGTATATGCAAAAACCTGTTGAAGTTATCTGATGGGAGCAAGGATTTGGAGAAAACATAGTTTTCTGCAAAGCTATATGTAGTACGTTTTGGTCTAGAACCACATTTAACTTTCTATGATCATTGAAAGTACCCTAAAAGTTATTAAAGCTAGTTTTGGTTTGCTTGTTTTTAAAATAAGTATATTGACAGATGTGTGTAAGATCTGAATTATCAAGAGGCAAATAGTTTGCATGTACTAAAAGAACAACCTCTCAAAGAACAAAACTGTACAGCCTGCTTTCCTTCTCATTCTTAAGGTTTGCAAGTGCTTGTTAATCCTTTAGATTAAATAGCTCAAGTGTTCCAAGGCTCTTCATTTGCTCCAGTTCTCTGGTTTCTAACATTTGTCTGATACAACTCAACAAATTCCTTCATAAATGTTAACAGCTGGGGCTGATTGCCTGGTGGTGTTGAGGGTATATTCTGATCTGTAACATACTGGGCTGGCTGCATTAGTTTCAAAATACAGTACAGTTATTAAAAAATATGGGCTTGACCATTTTTTTAAAAAAATTACAGAGCATTATGTACATCCTTACATTCTGAAACATTACAGATGTTTTTGATTACAACTTCCACATATGACTTGGCCAAGAGGGTCTTACAGAGGTTGTCTTCCTAAACATGGGCTTCTCCTTCTTCTGCCGTATCTGAATCTGAATATTGGCCATCATCATGGCTATCAGCTATGAAGACTGTCCTGAGAATATAATGCAGCAGCCTTTCATGTGCCTTCTGCATCGTAACATGGCACCCGTACCACTGATTCAGTTCTGCAAGTCACTTTCTGGTCCTCAGCCCTTTTGGCACACAAAGTCCACATCAGCCCCAGGCCACTATTGGTTAAGCTGCTGCACTCCATCAAGATGGATTCAAGTGGGATTTAACCCACTTGGGGACCAATACCCTTCCCTGTGGACTTCGACACCCAAGGCCGTTAGTCCTCAGGGTTGTCAGGTTAGTTAAGCACCACCTCACATTCAGCGTTGAGTGGCTGGCAGTATGGTCTACTCTATTACAATAGCAGGATAACCTGGCCAGACTCTAAACATGGGCTGGGGAAGACTTAATTTAGATATTTGTGGATGCAATTATATTTAACATAGTTTAGTGATGTTTTATTGCTTCATCATAAATTCCAAGAATGCTTATCTCTGAACCTAAGAAAAAGAATTTTCAACTTTTGCTTTATGTCTATTTTGGACAAAGGAAAGAATCTGAACATGGTAAATGCTGGCAAATTCACAGTGACACTATTTCATATCCTGGACACTAAAGTGATAAATCACAATGGACTGCTATAACCACAAGAAAAAAATGACCTCACAGGCCAAGTGAGGGTCACCAAAAAGACAAGACTACAGTGCTTCCTCATCTTAATTATACAGTGTCTATACATGTTAAATCTTCTCCATAATTATGAATGGTGCAGGATTCTGACCAGCTCCCGAGTCTCATCTCTCCAAAGACAGTCTTAATTTTATGCAAAGAATTCATAAAAGCCTTCTGCAATCTAGCACTTATCAATATGGGTAGAATGGATGTAAAAAGGCAGTTCAAAACAGCCAGAAGGCACCTGGCTGGGAAACGCTAACCTACCTACCTACGAAGTATTTTATTTTTTTATACTTAGATTTCTATCCTGCTTCACTCAGCACACAGTGTGACTCGAAGCAGCCTACAATATGAATAAATAATACAATTCACAATATAATATAATACAATTCAAAAATATAGTTACAATAAAGAGAAAAATACAAAATTATCACAGATAAACACACAATCCTCACCACCCAATGACTCCCTGATTCAAACGTCTATTACAGAGCCAGAAAAAACTGACTGTGGTGAGAAGATAAGTCTTCAGCCCACAACAAGTTCAGTGGTTCAAATGGCGGTGGCTTTTGAGGGTCCCTCCGAGGGGGAAAACATGCCTCAGCTGAGCTCCCACCTCCTGGGCCAGGGAGGGAGCCGACGGTGGTGTGACGGCTCCAACAGCGGTTGTTTTTTGAGGGTCCCGCCGAGGGGGAAAATGCACCTCAGCTCAGCTCCCACCTCCCAGGCCAGAGAGGGAGCTGACGGTGATATGACGGCTCCAACAGCGGTGATTTTTGAAAGTCCCACCGAGTGGGAAAACGCAACTCAGCTGAGCTCCCACCTCCCGGGCCAGGGAGGGAGCCAACGGTGATGTGACGGCTCCAACGGCGGTGGCTTTTGAAGGTCCCGCCGAGGGGGAAAACTGTTATGTTGTAACAGTTATAGGATCCTTGAGTTGAAATAAGTGTTCCCAAGGCAAAGTGTTCTATAAAAAGCCATCAGCAAGTTCCAACATAAATAGACCCATTGAAACAGTGGAACTTGGTGTTTTTTTTTAAAAAAACTGTATACATTGTATTTATCTGAGAACTCTTTGCTCTTTAAAAAAAACTTTTATTTACCATATTTTTATTGGTAAATTGTGCCACATGCATGGGCCTCAAAGCAGCCTGTGAAAACACATATAGTAACTTCAAGTAAATGAAGAATGACTAAGTACAGTAACTGTAATTAGCCAGGAACCTGAACACCCCTCAGAAACAAACACAGAAAATTTTAACTTTAACAATTGTCCACATTACCAAAACACAATACATTATTCTTTATACACTCCAAGATTTAATAGTAATTGTATTTACATACTGCCCCATATGTCTTACATCACTCTGGGCAGTGAGCAATGTAGTTAGCATTTTTGCCCTCAACATACTGGGTACTCATTTTACCGGGCTCGGAAGGATGGAAGGCTAAGTCAACCTCAATCCCCATTAGCAACAAACTCAAATCTTGAGCAGAGTTTTGGCTGCAGTACTACAGCCAAACCATTGCGCCATGAGGCCTCCTTCAACTTCAATTTATTTTTAACAAAAATTAAGCTATCAGTCAGAAAGGCCATCTTTACTACATTTGTTTTCATTCATTATTACACTAAAGCTGTCTACACAAAATAACTTTTTAAAAGTTTGCCTTTCATTTTAAACATCCAGCCCTGCAGATTAATGATTGTCCAGGAATCTTTTATTTTTATTTTGAAGGCAAGCGTCTAGTTCTTCAGGGAGAGGTTTAAAATAAAATATCAGGTATGATGTGATAAAGGTGTGAATGGCAAGAAAGTGTTTAGCTCACGTCATGCCTTCAGAGTGCCTTCCTAGTTGGAACTCAATATGCTTACGCAAAGTAAAAAAAGCACAGTTACCTGCTCCAGACAAGAAAATAACTTAAGATCATACCTGTCAAGTATCCCATATTGGCCGGGTTTTCCCGTATTTCAGCACTCATTCCTCCCCTTTCCCACTGCCGTCCCGTATTTTGAACAGCAGGGAAAGGAGTCACTGCGCATGCACACCCATCAGAGGCAGTTCTGTGCATGCACAAAGGTGTTCTGCACATACGCAAAGGGATTGTTGCTATGCATGTGCATCCGGGCCGGAACAGCTCCCGTATTTTCCGGAGCCGCGCTTGACGGGTATACTTAAGATGTCAATGACACTGAGATAATGATGAATAAATAATCATTAATAAAGTTTAACTTGAGAAGAGTTCTGCTAATATCAAACTCTTATCTATTTGGGAATAGATTTCAATTGGCTGAATGAAAAAAAGAAAGAGCAATTTATTTTTAGAAACCAGTTACAATGTCTATCTTCCTTTCCAAGAATAATTTAAATCTCTAAATATTTAACTTTTATTGCTCAGGAAAGCAAAGAACAGGTTGTAAAATCCATTCTATATATATATATATATTACACTGAAGTTGTTATTTTAAAAATACTCTTTCTGACCACTGAGTAGTCACCCATTCTTACAATAAATCTGTAACAAACAAAGAGTTCCTGATCACAGGTACAAATATGTCAGTTAATAATTTACCATTCTTGTTTGCCACATAATTTCTATGAGGTGAGTAGTCACTGTGCCCTTTTTACAAACTGAAAGCACAAACTGAGGAGACAGCAAAACTACAATCGCGTCCTCCACCTAGACAGCAGGTAAACAATATCCAGGGATTAAATGTGCTTCTGGGCCACATATCCTTGGTCTGTTTTAAACTCCACAACCACCTTCTATACTCAATTTTCAGGAGTATTATCAGCATTTGAAAGTGGCGATATTCAACTTTAAAACAAGAGTTATGCCTTGTTTACAAGGTGATTAGTACACTCAGAAGTCTCTCATTAGCATTAATAGACTTTTGAGCAAGGGCAAGCTTTACCTCAACAATGATATATTATAAGGTGCATGCTCTTCATGCACCTTCTTCCAAATTCTCCTGCTGTGTAACCACAAAAAGGCAGAGGCAACATCAGTTACAATATCTAATTTGACTTAAAAAAACAAGGTATTCAATGAGCATGTACCTTAGTTACAAAAGATTCAAGAAAACTACCCAAAACACCAATCTTTTTTTTAAAAAAGGTATAGACTCACATACGGTTTGGTAGACATACAGTGGAACCCCATATAACGGGAAATTCGTACAACAAAGCGTTTTTGTGCTATTAATGATACTCCGCATAATGAAAATGTTTTTCATTATACGGGGGTTTTGTTAAGCGAGGTATAACGAACATTTTTTTCCAATGAACCTCCCTAAATTCTACTTAATCAAATCAGAGAGTAAACAAAATGACAAGAAAAATTGTGGCACTTTAAAGACTAAATGCTGTATTTTAATGTTAGCTTTCATGGATCAAATCCAGTTACTCTACTTACACACTAACGTAAGTCATAAATAAAAAGCATATCAGAAAACAAAAAACAAACAAATAAATTAAATAATAAAATAAAACAAAAACACTGCAGCACTTTAAAGACTAACTGCTATATTTTTACTGTTAGCTTCCGTGGATCAAGTCCACTTCTTCAGACAAGGAGTAAAACTTCCAGGCATGGTTTATATACACCAGATACATGGGTCAAGATGTCACAAGGTAAAAAGGATCACAAAGCAATAAGTAATCAAGCAGAATGACAAACAAGCAGACATATCAATACAACTTCCTACAGCTAGCAGTAATAATAGATTATTCAGATTAGTTTTGAATGTTCCCCTTTCGATCTCAAATGGCGCCACGATTATTCAGATTAGTTTTGAATGTTCCACTTTCGATCTCAAATGGCGCCACGGCCCATGTCCAACCTGCGGGCCGTAGGTTGCGAACCCATTTTAGATTTTAGAGGCTGTTTTAGAATTCCTGTTAACTATTTTTAGGAATAGTAGCCATGTTAGTCTGTGTTTCAGGCATATCAGAAAGTAAAAACAAAAACACTGCAGGACTTTAAAGACTAACTGCTATATTTTTAATGTGAGTTTTCGTGGAGCTGATAAAGTAGACTTGCTCCACAAAAGCTCACATTAAAAATATAGCAGTTAGTCTTTAAAGTGCTGCAGTGTTTTTCTTTTTTACTTTCTGATATGCCTGTTAGATTATGTTTTTCAAAATGAAAGGTCCCAGGTTTGTTTTTTTTTTTTAAATCCTCTCTCCCTCTTCAAGGAACACTTGTCAGATATGGATTTGTGCCAAATAATAGCCAGCTGTTTTTCTTTACTAGTGGATCCCTAATTTATATCCAAAGACATTTTCTCTAGAATTATACTGATCCTGGCAACAACATATTATCAAGGATGGTCAGTGTGTTAAAACAAAGAAAGACAATGCAAGAAAAGGAATTTTTGTTTGCTTGTTTCCAGGAGTGTTACTGCAAACAATGGAAAAAGCTTTCAGAAGCCAGATGAAATAAGCAGCACTGTCCCGAAACTACACAATGAGCAGGAGATCTGACCATATTATTTTAGACTGGAGAGAGAAACTCTTCTGATGTACAAACACCAAAGTTCCTTTTAGTTACAGCCCATTAAGTGACAAAGAGTTCTCAATGAAGATGTGTCATCTCCTACCTTTGCACCCTTCAGCATCCAAGGAGGCTATTTTCCATTAGAAAGAAAAGCAAAAATCAACAATGCACCTACCAGAACCTCAAGGTAACTACAGCATGTGCAAGGGTACACAGAAGCAGAAGTGCACAGCAGGTTTTGCGTGCAGAAAAAGGTCTCATGTTCAGTTCCTGGTTAGAAATGACACCTGTTGACATCATGGAGGTCTGCTGCTAGGGTTTCTCAACCTTTGGTCCTCAGGTGTTCTTGCACTTCAGTTCCCAGAAGCCCATGTCAATACAACTGCTGATCAAGGCTTCTGGGAACTGAAATACAAGAATATCTGGGGACCCAAGATTGAGAAACCCTGGTCTAAACAATATTAAGCAAATTTGATCAGCCTTCTTTGTTCCTAAGTCAAGGGTCAACAGATATAAGAAGCATCTCATCTAACCTGGAGGAGACTCTTTTGGGGGGCCCTCTCACCTTTTACACAGAGGTAGCACCATTCAACCAAGTTGCAACTTTGATGATGTCATGAAATCACAAAATCATCCCTCCCCTTGTGTTAGCTGCAAACAAATCTTATGTTTGTTTGTTTATTTATTTATTTATTTTATACCCTGTCCATCTAGATTTTCTGACTCTGAGCGGCTAACAACAGAAAACTCACATTAAAACAGTCACACACTTTTAAAAGTATACACAAATATACCAGGTGGGCGGGGTGGGGTAGTGGGCTGGCGCCTCCCCCTACCAGCAGTGCCGGCAACGCTTCCCATGCACCTCACCCAGGGCCGAAGGCACATTGGAAGTGCAGAGGTGAAAGCGCGCTCCTCCAATGAAGAGTGTGTTTTGGAGGAAATACCATATATGGATGTTTGCAGCTGACCTCAACTCCTCCCATCATGACAGGCTCCGGAGGCTGGCCACATGATGAAACTCCTCCCACCTCTCCATGTGACATCCTGGACCAACCAAGTTTGGGGGTGGACTTCTCCTCTTCCTTGTGGACACTCCTGAGCAAATCAAATATGGGGCAGACCCATTCCCCTCCCATGTGATGCCTTGGATCAATAGTGTTTGTGCAAACCCCTTTCTGCTCCATTTGAATGCACATATAAACCAGTTCCCCCCATTGACTGGTGGCGAACCCCCTTCCTTTCTGGTTCTGCACGTGGTAGCAATATCTCATAGCCATGTGCTATGGGGTAAGTCATTTGCCTCACAGTTCTTGTTTTTTCTTTTTCTATCCAATGTTTATTTTCTTATTTGTTTTCTAAGTAAACTTCTCTAATTTGTATCAAACAACTTGCCTGTGGCTCATTTCTTAATTAGGGGCTCATTATGTAGGTGGACTTTATTTGAATTGAGATGGTACCTTCAATTCAATAAACTTTTTATTTGAACCCACAATAGTTCGGTTTCACTTACCAGTGATAACTTTCGTTCTTCAAGTATATAGTTTGTGAATACACACTATTGGGTTAAGCGCCTGCGCAGAACGCCGATCGGAGGCTTAAAAAGCTATTGGTTAAAAGTTTTGGCGGTAAGACCGCCCACCGTACCGCCCACCCTGAGGCGCCAGTCCACCATTTTACCTCAGTTCCATACTTAAGCCAAGCACAGGATAAACCAATTGATCTCATCCGTGCAGCTCAAGAGGGGAGGCAGGGTGGGTAGTGTGTATTCACAAACTATATACTCGAAGAACGAAAGTTATCACTGGTAAGTGAAACCGAACTTTCTCCTTCGTATAGTTTGTGAATCCACACTATTGGGAGATTAGCAAGCTCACACTCACTTGGTCGGTGGGCAGTCGGATGAGATGATCCCACGATGAATATGATGGTCAGGTAGGGTGAACTGTCAAGGGCGATGAGCCTGGAGCCCCCTGGTGAGGACGACACGGCCAAGTCTGGCGTCCGCAGTGGCTCTGGTGTCCACCCTGTAATGTTGGACAAATGTAGAAGGTCTGGACCAGGTGGCAGCCTTACAGATGTCCTCAAGCAGTGTGCCCTCCAAAAAGGCAGTGGATGTGGCAACCGCCCTCGTAGAATGCGCCCTGACATGCGGCGGAGGTGGCAGAGAGGCCGACTCGTAGGCCAGGTAGATGGTAGACATGATCCATTTGGAGAACCTCTGGGCAGAGATGGGTTCACCCTTGGACTTTCCTCCATAAGCCACAAAGAGACGCTGTGACTTCCTGAACTCCCTTGTCCTGCTGGTGTAGAACAATAAAGCTCATTTCACATGCAGCGTGTGCCAAGTCCTTTCTTGGGCATTAGTGGGGTTCTGGAAGAATGTTGGTAACGAGATAGTCTGTGCCATATGAAACTCGGAGACCACCTTAGGAAGGAAGGTGATATCCGTGTGAAGCACCACGCGGTCATTGAAAAACTGGAGAAACGGTGCATCTGCCCGCAGAGCAACCAGTTCACCAGCCCGTCGAGCAGACGTGATACCCACCAGAAAGGCCGTCTTCCACGTGAGGAGACGAACATTCGCAGTAGCCATAGGCTCGAAAGGAGTCCTGGTGAGCGCGTTGAGAACGGCAGACAAGGACCATTGCGCCGTTGGAGTCCTGACCGGCGGGAAGGCGTTCCGCAGTCCCTTGAGGAAACGCTTCACCATATGGTCGCGAAAGGCACCAGAGGCAGGTGAACCAGCCGGGGAGTGAGCAACCACCGCTGCGAGATAGACCCGGATGGAAGTGATACTAAGGCCAGACTCCGCCAAATGGAGGAGGTAGGCCATGACGTCCTGTAGTCCCACCTGTGGGGGGGACGTCTGCCGGGATGCCAGGAAAGCACAAAAGCGTCTGTATTTGGATGCGTAAGACTTCCTTGTGGAAGGGCGCCGTGCTAACTCCAGGATCCTGGACAGTCTGGGGTTATCCTCCACGCGGTGAGGTGGAGGCTGGGTAGGTCCGAATGGTGGAGCCGGCCGTGTTCCATCTGGAGAAGTGTTGGCGATTCCGGCAGTGTGCGATACTGCGACGACATGCGTAACAGTTGCGGAAACCAGGGCTGGCGAGGCCATGCTGGAGCCACGAGGATCGCGTTGGCCCGGTGTTGGTACATCCTGATGAGGACCTTCTGGACCAGAGGAAACGGAGGAAAGGCGTAGAGGTAGTCCTGATCCCACCGTTTCATGAAGGCATCGCCCTCGGAGTTCAGTCCGATGCCTGCCCTGGAACAATACCTGTGGCATTTCCTGTTGGACTCCGACGCAAAGAGGTCGATGCTCGGAGTCCCCCAGGCCCTGCAAAGGGACCGAAATACCTCATCGTCCAGCTCCCATTCGTGGGTCGTTGAGGTGAGACGGCTGAGGTGGTCGGCCAAGACATTCAGCTTGCCCTGAATGTGCACTCCAATCGGAAAGATGTGCCTTTCCAGGCACCACTCCCAGAGTTGCACTGCAAGGTAAAGTAGGATGGTGGACTGCGTTCCTCCCTGTTTGTTCAGGTACGCCACTGCCGTGGTATTGTCCGAGGCCACTTGGACCACATTGCCGGTGAGTAGGGCCTCGAAGGAACGTAGGGCCTTCCAAATGGCCAACAGCTCCAGATAGTTGATATGGTGCACCATCTCGTGATGCGACCAAACATTGTTGACCGTTAGAGTCCCGCAGGCAGCCCCCCAGCCGAGGTTGCTTGCGTCAGTCAACACCTGCAACGAAGGTTGCGGGGGGTAAAAACTCTTCCCCATGGCCACATTGGGGGGCATGGTCCACCACAGTAACTGGTCCATCAGCTCTGGAGACGGAGTCAGCCGTTTGGACTGGCTCTCCCTGAGCGAGTCGAATTCGTGGAGGAGCCACGACTGCAGGGACCGGAACTTCAACTTGGCGTGAGGAATTACCGCCGTCGTTGAGGCCATGAGGCCTAGGAGTCTCTGTGCCTTTTTCGCCCGGATGAACGGTTTGGTCCGGAAGTCGCTCACCCCATGTGCAATGTCCTGCAAGCGTTTGTGGGGGGCGAAGGCTCTGGTAACAAGCGAGTCGAGTACCGCTCCAATGTACTCGACGCACTGAGAGGGAACCAACTTCGATTTGGCGAAGTTGATCCTGAGGCCAAGACTCTCCATGAGGTGAACCGTGAATTGTGTGTCCCGAATGGATGACGAGCTGGTGGGGGAGACAATCAGCCAGTCGTCGATGTACGGGAAGACCCTGATCCCCCCGCTGACGGAGGAAGGCAGCCACCGGAGCCATGCACTTGGTGAAGACCCTCGGTGCCGTGGCCAGACCGAACGGTAGATACCGGTACTGGTACACAGAATTGCCGATGCGGAAGCGGAGGAACTGCCTGGATCCTCGAGGATGGAGACATGGAAGTAAGCGTCCTTGAGGTCTATGACTGTGAACCAGTCCCCTTTGTTGATGAGGGGGAGGACGGTCTGCAGGGTCACCATCCGGAACTTCCTGGTGTGGATGCACTTGTTCAGGCGGCGCAGGTCCAGAATTGGACAAAGTCCTCCGTCCTTCTTCTGAACCACGAAGTACCTCGAGTAGAAGCCGTTGTCCCAGTCGGACGGTGTTACCCGCTCGATGGCTCCCTTGGACAGAAGAGTTGATATTTCTTCCTCCAAATGGGGGGACGAGGTGGTGAAACGATGTCTTCCTACCCGAGGCACTCGTACGAACTCGATGGCGTAACCAGCGGACAAGATCTTTAAGACCCACCGGTCGTCCGTGATGCCTGACCACACCTGGAGGAAGTTCCGGAGGGGAAGATATGGGATGTGGAGCGAGAGAGACTTGGCCATCGCAGTTTCAAACCCGGGACTTGGATTTCGCGTCGGAACGCTTTCCCTGTCCGTAAGGCTGGTAGCGAGGCTTGTGTTGGCGCCGCTGCTTGTAGAACCTGGGCCTGGGCTGGTCAGTCAAGCCACCCTGTTGCTGTGGGTTCCCCCGATACCGGTGCGTGAAGGGTTGGAACCGCGGTTTGGCAGGCTGAGTCGGCGTGGTGAGCCCCAGGAACTTATCGGTGTCCTGACCGAACAGGCCTTGCCCATCAAACGGGAACTCCTCGATGAGCTTTTTCATGGCATCATCGAGAGAGGTGCCCCTGAGCCAGGCATGACGACGCAGTAAGATGGCAGAAGACATGTCCTTGGCCGCGTAATCGTTAATGTGCCTGGCCGTCCTCATCTGCTGCTCTGCCAGAAAGTCTCCTTCTGCCGCCAGCGCGTCGAATCCTTTCTGTGCATCGGCAGGCAGTTTAGCAGCAAGGACCTTCACTTGCTCCCAGAGGTGGGACTGATAGAGGCCCATGGCAGCCGAGTAATTAGCGGCCCGTAGGAAGAGGGAACCGGTGGCGTAAAACTTACGGCCCACTGCGTCCAGCTTCTTCCCTTCCGGAGTCGAAGGTACCGGAAAACCGCTGACGGCCGTTTTATGCTGGAAGGCCTTGACCACCAGCGAGTTCGGCAAAGGGTGCGCCTGGAGAAACTCAACGTTTTCGTCCAAGACTCTATACATTCCGTCGAGCCTGGACGAAACGGAGTGCGACGACACCGGCTTCTTCCATGTTGCCTTCGCTGACGTCAACATGGATGGAAGCATGGTGATGTGGACTGGTCGAATCGCCTTTTTGTCCAATTTGGCGGTCATTTGGTCCTCGCCCTCCAGTGGCGGCTGGTCCACCTTCAGGTTAAGAGCGGTCCCCAAACGAGTCAGCATTGCCGTGAGGGAGCATTGATCCTCACCACGCGGTGGGTCAAGCGCGCCGATAGCCTGGTCTGGCGTCTTGTCGGCGTCGACATCCCCCTCGTCCTCCTCCGAAGACGCGCTGGAATCATCGGAGGACGAGGGAGGAATCCTGGTATCCACGTCGGGACCGCGCCAGTACGGCCTGGGCGGGTTGACGGGATTGGAGCTCACCGCATCGACATCTGGACCAGACCAAGACGATATGGGTGGGCCAGCGGAGCGAACGCTCGACCCTCGAGAGGTCGGCGGAGCAACAGCAGGACCAGCATCCCCAGGGCTTGCGGTGGTCGGTACCGGAGCCGCAGAGGCCGCAGGCATGGAGGCCTTGAACTGCTGGGCAAAGGATTTTGCCATAGCCTCGAACATCCCTTTAAAGAAGTCCACCTGGGATGCATCCACCGCCGATGGTTGGGACGAAACGGTGGCCGGCGAAACAGTGGTTGGAATGATCGGAAACGAAACGGTGTGCCGGAATGGTAGTTGCCGGTTCGTCTATCGTCGGAGTCCTAGGCCTCGGGGAGACAGAAGCCTGCCTCGTGGGTGGACGGCCCCTCTCACGAGGCGGAGAAGAGAGTACCTGCAGTGGGCAAGCTGGAGCTCCAGCCCTGCGACCTTTTGCAGGAGACCCTGAAGAGGACCGTCCACCCCATATCGAAGATCCGGGTGAAGGACATCTTGCGACCGAAAAGGGAGGCGAGGGCCCCGGAGAAACCGGAGGGCGAGGCGTAGGCGGGAGAGATCGCCTTTTCTCCGAGCCATGCTTCTTCTTCTTCTCCCCATTTTTATCCTTCTTTTTCTTCTTCCTGACGGAGAAGATGGAAGAAGAAGGAGGGAGCGGTAGAGGCCGAGAGGGCTGAACGGCACCGGCCGAGGTGGAAGCAGCCGCAGCGGGAGCCAAAGCGAGCTCCATAAGGTGCGCTTTTAACCGGTTGCTCCGGTTTTGGACTGCAAGTCGAGTAAAGTTCTTACAGTGAGCGCAGGATTGGCTCTGGTGAGATTCTCCCAGGCAAAAGAGACAGAGGCTATGCCCGTCGGAGGCAGGGAACTTCTTGAGGCAAGCAGAACACTGCTTGAAGGCTGCAGCCATCAAAAAATTCTTCCGACGGAAGGTTCGAGAAGGCGAGCACCCCGAAGGGCAGGCCAGCCGCCACCCCCTTGAGGGGGGAAACGGTGACCGGAGCGAGTAGGTAACTGAGTCCACCAGAAGGAAGAAACAGCACCGGGGTGGCAATCCTGCCCAAAGGACAAGATCGCCGAAAAAACTTGTTAAGTTCGTCAAAGACTTTCCCTCAGAAAAGACGAAAAAATTGAGGAAGCTCTCAACGATCGTCCTGCTGCTAAGGCGGAAAGAAGAGAACTGAGGTAAAATGGCGGACTGGTGCCTCAGGGTGGGTGGTACGGTGGGCGGTCTTACCGTCAAAACTTTTAACCAATAGCTTTTTAAGCCTCCGATCGGCGTTCTGCGCAGGCGCATAACCCAATAGTGGGGATTCACAAACTATACGAAGGAGAACTAATGGTTTGTTTTTGTTTTTCTGGTTCCTGATTCAACCCTGCCTGTGGAATGTTTCCCTAAATTTAAAAGGTAACAAATTTTCAGGTAACATGCTGATGCCCACGACTGACTACGTGCCCCCGCCACCATTCATCTTATTTTCTCTTTGCATTATTCTTGATTCTAGCTCTAATAAATATTAAAATGAAAGTAAGAACTAATTTTGCATAGGGTTTTTAGAATCAAGAATAGGATATCAAATTTTGGGTTAAAGGCAAACTTCACGCTAAATTAAACTAAAAACGTGTTTTGCAAGAAAACTTGATGAGATTGAATTTTTTTAGTATTTTTCTTGGTTTCACTAAGTAAAAATCTATAATAAACAGTTTTTTTTGGTTGCAGACCTGTGTAATCAATACGTGAGACTACCAGTGAGATAACTAATGTTGTGACGGAATACCTGTCCAAGTAGGGGCACAACTGTTGTAGGCGCTGTTCCTACAGAGTTATATTCTAGAGCTTGGAAACTACAATTCCCTCTGGCCAAGAAAGCTTCTCCAAGTACTAATAGAATAGATTCAAGTTAAAAGAACCAGGCTCTCCAATGCTACTTCAACTTCTCTGAGGCCTGCCAAGTGCAAGCTAACAATCAGGCCAAAGAGCAAGTGAGCAAAAGCGAGACCCCATAATGCTTTTATTCTCCTGTGATTTATACGTCCACTTCACTCAGAGTCATAGGCAGTTTCCTGTACAAATAGATATATCACAGTCTCTCTCTCTCTTTCTCTCTCACTCACTTTCTCTCTCACTCACTCACACACACACACATTTTTGCATTCTCCTCTTCCTTCTCCTCCAAAGCTAGAAGGGACCCTTTGGATCATCAAGTTCAGTCTTTGTCAAAGAGGCATGGTGGGAAATTGAATTCCCAGCCTCTGCCTTTACAGCCAGATACCCAAACCACCAACCTATGCAGCACTTCCATTCCTCTTGAACATGCACATATGGATATGGACACAAACACACACACACACACCAGAAGATTGAGTCATCACACTCCTAATCCACATGTACTCTGAAAGTGTGTCCCTGATCATGGAAGATTCAAGCCTGATGCTCCTCAGTTGAGCAGGCAATAATTACAGTGATCCAGCATGCCATACAACAAGTGGGATGGATTTTACTTTTAGGAATTTGGAGTGTTCTGAGAAGATGTCAAAGCAAACAGAGCAAATTAAAAATTGAAGGTTCTGCTTCTTCACAGGAAGAAAGTTGAGACCAAACCAGAATATCAAGGGAAAGCTATGTGGACACTGCTTGCTGCAAGTCTAATGGAAGATGTACAGCTGGGCTTTATATTTCCGCTTTAAACTTGGCAAAGCCAAAACTAGGTTTTTTGTTTCAAAAGACAAGACTAACATTTAGGGCCAGTCCTGTCATTAAACAGCAATAAATCTGAGTTTCCGCAGGGCACGCATACAATAAGGAGCTGCAACCAACTGTGGTTTCAAGTAATTTTATTCAGTTTAGCAGCATGCATAAATACAGAGTATGGGAGGTTTATGATTAAAAGTTATGTTTTGCCTGTAGGCACATAAAGTCACTTTTAAGTCCAAATGATGCAGTGGTGTGCTGGCTGAACTTTTCACCTCTCTATAAACCAGCAGTTCCTAACCTTGGGTCTCCAGATGTTCTTGGACTACAGCTCCCAGAAATCTTGGCCAGAACAGCACAGCACAGAAGGTTTCAAGGAGTTTTACTCCAATAATATTTATGGATCCAAGGTTGGGAGCCACTAATTTTACACACATATCAGAGAGTAAACAAAACAAAAAGACAAAAATAATTGTGGCACCCTAAAGACTAGTAACTGCTGCATTTTGATGTTAGCTTTTGTGGATCAAGTCCACTTTGTTAGACAAAGAAATGAAGAGTTTAGTAAGCACCTCATTGCGTGGTTTGGACTTAAATGTGACATTGCTCTGAACAGTTCGTCTTCTGCAAAAGTACTCAGGTCTCAAACTGCGTTTGGACTTAAATGTGACATTGCTCTGAACAGTTCGTCTTCTGCAAAAGTACTCAGGTCTCAAACTGCTGACCTTTTGGTCGTTAAGCTCAGCATTTTAACCACTAAGCCACCACACCCTCATATATACACATACAAAAAGAGGGGGAAAGAGTGTAAGAGATCAAGGAAAAATATATATGCATAAAAACAATTATGATATTATATTCTAACCACACTCATGTATAATTTCCCCATTACTGCAAACAATCCATTGTGTTACTTTGCCATGAGATTGCATTCAACTAGCTGAAGTGTAAACTTACAATATGAAGTCACACCTGAAGTTTATACATATACCAAAGCCAACTATTCATCATTAATGCTAATTTACCTTGGCTATTTCAGATTTTTTTTACTATGAACTAAGCAATGTAGGAGAGAAAGTTGTCTAATTCATTTCAATTTTAAGAAGAAATGAGTGATATGAACGGCCAACATTTATTTACCAGAGCTAAAATTTCTTGGAGACTTGTTTCACAGATGTCTAAGGAGTTTTTAAAAATTACATTAATAATAATTTCATGTCAGAAATTATTCTGGGTTGAAATGATTGTTCTGGAGAAACTCCACTCAAGGGGTACCCGAATGAGGTTCCTTTCATGTCCCCAATATATTTTCCCACCAAAGTGGTCCATATTTATCTACCTGCAATTTCTTGCTTTTGATCTGCTAGGTTGGCAGGAGCTGGAGCAGTGACAGGCACTCAATCCGTCATGCAGTACAAGGGTCTCAAACTGCCAAATTGCCAACCTTCCAGCTAACAAGGCAAGCTTTTTAACCACTGAGCCACTGCAGCCCCATAAAAATTACATTAAAACCATTTGACAGTTCTTTACTATTGCTTCAAGACAATTTATATTCTGAAAATAGCCTCTCTGAATGTCAAACAGAATGCTGATCTTCATAGCGCATTGTATTTGTAACAGAGGTTTCTACAGCTCCAAATGTTTTTAAATTAGCACCCACAAAAGCCTTGACGATTGGCCATGTTGGAACCACACATACCTGTTCCACAATTTCAACTATAATTTACACCATTGCAAAAGAATTCTTGACATTCTCTCTAACCTGCTCATTTTAGTGCTCTGCAAGGTCATATGGAGGTAAAAGATCCAGCCCCCTCCAATGGGAGTAGCACCACTTTAAAGCAGGAATGGCCAACCTTGGTGCCCCATGTGTTCTTGGATTTCAATTACCAGAAGCCCAAGTAAGCACATCTTCTGATCAGGGCTTCTACGAATTGAAGTCCAAGAAAACCTGGAGTGCCGAGGTTAGCCAGCACTGCCATATACTATTGTCAGGCCTGTGATGTAAAAAGGTTGGCAGCCGCTGTGTTAGAACTTCAAGTGCAGAATATGGTTTGGATCTCAACACCATGACATGTTCTTCTTCTTCAGGGGCCATATCCCTTCCGGATATTGGATATCATTATGGTGATAGTCTTCCTGTTCTTAACTCCTCAGAACAGTTCTTCCGAGGACATGACACACCAGTCTGTCAGGTTGTTCAGCCATGAAGCCTGTCTACATCCAGGGCCTCTTCCCAGGGAGTTTTCCTTGCAGAGCGAGTTGAAGTATTCTGTATTTTATGTTGTTTCGCATGATATGGCCAAAGTATTGGAGCTTTCTTTGCTTGATGGTCTTAAAGAGTTCTTGTTCTTGATCCATTTGGCGCAATACTTCTACATTAGTCACATGGTCAACCCATGATATCCTTAGCAGCTGTCTGTAGATCCACATTTCAAAAGCTTTGATGCCTTAGTCCAGGGGGCCATATAGCAACACTGGGAATACAATACGTAACTTCTCACTATTTGGATCTTCAAAGCGAGAGTTAAATCTCTACTGCATCGTTTTATGAAAGGTGGACCTTGCTTTTTCTATCCATATTTTAATCTCTACCTTGGGATCCCAATTTTCATTTAACATGCTCCCTAAATAGACAAATTTATCCACTCTTTCAATGTCTTGCGCTCTTGCCATTAGCTTGTTGTGAGTTGGTGTTCAGCTTATAACCAGATATATCATCTTCGTGGTGTTGAGATCCAAACCATATTCTGCACTTGAAGCTCTAACTCAGTGGTTCCCAACCTTTTTACATCACAGGCCTGACCACGCACCCCCCAGACAGCTGAGCAGGCCTGACTTCCACGTTTATGACAGACACATGCACTTTGACGCATACGTGGGCACGTTTTGTGGCGCCCACTTCCACTTCCAGGTGCAGTGGGTCACATGAAATGGTGCCATGGGCCAGGGCCGGCCCATTGGCCATAGGGTGGGAACTCCTGCTCTAATTCAATCCAGCATTGACTGAAGCATTAAACTAGTTAGTATGAAATAATATAACATCAGTATGCTTACTATCCAAATGAATCAGCTCATATAAAGTCAAATACATTTGAATGCCCACTCAAACACTTATGTTCATTTCCCTTAGAAATTCCATAACTAAAATATTCCTGGTTTTGATCATTCTTGCATTCATCAATTTTACTTTTCTAGAATAAAATTGTCCTTAATGAGCATTGAGATGGGATATTTAGGAAAGCAGTCAGATAGCTAATGTAGTATACCGATTCCACGTTGAGCAGATTTTAACCTAAGTAACCAGAACCATTAACTGAGCTTCAGAATTGACAGGAAGGTAGTGTAATTCTCACCAGTTTGGAACTGTGTTCTTTCATCCTTCCAACAGGACAAAGATTCTTGAATTTATTTATTTTTTTAGAAATCAGGTGTTTAACAACATCATGCCACTTTAAACCAGTTTTCTACTAGTGTCCAAAAATATTTTGTTCTTATTGTCCAATAGTATTGTAATCAATAAATATTTTTCTCTTCAACCTGTTGTTTAATAGCTTGTTTTAGTCAAACCAAAAGTACCACATACACCCAACATAAAAAAGAGATGGAAATGATATGTAAAAGCACAGGCTTAGCCATTAAATTATGAAAGAGATCTCCCTCATCTTCTCAGAAGGATTACACATAATTTAAGGTAACATCTGCTGGCTTTCATAATATGTTATCTAATTGCCCTGACAATCATGTCTGAGCAGCTTCCATCCAACTGCTTACTAGCTGATAAGCGCAGACAAAGCTAACTAATAGTTCTTAAACTGGTAAATAATCTTAACGTTAAAAGAAAGAAGTTCTTGACTTCAACCAGAGGCAAATAATTTATGAGCCAGTCATAAATGAAATATAACTTTCAAATATACTGTATTTGTAACTTGAAACAGTCAGAACTTTTTTTTAAAGGCATTAAATTGATGGATTGGAGAAATTTAATTTTATGTTCTGTTGTGAGGGAAAGACCTGAGAGTGATTAATAACTGCTAGACTTTTTTACACATTGAGTAATGTGCACCCACACCTTAAATATACTAAATTCACACTCTGAACCTTCATTTACACACTAAGAGATTCTATGAAGATCACAAGACTGGGAGACAAATGAAAAGATAAAAAAATGCATTGAAGAAATTCAGCTTCGAACTGTTCTTCTGAATACAACTGTAGCAGACTGTAATAATGCAACAATTGATTCAGAATTCAATGATTAACAAGAAGAATGTTTTGTTCTCTGTTCAGTAGAAAAAGCAATTCACTGCCCACTTGAATTCTGCAAAGCTTCCTTTTAAGACACTCCAGCATCAAAGGGATAGTAATTAAAGCAGATATTCTCAACCTACGGGCTGTGGGCCGGATGCTGCCTGTGGCACCACTTCATGTGATCTCCCACTGCCTCCACTTACCAGGAAGCGCTATGTGGTAGAGGAAGGGCAAAATGGCAAAATGGCAGTCTGGCCCCCGAAGCTGTCTGAGGGAAAGTGATCTGGCCCTCGGCTTGCAAAGGTTGAGAATCCCTGAGTTAAAGGGTTGTCACACTTGCTTATGAGAGGTTCTTCTCAACCTGGGGCCGTAGAGATATTTGGAAGTGTAACTTCCACCACCCCTGACAACTGTGTGGGACGGGTGACTGGAGCTATAATCCAAAACAGGTGGAAGACGTCAGCTTGGATGACACCAGGTGACATACCTCACAGAATGTGATTGACCCTTACCTCCCCTACAAGAAATAGATGGGGGGGGAGCTGTCCTAGTGCATGATAGAAAAAAGTGAGGGAGGGAGCTGAATATTATCTTAAATTTTAGGTCACTGTCTACATAGAGTTAAATTAAAATTTTATTTAACAAAATAGTACACCAGGTGGGGTAAGAGAAGAAGCAAAGAAAACGGCATCAAAAAGAACCAGGAAAAACCATCCAACACCATTCAGTGCTTCAATGGAAAGTAATATACAGTGTACCAATGATAACTATAAATCCTTACACTTCCCCAAATTTTAAGCTGCAGTTGCTGTTCTTATTTTTATGTTAACTGAGCCGTTTGTTAACCGAGGTTCCACTGTATAAGAGAATTTTGTGAAATAGTTTCTCATTTCCACCACACAAAAGATTTCCATAACTACAATTGATCTGGACCCAGGTCTCTTAAGTCTTAATCAAATATTTTATCCACTGTACGAAAATGGCTATTAAAGACTAAATTATAATGGTTTCGATGGTTTTAACCTCTCCAAAAGTGTACATAACACTACAGCCAATATGCACCAAATGAAGGCCAGAAAATCTACCCTTTTAGTATGCCTCTGACACTCCACATTGGGTAAAGGTCTCTTTTCAGTGAATTTGAGTACAGAGCAGTCTGTGCTGTTTTATGCAAAAACATCTGTGGGGTTAAACTCTGGCATTAAATTTTAATTTCGAATCTCCACAGCAATAATGCCTTTTTCTACTCACAGTTGCCTTTTTACCTCTCACATCCTATTAGTCAGCAAAACTTTGAAATACAATCCATCTGTAATCCATCAAGCTCATCTAAAATACTATTTCCACCAACAAAATCCCTCTACAGCTAGCAAAGAGATCTCAGTGTTGCCATCTGCAATTGTTCCAAAAGCCTAAATGCACACGAGCTTGGACAGGAGAACAAGGTAGGAAAACAGAAATGCAGAAGCCACAAATATGAATGATTGTTAACAGTAGTTTACGTTCTACTCATATCAGTAGTTGTACCACCTGATTATTCTACCACACTGTATCTCCCTTCTTGGCCAAACCATCTGTCCAAATATCTGTTACTCAGTTAAGACTTTATGCATCCAATGATGTGAACGGTCCACGAAAGCACGGACCAAATCAAACTTCACACCTTTAAGATGAAACAAGGCCTCCTTGTTTCAATGACTTAAACACATTGATATGGTAACAGGGTGGATTTGGTTTAAATCAAACTGATTTAAATCATTAGTCAGTAAAAATAGATTTAATCATTATTTTCCACATAAAGACTCGTAAAGGTTTAAAAGGTTTTACTTGTTGACCCTCCCACTTCATGCTTAACCTCCTGTGCAGATCTATTCCATTCCCAGCAATGTTCTTCTATTCACCGAATTTTTTGAAACTTAGCACTTAAGAGGTAAGAAGTTGCTTTTGGGTACAAGATTTGCAAAGGAACAATAGGATTATTATTATTTTTTCTCAACTCTGTCTGTATGTTTATTTTATAACATGTTTTGTTTTGGAGAAGAGGCATACGATCTCTCCAGAAACAAATTCATGATTCTGAGGACTGTAAAACCAAGCATTTGTGATAAATTCTAAAAAACAAAATGAAGGCTATAGCTGAGGAACTCAACTTCCCCTACATCACTTGGAGGACCCTGATTAAGATGAGTGGTGTGGATGTGGAGAGACACAGAACCGGGCTCATTTACTGGTCTGGCATTCACGGCTAAAAATATGTACAGATAAGGGCTTAAGTTTGGCCAACGACAATGCCAAGTGGCTTTATTTTGGCAGTCTAAAGTTTGATCTGGACACGAAATAATAATAGTTAAAACTTACAAAATTGTACCTTTTGAACTCCCAACTCACAGAATTTCCCAGTCAGTGTTGCCATGTGCTGCTTCACAATAATGCCCCTCCCTTTGAAAATACATCCAAACTAGAGCTCAAAGGTCTTCTTCGCCAATGACACAAAAGGCTTTCTGCCTAGAGAGTTAATGATGCTGGGTTACAAGAGACTTCTTTCCATTTTTGATATTTCAACATTAAAGGCCACCCTTGAAGTGGTTAAATACAGAAAGCACAGGAACACTTTTAAAAGAACAGCAGAAGAGTAAAAGGAAAGTTGTCAATTTGTTCTTTTCTACCTGTGGGTGTTTACTGCTGAAAAAACTTGTCATGCTCTTTTAGAACCAAAAACCAGAAGGGGAGAATGATTGCATGTTATTTCCAGAACTTATGATAAACAGAGACTTTGATAAGGTGGAAAAAATGAGCCTCTTTTTCTCCCTTATTTAGAAGGTTCTTCCAGCATACTCAGTGGCGCTAAAAAGAAGACAGTGATGCAGTGTTCTCATCTTAACCTGCATCAGTGAGATCATGGGTTCCTCAAATCCATTAAAGTTGACAGTGACTGGTGATGGCTCTCTCAAGGGTTTCAGGTTGTATTATTTCCTAGAGATCTCTCTTGTATTATCTGGTTTTATTTATTTTATTGCTAATAATAATAATTTTGTGTCATAGATTACTCTGGGTTGAAAGGATTTTTAGGGGACGCCCGAATGGGGCTCCTTTCATGTCACCAAGTGAAGCTCTCGGGTATCGAAACCCGACCTTCCGGTCTCCAGCTCAGCACCTTAACTACTAAGCCACTGGGGGAGCTGCAATTATTCAAATACTACCAAGACTTGAACCTCCCTCTCTACTAATTTTGGAAATGAGATTAGATTGGCATACTCACGGTGTGGCATGCTCACAGTGTCTTTTTTACACAGAGGAGGCTGTTAACGGCTATTAATCAAAATGTTAAATATTACATGCATTATTAGGGGCAGTTTGTCTTTCAAGGCTAGTTGCTGAAGGCAACAAGGGACAAGACTGTCACCTTGATAAACTGATTCTGGGCATCCAAGAGGCATCCGTTTGGCACAGACGATAGACAGCCCCATGATCTGCTCTAAAAGAGTTCTCTTTATGGCCTTACAGTATTTTCAAAGGAGCATTAACTCATTTTCTTATTGTGTTTTAGAATTCAGAGGGGGTAAAGTAGCATCATCTTTCTTCTCCCTATCTCCCCGTTAAGTTGGAGGCTAGATTTATTCTTGAGATGCAAGTTTCAAATGACACTCTCTTCCCGCAAGCCTAGGGTTTGACAATAATATTTCCCAGTCCTATGAAAAGGTTCCCGGTTGTTGTTAATGTTTTTTTGACCTTACATCTTAGTGATTATCTTCATTGTTCATTTCTGCTATACGTACCTCTTCCAGATTTCCTCAAACGAGGAAGCATTAAATCTAGCATTTTGATAGGTTCACTACTGCCCAGAAATCTGTGAAGAGCCAATGTTGAACTTAATTGCAGAGTCTTGCCTTTCATCTCCTGCTGGATCAAACTCCACACGCTACCAGAGTCAGGAGAACTGCCTGCTTTTAATTGCAAGAGTTCGCCACAATGAACATTTTTTCCTCACAACAAAAGGAAAAGCAGTCTAGAAGTCTGGACAGATGCTCTGGTTGCTACTCAATAATGGTCTGGTTGGCAGTAGTGAGTATTGTTGTTATGTGTTGCCAAGTTGTCCCTGATCTATGGTGACCCTCTTTATTTTATCCCACTACGGTAATGGAGTAGACCGTACAGCCAGCAACTCAACGCCAAGTTTTGGACTGCGGTAAATAACCTGACTCCCTAAAGAGGCCAATGCCTATGGGTGGGTGAGCCCCTTTTAGGTGGGGTGATGGGGTCCCCTCAGTGGAAGAAATGCCACTGGAAACCATCATATTGGGCCCAACGGCGAAATGAACGAAGGGGGAACCACTTTCTGATTCCCAACGGTAGTGGAGACGGAAGAGGCCATGCCAGATGGACTGGCTATGAAGGCGCACCTTTGTCCATATCCTCAAGGCTGTGGCAATCCATTGCAGTCCGTGTTAAATCATGCAGGTCTCATTTCATATGTACGGCAGGAGATGACTCCGTGTGGGTCACTTCATGGCAAACTGGGATTCACCTTAAACAAATTCACTCCAATTGCACTTTTCCTTCTTTAGGGGGAAAACTGCATTCTCAGATACGAGTTCCAGCCAACGCCGATGAATAAGAGACCTCAAAAATTTCCTGTCCTCAACAGCCTTGCTCAGCTCCTGCAAACTCAAGCCTGTGGCTTCCTTAAGGGAACAAATCCAGCTCACATTTGGTTTTACTCTTTTCCTTCCATCTTCAACCTTCCCTGCCATTATTGTCCTTCCCGGGGAATCTTTCTCTCTCGTTATGTGCCCAAAGTAGGACAGCCTCAGCTTCATCGTTTAGTCTTGATTTGTTCTAAGACCCACTTGTTCACCGTTCTGGCACTCCAGATTATCCGTTAAGTCATGGATTCTCAACCTACGGCCTGTGGGCTGGATGCAGCCCATGGCACCATTTCATGTGGCCCACCACCACCTCCACCACACCAGGAAGTGCCATGTGGTGGAGGAAGGGCAAAATGGCCATCCAGCCCCCAAAGCTGTCTGAGAGAGCATAACAGCCCCTGGTATTAAAGGGTTGAGAACTCCTGCATAAAGTCCTCTTCCAGTACCATATTTTAAACAAAAATCGTTTGTTCCTGTCAATTTTTTTATTGCCCAGCTTTCACACCCCATACACAGTGATTGGGAATACAACAGTGTGAATGATCTTAGTATTTTTTTCATATACAGTAGAACCCTGCATAACGAAAGAACTCCATTCCACAGAGCTCTTCGCTATGTGGTTTTTTTCGTTATGCGGTTCCCTATGGGAGATACCCTGCATAACCGGGGGGAGGGGGAATGTTCGTTAACAGGAGTTGCCATTAAGCGGGTATACCCCGGTTACCAAAAACCCCGCATAACAAAAAAAATTGTTATGCGGGGTATCGCCATTGCATAACGAACGCTTCGTTATGCGCATTTTTCACTATGCGATGCGTTCGTTATGTGAGGTACCACTGTATAGCAAATACAGCAGAAGTGTTGTTTTTTGGACATCGTAGGCAGACTGTTTTCAAGTTGTGTATAAATATAAAAATCTAAAAGAGAGTTAGTAACCTGAGGGACTGAACAGAAAATATTTTCAGGCTTGTGCATCAGATAGAATGTTTCAAAGCCACATAAAGTAATGATAAGAGCTCCTTACTGAATTCAGTGTGGTGTGCCAAAGTTTACATCACCCACAATTACAGAACCAAGGAAATATTTATAAGAAATCTGTAATACAAATAGTCACTCAAAAATAAATTATGCATTTTGCATTTTACATAATGTATTTCAAGGATTCAAAAGAGCCTCATGCTTCAATCTCAGCAACAGGCCTAAGAAAGAATGCAATATTTATATCAGGAGTTCTCAACCTTTTAAAGTCGTGGGCCAGATCACACTCCCTCAGACAGCATGTAACAACCTGTTAGTTGTGGTGCAACAAATCTAATAATGTCCCAGAAATCCCTGACTGATATTCAAACCCCAGAGATGCATGTCCAGCATATGCATGTACAGACAGCTGAGTGGGCCAGCGTGGTGGTTCCCCCACAGTAAATGCAGCCATAAAACACGTCCGCGACTGTTGTAAACATGTTTACAACTGCCACGGGCGCATTTACAGCTGTCATAAACGTGTCCGCTTCTGGTGGCAGCAGCAACGTGGGCCATATGAAATGGTGCCGCAGGCTGGGGTTGAGAACCCCTGATCTATAATGTTGAAACAAAGGGATCTGATTGTATCTAGAACACCAATTACTGTTATTTTGCAAATAACTAAACACCTTCAGATCTGTTTCAATAGCTATTTATATCTTCACAGCCACTACACATGGTATAGTACCTAAACACAGTTTAGCACAGTAAACGTCACTAACTTTTCTATGAATCATTCCTTCGCACTGTATCAATTACCTCTACATCTATCACTGAATCCACAGTTGATTTTGACAGTTCTAAGGAAATCCTGCCAAATTTGCTCCAAATTTAGCTTTTTAAAACAAGTGTTTCAAGTTATGTAAGGTCAACAACAGAACAGTTACTATTAGAGATCTTACATCTTGAAACTCTTAAGGGAAAGACTTCTTATGAATGTGGTTTCACATTCTATAAATCTTAACAATTGCAGGCAAAAAGGAAAAATAAAATAAAATCAAGATAATGTGTTGATTTTTAAGCTTAATGCCGAACAAACCCCCACCAATAGTAGATTGGATGTCCAGATTTTCCCCATCTTTATGCTTGTTAGTTTGGCAATTTTAAAAAACCTAAAGATTAATACTGAAAAAACACTTTCTAAAGGTGAACTGTGACAGTTGGCTTAAAAACTTTTCATTTTTGTTAAATACTGTCTTTCGTTTGTTTTTCTGTTCAGGCAAATGTTTCAGAAGTCTTAACAAGTTTTAAAACTTGTTCATGACTTTCATTTCTGACAATGGTCAGAAATTCCATGTTATACAAGACTTATTTTATTTATTTATTGTTCACATTTGTATTGCCTCCCCCTCGCCGAATCCATACATAGCACTCTCAGCGGCTTCTCTGCAATGATCAGTTCTCTGAAAACCAGTTTTACAATTTCTACATGCAGAAGAGTGAGACACACAAGAACACAGGAAAGAAAAGGGGGAAAGGACATGTGGACTGTGGGGCAGATAGGCCAAGAAAGAGAGAAAATCTGTAGTGAACAGCCTTCTGTGTGGCAATTTGTAGTATGTTCTGTTTATCATTTCCCCTGTCAAAAAAAAAAACAAAAAACCAGCTTTATCCTGACAGCCATCTGACCCACCAGAATGGAAAAGATTTACCATTTAAAAATTAATTTTCAAATTATTTTAACTATGGGGCTCAAGGAAGAGTCAGCCTTCCATCCTTCTGAGGTCAGAAAAATGAGTATCCTGCATGTTGGGGACAAGATGCTAATTACCGTATTTTCCGGCGTATAAGACGACTGGGCGTATAAGACGACCCCCAACTTTTCCAGTTAAAATATAGAGTTTGGAATATACTTGCCGTCTAAGACTACCTCTCTTCCAATGCACACCAAATAAAAATTAACCCACACTCAACCCGAAGACGCGCAGCCCTCCGAGTCGAATGGGCAGGTTCTGGTGGAGAGCCAATCCACGCTCATGTTCTCCTCCTCGAGGTACAGGAAGATGTGTGCAGCTTGCTTCCCCTTGCTTCATACTCCCCGCACAGAGCAGGGACTCGGCCGCGGCACACCCCACCATATGCGCCGGACATATGAAGGAAGGGGAAACAAGCTGCAGTTAAGTACCTGTCCTATAAGACGACCCCCGACTTTGGTACAGATTTTTCAGGGTTAAAAAGTAGTCTTATACGTCAAAATACAGTACTTCATAAACAGCCCAGACAGTACATTAAAGTGCTGTGGGGCTGCATATAAATGCAATTGCTATTGCTATTATTAGGTTTGACTAGTCAAAATCTAACATGTGCTCACATAAAGGAGTTCCTTCCCTTTCCCCTGTTCAATTGAAGAGCCCACAAAAACGCTTTCAAAAGTCCCACTGGAAAACTCATCCGCGATGTGGTGAGCACAACAGGAAGTGGAAAATACCACAAACACTAGTCACAACCATTTCCCCCTTAGCTTCCCATTCTACAGTTTCACCTTACTCTGGAACACTCCCCAGTTCCCTGTGTGTGCATAAGGAAAGGACTAGTAGAGATGCAAGAGAAACAAATAAGCAAGGAGGCTAGGTTTGGAAATGCATCCCACAAGCATAACAAACTAAAGAAATCCAGATATAGACTGAATGTGAGGAAAAACATCTTAACGATCAGAGCAGTACGACAGTGAAACCAACTGCCTCGAGAGGTGGCGAGCGCTCCAACACTGGAAGCATTCAAGAGAGAATTGGACAACCATCTCTCATATCTGCTTTGATTTGGATTCCTACATTGAGAAGGTGGTTGGACTTGATGGTCTAAAACAGGGGTGCCCAAACTACGGCCTGGGCCCCGGATCCGACCCCCGATGCCAATTCATCCGGCCCACAAAGCTCTCGTCGCTCCTGGAAGCGGAAGTAAAACGTGCCCATATGGGCGCGTTTTACTTCCGCTTCCAGGAGCGATGAGGGCTGGATGAATTGGCATGGGGGGGCGGATCCGGCCCCCAGGCCATAGTGACCAGCTCCCTGATCTACATGACCAGCCTGTGGCCCAAAGTTTGGGCACCCCTGACCTAAAAGGCCCCTTCCAACTCCACTATTTCTGTCGGAATTATATTTGTTGTTATCCAATCGCACAGTCGAGTCCGACCCTTTGTGAACCCATGGACCACCACACGCCAGGCTCCTTTGCCATCCGCCATCCACCCAGATCTAGGGCCACTGTGTCAACGATGCTATCTAGCCATCTCATTCTCTGCCGTATCCTCCTCCTTTTGCCTTTGATCTTTCCTCACATCAGGAGTCCTGGTAGTGTAGTGGTTAAACTGCTGTCCTACAACCAAAAGGCTGTAAGTTTGATCCTGACCAGGACTCAAAGTTGACTAGTCACTTCCAACCTTCTGAAGTTGGTAAAATGGGTACCCAGCATGAGGGGGCATAAATGCCAATTAACTTATAAACAGCCCAGAGAATGCACTATGGGGTATTATAAATGTGATTGCTTTGCTTTTTGTCAATATCTAAGAGGGAATAAACTACAACCTTTCAAATACCCATGGATTGTACTTGGGAGCAGGAAAACAAACATAAAGACCAGCAACCCTACAGGCACCTAGTACGGGGAACAATCTCTTCTACAATTTATTAATAGCAAACTTCTCACTAAGCATTATCTCAAATGGAGAGAAATCAAGTAGGTAGTATCTTACAAGCCCCAACAGCTGTTCTTTTACAATGTGTACTGTCCTGGACACCTCAAGCTACCTCTTCAATCTAGTTCTCATTTTCAACAGGATGATAAATCTATTTCTAGATTGAATCACTTCACACTAGAGGCAGGATTCATGTTCTCTGCATACCAACACGTAGCATGTCAAGATGACTGTTCCCATATCTGTTGTACATGTTGCTTTTCTATAAGCCATGAAGTATGTTTGTGGCCTCAAATCTGAAAGAATCTACTCCACATATAAATACAGCCTGTGATACAGTGGCTATATATTAAACTTAAAAATGGGAAATCTCAGTTTATATTATTGAATGACTAGAAGGTTCCCTGGGTAGAATTGGATATTTATGCAACTTATTTGTTACTTTGATATCCCACCTTTTCTCCACTGAGCTCAGGATAGCATACAATAGCTCCCTTCCTTCCCATTTTGTCTTCACAACTGCTCATAAGGTAACTCTAGCTGAGAGACTATGACTGGCCCAGGACTGGCCAGTGAGTTTCACCATCAAGTGGAGATTTGGAGCCAGGTTTTCCAAGCCCTTGTTATCTGTTATCTACTTATGCCACTCTCTGGAAATGTAACAACAATTCAGCCTAGCCTACTTTACATGGGTGTAAGGCAGGTATCAAAGCACCTAGAGCCATGGTTCCCAATGTGAAGCATTCACCCCACCCGGGGGGGGGGGGTGTCAATTTGATTTTTAAGGGTGGCAATTTGAGGATGAGTTATTAAGTTAATGGCCTTTTAGGCTTCCTCCACATAAACAGGAGTTCCTTTTTCTGAATAAAAAGAATTGTATGTCAAGGGGTGTGGGTGTCAGGATTTTAGAGTTGCCATATGGGCGTGTTTTACTTCCGCTTCTGGGAGCGACGAGGGCAGCGTGGGCCAGATGAATCGCAGTAAATCCATTTGTGTGGATTCACAGGGTGCTTGGGTTTCTGGGAATTGAAGTCCAAGAACATCTGGAGTGCCAAGGTTCGCCATCATGGCCATAGACCATTGCCCTCCAGGCACCTCTGTCCTCTACCATCCTCCTCAACAAAACCCAGCACTGTGCCCATTGCGTCTACAATACCATCTAGCCATCTCATTTTCGGCCACCCCTTCTTCTTTTGCCCTCCACCTTTCCCAGCATCAAGGCTTTCTCAAGTGAATCCTCTCTTCTCATTTGATGTCCAAAGTACTTTAGCTTCAACTTTACTATTTGTCCTTCTAACGAGCAGTCAGGGTTGATTTCTTCTAAGATCAACCTATTTGTTCTCCTCGCTGTCCAGGGTGCTCTCAAAATCCTCCTCCAACACCACATTTCAAAGGCGTCTATTCTTCAGCAAAGAAAACCTGATCAATTAGGCAGCAGCAGAATGTGGATGAGCCCCAGCTTTCAAAATATCCTGCACAAGGTATAAATAAAGGACACAAATGACCCCTAATCAAAGTAAACATCACCTTGCTGTGGTGGTACTTCATGCACATGAGGTAAACAGCAGAGCTGAAAAATGCACAACCCCAAATGAATACACTATGCATAATGGGGTAATAATATACAACTTTGCACATGTGAAATTCTGTACCTATCATCTCCAGCCCAACCAAAATGTACTAACTAAAACCTTCATATGGTAGTGGTCTCTAAATCTTAGCTTCAATTTTAGAGAAAGATAAGGGGAAAACAACTAATGTACTCCCACACTTAATTTATTATGTAATTCACCTGGGTGTCTGTAACATTACCAAAAGAAGACAGTTTTTGAAAATCCAAATGGCATTCTCCCAGGTTTAAGCTGGAGTTTAGTACAATTCATTAACTGCATACTATGCCTCAAAATAGTTCTGCACGTAAGAGAATTGACAAAAACTATCCCTTCTGTCTCACCCAGGGTTTGGCATAGTAAAAATAACGATTGATCAATCACAAATTGTCACACGTGAACATAGGTACACAGATCTGTAAAGTACAGTACCCATGGGAAATGGCATTATTGGTGTAGTATAAGGAGTTGCCTAGAAGTACAGTACCTATCAATCTCGATGCAGTGTGTGATACATACAGTATATGCATTAAGCATACACTCAAAAATAACTGGTGAGAAATTACAAAAACATCCTGTCTGGTGTTGGTGAACCTTGGCACTCCAGCAAACATTTCAGCCTCCAGCTCTCAAGAATAACCATACTCAACTAACCAAGAGCTCTAATTTCACCAAACTCTTCACCCACAAGGACATTAAAGCATATACACATATTTTGCACCCTCTAGATGCCAAAATCACAATCTTCCTTGAAGATTCGCCACCTTTATGCCAATTCTTTATAAACAATGAACATACTAGGACTAGCTAGCTGTTGCAATACCACAGTCTGCTCCCAACCCAATTTTGAAGACCAAACTGCCAAATACTAGGATTTGGCTTCCAGGCAAAAGGCCCTCCTACTGCACACAATCTCAAGAAATGTACAGGTACACTAACAAAGCTGTCGCTTACCATGCACAGAGTGCTACACCATACCCAGCCTCTAGAAAGCCTGGATTTAAGAGGAGCCCAAAGTAAGGAGCACCTTCACCCAGCAACTTTTAAGCCAGTTTTTTCCCTCTGAAATCTAACACTGTCAATGATGCATTATCAAAACCTTCCCTCCCATCAGCGACCTGTAAATGCCATTTGGGGGCTGGGAGAAAGTTGGGGAAAGACAGGATGCTGAGCATTTCTGCAGTTACAGCTTGTTCACACAATCCACTGGTTTGGGGCCTGCTACCTGCAAGAATCAAAGCACAGACTTTGCTGCCATTTGAAGCACGAAAAGCAAACCGCATGATCTGCGTAGGGGAGGCTTGCCTACTGCGGATGAGACAATAATAATTCCACATCAGAAATTATTCTGGGTTGAAAGGGTTTTTGCAAAAGAAATTCCGCTCAGGGGACACCCAAATGAGGCTCCTTTCATGTCCCCAAGAGCTAGGACAGAGACGGAGACTCAATCCGTCATGCAGTACCCAGGTCTTGAACTGCTGACTTGCCAGCCTTCCAGCTAATAAGGCGAGCTTCTTAACCACTGAGCCACCGCAGCCCTGCAGACGAGATACCAGCCCAGTTCCATACCAGCGACTGGCCACACACCACACAGCTACGATGCTGGCAAGAGGGACATTTACCCCACACTTCAAACCTGTCACTGAGGCTCCTGGTTCAACTTTGTAGACTCCATAACCAGGGAACGCACAAAATGCAGCCTTTGTACACCCACCCACCCACCCACCCCGATCCAGGAAGGACGGCTACCGAAGGAAGGACGTCTTGGCGCCATAAGGGATACAAACGATCAGACATCTGGAAGGCAGCCTGTTCTCCACTGCTCCATTCCTTCTCTTCCTTCCCCGCAGAGAGCCACAGCTTTGCAGCTGCATTGGCGGAGGGCGCTGCGCTTTGCCAGTGTCGACGAGGGAAAAGAGGTTCTGACACACACACACACCCTTAAAACGGATCCTGATAAACCTCTCCAGAAAAATGATTCTTTTTAAAGGCAACCATTCATTTCTGCAGCCAGGAGTAAATCAGAAGGCCAGGAGGAAAGACTCACCTCTTCTCTCCCCGCCCCTTCCCAGCAAAATAACCCCCTCTGCTTAAACCCCCTCGCCCAACCTCTGGAGCAGGGAAACCAAAGGGGCACAGGAGGGCGCCTGGCCAGATGCCCCCGAACTGCTCAATCCATGCTGGTTGCCGCCGGGAAAGAACCCTGGTGGCGCAGGGGTTAAACTGCTGTACTGTAGCCACACTATTGTGAGTTCGATCCTCACAGTCAAAATTGGCTCAGCCTTCCGAAGTCGGTCATATAAGTAAGTGCTAATTAGCTTGTGAACCGACCCGAGAGCGAGCGCAGGAAGCGCTATGGAGCAGTAAAGGTCTCCCTTGTTCGAAAGCCAGGCGTGTCCGACTCTAGGGCGCGGTGTGCATCTGTTTACAGCTCAAGATGCACTGTCTGTGTCTGCAGACGTTTCCGTGGTCATGTGGCAGACATGACCAGACACCAGAGCGCACGGAACGCTGTTACCTTTCCCACCGAAGCGCCACCTATTTATCGACTTGCAATACAACGCTGGCTCTTCGGCTTAGAAACAGAGATGAGCACTGCACCCTAGAGTCGGATACGACTGGCTTTCGAGCAAGGGAAACCTTTACCTTTACCTTTAATTGTTTACTTTCGAACTGCTAGGTTGGCAGGGAGCTGGGAACAGACGACGGGAGCTCACCCCGTCGTGCAACACTCGGGGTTTCGAACTGCTGACCTGCCGACCTTCCAGTCGTCAAGTTCATCGTTTTAACCACCAAGCCACCGCAGTCCCTATACCGTCCCTATGGGGCGGTATAGAAGTGCAATTGCTATTCCCCGGCGCTGGAATCTGGTTTCCCGGCCAGAGAAAGTTCCCTGGCTTCCACCTCCACCTCCCTGCCGCCCGGCCGGGCCCTGCAGCCTTCCCATACTTGCCTTCCGAGCGGTGGGTGGGCAAGGCTGGTGGTGCTCCGGCGCAGACTCTGCTAAGCCATGGGACCGAAACCTGGCTGCCAAGCGGAGGATCGCCCGAACTGGGGTCTCCACCCTCCTCGCAAGGTGCGCTCAAGTCTCCTAGGCGCCAGACGCTTCGTAGCGTCCCCTCTCCAGACTCGAACTCGCAACGGAAGAAGAGGCGCGGGACTGGGAGAAGCAGCAGCAGTGGCCGCCCCGCCACGAGTGGCGCGCGCGCACACAGAGATACACCTTGGCAACACTTTCCCCCGCCGCGGCTCGGCTGGACACGAGGGAAGACGCCGAGGAGTGGGGGGGGGGACGTCCAACGCACGTTCCCGGGCTTCTTAAAGGGCCACGTCGGGGTAGGTAGAGCTCGCCAAGCCCGGCCAATGGAGACACCAAGCGCGCCCTCCTCGCCCGCCCAAAAAGTGGTTCCTTCCGTTGGTCGCGCACCCCTCAGTTTGGGAAGCGCGGTGGCGCGTTCCGAA
This sequence comes from Bradypodion ventrale, assembly GCA_035047345.1. Lineage (NCBI taxonomy): Eukaryota > Metazoa > Chordata > Lepidosauria > Squamata > Chamaeleonidae > Bradypodion > Bradypodion ventrale. The sequence goes on from JAWDJE010000005.1 coordinate 238,770,670, forward strand.
CCTTGATACAAAAGGGGCGGCCGTGGTTGGTCGCCCGGCGAGGGAAAGCAGGGGGGGATGCGAACCCGGGCAGCCAATCAGAGGTGCGCAAAGGGAGGCTCAAATGACTGCGGCAAAGAAAGGGCAAGGCAAAATCCGTTTATTAAAAAGGCGAACAAAAAAAGAGTCAGGCAGTAAAGGGCGGTTCAGGTGCCCGAAGGTGGAGAGTGGGAATGGGGCGGGGGAATCGAAGCCAATACACACGCCCTGTACTGTACACGTCACATTCTCCTGCGTGAGAATAGAGCCCCCTTGACCTTCAACCGGGCCATCCCATAATTTGCGGCGCCTAATTAGCTAAGACGCTGACTGGGAGGCAGAAGGTCAGCAGTTCGATTCCCGAGTCATGCAGGACGGAATGAGCTCCCGTCTTTGTCCCAGCTCCTGCCAACCTAGCAGTTCGAAAGCAAGAAATTGCAAGTAGGGACCACTTCGGTGGGAAGGTAAACAGCGTTCCGTGCACTCCGGTGTCTAGTCATGCCTGCCACATGACCACGGAAACGTCTGCAGAAGCAGACAGCGTTGGCTCTTCGGCTTTGAAACAGATGAGCACTGAACCCTAGAGTCGGAAACGACTGGCTTTCGAGCAAGGGAAACCTTAGCTTTTACCTAATTGCAAGGCAGCGGGGCAGATAAAGAGAAGTGATCATCCCGGAGTTAATCCGTTACTAAAGGCTCGTAGAAGCCACGAGGCTTGGATTCATAGCGGAATGGAAATCGTCGTGCAAACCTAACGCAACTGACCCAACAGCGGTTCGGGAAAAGAAGAGGGTTAGAAAGTGGTGTTCAAAACAATTGGGTATTTTTAAAAAATATATTACTACATTGAAACCCCTACTTACGTAAAAAGTCAGTTCCATAGGCTTTTGCTTACATCGGTTTTTTATCTATCTTGAAACAAGCCCATAGGAAAAAATACGTAACTCGAAGCAAACCCATAGGGAAAATGAAATTTTTATTTAAATCGAAGCAAACCCATAGGAAAAATGAATAGGGAAATGAATTTTTATGTAACTCGAAGCAAACTCATGGGAAATTGTGTCACGTAAATTTATGTAAATCCAGACATTTATGTAAATTGGAGCATGGTTTTAGCACCAAATCATTATGTAAGTCGAATTTTATGTAGCTCGGGGCATATAAGTCGGGGTTTTGCTGTACGTTGCTTCTCTTTTGCACCAAGCTCGGGAGTCATTTACGATGACACCTGAAAATAATATCAGAGAGTAAACAAAACAAAGACAAAAAAAATCTTTGTGGCACCTTAAAGAATAACTACTGTATTTTAATTGTAAGGTGTCACAAAGTTTTTGTCTTCTGTTTTGTTTACTCTGTCTGATATGCTTGCACAGACTTAACGCAGCTACCACGTCAAAAGTTTTAACCTGAAAATGAAAAACCATCCAACAAAAATCGTTTTCAACATACACTAGTGCTGCAAAACAATTCAATAATAATGATAATTACATGATGTCAAGTCGATTCTGACTTATGGCTACCCTATCCAGATTTTTCTAAGTAGAAAATACACTGATGTGGTTTACCATTTTTGTGCAGCTTGCCCATGGCTATACAGGTTGGCTCTTGCAAGAAACACGGCTGGAATCGAACTTGTTTATGTAAACTACTGAGCTCTCCAGGCAGTGACCCAAACAATTAAAGGCTTCAACAAGTGGCTAAAATGCAGAAATCCTAAGGCTAGACCAGTGCTTCTCAACCTTTGGTTTTTGGACTTCAATTCCCAGAAGCCTAAGTCAATTCCCCAAAACACTGATCAGCCTAAGTACTGGCTTAGGCTTCTGGGAATTGGAGTCCAAAAACCGAAGGTTGAGAAGCACTGGGCTAGACAATGTTGCTGGGAGGAAAATTCATTCCACAAAGTGAGTCCTGTTGTTCCGCACAGTTCTCAAATAGAAGCAACAACAATTTGTGGTTCCTTAGGATTGATTCTCCAAATATTGTTGGACTATAACTCCCATCAATCTTTGCCATTATAGATAGTGTTGAGGGATCACATGGATAACTTCTGAAGGGCTGCATCTTGCAAGTTCTTTGGTGCAGCACTGCCTAACTCACTAAGAAATAAATCTCATTGTGTATTTTGAAATGTGACTTAAGGTTAAGTGTGTGCATAGAATTACAACTTACTCTTTCTATCACAATCTTGGGTGGGCTAGAGACTATTTTATCTGACATAGGAACTGTTATCCAGAAACTATCAGACAGGAAGCAAAACAAAAGTCAAAACAAAAAGACAAAAGCACTGTGGCACCTTAAAGTCTTAACTATTACATTTTAATGTGAACTTTCATGGATCAAATCCACTTCCTCAGACTACCCACCATCCAGAAACTGTGTCAGGTACAGTAAATCTACCAGTCTTTAAGGCTCTTGGTTTTGCCACAATTGACTGGCAGTTCTGAAAGTTATTCTCAAGTAAAGAAATAATGAAAATGCAAACACACATATTTACACTGGCTGATTATTATGTGATTCCATGTTCACTTACTCAAAAGTAAATTTCAGTGGTGTTTGCTTCATTCTCAACTAAACAGTGTTACAAACAAGCTTTCTCCATGGAGGTCTTGGCTACAGAAGAAATTAGTGTAGCACTCTGCCTTATTTTATCAAGATACTTTGGGAATTCTAATTTTGTGGGATTTATAATAATTCTGTGCTGGATGCTTATAGATATAGATTCTATATAGATATAGATATATAGATATAGATATAGATATAGATATAGATATAGATAGATAGATAGATAGATATAGAGATAGATATAGAGATAGAGATATAGAGATAGATATAGATAGATAGATATAGATATAGATAGATAGATAGATAGATAGATATATCTTAACCTATAAAATCAAGGGTTAACCGTTGGAACTTGCTATAGGTTGCTATGCCTCGCCCTACTTGCCTGCACTCACCCTTCGTGCACACGGCCGATCTGGGTCCGCAGGTCAACGAAGGATTGAGAAAACTGGCAGTGGGGCAACAGCCCCACAAACACAAAAAAAGGGAAACAACTTCATTTCCCAACATTCCTTGTGCCGCGCCAGAGCCAATCAGGCTGAGAGGCTCTCGCACGGCGCGGCGCAAGGAACGTTCGGAAACGTGCCACGGCCAATCAAAAGAAAACCGCTTTAAAAAAAACAGCACAAACACAAAGCACAAACCCATAACTACAAGCCCCAGCGTCCTGCGTGCCATGAGCGCGCAGAACGATGAGGAAGCCGGCGCGCAAAAATAAAATAAAAAAAACACTGGGAGAGCAAGTCCGCCAAGCTGTGGGAACCAAAGCCCCCCTCCTCAACGGCGCCTGAAGCTCATGATCGGAGTTTCCCCTTTAATATCACTGGGTGGAGGGGGGTGTTGTGCTCCCTCTCTCTACTGGCTCCCCTAGGGTTGGGGGGACAAAAGGAGTCTGTCTCCCCAACCCTCCTGACCCCAGGGGACCTGGCAGAGAGGGGATTCCCCTCCACACACACACACACACGCCCCATATTAAAGAGAAGAAACCAAGCGGTTACTTCTCTTTAAAAACAGAGTTTTTTGGGGGGAATCCCCCTCTCCGATGGCTCTCCTGGGTCTGGAAGAGTTGGGGAGACAGACCCCTTTTGTCCACCCAACCCTCCAAAACCCAGGGAAGCCAGCGGAGAGGGGATCACAACCCCCTCCCACTGATATTAAAGGGGAAACTACAATTGAGATTTCCCTTTTAATATCGGAGGGTGGCCTGGATTCGATCCCCTCTCCTGGGTCCCATGAGTCTGGAAGGTTTGGGGGACAAAAGGGGTCTGTCCCCCCCAACCCTTCCAGAGCCAGGGGAGATGGCGGAGAGGGGATCCCCCCGTAGGACACCAAAAAACACAAAAACAAACAATCAAAAACATCCAAAAATACACAAAAACAAACAAAAATAACACCAAAAAACAATACAAAGTAAACAAAAACAAAAATTTCCAAATACACCCAGCACCCAGCCAAACACCACAAAATCTAACCGCCGCCACCACCCCAAATAAAGAAAAACAGCCAACTCACCACCACACGAACTCACTCCACAACGACTGGAAAAGAAATGAATAAAGAAAGAGACTACTTACTGGAAGAAGCTCCACCCAGAGGCCACGAGAGAAAAAGCAGTCAAAATACAAGACAACCCCTACCAGCACCACTTGCTGCCCACAATAGTAAAAAAAAATCAAAAAGACACAACAGCCCCACACAAAAGGCCCCAAGAGTAAAAACAAGTTTTTAAAAATAACACAAAATCACAATTTTAAACATGTACTTTCATATTTTTTAAATTATTACCTACAGTACAACTATTTAAAAAATACATACTAAAAAATTATTGGGTTAAATAAATTTTTTGGAGAAAGTATATCATCCTTTGTTCTTTCTTTCATCCACAAAACCAAAACACCAAACAAAAATCATCACAGTTTATAACAGGCCGCCAAAATTTTTTGTATAAATAAATTTTTAAAAAATTTCAATTATAGACTAACGTCTTCTTTACAAACATTAACAACAACAACAAAAACTTTCCAACACCATTTAAAACAGCCCGGCAACGCCGGGCAACCTCTGCTAGTATGTGTAGATAGATAGATAGATAGATAGATAGAGATATAGAGATAGATAGATAGATATTAAACGAACATTTATCGGTTCACTCTCCTAAGCATGATCCTTATCTTTACAGTAATACCACTGGAGTCAAAGAAGCATGCACCAAAATGTTAAGCAAACCACAGGAATAAAGTTCACAACAGAACAGCATATAAGAGTAATTACAGTGAGAAATAATCACATTTAAGACATTTCGTATATGTTGTAAAATTGAATTTCTGTTTCCTTGAAACTGCATACATAAAATGTTTACAAAAACTAATTCCTTACTCCGTTTCTTTTTTACTGGGTATTATCTCAACAAAGCTGCCAATACACTGTACTGACTCAGCTAAAGTATTGACAGTGTTATGAGATGTACTGGTCTTCTTTCCTGTTGAGATGACCAGCTGAGAAGTGTTTAAAAGTACACAAATGTCTCTTGACAACTGAAAATCTCCCTCCAGTCTTTAGAGCATAACACTGGATATGTCAGGATCTCTCTTCCAAAAACAAGAGGGTTTCTGTTTGTAGAAGACCCTTCTGCCCAGGCCTCTGACCATCTGTGTTGCATTTTCAGGAGGTTGGAAGAAGTACTGTACCAAGAGAACAAGGCTGTCGGAAAGTCCACTTCCACAGCATAGTTACACATACTGAGCTATCAGTTTTGGAAGGAAAAACATTTGTTCCAACTAGCTAGAGGAAGCAAAGTTCAGCATCCTATATAAGGTCTGTGTAACTTGTCAGGATGAGTTGTCGTTAAGTGACAAAGTGCTGGAGCACGTCTCAGTCCTTATCATATATCACAAAGATACAACCAGGCCAGATTGTTAGTTAACCACAATTAGCCAAGGCAAATTAGACCAACTTTACACAAATGCCAACAGCATTCTAGCCTTTTCCATCCAAACAGGGAGAGCCAAAAGCTGTTAGCTAAGATTGTGTTAGCTAAAATAGTAATGTAGCCTTAGGAAGTCAAACAGTGGCTCCCCACAATTTTTTTTCTGAGCTATTTTTAGGATCCTTTTTGCTTCCGTTACGATTTGCATATTTAATTATAAATAAAATGCATCATATTTTTCTAGTGTTCCTTCCTATCTAAAGGAAATAGCTCTATGCCATTATCTCTTCTCAGTTGGAGAAGTAAACTTACAAATGGCAGGAACAGTGGGGGTTCTGACTCTACATGGTGCTCAGACCATAAAACACTATGAAATAAAATATGTGATTGGTATGGAACTAATCCAGTCTGGCCAGGTTATCCTGCCATGGTAATAGAGTAGATGATGCTGAGTGTCAGACGGCGGTTAATTAACTTGACCACCCTGAGGACTAATGGCCTTGGGTGCCAAAGTACACAGAGAAGGGTGATAGTCCCCAAGTGAATTAAATCCCATTTGAATCCATCTTGATGGAGGGCAGCAGTTTCATCAATACTGGCCTGGGGCAGATAAGGACTTTGTGTACCAAAAGGGCTCAGGATCAGAAAGTGACTCACGGAACTGAATCAGTGGTACGGGTCTCATGCTGCGATACAGAATGCAGATGCAAGGCCACTGCATTATATTCTCAAGACAGATCTTCTATACTCATATTCAGACACGTCAGAATAAGAAGAATGGAACTAATTCTAATGCCCTTTTGATTAAGCAATGAAGAATGTTGGCTAAAATTTTATAAAGTGTTAATAGGTCTGCGGTGGCTCAAGTGGTTAAGATGCTGTAGTCGATGACTGGAAGGTCAGTTTGATTCCCGAGTACTGCATGATGGAGTGAGCTTCCGTCTCTGTCCCAGCTCCTGCCAGCCTAACAATTCAAAAGCAAGAAATTGCAAGTAGATAAATACTTATAGGTACTACTTCAGTTGGAAGCTAAACAGTGTTCCGTGCACTCCGGTTGAGGCATGCCTGCCACGTGTCCATGGAAAAGTTTACAGGTGCAGACAGCACTGGCTCTTTGGCTATATAAACAGAGATGAACACTGAACCCTAGAGTCAGATACTACTGGCTTTAGAGCAAGGGCGATCTTTACATGATGGTTTGGAAGGGATGTAAATTGCTAAGTGGCAGCTTCACAGGTGAAACAGCATCAGAAAGGGAGGGGAAGAGGAGTTGAGGTTATTTAGCCAAAATAAAATGACAAAATGCTAGGAGGAGGGGTTGTAAAGGGAGAGGGACTTCACTGGTAGAGCACATGCTTGTGATATATAGGAGATCTCAGGTTTGATCCCAGTATGGGGGTGGGGGGAACGGGACCTCCTGCCTGAAACTGGAGAACAGGTGCTATTCAGTGTGAACAATATTGAACTGGATGGATTCCGTGTAAGACAGCTTCCAGTGCTCCCATAATAGGTGCAGAATAATACTGGAGGATGACATGCCCACCATGTATTCTCTAAACTAGTCTGTCATCCTTAATTGTGCTAAGAGCCCATTGCCAAACTTTCCTGTCTTTTTCTTAGGCAACCTTAGGCTAATTCTTATTCCATCTGTTATTCTTTTGGGAGAAGACCTTCTGGATAATACATCTAAGCCAGCATCTCGTTGTCTAAACACAGGACAAAAGAGCAATCATGTAAATGTCCCTGACTCCACCAGACTGTTCAATATGTGCCCTTCTTGCATGTCTAGGTCGGACTTTAAACTGCCAAAATGAAGCCACCTTTTTGACTTTGTCATTGGCCAAACTTAAATTCTCATTGATACATGTTTCCGGTAGTAGCAGGCAGATCAGTAAATGGGCCAGATTCTGTATCTCTCAAATATGTGCCCATCCCATTCTCACATTGGTTACAAGATCAGCTCTGCAACTGGTCATGCAACAGGAGGCCTGACAAAGCTGGTTTGGGGGTGGAGGACACTTTCATTACTGTCTTTCAATTCTGCATTTCAACAATAGTATGTGGCAGTGATAGCTAACCTTGGCACTCCAGCTGTTCTTGAACTTCAATTCCAAGAAGCCCTGATCAGCAAGACTTGGGCTTCTAGTAATTAAAGTCCAAGAACACCTGGAGTGCCAAGATTCGCCATCACTGGTATATTGGCCCTGTGGGACTGTGGTGGCTTAGTGGTTAAGACACTCAACTTGACCTGAAGGTGCTGCATGACTGAGTGAACTCCCGTCATCTGTCCCAGCTCCTGCCAACCTAGCAGTTCAAAAGCAAGAAATTGCAAGTAGATAAATAGGTTTGGCAGCAAAGGTTCCGTGCACTCTGGAGTCCAGTCATGCTTGCCACATGACCATAGAAACAGCTGCAGATGTAGACAACGCTGGCTCTTCAGCTGTAAAGAGATGAGCACCACCCTGTAGAGTCGGACACAACTGGTTTTTGAGCAAGGTTGACATTTACGTATACAGGCCCTTGTTTTGACTGAGCAATTTCAAACAGAAAGAAAGTCATTTCATATTTCGATTTAGAAAGAAACAAAAGAGGGATATACTTAACAACAGAGCTTGAGTGCCACATTTATTTTATACATTTCCTTGGCTGCACAGAACCCACTAGCAAAACAATTGGAAAGTAATCATGTCTCCTCATATCTCGTCATAGGCATTATACTTGCTACGTGAATTATTTGCATGGTAGAAAAAATCACCACACTCCTACCTGACATTGTTGTTAGCTGTCATAGTAGATATTCTCCACACAATAATGGCAACTATTCTGTATGTTTCAGCCATTACATGGAGGAATTGCCATCCAGAGAACATTGCCAGAAAAATTTAAGCACAGTGGTGACACACAAACGTTTTCTTCTATACCATCTCTAAAGTCCTGCTCAATTAGCTTAATTCTAGTACTCTGGTTTAAATCATTTGTGACTAGACAGCTGTATAATGGTGCAATTAATCCCAGGATTATAAGGGCTACCATTGTAGAGCTTAACCTCCTGTTGTAAAATGCCAGATTGTTTAAAAGACAAATGCCGACATCACATATAGGATTTTTTAAAGGAAAAAACAAATAAAAAATTAATGATGCTTTTGAAAGCAGAAGGGGGACATTGTCTTTACTGAGTGAAAAGATCCAAGTATTGGGCCACAAAAACTGTGGAAGCATGGCTTTCCCTTTTCCCATCTATCAACATCAAAAATGCTAATAACGAACAAACAAAATCCTGCTAGAGGAATAATGAACTGAAGCAAATTTCAACTTCAAGCTGGCAGTTAAACTCACGGCAAGCATCACATGTTCACCAATGTCTCTAAAGATATGATGCTCCTACTTTAATCTTGGGACAGGATTATTTGTATTTAAAAGATACATAGGCTTGGCAGCCGGGGGGAGGACGGACGGACGGACGGACGACGATGACGACGTATGTTTTTCCTTCTAGAGTTTCATACCTGTCTGTATTATCAATTGTATTGGTTCTGTATTCTTTTGAACACTATCTGTGCAAAAAGTGCACTATGGTGTGGAAAGATGCCCCAATTACAATTAAATTGCAATCAAGCCTAGCTTGTAAGAGCCCTGGCACTGCAGAGGTTAAACTTCTGTACTCCAGCCAAAACATTGTGAGTTTGATCTTGGTGGAAACAAGGTTGACTCAGCTTTCTGAGATGGGTAAAATGAGTACCAAGCATGTTGTGGGTAAAATGCTAATTAACCTATAAACCTCCCAGAGAGTGCTATGGGGTGGTATATAACTTTAATTGCTATTGCTATTGCTTTTATCTTTTCCTTCTGTTTTTTCCAGAATGAAACTCAATTTCTTTAACCCAGATGGTCAGAGAATTTACAGCAAATAAAGAGGACTTTCAGAATACATGTACCTACGTGTATGAGCACAACTTCTCTGCTAGCATTACCTGTTGTTTTCCCCATGCTCTGAAACATAAACATGAAAGCTACTATGCACTGTATCTGATTTTCTATCTTGCCCAGTCTTGTCAGCAGTGACTGGCAGCAGCTCTCCAGGGTTTCAAGCAAGAAAGTTTTTTGTCTTACCAAGAGATGCCTAGCTTCAGATATCCTGTATGCAAAATATATGTTATACCACTAAGCCAGAGCTGTTCCCAAATCATATTAGTGTTATGGGAAACTATGTTCAAATGTCTTTTAAACCATGCAGTTTTTTAATTACTTAAAATCACCAGCTTAATCTACCTCACAGGAGTGTTCTAAATATATAATTATGTAAGGCCAGAACTCTGCATACTATCTTGAGGAAAGGCAAAAAGACTCTTTTCATCTGGGGAGCTTTTGCTGAGAATAGGATGAAGGAAATACTCCAACTCGCTCTGCAAGGAAAGATCCCTTGGAAGAGAGACCCTGAATGTAGACAGATTTCATGGCTGAAGAACCTGAGAGATAGCCAATATCCGGAATGGATACGGCACCTGAAGAACAAGAAGAAGGATGAAGGATCATATCATTCCCTCCCATACCTTTTTAAATAGTAGAATAGCCTCATTGCCCCAACATAAGTTTTTAGATTGTCTCCTGTTTAAGTGCTTTCCTATTTTATATTGTCTGCCGCTCTGGGTGGCATTTGCGCCAGAAGAGCGAGATATAAATATTCAAATAAATAAATAAATAGTCTCTCTTCTTTGTCTTGCTTTTAGGCTAACAACTGAGGAACCACTAGTCTTTATGAGGTCAAAATCATATTTTTGCAGTTTACTAATTGGGGTACACAGAAAGAGCCTCCTCGAAGATTGTGGTATTTTTGAACCACAATTGGGTGTAACCTCAGGCAATGGCAACCTTGTGCCAGTGAATCTTTCTCACACTAGGCCAGGCGAAAGGAACTACAAAATGAGTTCACCTAACAGCGACTTCATTTTGGCAGTTTAACATCTGGCTTAGTCATAGAAGAAGTTTATACTACTTTATTGTGATGTATAATCTGCTATTACCTAAGCCCAACAAAGAGTTAGTCAAGTCTTCAGGAATTAATTTGGTATTGCTGAATATGCATCTCCCCAAGACCCGGATTTACTAGCCTACTTTTTAAAATGCCAGAATATCAACCCTTTGCCCTCATGTCCAGTTGCCTCCACCGCAAGGTCTTTCACATGAACAATGAGCTCCAAACCCACGCTGTGAGTAGCCATGTTGGCATTGTCTATGGCAGTTTAAAGAGGGTGCCCTTGTTCAGTCCTCTCAGCCTTGCCTCCTGGTAGTAAACAACATAATTTAATAGATGCACAGAAGGGGAAGAACAACCAGCAAGCCTGAAAGAAATGCATGCATGCATAATGGAGAGAAAAATACTGATGTTACTTTTTGAGCACTCAGCATCAATGAACCATTGTGTCAATGGTAACAAGGATCTTTTTATGGCAAATATTTACACATTTATTTGGGGGAACCCCTCTCTTTTGATCTATCATAAACTAAACTTCTCTTTGATGCCAGTGACTCATCATCAATATGAAACATCAGTGTTCACATTTACCAGGGCAGTTCCTTTGAATTCTGCAGCATAAAGTGTCCCAATCTCATTTAAAACCATTTTAATGAATTTTGCAAGATCATAAGTTTCTCAGATCCAGGAAATATTTGTATCATTATATAAACTCTATGGTAATTTGTAAGAAAACTAAGCAGCTAGCTCTGTTGAAGGAAAAGAAAAACTCAGGTTTGGTGTGACACTGTTGATTGTAAACTGGCTGACCCAACCATCCGGGTACAATTCAAGATGCTGGCTTTAACCTTTAAAGCCCTACATGGCAGCCGCAGTGGACTGGGATACTTATGAGACCGCATCTCCCCCAATATGTTCTACCCGTGCTATGAGGGCAGATCAGAGAGGCCCTGTGGTGGTCGCCTCGACAAGAGAAGCTCATTTGACAGGGACCAGGAGAAGAGCCTTTTCAGTGTTTGCCCCCGGCCCTGTGGAACCTCTTACCACCGGAATTGCGCCTCCAGATAGAGCTGCTCCCTTTTAGAAAGGCCCTTAAGACCTGGCTTTGTCAGCGGGTGTGGGATCCGTCATGCGGTACGGCCCAGGCCCACTGGCTAGTTTAGCTGCCTAGGTTCTTCTGCAATCTGTCAGTAGTGTCAGTATAGTGTTTTAGTGTATGCTATTTTTATGCTTTTATGTATTGCTTTTATCTTTTTAACTTGTACTGTTTTTATCTTCTTAAGGGGTTAGGGAGGGTATTGTTGGGTTTCTTTAGATGTTTTATGACTGTTTTTGTATGCATTTTTATGTACTGCATGGAGAAGGCTTCCTGTTTTAATTGAGCCTGCTCCTTTCTGCTGTTAGCTGCCCTGGGTGGTGCCTGCGCCAATAGGGTGGGATACAAATACAGTATCCCAATCAATCAATCAATCAATCAATCAATCAATCAATCAATCAATCAATCGATCGATCGATCGATCGATCGATCGATAGATAGATAGATAGATAAATAAACATATTCTTCCACTTGAAGCAAAAGACAAGAAGACTGCTCCAGTTCACATATCTAAGCTAAGTAGACTGGCAGTCAGATATTCAACACTACAGACAGTATAGTACCCTTGAAACAAGACAGCATGAAGAACCCCTGTTATAGCCAGCTAAAAACTTCTGCTTTAGAATTTATTATTTTCAAAATTCAAAAGTAAGCAGTCCTATGCAATCTTGTTATGGATATGTTACTTGCTATTATACAATATAAGCACACATCCATTCCATTCCACTTTTTATTTGTATACCGCATTTTCTCAGCCCGAAGGCAACTCAAAGCGGTGAACAAGTAAAAAAGTGATACAATGAATGTCAACATAAAAACAAATAAATACATATTAATACAGTTCAGTGAAACAACAAACACATCAGCTATCATTCCCATTTCTATTTCTGATGTTCAAGCTAAGAGTTCCATTGCTTATATATACACAGTAAAACAGTGGTCTCCAACTTTTGGTTTTGGGACTTCAATTCCCAGAAGCCTAAGTTAAGTACATTGGCTGATTAGCGCTTTGGAGAATTGACTTAGGCTTCTGGGAATTGAAGTCCAAAAACCAAAGGTTGGGACCATTGCAATAAGGCACCACTCATGAACCAAAGGGGGGGGGCATCAGTAAGCATGGATGAATCTTGAGGTTTGCAAAAGTATAGAATACTTTTGGAAGACAAACACTTCCAAAACAGCCCATTGAGAATGAAGCAAAATGAGTGGCCGCTGATCAAAAAGTGGTCCTCTTACAGGTAGCATGAAGGAGAGGAAATGCAATGGAGTGACTAGAATATAGACAGTAGCATCCCACAGCTCCCTGAGTTACGAAAAAAATCAGTTCCATGGCCTCATTCGTAACTCGGGTTTTTTTCTTTTTGTAACTTGAGTCATCCCCATAGGGATGCATAGAAAAATAAAAAATAATAATTTTAAAAAAGAATTTAAATAGAGAGCTCTCCCTACCTTTCGGCTGCTGCTGCTGCTGGTCCCTTCCTCCTGCTGCTCTGGGTGGATTTTAAGAGCACAAAATGGTGGCACCACCATTTTAAGCACTGAAAATTTGATTTTTACAGACCAAAATGGCGCCACCGCCGTTTTGCTCTATAAAAATACAGAAACCCCTTTCGTAAGTTGGGTTATTTTTGTAAATCGGGACCCCGATTTACGAAAATAACATTTCATAACTCGAGTTTTTCGTAACTCGAGCTATTCGTAACTCGGAGTTTTGCTGTATTTTGTTGCTGTTGGTGGTGGTGTCTGGCCGGACACCCCGCTACAGTAATGGAATGGACTGTAAAGCCAGCGACTCAACACCGAGTGTCAGGCGGCGGTTAACTAACCTGAATCCCTAAAGAGGCCAACAGCTATGGGCGGATGAGCCTCTTTAGGTGAGATGATGGTCCCCCTCAGTTGAGGAAATGCCACTAGAAACCATCATATTGGGCCCAACAGCAAAATGAATGGAGGAGGAACTCTGATTCACAACAGTCATGGAGGCGGGAGAGGCCATGCCAGATGGACTGGCTGTGAAGGCGTGCCTTGATAATATCCTCAAAGCTGTGGCAGTCCATTGCAGTCCCGGCGTTAAATCCTGCATGTCTCATTTCATATGTGCCACAGGAGATGGCTCCGTGATCACAGTGTGATCACATCATGGCAAGCTGTCATGTCATGGCAAGCTGGGATCAGTGGTGGGATTCAGCCGGTTCGCACCAGTTCGCCAGAACCGGTAGCAGAAATTCTGGCTGGCCCCGCACATCCAAATTTTGAAATAAAGTAGTCCTAATTTGGGTGCAATGCAGGGCTTTTCCCCCTGGTCATGCCCACCATACCACTCCCACAGAGTAGGTAGTAAAAAAATTGAATCCCACCACTGGCTGGGATCCACCTTAAATACATTCACGCCCATGACATTTTTCATGTTTCAGGAAAAATGCATTCTCGGATACGAGTTGCAGTCGATGATTTTGTTGCAGATCTCACATGCAAAATTATTCCTGTAACTTAATATTATTTAAAGGGGGAAAGATTATGTCATTATCATGAATCACTCATAGAATGATGGCTGAGAGACTGGTATAAGCTGTGGTCCAAAAATATATAACTTTTCCAAGCTCTGTCTCAACCAGCAGAAAGGGTTTGTAGAATATGTTGTTTGTGTTACTCTGCTAAAAGCAGATTTTATGCATTCCCATTTTATTAATTTAACAGAAATGAATAACTTCTATCACTGTGGATATCGGATTCTAATAGGTTTAGTGTATATAATACTGAGGACCTGTCATACTGGCTTACACAATACTGTCTGTGGAGGCCTGAATTTTGCAAGTTTTCAGTGGCGGGGTGTCTGCATTAAAATGCATACTCTTAGGAGGCATAATAACTCATCAGAGCAATACAGCTTGATTTGTTCATATATTTGTTTTTAAATTCCTAGCAAGTAATAATGTGTAAACAATTAGAGCGTTTAAAAGAGAAACATATGCTTGGAGAGCTGTACAAGGCATGAATTATTTTGAATTCAGTGTTTAAGGCAAAATGCCAGGCCTGTGAAATATGATTATTTATTTTACTTGCTTATTTGGTTAGCTTTTACTTGCTTATTTGGTTTACTTGCTTATTTGATCCTATAGATCATTTATCTGCATTACATATACAGGTAGAAGAGTACTTTTTATAGTTTTCAACCAACAGTATCTTTTTCCCCCTCCCTCCTCTTTGCTATGTTGTGTTTGGAACAACTTCTCAAATTACCCCATATGATTCTGTCCTCTTTTCCTCCCTTCAAAACGGTTCCCAAGAGCCCACATTTTCTTTGCATCCTTTGACACAGCTACCTAGTTCTAGTGCTCTACTGCAACTTTCAGTACAAACCTAACTAGCCATAATTGTGATGACCCCATGGAGAGTGTGATTGTACAGTGATGGAGATGTAAATTAACTTGCATTCATTCACTATGAAGTCACATCAGGGAATTCTGATGTTGCTCCAGAGCAGATGTTCTCAACCTATGGCCCATGGGCCAAATCCAGCCCGTGGTGCCATTTCATGTGGCCCGCTGCCCTCGATGCCACCGGAAGCAGCAGAAAAAGACATAAATGTGTCCGCAGCTGTCGTGTCGTAAATGCGTTTTTCCCCATTTACGGCTGTCATAAATGTGTTTATGACAGCCGCAGATGTGTTTTACAACAGCATTTACAGCAGGGGGAACCACCAGTCCGGCCTGCTCAACTGTCTGAGGGAGCGTGTCCCAGCCCGCAGCTTTAAAAGTTTGAAAACCCCTGCTCCAGGGGATTTGGATTTCCTGGGGTCTCTTGACATTAACTTGCCAAGCCAGCAGAGGAGAGCTATGTTTACAGCTTGCTTGCATTTTTATTTATAGCCTGTAGGTGGTGCTGTTATGAAGGAACAACCTAACAAGTTGTAAAAAAGGTTTTCCTTCCTCATTTCCTCATCTAATTTTTAAAATAATACTTTTACTGATAGCAAGTTACATTGTCCTCTGTTCTTAAGCTTTAACAAAAAAGGAGAAATCTTGCTCACAGAGAAGAAAAGCTGTAATTGTGTGCTGCTGATGCTTTTCTTCATTAGTTCAAACAATCACACACCTGACACCACACAAATGGATCTTTTGCTTTTTAAAGTAGTAGCTCTAGTATCAAAGGCAAAAACTACAGATTGAGGTAGCGCTGAAAATTATGGAAGACTATTTCTCTTGCCAATCCTAGTACTACCATTGTTGTTGTGTCCTGGGTTGGATGAGTTTTAGTCTGAAGAAACTTGGCTTCCCCTTCTCTACCCGTTATGCCCTTTCTACCAACAAAATCTTGCCAGCACATTGTTCTTTCTATTGGCAGAATTGCAAGATCAGCAGGCAGGAGGCAATACTGCCGGCAGAAGAATATTTCTCCTGGCAAAAGGGGCTTTTAATTCTAATCATAACACACTATAATTAGTGTATAGTTAATATTGCACTGTTAGGTAAAGGTAAAGGTCACCCCCTTGCTCAAAAGCCAGTCGTATCCAACTCTAGGGTACCTTCTCAACGAAGGGGTCCCGATTTATCTACTTGCAATTTCTTGCTTTTGAACTGCTAGGTTGGCAGAGCTGGGACAAAGACAGGAGCTCATTCCGTCCTGCAGTACTCGGGAATTGAAATCCGACCTTCCAGTCAAGCGAGTTCAGCAACTTAACCACTTGAACCACAGCAGTTCCAATTACGCTGTTACCTTGGAACAAATACATGATCTTTTCCTGATTACTCATCTCCCTCTCCTCTTCCTCTATTTCTCCTGTGTCAAAACTGGAACTGTCCACAGGTATTCTGCAAATAATTCTGCACACCAATGACTGCTATTAATACTTTAGAATAATACTTCTGCGACTGTTTAATACATTGTCTTTTATTAATTGAGCAAGGTTTCAAAATAGTTTTCTGTGATAGCTCCTTTGTTACAAATAGCTCCTTTGTTACACATTCAATGATTCATCACACCCTAATTCTTGATCAGTGACAGGAAGACATTGAATGATTAAACTGCAGAATGCATACTCCAGACAACAATAAGGAAATGCCAGAGACTAAAGTTAACTTTTACACACTTTAAATTAAAAAAAGAGACGAGACTGATGCTTAGAAATGTGACTGCAAACAATGAATAAAAGTTAAAGCTGTAGAGTTATATAGTGCAGGAAATTTCAGCATGTACAGCTTGTCACAACTGCTAAAATTCCCGTTGGCATATGAATAATACAACTACATAGCCTTATTTAAGAAACAAGCTAAGTACCTTGACAAAATACAAATTGCAGGATTCTGTAGTATAACATTCATTCAAGTAGTATCAAAACTGCTATAAATGTGCAAGGTAGATACACAATACTTTTCTTAGATTTACCGTAAATAATGTTAGAGGTGACAAGGTTAAACTCAGCTTACAGTGAAGAAGATGTATACAGTATAGAAAAGTTTCCTCAGGTTTCCTAGGCCATTCTTTACCTGGTCCTATTGACCTAGGCGGTACTGCAGTGGCTCAAGTCGCTAAGACGCTGACTGGGAAGCGGAAGGTCAGCAGTTCGATTCCCGAGTACTGCAGGACGGAAATGAGCTCCCGTCTTCATCCCAGCTCCTGCCAACCTAGCAGTTCGAAAGCAAGAAATTGCAAGTAGATAAATAGGGACCACTTTGGTGGGAAGGTAACAGCGTTCTGTGCGCCCCGGTGTCTAGTCATGCCTGCCACATGACCACGGAAATGTCTGCAGAAGCAGACAGCGCTGGCTCTTCGGCTTAGAAACAGAGATGAGCACTGCACCCTAGAGTCGGATACGACTGGCTTTCGAGCAAGGGAAACCTTTACCTTTATTGACCTAGGCACCTGGTGGCCAACCTTGGCACTACAGCTATTCTTGGACTTCAATTACCAAACAAACAAGCCTGCTTAGTCACCCTCTAAAACTCTAAAGGTTCCTGAAATCACTTCCTTTCTTCCCACATTTTCTTCTTGACCGTGTCTTAGAAAGACATTTTACTTCTGTTCCCAAGAGGAAACAGGGCAGCTCTGGATCATTCCAGCTCTCTACCTTTACTAAACATAAGATTCCCATTTAGCATTTCTCTTGTTCCAGCTGCAGACTCCCATGCTTCTTGGTTTACCTTTTAAAAACTCTTATAAAATCTTACCTCCCTGCTTTTCTTTTCTTCACTATTTTCTTTTCATCCAACCAGTCTCCTGTAAGAGAGCAATTGTAAAATGTTAAGATCAGGATCGTCTGATCGGCTAATGTGCTCTTAATCAGAAGAGTTTCATGGCTGTTGCTACCATTGAGAGTGCACATGTTTATCACTTGAAAGCAATAAAAATACAGAGTCATGACTCAAATGACTCATACCTAGGATCAGCATGTCTCCAGCGTGGTAAATAAAGGTACACAATGGTGTACTTAAAGATGCAGGACGTAAAAATGTCTGGAAACAAGCTAGGAACTCATGTAAACATCTCCTGATTTATTCTTTAAGAAACACGTTCAAAACAGGAATGAAACTTAAAGACACAGAGAGTCTGCTACAGAAAAAGACTGTTATAATAAAAATACTGTACAAACTTATTTTTTTCACTACACAATGAAATGATGTAATGACTTAAAACTACCCAAAAAAGCACCTACTCCCTAGGAGATACAACATATTCATTTAATATTGAGAAAACACTGTTTTTGGGTTTTTAAAGTAACACTATTTCACTTTTTTCAGTTATAAACCAGAAAGAGTGAGGCAGCAGCATATTTTAATCTTTTAACTCACCCATACATGTAGGCCAGACATCCCGCTATGGTGATGGAGTAGACCGTACAGCCAGCATACAACACTGAGTGTTGGGCAGCAGTAAATAACCTGACTCCCTAAAGGGGACAACGGCTATGGGCGGATGAGCCCCTTTAAGCGGGATGATGGTCTCCTCAGTGGAGGAAATGCCACTGGAAACCATCATATTGGGCCCAACGACACAATGAGTAGAGGAGGAACTCTGATTCCCAATGGTCATGGAGGAGGAAGAGGCCATGCCAGATAGACTAGCTGTGAAGGCGCACCTTGATAATATTCTCAAGGCTGTGGCAGTCCATTGCAGTCCTGGTGTTAAATCCTGTCTCATTTCATATGAGCCACAGGAGATGGCTCCGTGATCATAGTGTGTGGGTTAGTTACCGTATTTTTCGCCGTATAAGACGCTCCGGCATATAAAACGCACCCAATTTTAAAGGAGGAAAATCTAGAAAAAAAAGATTCTGAACCAAATACTGTACTAAAATATTTTATATCAACTGTATAAAGTAAACAGCAGTTTAAGAACAATTTTATGTCAACCATGTAACATATTAAGAACAATCTTTACTCTCATTAACAGTCAGTAAACAGTGAAAGTAACAAAAATCAGTCTGTAATGTTTTTATTCGAACCCCAAGAATTCCTCTTCTTCGCTGCTATCAGAAATGAGGAAGGACAGATCCTCGCAGTCATTGTCATCACTTTCTTCCTCACTGGTGTCAAATAAGACGTCGTCTTCTGTTCCGTCCAAGGCATTACTAATGCCACACTTCTTGAAGGATTTTACAACAATGTCCTCCTTCACGGAGTCCCATGACCTTTTAACCCATTCACACACTTGTGTGATAGTGGGCCTCTTCATCCGCCCAGTAGGCGTCAGATCATGGTTCCCAGCTGCCATCCAGGTGTTCCACTCCTCACGCATCAGAACTTTGAATGGCTTGTTAATGGAAACGTCCAGAGGTTGCAGCTGGCTAGTGAGGCCACCAGGAATCACAGCTATTTGGGTTTTAACTTCCTTAAAGTTCTTTTTAGTATTTTCCGTAATGTGCGCTCTAAACTGGTCAAGCACCAACAAGGAAGATTTCTTCAGAAGACCGCCAGGACGTTTGGACCACACTTTGTCAATCCACAGCCTCATGCCATTTTCGTCCATCCACCCTTTATCGTGAACATGCACGACGACTCCCCGTGGGATTGTTTCTTTTGGGAACGTTTTCCTTTTAAAAATCAACATCGGAGGCAGTTTGGTACCATCGGCACAGCAGGACAGCACAACCGTGTAGTGGGTTTTCTCATGCCCTGAGGTTTTTACGGTTATGGTTTTTGCTCCTTTGTTATCTACGGTTCTGTTAGATGGCACATCAAACGTTAGCGGGACTTCATCCATGTTCCCGATCTGGCTAATTTCAAAGTTATTCTTCTTCCTCGCATCAATAACAAACTTGTGAAAAGAAAGAATCTTTGATTCGTATTCCTTAGGCATTTTTTGTGCAATTCTGGTTTTGGTGCGCATAGAAACGCCAGATCTCTTCATAAATCTATAGCACCACGATGGTGATCCGGTGAAATCCCGAATGCCTTTCTCCACAGCAATACGTCTGGCCTCATAGATTATCATTTTTGTTGAGACAGAAAGTCCATTTTGCCTGTGATGTGCGATCCACTCCTTCACTTCCACCTCTAACTCTGGCCACTTTGCAGTTGGTCCACGTAAGGTGTGCTTGCCTTTATCCAACTTTTGGAGCTGATCCTCCTGTTTCCTCCACTCTCTTATCATTTTCTCAGTTGGAGGTGGCCCGAAGTGTCTCTCCGCTGCTCTATTCCCATGCTCCTTAGCAAATTTAATTACTTCCAGCTTGAAAGCAACTTTATATGCCATTCTCTTCTGCTTAGACATCTTGAGGAGATGGTACTATAATTTTTCTGCAAGAAATGTAACCCCCTCATATTTAATCTGGTGCTCTCTAACCCCCCATATTTCCTCTGGTGGTCTCGTAACCCCCTCATATTTCATCTGGTGCTCTCTAATCCCCATATTTAATCTGGTGGTCTCATAACCCCCTCATATGCCATCTGGTTTGAGTGAATGCTGCTGGAGAGAATGTTGTGGGATAGACTGCAGCCTTGGTTTACAGACTGTTACACTGACCACAAAGGGTAACATACATGTGTCATGAGAACAGCTATATGGGGAGAAGGCCAATGGCAAATTTATAATCATATGGGGGCACAGGAACAGCCATACTGCAACTTTAAATCATCAGTAAAATCAGCCAATGCTTGGCTTTAAATGTTCATTATGCTCTAAGCTCTCCTAGACCCTAGGTGTGTGTGTGTGCATGTGTATGCACATTTTACATTTCATTTACCCTGTAGTTGGTCCGCCTGATCACTTTCTCACATACACCATACACGTTGTCTGTGATCTACCCAGAAGGCACATTATGATGTAGGGAGGGTGGTGTGTCTTCTCCCCGTGATTCGGGGGCGGAGCTTGTGGAGCCATTCTTCTGCCCATCAATCATGGGCATCCAATAGACTAGTGGGGGAGGAGCAAGACTGGCAGTATGAGGTAGGGAGGGCGATATCTTCTCCCCGGGATTCGGGGGCGGAGCTTTGGCGGATCAATCCTTCTGCCCATCAATCACGGGCATCTAATCAACTAGGAGCGGGGCGGGGCAGAGTACGGACAGCAGTAAGCATTGGCTGGAGGAGGCGGAACGAGGAGGCAGACATGCGGACATTTCAGGGCAGCATGGATTGATCGGGTGCCTGGGAGATATGCAGAGAAGCGGCGAAATTGTGCCCACACTGCCCAGCAAGGAGTGAGACTGCTTGGGGAGACATGAGGAGACGCAGCCTGCGCTGATGGATGGAGGTACCGGCAGTAAGCTCAGCATGATGCCCGTGCAGCACATGGTTAGACTGTCGGGAGGGGGGCATGGCGCGCTATAGGAGGGAGAGGGAAGCCCGAACACACACAGCCTGGCCGTGCAGGGAGGGTCACAGAAGTCACCACAGCCCGCAGTACGTGCCCCAAATCCAGCCCGCAGCACACACTGCATAAGGAGAGGACTGCGAGCAAGCGCCACACAAAGTTGGGGGCAGTTTTAATGCATGTAAAATGTGTATTTGCCGTATAAGACGCACCAACTTTCCCCCCCCCCCCCAGTTTTGGGGAAGAAAAAGTGCGTCTTATATGGCGAAAAATACGGTACTTCATGGCAAACTGGGATCCACCTTAAACAAATTCATGCCAATGGCATTTTTCCTGCTTCAGGAAAAATGCATTCTTGGATACGCAATGGTCCTACTATATGATGGTGAAGAATATCTATAGTTCAAGTGTTGGCTTGTGCTACTTCCTTATACTCTGTGGTGAGTGCTGAGGTTATTTAAAAATTAGTGGGAAGAGACTGTTTTATGACATAGGCTAGTAGCACTCTGATGTTTTATAGTGACCAAAAGTAACTGTATTTGTTACTTTTGAGATATGAGAACATAAATGTCACTTTTAAACATTATAACTATGCTGGTAACTCACTAAAATTTGTGGCCTTGAATGTAAAACTTTATTTACTTTCTAAAACAACTTTCCAATTTCTTTTCCACTCAGTGATGCAATCGGGTGGGTGGGTGGAGGACAACTAGGACTCGCATCCCGGGCCCGGAGATGATGGGGGCCCGTCAGTGACAGGAAACAAACAATGTGTGCATGCACAAACAGACCACGCATGCACAGAAAACCACAGGTGCGTGTCACTGCCGGGAAACCACCAATGTACACATGCGCATACAGGCCACGCATGCGCCGAAACCAGTGTGTGTGTAGCCAAAATGGGGGACGGACGTATCGGGCCCGGAAATTTCTGATGTCGGCCCTGGTTCCACTTCTTTATAAAGAAAGGAACCAAAGAAAAAGCAGTCTCTACTCTAGAGTAAAAAAGCAAAACTGCTATGTATAGAAGGAAAAGGAAGAATATAGCTATGCTGGTATATCTCAGTATGGAATTGTATCAAAGTTGTGGCAATACTTTCATTAGGCCCAATAAAATGCTACAAAAATTTGCAAGAATTTAAGATACCCAGCATTCTATTTCAAGCTATCTGCAAAGTGCTATAAAAATGTAGGTAATGTGTAAAGAAAAAGAGAAACTTAAAAATGAGGCTAGATGTAATCTCAACCACTTTGGGATTTAAAAAACATCAGTATAGAATTGATTTAAAATAAATAATGCCTGCAGTTAAATAATGTCCTGAATGGTGATTGTAGATTAAATGAATTGGTGGTGGTGGTGTGTATGCAGATATCAGCTCATACTCAGAAATGGCATTTTGTAAACATGTGTGTATTTATGTATATACATGTATCGTTGAATCTTATGGACTGCCAAAGCATCCATTTCTATTTTATTTGCAATATTTTCCGATCCATGGGACCAGTTAGGTTTTGTAAATTTTTAAACAGTGTTCTGCATTGGAATTTTCATCTGCTGTACTGTATTTCCCCCACTGGTTTTTAATCCCTTGTATTATTGGAAGTCCCATTTAGAGCTTCAGTTGAAGAACATACAATAAATAGCCCAAAGAATCAAATGCTGCTATGAGATCATGTCTCTGCATACCTACTATGGCAGATTTAAATGCATTTTTAGTGTATCTACAGTGGCTCAAGTGGCTAAGACGCTGACTGGGAGGCGGAAGGTCAGCAGTTCGATTCCCGAGTACAGCAGGATGGAATGAGCTCCTGTCTTTGTCCCAGCTCCTGCCAACCTAGCAGTTCGAAAGCAAGAAATTGCAAGTAGATCAATAGGGACCACTTCGTTGGGAAGGTAACAGTATTCTGTGCACTCCGGTGTCCGGTCATGTCTGCCACATGACCACTGAAACATCTGCAGAAGGAGACAGCGCTGGCTCTTCGGCTTTGAAACAGATGAGCACTGAACCCTAGAGTCAGATACGACTGGCTTCCAAGCAAGGGGAACCTTTACCTTTACTGGGTAATCACATTCTGCATTCACTCATCCATCACTTTTTATTAAGAATCAGTCAAGTTATGCACATGTATGGATACATATATACATATGCATTTGTTATCAAATTTCTATGATTGGAAAAATGCTCATGGAATTGCCTTAAATGAATATCTAACTAGAACCTTGGATTTGACAAAGGAATATTAATAGGATAGGATAGTCAAGGGAATCTCTCAGGGGAGTTAACTGTTAAAATATTGCTTCTTGATACAGGAACACCCTGGGATGCTCTGGATAAGAAAATCTGATAAAGGGATATCAGGCAAACCTCCTCCCTCACTCCCCTAACTATGGATGATGTAATCTAAATCTGAGTGGGCGAAAAGAAAAAATAGAAATTGCCATTTTAAGACTGGAAACAAGACTGAATGAGAGAAACCTCCTAAAAGAGGAGGTTGGGATATATAAGTCTGTCCCTAGCTCACCTGGCATTGTTGTAAAGTTAAATATACTCAAATATTACAAAATACTATGCATTTTCTGTGGTTGCCTTCCAGATAAAATTTGAGTACTGCACTCTTGAAATGCATCAACCATTGGTAGAATGAAAGTGCATAGAACAAAGGAGCAACTTGTTCCGTAGGAACCTGCCTGCCCTTTGTTCAAGTTACCCTCTTCTCCCCATTAACCAGAATTAGGGAATAGTAACTTTTGGGACTACAGAGCCTAGTATCCCCCCGCTACCACAGCCACTTGGATTCAAGAGTGGCTCTTCTTGTTTCTTTGAGTTAGACCAGTGTTTCCCAACCTTTGGTTCTTAGACTTCAATTCCCAAAAGCCTAAGTCAATCCCCCAAAGCACTGATCAGCCAATGTACTGGCTTAGGCTTCTGGGAATTGAAGTCCCCTTGCGGGGCATGTGCCCCACATTGGGAACCACTGAGTTAGACTCTGGAACTCCATGAGTCGAAAATATTTCTTTCCTCGGAAGCTGTGCAAATTTTCTTTCTGGCAGACAACTGACATGCTGAGCCAATTTAATTTCCCTGGTTTGGCAACTGAAGTGCTTCATCTGCTGCCTTTTCTCTCTAAAATGTGATTATTTTGCTGGTGCTTGGATAGGCTGGTTATATTGTGATTTATCACAAGCACTTCTCCCAGTGGTTTAAAAAAGAAATGTCCATATATGAATATGCTCTTTTCTCATAATTCAAGAAGGGCCTAATGCCGTGATGGCAAACCTCGGCAGTCCAGATGTCCTTGGACTTCAATTCCCAGAAGCCCAAACCCCTGTGAATCCACTCAAAGGGGTTTACTGCGATTCATCCGGCCCGTGCCGCCCTCGTCGCTCCCAGAAGCGGAAGTAAAACGCGCCCATATGGGCTTCTGGGAGCGACGAGGGCGGCGCGGGCCGGATGAATCACAGTAAACCTCTTTGTGTGGATTCACGAGGGCTTGGGCTTCTGGGAACTGAAATCCAAGGACATCTGGAGTGCCAAGGTTCGCCATCACAGGCCTAATGTATGGAGAAATTAATAACTGGTAGTAGAGAAAGGACCATTTTCAAATCCCTGTTCAGCTCCAAACCTCCCTCTGGCAAGCGTCTGTATCTCAGCCTCCCCCATGTTGAGAGGGATGCTTATTGCCGCAGTCCAAATGCAATTAATAATAAAATAAATTGAGCTGGAGGAGGAGGCATGAAGAAAAGAGACTGGATTCAATCAGAACTGGCTTTCAAAAGTCTCCCTGGCCCGAGCAGCAGAATAATCTTGATAAAATCTAGCAGAGTTTTAATTTTGCCTGTGTGTTTGTTTAGGTCAGCATGGCTGAACTCACCCAAAGCGACAGCAGGGCATAATTCTGTCGTGGTTTCCCTGGGGATGGGCAGGATGAACAAATAATTCATATCTATTTCTGATATCTATTATTCTTCCACACCAGGCCCCGGCAGTGCCAACATACACACAGACACGTCTTTATGCTGCTTGCAGATTGTGGGGGTGGCTTTGGCTTCCAGAGTTTAGAGAATTTCGTCTCGTGACTCCCATTAACAGTGACAGAAGGTATGTGCATAAATTTTTCTTCTCTTTTGTCTGTGGATCTGAGCTGAATTTGTTACCTTAAATAACAGTCCTCCTGCCTTTCTTGCTGACTCCAAGTCAACTTTATTCCAAACACCGTGAGGTGGTTCATTATGCTTTTTGTGTATGGGACCAAAGACACCAGGACAGCCGAAGAGCTGGCTTAACACAACTTTATTACATGCTGGTCAGAGGGAACATGAAGTAATGGCGGACGAACAGCTCAATATATACAGTGGCTATACATTTGAATGTGGCTCCTTGACAGTCTATTGGCTACTGTCCGCGTGACGTCATTGCAGGTCACGCCCTTCTTGTCCAGGTGAAGGTGATGGCGGGAATCTTCCCGCGCTGTTGTTTTTAGGTGAGTCTGGACCAATGAGCTTGGACGCTCGCTATTGCCACCTGGTGGTCACTAGCTCGCGTCCTATTAGGGTTACAGTGATGCAGCTGATGGTTATCATGTTACAAGTAGAAGGATACATTAGTTACACATGAATAGGTACATTGTATAAGGGTACAGTGTTTGAGAACACAACATCCCTCCCCCCTAGGATGAGACGAAGTCTCTCAGCCAAGATGGCTTATTGCAATTGCGTTTGGGCCGCGATGTGGCCTGGCCCGCCCTGGGGGTGCTACCGCTTCCGTGTTCCCCGGTCCCTTGTCCTGTAATGGGAGAGGGAGACTTGTTAGAGGCTTGCTGCGGTTTTGCAGCTTTAGGGGAACGGACAAACTCCATTGTGGGCAGACCGGGGGCACTAGGGGCTAACGTAAAACCCCTCTTCTCGCTTGGATGGGTGGGGGACCACTCCGAAACCCCCCGGCTCTGAAACTCAAAATCAAACTCTGCTGGGTGATCCCGCGGGGTATCTATGAGGACAAATTCCTTTTCCTCCCCCCTCGGTGGGGACGCATGACCCCCCTCTCCTCCCCCTTGGGCTAAACGGGTGGGGGAGAACCCTAACGCTGAATCCCTGTCTGTGCTTTCTGAGCCCTGCCTCTCTGGGACCCGGCTCCGGAGCTGGTCCGCATGTCGCCGCCACAGTAGACCCGTGCTGGTCTCCACGCGGTATGATACGGGACCGGTCTGCTCCACGACAACCCCCGGCACCCAGGCTGGCCCTGCGCTGGCGTAGTTCCTGCAATGCACGGGGGCGCCTACGCTGAAACTCTTTGTGGCCTCCAGCCCGATGTTCCTCCCCTTGTCTTCTACTCTCGTGGGGTCTAGCCTGGTGAGAATGGTGGCCAGTTTCCTGCGCATTAAAAGCTCCGCGGGGGAGTATCCTGACGCCAACGGGGTCACCCTGTACCCTAGCAGAAACTGGCACACTTGTAGGTTGAGATCCCCGGGGCCCATGCGCCGCAGCGCGTCCTTCGTGGTGCGTACGAGGCGCTCCACTTGGCCATTGGTGGCCGGATGGAAAGGGGCGGAGGTGATGTGCCGGATGGCGTTAATCTCTGTGAATGCCCTGAACTCAGCGGACGTGAAGCAACTAGCGTTATCGCTAATTAGAGTGTCGGGTATGCCGAACGTAGAAAAAATTCTCCGCAACTGCTTTATTGTCGCGGCCGAGGAGGTGCTCGTGACTGGGACGACCTCCAACCACTTGGAGAAAGCGTCCACAACAAGGAGAAACAGAGTTCCTCGGAACGGGCCCGCGAAATCTATGTGTATCCGGGACCACGGCCCCTTAGCCGCGTCCCACTCCCTGTGGGGAAGACGGGCCTCCTCTGGTCTGGAGCATTGGCAACTCTCACAAGTGCCGACCATGTGCTCGATGTCGGCGTCTAACTGGGGCCACCAAAAGTAGCTCCGGGCCAGCACTTTGGAGCGCACAATTCCGGGGTGGCTGACGTGCAGCAGTTTAAGCACCCGTGGCCGGAAAGATGTGGGGATCACCACCCGCTGCCCCCACAAGAGACACCCCCTCTCTAGGGACAGCTCCAACTTTTTCCTGAAAAATGGGGCGAATTCTTCCGCTGCGGCAGACGCTGGCCACCCTTTCTGTACCCAGGAGCTAACTGCCGCCAACGTCCTATCTCTGCTTGTCGCTTTAGCGATATCGGCGGGTACTATGGGGGGCGAATCTAAGACTTCAATCATGAGCACCTGGCGGTCCGGCTCCTCCTCGCCCACGTGGCTGTGTGTCTGGGGGAGGGGGGACCTCGACAGGGCGTCCGCATGGTTGATCTCTCTCCCGGGCCGGTACACCAACGCGTGCTGGTAGGCGTTGAGAAAAATGGCCCACCTGAGCATCCTCGGGGACAGGATCTGTGGCGTGGGCTTATCTGCGGTGAAAATGCCTAGTAGGGGCTTGTGGTCGGTCACGATGGTGAAGGGGCGGCCATATAGAAAATCGTGAAATTTTTTGGTCCCTGCAATTATCGCCAGCGCTTCCCTGTCTGTCTGGGCGTAATTCCTCTCCGCTTGGGACAGGGACCTGGAGTAAAACGCTATTGGGGCCTCCCTCCCGTTTTCCAACACGTGGCATAACACTGCCCCCACCCCCACCGGGGATGAATCACAGATCAGTACCACCGGCCGTTTGGGGTCGAAATGGGTCAGAATAGCGTCAGACGCCAGGAGTTGTTTCAGTTCCGTGAATGCCCTCTCCTGGTCATCACCCCACTTCCATGCCGCATCTTTCTTGAGCAACTTGTGAAGCGGCTCAGCCACCGCAGCCTTCCGAGGAAGGAAGGAGTGGTAGAAATTTAAGAGCCCTAGGAACGACTGCAACTCGGGCTTGGAGGTGGGGCGAGGGGCTTTCTTGATGGCGGCCAACTTGGATTTGGACGGTTTGATCCCCTCGGGTGTTACTCGGAACCCTAAGAACTCAATCTCC
Organism: Bradypodion ventrale; assembly: GCA_035047345.1. Classification (NCBI taxonomy): domain Eukaryota; kingdom Metazoa; phylum Chordata; class Lepidosauria; order Squamata; family Chamaeleonidae; genus Bradypodion; species Bradypodion ventrale. The sequence continues at coordinate 238,798,955 of JAWDJE010000005.1, forward strand.
TTTGCGAAGAAGACGCATTTGTCTTTTCGCAACCTCAACCCCGCCTGTTCGAATGCCTCCAGGACCTTGTTTAGCCTTTCAGCCAACTCAACCTCACTCCCCCCCGTTATCAAAACATCATCAAAATATGGCAAAACGCCGCCCAGCCCTTTGAGGAGGCGTTCCACGAGCGACTGGAAAATTCCAGGCGCCGAGTTCACGCCGAATTGGAGGCGCGTCACCTGGAACGCCCCCTTATGCGTGACTATGGTCTGTGCAACAGCTGCGGCAGGGGTTACCATGAGTTGCTGATAGGCCTGTGCCAGGTCGAGCTTAGCGAAACACTTTCCCCCATGTAACCTGGCTAGCAAATGGCTGACCACCGGCACCGGATACGCATTAGGGCGGATTGCCTTATTAATGGTGCACTTATAATCGGCGCAAATGCGAACCTCCCCATTGGCCTTCAATGCCGTGACAATTGGAGTTTCCCACTCCGCAGAATCAACAGGAACAAGAATCCCCTGGCCCACTAATTTGTCCAGTTCCGCCTCTATTTTGTCCTTTAGTGCAAAAGGCACTCTGCGCGGTTTGAGTCTTATTGGGCGGACCTCCGGGTCCAGGTCGAAAGTTACTGGGGGTCCATTGAATTTCCCAAGTCCCTTTTTGAAGACTTCAGGGTGCGCGTCGCACACCCTCTGTATTGGGTCAGTCCCAACGGCGTGCACCCCCCCAATGAATAGACCCAGGGGCTGAAACCATTGAGTCCCGAGGAGGCTGCAATTACCCCCCTTGAGAACGACTAGGGGGAGTTCCGCGGCATGCCGCTTATACTGGACCTGGAATTTCCCAACCCCCAACACCGGGATACTGTTCCCTTGCACGTCCCGAAGCGTGGACCTCAACGCTTTGAGCTTGGGCCGTACGCGGGGGGCAATTCTCAAAAACTCCCTCTGGGAAATGAGGGAATATGAGGAGTCAGAGTCAATCTCCATCCTAACAGGGGCCCCTTGCACCAGTACCTCAACAAAGTAACGGGGGTGTCCCATGGACACGCTGAAAACTGGGGGGGCGGCGGCGCTGTCGTCGGAGATGCGGCCCACGCCGTCCTGCTTCCTCGTGGGCCGAGCGCCATCCTTTGGTCTCGACGAGCGATCTGGCCTCGCTGAGCGGTCGGGCGAGCTCCTCCGGTCCTTGCGTCGTTGTCTGCAGAGTTTGGCGATGTGCCCGCGTCACCCGCAGTTGTGGCACTCGGCTTTTCTGAACGGACACCTGGCACGGTCGTGGGCCGCCCCGCAGCCGTCACAACGCCGGCCCTCCTTCCGGACCCTCCGGACGTCCTCGTCGTCGCTGCTTTCGGCGGACGATTTCGAAATTCGCCGGGCTGTGTGCACTGAACTCTCCGTTTTGTCGGCCTTCGGTCGCCAGTCCTGGAGCTCTTGCACCCCTGCCTTCGTGGCTTCCGCGGCCTGTGCCGCTTTCAGGACCTCCTGCAATGTGGGGGGCGGCTCCTGATTCATCAGCGTGCGCTGAATCTCGGCGTCCTTCAGGCCGCATAGCACGCAGTCCCGGAGGGTGACTTCCAAGTTCTCCCATTTGCATGGGCTGGCAGCCAGACGCAGGGCCGCTACGAAAGCGGCGACCGACTCTCCAGGCGCTTGGACTCGCCTCCAAAACGCGCTCCGAGCGGGAAACATCGCCACCGAGGGCCGGAAATGGTCTCGCAACACCTTCAGGAGCTCTTTGGCCTTGAATTCAGCCACCTTTTTGGGTGCGATGAGGTCAATCAATACCCTCTTGCCGTCGTGCCCGAGCATTCTGGTGATGATGGCTCTTTTCTTCGCCTCGTCCGTAACCTCGAACTCCACCAGCGCGCCTTGGAAATCCATTTCGAAGAGTTCCCAATCTTGCGGTTTCTTGATGTCGAAACCGGCGTATGTCTTGGTCCCGTGGGCAGCCATGATCCCATCTTCGTCGCCAATTTTGTGTATGGGACCAAAGACACCAGGACAGCCGAAGAGCTGGCTTAACACAACTTTATTACATGCTGGTCAGAGGGAACATGAGGTAATGGCGGACGAACAGCTCAATATATACAGTGGCTATACATTTGAATGTGGCTCCTTGACAGTCTATTGGCTACTGTCCGCGTGACGTCATTGCAGGTCACGCCCTTCTTGTCCAGGTGAAGGTGATGGCGGGAATCTTCCCGCGCTGTTGTTTTTAGGTGAGTCTGGACCAATGAGCTTGGACGCTCGCTATTGCCGCCTGGTGGTCACTAGCTCGCATCCTATTAGGGTTACAGTGATGCAGCTGATGGTTATCATGTTACAAGTAGAAGGATACATTAGTTACACATGAATAGGTACATTGTATAAGGGTACAGTGTTTGAGAACACAACAATGCTTTAGTCCCTTCCATGACTTGAGCACCTCTTTTTAGCCAAACTGCCTTTCAAGCGGCAGAGTACAGCCAACCACAGTCTAATGGCCTTAATGAGATTATAGTTTTATTCTGTCTAAGGAACAAAACAAACATCAGCAACAAAAGAGAAAAATATGTTTTAAAATGTCCAAGCAGTGGCAAGGAACATTAGAGAATTTTTGGCTCAAGAGGTCTGGCCTGTGAGACATTATAAAGTTTATGTCCAAAGCATTATAGGTAAAGGTTGCCCTGGCTCGAAAGCCAATCGTATCCAGGTCTAGGGTATGGTACTCATCTGCGTTTACAGGCAAAGAGCCAGTTTATGTCTGTGTTTGCAGACATTTCCATGGTCATGAGTAAAGCATGACCAGACATCGGAGATTATGGAACATTGTCACATTTCCACCAAAGTGGTCCCTATTTATATACTTACAATTTCTTGCTTTCGAACTGCTAGGTTGACAGGAGCTGGGACAGAGATGGGAGCTCACTCCGTCGTGCAGTACTCGGGCCTTGAACTGCTGACCTTCCTGTCAAGTTCGGCATCTTAACCACTAAGTCACCAAGGACCCAAACTATTATACAGTGGAACCTGGCTTAACAAACGGCTCAGTTAACACAAAAATCGCATAACAAAAGGAAATCCATAGAAAATAGTGGCTCGGTTAATAATCCCCCCTCCCCCTGGAACGGATTAATTGGTTTTCCTATGGGAAACCGTGTTTCAGTTAACAAATATTGGTTTTCAATGCATTCCTATGAGAAATTGCATTAAGTGTGACATTAAGAGTCACACTTTCTCTACTTGCCAGCTGCCATTGCCCAATGAAGCAGCAGCCCTCGTAATTGTGTTTAAATCCAGAACTGTGACCTGATGAGTTTTGCAGATAATAATCTAGTTTGCTTTTTTATCTCCTTCCGCCCAATCCCCCCCTTGCCGCCGGTTTGCCTATTAGAATATAAACCATGAGCAAGGATTTGTTTATTTCTGATATTTGTAAGCATCTCTGGAAGTCCTTCGGGAGTAAAGACTGGGCGGGTGGGTAGTGGTGGTGGTTGGTTGGTTAATAAATAAATAATAATGGATTTGTCTTGTGCCAAACTAATATATGTGGACTAGATAGGAGATACCTAGACATACCCGGGTCACACACTTAGTTAAGCATCTGACAGCCAGAAAATTGCAGCAACTTCTGCAAAGTAACTCAATTAGTTGTTACAAGGGTTTTTGTCTGTACTGTATGTGTTAAGGGTTATTGGTGTTACTTTCTTCCACCTTTTCTATTTTTGAAGCCTTTTCACAATACAACATCAGAAGTCATCACAGAAAGAATGGCCCTGAAAGAACCTGAGACTGTTCCCTTGCATTTTTCAGATGTGCTGATTTGGACCATACAACCAGTTACTTAAAACAACACTATTTCGCTGTCTCAAAACAACGAACAACACAGTATGTTAATGAAATAACATTTCATATTCTGCTGTTGTATGGTGGCAGCCATTTGATCAGGCTACCTAAATTCTTTCCATTTCTGCTGGTTGCTATCAGAATGGTCATTTTAAAAACTGGTTTCTTTTTTGAGAATCTAATGACAATTGCAAGTAGAGCAGATTCACTGTGAACAGTCGAATATAACAATGTAGTTATCAGCTTAGTCCAATTCATTTCAATAGGTCTCTGACTTACTACTGATATTTTAAGTCTCTCTGGGAGCCCTTTTATCCTACAGAGCATGGTAAAAATCCTTTGAATAACTAATGCAATAATTACAATAGCCATGCTGGCTGGGGATTGTGAAAATTGTATTTTAATCGATCTGGAAGTTGCCAGAAAGCATGGGCAATCTGCTTGCACTCCGGCCGATCTCTCTCATGAGACACTTCTCCCTGGCAACAGTTGGGGTTGTTGGTCATCTGAGTCCAGGGGGTGATTCCTTGTGATGTCCTAGAAACTGGACAGACAATGATGAGGAGGGAAGCAAGTGCCAGCAGAAAACAGGAGACGGGTGCCCAGCTTTCAAACATATCTTGCAAGCAAGTAAGCAAGCTCCATATTTTCCCTTAGCAATTCACCAAGATTTGAGCCAACACCCTAAAGCAGTGTTGGCGAACCTTGGCACTCCAGGTGTTCTTGGACTTTAATTACCAGAAGCCCAAGTCAGCACTTCTGCTGGTCAGGGCTTTTGGGAATTGAAGTTCAAGAACACCTGGAATGCCAAGATTTGCCATCACTGCTATAGACCCATGCTGCTTCTCTACTACATATGTGAGAAGAATTGAATGTGGTGCACTCAGGATTTTGTTGATGTAGCTCAGCTGTGGCATGTCTGTATTTGTACAGCGGAAGTCACTTTGACTTTCCTGTGCCACCCTGAACCCACTTTCAACCCTTTGCCTTCCAGTTCCTACGAACTGCTCTTTTGCGCTGTCTGATAAGCTCTTTAATCTCAAAGGTCAACAAGCAAATTAAAAATCTGCTATATTCTTTGATCTTTGGACTCTAATACATATACAGGCAATGCAGATGGCAGGGTCTTACAACTAAGCATGCACACAAATGACTCTGCTTTCATATGTAGCTCCCAAAAATATAATCTTCCTGGAATACATATGGGTGGTATTTAGATCTGTTACATCCTACAATTCAAGTTACCCAGGAGTAAATTTTACTGTGAAGACAAGGAGATAGTTGCTAGTAGGATTGCAATCCTATGGGAATAAATGTCTCTGAAGCTAATTATACTTACATCTGAGTAGGCATAGACTATACTGTCAGACAGATTTGAGCTTTGTTTACTTGAACACAATTACTAGGGAACCATCTCACTAAAGTCTAATGATTAGAGACAATGAGATGCTCACTTGTGAGCAATCAAGTGCAGGAGATATTTATAGTATTTGTGAATATTATTTCCCTACTTGTCTATTTTTGGTTGAAATTTAGGCATGTTGGGGCAGGGACCCATCTTTTTGTTTAAATGAAGGCACATTCAGTGGGGGAAAGTTGGAACGGTTTAGCTCATACTCAAAAGGTTATTATCTTTAGCTCGATCTGTTTTATTTCTTATGGGAGCAATCCTTCCATTCACACGGATCAACGTTTGTCCTTTACGAGAAGGGTCCAGAATCCAGATAGGTCTTTGTATTGCTAAAATTTGTCCCCCTTTCAATTAATAACACTCCCTTTCCTGACCTGTTCCCTGTCTTTTCCTGCAGCTATCATTCAGAAGACCATCACAATCTTCCTTTTTTGTTTGTTTGCTAAATAATTGATATAGTGAAATTGCAACACATCTACTTACTGCCAATGTATCTCATTTATCTAGAAGAGCATTGCATCAGTAGGAAAATATTTTAAAATTAAAAGAATAGAGTAGATGACAACAGAGGACAAGGAGTTCTCCATCTTCCTTTTCACAACCCACCAAAATACATCATAGAGTTGCCACCGCCCACAGCTCTATTTTGGCACAAACTAACCATCTGCGCTTCAAATCAGTGTCAAAAAACTGTAGTCCTAATGCTGTCCCAAAAAGGAGCAAAACAGCTGTAAGAAAGGGCATGAGTCAAAACATGTGTGGACTCTGTAATGATTCAAACCAAACATCACCAAAAGCAATCTGAATAACAAGCTATATGTTCTTCTTGGATGCGCCCTTACTATCTTCAAAGGCGTTACACATGTTGATGATGTCATGTGTCTATAATAGAATATCAATATACAGTAAAAACCCTACTTACGAAAAAAAAGTCTGTTCCGTAGGGTTTTGCCTAAATCGGTTTTTTATGTAACTCGAAGCAAACCCATAGGAAAAATGAAATTTTTATATAAATTGAAGTCAACCCATAGAAAAATGAAATTTTAAGTAACTCGAAGCAAACACATAGGAAAAAGAATCTTTAACTCGAAGCAAACCCATAGGAAATCGTGTAAATCGGGACATGGTTTTAGCCCAAAATCATTATGTAAGTCGAATTTTATGTAACTCGAGACATTTGTAAGTCAGGGTTTTACTGTAAGTAATTATGAACATTACTTCCCTTTCTAAAATTTCTTTCTTTTGCATGTTGTTCTTCACCTATTGTTGAAATGCAGATAAAGGTCTCACCACCATTTACTTATAAAACTCTCTGAAAGCTAATATAAATAGATGGCATATTAGTAGTACGGTACAACCATATTAGCAGCCGTAGCAGTAATAAAACTAATTGTGGGCAACAATTAATAAACAACCCATCCCTTACAATAAATTACCAGAGCCAGTTAACAAAAGGCATAATTCTCAATTTTCATTCTCATAAAAGCACCAACAGTATTTAGAAGACAGCAATGAAATCTATGTCAGCTTTAAAATTTACATGAGACATGAATACTTACAAATCAGTGACAAATCACTGTTGTTGTTTTCTTCTCAGGAGCTAAAATCCTCGCCAGAAAACTGAGTACTCCTCTGAGTTGGTGATGCTCCAGTTCCAATAAAGCCCCTTAGTGCCTGTAGCTAGCTTTCCTCCTCATGGTTCCTCCAACCCTGGCTGAGATTTCCTTCAGAAAACCCACCATTTTTTTTCTCCCCTACTCTTTTTTTCTGAAGATGTGAAAAGGGGAAGGTTGTTTTTAATACTCATCTCCTTGGTGGGGCAAGTTTTCCCCACAGCATCTTATTAAAGTCTTATGGAGATGATGCAATGATGCCGCAGCAGGCTTACTATTCGTCATGGTTGTCATGACAACCAAGATATGGTCCCTTGTGGTACAGTAACACAGATAATACAAAGGTAAGGCAGAAACTGTGCATTCCCCTAGTCAACGCAGGTTTTCAACTGACACATTTTAACAAAATTGCATTTCCAGAAAAAAATTTATCTTCAATCATTCTGTTTTTGAGGCTTCAAAACAGCCTTTGTGATGTCCTGTGATAAATAAACCCAAGCTGAACCCTTGTGTGAATCCAATTTCCTTTGTGAAAAAGATGCCCATTAGAGGAGAAAAATCATTTTAAGCACACAGCTTACATTACTGTGCGGAGTTATTTGGGTGCAAGCCAAAGGAATTCTTCCTAATTATCCCATGTAAACATGCCCTATTGTCGTGCTGCAACATTGCAATGATGTAGACGAGAGGATGAAGCCTTGTTTGGTTTTATATTGAGTAAACCTGGCTGTAAAGCAGAAGTGGAAAATATGTGACCCTCCAAATGTTGTTGGACTACAAGTCCCATAATGCCTCATCACTGGTTATGTGGAGTACAACTGATGGGAATTGCACTCCAGTAACATGTAGAGGGCGACTGCGGCGGCTTAGTGGTTAAGACGCTGAACTTGATGACTGGAAAGTTGGCAGGTCAGCAGCTTGAGACCCAAGTTCTGCATGATGGAGTGAGCACCTACCTCTGTCCCAGTTCTTGCCAATCTAGCAGTTTGAAAGCAAGAAATTGCAAGTAGATAAATAGGTACTGTTATGTATGTACAATGTTGCTTTAAGAAATGTATGAATGTAACCTGACCATAATTACAATGTAGCTCAGCTGTTAAGGGAACGCGAGTAAGCTGCCCAATAGAGGGCAGCTGCGAGGGTTCAACTCACATGGTTCACATTCCTCAAATCACCGGCAGCCGCGGGAACTCTCCCGCACTATCACTAACTACAGAAGAGGGGCGTGACTTGGAACGACGTCACGCCGGTAGAAGCCAATGAGCTACCGTGCAACAAGATTCAAATGTATTGTACTGCTGTATATAATGTGATGTACCTCCGCCATTACCACATGTTCATCCTGATCATCACCCAATAAACCCGTGTTAGTCCTTACTGCGACTCCTTCTTTGTCTTCTGTGCAAGACACCAAATTGGTGACGAGGATGGGATCGATGGCGAATCCCAAGGTCAAGCCTTACCAGTTCGATGTCAGCGAGCCAGAACAGTGGGAGCTCTACGAGTGCCAGTTTCGGCACGCGATGGAAGCCGCGGGCGTCGACGACGACGCGAAAATGCGCTCCCACTTCCTGGCCCAGGTGGGGCCGGCCACGTTGCGTATCCTGATGAACCTGGTGGCCCCCCGGAAGGTGGACGTGGTGCCCATCGCCCGCATCCTGGAAGTGCTGGGCGAACATTTCCAGCCCCCCGTGTCGATCTTCCCAGCCAGGGTCGCGTTCCACAGACGAGACCAGCGCCCGGGAGAGACCGTGTCCGCCTACGCGGCGGCCTCAGGCTTGCAGCGGTGCACTGCCAGTAGGAAGACCTGGACACGGCCCTCCGAGACCGCATGCTGTGTGGCCTGAGGGACGAGGAGGTCCAGAGAAAATTGATGACCCGCGACTATCGCCTCACGTTCAACGAGGTACTGCGGGAGGCCCAGGCAGCCGAGGCGGCCAGGAGCGGGGTCAGAGTGTTCAAGTCCCAAGGGGCCACGTCCGAGAGGGCCAAGTCACCAGTGCAGGCGGCCCGGCGGACATCGGCGAAGACGGCCTGGCAGGCCCCCAAGTCGCCCGCCGGCACACCAGCGACGTCCGACGAGTCGTCCACGACGGCGGACTCCTGCTCCAGCGAGGACGACGACGTCCAGAGGATAAAGAAACGCGGGGAGAAGTGACAGACCCGCAAACGGCAAGACCGCCGCTGCGACGTTTGTGGGGCGTCCCACGACCGCACGAGGTGCCCGTTCCGAAAGGCCGAGTGCCATAACTGTGGCCGAAAGGGACACATCGCCAGAGTATGCAGGCGCGGGCGAGCCGAGGACAAGGGCGTTTCAAGCCATCCCCAGTCGCACCAACAGAAGGCGGCCGGCACCAGGAAGGTCTCAGCCAACTACAGCGAGGAAGGCGTGAACCGCGTGGGCCTGGAGCACCGGCGTTTTTTCGTAGAGGTACTGTTACAGGGGCTCCCAGTGAGGATGGAGATAGACTCGGGGTCATCTTATTCCATCCTGTCCCAAAAAGAGTTTATGCGCATTCCCCCAGATGCGCGGCCCAAACTGCGGGCCATGAAGTCACATTTGCGGGACGTGCAGGGAAATGGGATCCCAGTGTTGGGGGTGGGGAAATTCAAGGTGAAGTTCAAGAATTACTCCGAGAAACTGCCCCTAGTGGTCCTCAAGGGGGGGAGATGCTGTCTTTTGGGAACACAGTGGTTTGCTCCCCTGGAAATCGAACTGTCCGGCATTAACGCCATCGAGACTGACCCAATGCGGGACGTGTGCGACGCACACCCGGACGTTTTCAAGAAGGGGCTCGGGACGTACAAGGGCCCCCCAGTTTCCTTTGAGCTGGACCCAGAAATCCGGCCCATCCGCCTCAAGCCAAGGAGAGTGCCCTTCGCCCTCAAGGACAAGATCGAGGCGGAACTGGACAAATTGGTGGGGCAGGGGATTTTGGTCCCAGTTGATTTGGCGGAGTGGGAAACGCCGATTGTTACGGCCCTTAAGTCAAACGGGGAGGTCAGGATTTGTGCGGACTATAAATGTACGATCAATAAGGCCATTCGGCCAAATGCATATCCGGTGCCCGTGGTCAGCCACTTACTGGCCACGTTACATGGGGGGAAGTGTTTCGCCAAGCTAGATCTGGCACAAGCATACCAGCAGCTCTCAGTAACCCCGGCTGCTGCCGCTGCGCAAACGATCGTGACGCACAAGGGGGCATTTAAGGTAACGCGCCTTCAATTTGGCGTGAATTCGGCCCCCGGAATCTTCCAGTCCCTCGTGAAACGCCTTTTAAAGGGGCTTCCAGGTGTTCTCCCATATTTCGACGATGTGTTGATAACGGCGGGGAGCGAATTAGAATTAGCAAAGAGGCTAGATAGGGTCCTCTCAGTGTTCGAGAGGGCGGGACTCCGACTGAGAAGGGACAAATGTGTATTCTTTGCGAGGGAGGTTGAGTTCCTCGGTTTTAAGATAACCCTGGGTGGGATCAAACCCTCTGAGTCTAAGGTTGCGGCCGTGAAAAATGCCCCTCATCCCACCGCGAAACTGGAGCTGCAGTCATTCCTAGGGCTCCTAAATTTCTATCACTCCTTCCTGCCTAGGAAGGCATCGGTCGCGGAGCCACTGCACGTGCTACTAAAAAAGGACGCGGTTTGGCGGTTGGGGGACAGGCAGGAGAAAGCGTTCAAGGAGCTTAAGACACTCCTTTCCTCGGATGCTGTCCTGACCCACTTTGATCCGAAAAAACCAGTGGTTTTAGTCTGTGATGCGTCCCCAGTGGGGGTGGGGGCAGTCCTATGCCACGTGTTAGAGAGCGGGCGGGAAGCCCCGGTGGTGTACTACTCAAGGTCCCTCTTGAAGGCCGAGCGCAATTACGCGCAAACAGATAGGGAGGTGCTGGCCATAATCGCGGGAACGAAGAAGTTCCACGATTTCCTATACGGACGCGAGTTTACGGTAGTGACGGATCACAAACCACTTCTCGGGATCTTCACTACCGGCAAACCCACCCCACAAATTCTATCCCCAAGGATGCTGCGTTGGGCCATATTCCTCAACGCCTACCAGTATGAGCTGGTCTATCGCCCAGGGAAGGAGATCTCCCATGCGGACGCACTGTCCCGGTCTCCCCTCCCTAGTTTAGGGGATCCCGCATGCGAGGTAGAGCAGGAACACCAAGTCCTGCTGATCGAGTCCCTCGACTCACCCCCCATCGTCCCGGCCGACCTCGCCAAGGCCACGGCGGCCGACAAGATGCTGGCCCAAGTTAGTTCCTGGGTTAGGAAAGGGTAGCCCACTACTACCCCCGAGGAGCATTTCAAGCCGTTTTTCAGGCGTAGAGTAGAGCTTTCCCTGGAAAAGGGCTGCTTACTCTGGGGCCAGCGGGTAGTCATCCCAGAGAATTTAGGGCTAAGGTACTGAAGCTACTGCATACCAGTCACCCAGGAATAGTGCGCTCCAAGGCGCTGGCCAGGAGTTTCTTTTGGTGGCCCCAGATAGACGCAGATATAGAACGCCTAGTGGGCACGTGCGAGAGCTGCCAGAGCTCTCGACCCGAGGAGTCCCGGCTACCCCATAGGGAATGGGACACGGCCCGCGGGCCATGGTCCCGGATACATGTCGACTTCGCTGGCCCGTTCCGCGGGTCCATGTTTCTGCTGATAGTCGACTCCTATTCCAAATGGTTGGAAGTAATCCCCATGAACAGCACCTCCTCTGCGGCGACCATTAAACAGTTGCGCAAGGTCTTTGCTTGTTTCGGCCTGCCAGACGTCCTCGTTAGCGATAACGCTAGTACCTTCACGTCTGCGGAGTTCAAGACGTTTATTGAGAGAAACGCCATCAGGCACATTACCGCTGCCCCATTTCACCCCGCCACAAATGGTCAGGTAGAGCGCCAAGTGCGCACTACGAAAGACGCACTGCGGCGCATGGGTCCCGGTGAGTTGAACCTTCATCTGTGTCAGTTCCTCATCTGCTACAGGACAACCCCCCTAGCTTCAGGATTTTCCCCAGCCGAACTCCTCATGAGGAGGCGTCCGGTAACACTTTTTGACCGGATGGATCCGTCCAGGGTGGAGGATGAAGGGAGAAATATAAATATAGGGGTAGAGAGTTTATTTATTTATTTATTTATTTATAGTCATATTTGTATATGCTGCCCACTCAGGCAGAACCCGACTCAGGGCGGCATTACAGCATTTCTAAAAATACATAAAAAACGTTATAAAAACCCACATCCCACCCCCTTTAAAAAACCCATATCCCACCCACCCATCCCACCTACTATACAAAAGGAAAGAAGAGAGAGTTCTTATAAAAGCCAGCAGGCGGGCACCATAGTCCCATTCGGGCCCCACACCTGCCCTGCCAGCCAGGTCTTCACTCCTTTCCTGAAGGGCAGCAGTTCACTTTGGAGTCTTAGATCTATTGGCAGGAGGTTCCAGAGAGTTGGTGCGGACACGGAGAAGGCCCTCCTTCGGGTGCTAGACAGATGTGCACCCCTAGTTGATGGCACTATTAGAGAGCCCCTCCGGTCCGCTCTAGTTGGACGGGCAGACACTCTTGGGACGATGCGGTCTCTAAGGTATCCTGGCCCCCTGCCATATAGGGCTTTAAAGGTCAAAACCAGCACCTTAAATTGCACCCGGAGACAAACTGGTAACCAGTGCAGCTCCCGAAGTAGCGGTGAGGCATGGGCATATCGCCCACACCCCATCACCACCCGGGCCGCCGCATTCTGGACCAGCTGCAGCCTCCGAATGGTCGTCAAGGGCAGCCCCATGTAGAGCGCATTACAATAATCTAGTCGGGAAGTAACCAGAGCATGGGTGACCATAAGCAAGGAGCCCCGGTCTAGGAACGTGCGCAATTGGCGAATCACCCGAAGTTGGGCAAAAGCCCTCCTGGCCACAGCCGCTATTTGTTCTTCTAGCAGCAGCCGTGAGTCCAGAAGGACCCCCAAATTGCGCACTGGGTCTGTCTGGGGCAAAACAGCCCCATCCAGTACCAAAGGTGGTAACTCCCTGGATAACACGGGGCCCCCTATCCACAGCCACTCTGTCTTGCTGGGATTCAGCCGAAGCCCATTGACCCCCATCCAGACCCCAATGGCCTCCAGGCATCCGGATAGGATTTCAACAGCATCACTGGGGTCCCCACGGGCCGAGATGTACAACTGAGTATCATCCGCATACTGATGGTACCGCACCCCGTGGGAACGAATGATCTCACCCAGTGGCTTCATGTAGATGTTAAATAAGAGAGGAGAGAGCACAGAGCCCTGAGGCACCCCATACTTGAGGGGCCTGGGGCTGGACCTCTCACTCTCTAACCACACCGACTGGATACGGCCCTCCAGAAAAGAGGAAAACCAGGACAACACAGTGCCCTGGATCCCCAGTCCTTTGAGTCGTTCCAGAAGGATACCGTGGTCGACGGTATCGAAGGCCGCTGAGAGGTCAAGAAGAGCAAGGACGGATGGATAACCCCCGTCCCGCTCCCGCCAGAGATCATCCATCAGTGCGACCAATGCCGTCTCCGTTCCATACCCGGGCCTGAATCCTGATTGAAAGGGGTCTAGATAATCCGCTTCCTCCAGGACACTCTGCAGCTGGCGCGCCACCGCCTTCTCCAAAAGTTTCTCAGTAGGGGACCCGGTTCACTGCAGGAACTACGTGGCCTCGGGGCCAGCGTGGGTACCAGGGACGATCATTGAGCAGACGGGGCCAGTATCCTACAGGGTCGAGACTAGCTCAGGTCTACTCTGGAGAAGGCACGCCGACCAACTCAGAAGGCGAGTCACCAGTGTTACCCAAGGGGGAGACACGGCGGCATCAGCGGGTACAAATGCATACCCTCGATTTTCAGCCACAGAGGAGGATACTTTGGAAGAGAGGGACAAGTTCGATTATGATTTGCAGTACCAGGGGGGTGTCGCGGAGTGGTCCCCCACCCGTCCTAGCGAGAAGAGGGTTTTCAGTTCAGCCCCTGGTACCTCCAGTCCCCCCAGTCCTTTTGTTTTCGAATATACCATAGCTCCAGCCCCCCGGAGACAGACACCCCCGAGACAGGCAGCAGGGGGAAATCCGCCCGTTTCATCCCCTAGAACTCCCGGACAGGCAGCAGGGGGTGGTGAGACCACGAGGGCCTCCTCGTCGGTCCCGAGATTCGTACTGGGGGGGACCCCAAGCTCCTCAAGCGGTAGGCAGGGGTTCACGTCCCAACTGTTCATTCCATTCCCGTCCCCCAATGCAAGGTTGTCGCAGAGCCCACAGCGAGCCACTAATGAGTCCCCCCTTTCCGTTGCAGGACGGGACTCCGCGGAACCAGGAGCCCCCGGCTCCCCTGTGTTAAGTCAAGCGGCCGCACGCCCCAGACGCACGTGTGGCAAGCCACAATGGTTGAGGGTCTTCGTCCCATCCTAGGGGGGAGGGGTGTTATGTATGTACAATGTTGCTTTAAGAAATGTATGAATGTAACCTGACCATAATTACAATGTAGCTCAGCTGTTAAGGGAACGCGAGTAAGCTGCCCAATAGAGGGCAGCTGCGAGCGTTCAACTCACATGGTTCACATTCCTCAAATCACCGGCAGCCGCGGGAACTCTTCCGCACTATCACTAACTACAGAAGAGGGGCGTGACTTGGAACGACGTCACGCCGGTAGCAGCCAATGAGCTACCGTGCAACAAGATTCAAATATATTGTACTGCTGTATATAATGTGATGTACCTCCGCCATTACCACATGTTCATCCTGATCATCACCCAATAAACCTGTGTTAGTCCTTACTGCGACTCCTTCTTTGCCTTCCGTGCAAGACACCAAAGGTACCATTTCAGTGGGAAGGTAAACGGTGTTCTGTGCACTCCGGCATCTAGTCATGCCTGCCACAAGACCACAGAAATGTCTGCAGATGAGCACCGAACCCTAGGGTCAGATATGTCTGGCTTTTGAGCGAAGACGATCTTTACCTTTACCTAACATGTAGAGGAATATGCCCATCTATTCCCCACCTGTTTTAGGGGAATCCTACTTAAATGGATGACCTTGAGAAGCTGTAGGAATCAAAGACATTTGAGCCAAGCTGGAGCTGATGACATCGTGGTTTTTAATGCAACTGCAATAATATTATCAGAACTTCCTCTAGGAATCTAGAGAAGGAAAGGGAGTGGGGGAAGAGGGTAAACTAAAGCACAACCACTTTGATAGGCTGGATTTTTTTAACAATACAATTACATCTCGTGATAGGATGTCTCCATGATTTACTTTAGAAGCTCCCTCTTGTTTCTATATTCCTACTACTATCCCAGGATGTTCGCAGCTTTGAAGAGCTAAGACAAGCTATGCATGGACTGATGTGCCAACTTCCTAACAGACCTAGCAACAAATTATTTTCCCCATGTTGGAAAAAGCTCCACCAAGCAGGTTCTTGAAATGATAAAACAGGTGCCCCTTCTCTAATGACATGGGGAAATTTTGTGGTAACAGCTGGAATTGAATGAGAATACAACAAGACACCTATTTGTCTTACTCACGTTACCTGTCAGATTATATGGCTTAAGTTTTAAAATTTATACCTAAACAAGTGCTGGGTGAATGTAAGAATCTGGTGGTTGAAAACACACATTACTTGGCAGTCTGGAGTCAGGAATGATGTTTGGTTCCCTGTTACTGTACACAGAAAGAGAGAGATAACCCTAGATTTTTCTTACAATGAGTGCAATAGATCCCAGAAACTATCTTGGGCCTTGATACATTTCTGGAGTCCTTTAGCAGGTGGCCAGTTGCTACCTGTAACCAGCCACTCTAACAACCTACAGCCCACTGGGGTCATTTTATTTGGCAGCAGCTGCTTCTTAGCACGCCAATAACCCTTGCAAGAGGTGGGTAATGAGATGAGGAGGATGCATCTGTTCCATTAGTCACAAAGGAGAGCATAAAAGTGACAGAAGCTAATGGCTACTGGCATGCTCATCAGCTGCTTCACTGGCTTGATCCCCTAAGCAAAAGGTTATGATGATGTCTGAGAGAGTGGTTGAGGCACAAGTGGCTGGCATAGTGCTTGAGTGTGGGCAACACAGTGATACATATTTACACACAGGAACCTAGAGTCGCCAGCATCTCATTACCTGAGATTTCAAGGCCAAAACCTAGACTGGGGATTGATGTCACAGATGCGAGCACATAAAGATTAGGAAAGGAGAAATATTTCCCAGGTTGCATGGCACTACTGTCAGGATATGTGCATCAAGAAAAACCATGAGTTCTGATGCTAATGCTCTATTGCAGTGTTTCCCAACCTTTGGTTTTTGGACTTCAATTCCCAGAAGCCTAAGTCAATTCCCCAAAGCACTGATCAGCCAATATACTGACTCAGGCTTCTGGAAATTGAAGTCCCTCCCTGTGGGACGTGTGCCCCACATTGGGAACCACTGCTATACTGCTAGCCTCGCTCTAACCATAGGAGCAGTATTGGCACAATGAAAAGCCAGGAGCAAGAAGGGATGGCTGGGGAGAGGCTGATGGATGCAGGAACTTGACGTTCTTTGGAACAACAGAGATAGTAACGGTAAAGTTCACCCTTTCTCAAAAGCCAGTTGTGTCCAGCTCCAGGGAGTGGCACTCATCTACATCTACAACAAAGAACGAGCACTGTCTGCGGCTGCAGGCATTTCCGTGCTCATGTTGCAGGCATGACTAGATGTCAGAGCGCACAGAATGCTGTTACCTTTCCAGCCGAAGCGATACCTATTTATTTGCAATTTATTGCTTTCAAACTACTAGGTTGGCAGGAACTGGGGCAGGCGGGCACTCACTCTATTGTGCAGTACTCGAGTCTCAAACTGCTGTCCTGCTGACTATCTGGTTGTCAAGCCTAGCGTCTTAACCACTAAGCTAACAGCCCTTCTGGAACACTGATAGGAATGCTTTTTGTGGTGCGCTCGAGCCCCAGTGTTAGCTGGCAATGAATGAGGGGAGATAGGTCCACAGCTTTAAACCCATCTCGCATATAAAATCCAAACTTCTTCTCTTCTAGTGCTGGCCACCCTGAGATTTGTCCACCAATTTACACACCTACACACACCTACACAGAATGTTGTTACTTTCCCCACCCGGTTGGTAGCTATTTATCTACTAGCAATTTCTTGATCCCAAACTGCTGGGTTGGCTGGAGCTGGGAGAGACAATGGGAACGGACTCCACTGCGCAGCTCTCAGCTCTCAAACTGCTGACCTACCAACCTTCCAATCATCAAATTCAGCATCTTAACCACTAAACCACTGCAGCCCTACCTTCTCAAGCTGGCTATACTGACTGGGGTTTTCTGAGCGCTGCCATTGAAAAAAGGAACTTCCCCAAGAACTGTAGGGTTGGAGCAAAGGAATGAGGCAGTAGTGTCACTGCTGGCTTTTTCTGAATACTCCAGTCAGCCTCCTATTCCCTTAGTAGCTTCCCCAGAACAAGGCCTTGGCTTGCATCTATCAGTAGGCTACACTTTGAATGCCCAGGAAACCTAGAAAGGGAAGGAGAGCATGCTTTCCCACTCTCCTTGGTGGAACTCACTGGGCCCTAAAAACAATAAGGTATATGCGTAATGTTTTGCTGTGCATGAAAGATGAGCAAGCAGAAAACAGCTGAGCCAGAAGGATGCTTTGGACTGAAGAGAGACAGAGTGCATGCCATTTCTTGCTTCATGCTTAGCACTGATCTGCAGCACTTAGTAAGAACAGGAGGGAAGTCTCTCTCTTTCTCCCCCTGTCGTATAATACTGCTATGCAAATATTTTATCATGTGAGCCCTGAAGCACAAGGACTGAACTGTGCTAAGAGGGAAAATGCCCTGAAACAAAAGCCAAAGGCTGGACAAGATCCAGATGCCAACATCTTTCACTCTCAGCAGCATTTGACCTGAGATGGTGGTGGTGGTGGGGAGATCCACTCTGCCAAGATCTCCTTGCTCCTTTTGTAAGGGCCAGTCCCAGTGAGGGGTGGGGGGAGAACTCCGTTACTCCAAGGAGAGAGACAACAAGGCAATGGAGAGGACAATCCACTCTTTGTTAGGTTGCTGGGCTATACAGGAATGCTGGCACTATCAGTACCACCATCTGCATGAAATGAGTTGGCTTGGAAGATCTGATTCCTGGAAGGCAAATGGAAGGGCCAAGTTGGCCAGGGAGCTGCCTTGAAACCATTTTGAGGAGCTTCAGATTTCTTTAGAATCTGGAAGGGAAAAACACCCCCATCTAACTTGTATCCATCTAACTCATATCATGTTGACCTAAGTGAGGGGTGCCCAAACTATGGCCTGCAGGCCAGATCCGGCTCCCGATGCTAATTCATCCAGCCTTCGCCACCCTCATTGCTCCCAGAAGCAGAAGCGTCAGGGTCATAGTTTGGGCACCTCTGCTTTAAGCAGAGAAAATGGCAGCTTAAAATCTATCTCATCCTGTTGCAAAATAGATTGCAAGGCGTGTTTTGCTTCCAGTGGAGGAACCATGTGTCCAGCCCACTGAACCACATGAGTGGCCCGCTGAGCCACGTTACCAGCCCACGGCTCGAAAAGTTTGGGCACTTTTGGTGTATGAAAACCAAGACACTGGACACAGCCTCGGGCTGGGTTAACTCAGGTTTATTGCATCGTGGACGGAGGGAACATGAGGTAATGGCGGATCGATAGCTCTTTATATACAGGAGTAATACATTTGAACGTGGTGCCATGGTAGCCCATTGGCTACTGCCTGCGTGACGTCATCGCGAGTCACGCCCTTCTTGTCCAGGTGTAGGTGGTGGCGGGAAAGCTTCCCGCGCTGTTGCCTTTGATGAGTTCGGACCAAGAGAGCTTGGACGCTCGCCACTGCCAGCTGGTGGTCATTAGCTCGCGTCCTCTTACAGGGTTTATATGATACAGCTGAAGGTTACATTGTTGCTATCGGCAAGGTTACATTGGCTCAGATACATTGTAATCCATGTGGAAGGTAAAACCCTTAGAACACAACACCCCTCCCCCCTAGGACGAGACAACGTCTCGCGCCCATACTTCTAAACACTCCCCCCCCTAGGAGACAAAATCTCTCAGCCAAGATGGCTTGTTTCGAACACGCTGGGGTCTCGATGCGGGCTGCCTTTCCCCGGGTTTGCTACCTTCTCTTTGTCCCCCGGTTTCCTGTCCTGTAATTTGAGAGGGAGACTCGTTAGTGACTTGCCGCGGCTCCGCGGCGTTGTTGGGAGGTGTGCTCTTTCTTAGGGAGGAACCGGGGGCACTGGGGGCTAACGAAAAACCCCTCTTCTCGCTTGGATGGGTGGGGGAACACTCCTGAAAACCCCCCCGGCTCGCTAAATCAAAATCTAAATTCCATTCGGGGGCAGCGGTCGCGAACTCCTCTCCCCCTTCCCGGGCCTCTGATAGGACTGGTTTATCAAAAGGATATGAGTCGGGGCCGCTGCTTCTTCCTTCCCCCCTTGCTTGGGACTGTTGTCCGCTGCTGTCTCCCCCTTGGGTGAAGCGGTTGGGGGAGAGCCCTAACGCTGAATCTTGTTGCTGATCCTCACTGACTGGCCCACTTACTCGGTGCCTCAGCTGGTCTGCGTGCCTCCTCCAGAGGAGACCGGTGTGGGTTTCGACCCGGTACGAGACTGGCCCCGTCTGTTCTACAACTGTCCCCGGCACCCAGGCTGGCCCTGCGCTGGCATAGTTCCTGCAATGAACAGGGTCGCCGGCGGCGAAACCTTTCGAGACTGCCAACCCTACGTTCTTCCCTTTATCCTCAATTCTTGTGGGGTCTAGCCTGGACAGGAGCGTAGTCAGTTTTCGCCGCATCAATAGCTCTGCCGGCGAGTAACCCGACGCTAAGGGGGTCACCCTATACGCTAGTAAGAACTGACATACTTGGTGATTTAGGTCCCCGGGGCCCATGCACCGGAGCGCCTCCTTTGTTGTACGCACCAACCGTTCCACTTGGCCATTCGTGGCCGGGTGAAACGGCGCGGATGTGACATGCCGAATGGCGTTTGCCTCCATGAATGCCCCGAACTCTGAGGAGGTGAAACAACTCGCGTTATCGCTGACTAAAGTGTCGGGTAAGCCGAACGTTGAAAAGACTCTCCGTAGTTGGCTAATTGTAGTGGCGGAGGACGTGCTCTTTACCGGGATGACCTCCAGCCACTTTGAGAATGCATCCACCACCAGGAGAAACATGGTTCCTCGGAAAGGGCCAGCGAAATCTACGTGCACTCTGGACCATGGCCCCCTTGCTGTGTCCCATTCCCTGTGCGGGAGGCGGGCCGCCTCTGGTCGGGACCCCTGGCATGCCTCACAAGTGCCGACCATGTGCTCAATGTCCTCGTCCAGCTGTGGCCACCAAAAGTAGCTGCGGGCCAGCGCTTTGGAGCGAACGATGCCCGGGTGGCTGACGTGCAGCAGTTTGAGCACCCTCGGCCGCATGGGTGTTGGGACCACCACCCGTTGGCCCCACAACAGGCACCCCCTTTCTAGGGACAACTCTAGCTTCTTCCGAAAGAATGGGTCGAATTCCTTGCTTGGGGACGATGCTGGCCACCCTTTCTGCACCCATGAGCTGACTTTCTCCAGCGTTCTGTCCTTGCCTGTCGCCCTAGCTATATCGGCTGGTACTATTGGGGGTTCGTCTAAGACCTCGATTAGCAACACCTGGCGGTCTCTCCCTAATCTGGCTTTTTGGTCGTCCGACAAGGGCAAAGGGGATCTCGAAAGTGCATCAGCATGGCTGATCTCCTTTCCGGGCCGGTACTCCAACTCGTGTTGGTATGCGTTAAGAAAAATGGCCCATCGCAACATTCTCGGGGATAGTATCTGCGGCGTGGGCTTGCCTGCCGTGAAAATCCCTAACAGGGGCTTGTGATCCGTCACGATTTTGAACGGGCGGCCATACAGAAAATCGTGAAACTTTTTGGTCCCCGCTACTATTGCTAATGCCTCCCTGTCGGTTTGTGCGTAATTTCGCTCTGCTTGGGACAGGGACCTTGAATAAAACGCAACTGGGGCCTCCCGACCGTCATCCAACACGTGGCAAAGCACCGCCCCCACCCCCACCGGTGATGCATCACAGACTAAGACCACCGGCCGTTTGGGGTCGAAGTGCGTAAGGATTGCGTCCGATGTTAGAAGTTGCTTGAGTTCGTTGAACGCCCTCTCGTGCTCGTCACCCCACATCCATGTCTCCTCCTTTTTAAGTAACCGATGAAGCGGTTCGGCCACGGAGGCTTTCCGCGGGAGGAATGTATGGTAAAAATTGAGGAGCCCCAGGAATGACTGTAGTTCGGTTTTGGATGTGGGGCGAGGGGCCTTCTTGATGGCTGCTACTTTGGATTTGGACGGCTTAATACCCTCGGGTGTGATCCGAAACCCTAAAAACTCGACCTCGGTCTCGAAAAAAACACATTTGTCCTTCCTCAGTCTCAGCCCCGCTTTCTCGAACACAGTTAGCACTTTATCCAATCTCCTTGCTAGTTCGGCCTCACTCCCCCCTGTTATCAATACGTCATCAAAATAAGGCAACACCCCCTCCAGCCCCTTCAGGAGGCGTTCCACAAGCGACTGAAAAAGGCCGGGTGCCGAGTTCACGCCGAACTGTAAACGCGACACCTGGAACGCTCCTTTATGTGTGACTATCGTTTGTGCCGCGGCCGTGGCGGGAGTTACGGGGAGTTGCTGATAGGCTTGTGCCAGGTCGAGCTTAGCGAAACACTTTCCCCCATTTAGCCTGGCCAAAAGGTGGCTGACCACTGGCACCGGATATGCATTAGGGCGAATCGCCTTGTTAATTGTACACTTATAATCAGCGCAAATGCGCACCTCCCCGTTAGCCTTCAGAGCTGTTACAATTGGAGTTTCCCACTCCGCGGAATCAACAGGAATAAGAATCCCCTGGCCCACCAATTTGTCCAGTTCCGCCTCTATTTTGTCCTTTAGTGCGAAAGGCACCCTGCGCGGTTTGAGTCTTATCGGGCGGACCTCCGGGTCTAGGTCGAAGGCTACAGGGGGTCCGTTGAATTTCCCAAGTCCTTTTTTAAAGACGGCGGGGTGCGCATCGCACACCGCTTGTATTGGGTCCGCCCCCACTGAATGTACTCCCCCTATGAACAGGCCCAAGGGCTGAAACCACTGTGTCCCTAGGAGGCTACAACTTCCCCCCTTGAGGACAACTAGGGGCAGTTCCGCAGAATGTCTCCTAAACTTAACCTGAAATTTCCCGACCCCCAACACCGGAATGCTGTTTCCCTGTACATCACGTAGCGTGGACCTCAATGCTTTAAGTTTGGGCCGCACGTGGGGGTCGATTTTCAAAAACTCCCTCTGGGGAATTATAGAATAGGAGGACCCCGAGTCAATTTCCATCCTGATAGGGGCCCCTTGTACTTGTACCTCAACGAAGTAATGGGACTGTCCCGCGGACACGCTGAACACTGGGGCGTCGTCCTCGCTGCCGTCCGAGACGCGGCCCACGCCGTCCTGCTTCTTCGTGGTCTGGACGCCATCTTTGGGCCTCGCTGGACGGTCCGGCCTGGTCGAACGGTCTGATGACTGCCTCCGGCCCTCCTTCCGTTTTCTGCATGCCCTGGCGATGTGCCCCCGCCGGCCGCAGGTGTAACATTCGGCCTTTCTAAATGGGCACCTCGCGCGCTCGTGGGCCGCTCCGCAGCCATCGCAGCGGCGCCCCCCCTTTCGGACCTTCTGGACTTCTTCGCCGTCGCTGCCTTCCGAGGACGATTTTGAGGCCCGTCGAGTCGCGTGCACCGGTTTTTCCGCTTTGCCGGCTCTGGGACGCCACTCACGCCACTGGTGCATCTCGTCCACTCCGGCATTCATGGACTCTGCGGCTTCTGCGGCCTCAACGACCTCTGCCAGCGTGGGTGGCGGCTCCTTGTTCATCAAACTGCGCTGCACCTCCTTGTCTTTCAGGCCGCACAGCACGCCGTCCCTGAGGGCCATTTCTTGGATATTGCCCCATTTACAGGGGACGGCGGCTGCCCTCATGGCGGCCACGAATGCCTCAACCGACTCGTCCGGCGCTTGGACTCGCCTCCAAAACGCGCTCCGAGCGGGAAACATCGCCCTCGCGGGTCGGAAGCGCTCCCGTAGCAGCTTCATGATGTCGTCCGCCTTAAATTCGCTCACCTTCTTCGGGGTGATGATGCCCACCAGCGTCCGCTTGGTGTCCATCCCGAGCATTCTGGTGAGGATGGCCCTCTTCGTCTCCTCATCGTCTTCCTTGACTTTGAGCTCCACCAGCGCCGCATGGAAGTCCATCTCAAACAGCTCCCAGTCTTGCGGTTTGGTGATGTTGAACCCGCTCTGTGCCCTGGCTGCTCCTTGGGGATCCATTATCCCACCTTCGTCGCCAATTTGGTGTATGAAAACCAAGACACTGGACACAGCCTCGGGCTGGGTTAACTCAGGTTTATTGCATCGTGGACGGAGGGAACATGAGGTAATGGCGGATCGATAGCTCTTTATATACAGGAGTAATACATTTGAACGTGGTGCCATGGTAGCCCATTGGCTACTGCCTGCGTGACGTCATCGCGAGTCACGCCCTTCTTGTCCAGGTGTAGGTGGTGGCGGGAAAGCTTCCCGCGCTGTTGCCTTTGATGAGTTCGGACCAAGAGAGCTTGGACGCTCGCCACTGCCAGCTGGTGGTCATTAGCTCGCGTCCTCTTACAGGGTTTATATGATACAGCTGAAGGTTACATTGTTGCTATCGGCAAGGTTACATTGGCTCAGATACATTGTAATCCATGTGGAAGGTAAAACCCTTAGAACACAACAGCACTCCTGGTCTAAGTTGACTAATTAGAGTGAGAAATGTAATATCCTCTAACAAATAGCATGCAATTAGAGACAAAGTCATCATCATCATCATGGCACCTTCTCTAGAGAATGCCCTCTACAGTAGATTATGTCATGACCCTTCCCTTCAGACCTTTAAGAAGCATTTAACACCTGAGGTTTTTATAGCACTCTTTGAAGAGTTCCTCCCTAGGTGAAATGAATAAAATTTATGCTGGTGCCAACATCTATATTAATGTTTTTGTTAACTTTTGTTGTTATTGTTGTTCAGTTGCATAGTTGAGTCTGACTTTTTGCAAACTCATGGACCACAGCACACCAGGTTCCCCTGTCATCCACCATTCTCTGGACCCCATGGATCCACGCCCACCATGTCAATGATGCTGTCTATCTTTCCTAGCATCTCGGTCTTCTCTAGTGAATCCTCTCTTCTCATTTGGTGACCAAAGTACTTGAACTTCAGCTTCAGTATTTGTTCTTCCAAGGAGCAGTCAGGGTTGATTTCCTTCAGGATTAGGGTTGCCATAATTCTCTCCCACCAAACCGGGACAGCCATGTGACATCATTGCATTCTTCAAACTGTGCATGTGTCACAGAGACGGCAGCTCTAAGACCCCACAGAATCCCCATCCAGGGCGGGCAGTCACCATCAGTTTAAAAAAAAACTGTAGTCAAGAGGTTGTTTCCCATATGATTCTTCTTGCAAAAGATGATTCTTGATGGTTCTATTTTTATTTCTTTTCCCATCTCTACCCCAGCTCCTGCCAACCTAGCAGTTTGAAAGCAAGAAATTGCAAGTACTGTAGATAAATAGGGACCACTTTGGTAGGAAGGTAAACAGCATTCCATGCACTCCGGTGTCTAGTCATGCCTGCCACATGACCATGGAAACATCTGCAGATGCAGGCAGCACTGGCTCTTCAGCTATGAAGCAGAGATGACCACTGAACCCTAGAGTTGGATACGTCTGGCTTTCGAGCAAGGGGGATCTTTACCTTTTTAAATTTTCTTGGGCCACTCTTTAAATCACCCTTCCTCCCCCTGAGGTCACCCCCTCCCCTTCACACACCCACACCCATTGACGTAGACTCACCCTCAAACCCCACACGAGGATCCCTTGGAAGAAAGTTCTAAGGAGGGGCTCAGAATGGCAATGCAGCCCATGGAGCTTCTGTTTCCCTCCGGAAGGAGAAAAGCAGGAGACAGGAAGGGACTTATTTTGCAATGGACAACTCTTCACTTTCTGTCCTCCCTCTCTAGGAATACCGACTCTATGAAATTAACCCTTGTTTCGGGAATTTTTCATGAATTTCTTGAACCGGCCGGGACTGCTTCAACCCGGAAAAATCCCGGGAAATCAGGACATATGGCAACTCTGCTCAGGATTGACTGATTTGATTTCCTTGCAATCCTTGTAAAGCTCTCTTCCATTACAATATTTTAAATGAGTTAAAAAACATTCTTTTCAGTTTTCTTTGCTGTCCAGCCTTCACACCCCTGCATAGTGACTGGGAATACAAGAGTGTGAATGGTCATGGTCTTGGTCTCCAGTGACACATCCTTACAGTTGATTATCTTTTCTAATCCCGTCATTTCTCACTAGACAAATGTTTATCCACAGAGGATTGGTGGATGGAAAAACAGAAGGTTGTCAAGAAAAGTACTGTAATCTGTAATCAGTCCTCGAGAAGAGGACTGTAATCTGGCATCTGCTCAAATAGAGAGAAGAATCTACTCACAGTATATTTCCAGTAGAGGACTGCCTTCTTTAGAGGATAAATGGTCACCTTAATAGGAAGCGTGCTTCCACAGTTACATCAATCTTATAAGAGAGAAAGTCTTAAAGGGTCCTCCTGTCAGACCCAGGAGTCTCTCAAAAGACCAAAGCAGCAAACAAATGGCAGTTCCAGACAGGATAAAACCTCTTAAAGCTGCTTTCCTCCTTGTCTGGCCCACTGCCGTGAACCAAAGATTAGGAGAAATAAATGAGCAAGAGTTGTTGTCTTTCCTCTTTAGGGATGCAGAGTTGCCCCCCAGACTTTGGGGTCACAGAATTCCTAATATGGTCTCCTGTACAGAAAAAGAGCAAAAGCAAAACAGACCAACATGGTCATGTGAGAAGTGGCTGATCAAAGAACCTGCATACAAAACACTGTTCACAAAACAAAACAAAAGTGAATGGTGCTCGTGTTTTGTAACTTTTATGTGTTTTTATTGTTCTTCTCACCAAATGGGAGGAAAATTAAAAGTCAGAGGGGAAAACCACTAAAGCATGTATTCCCAGTCCTGGACTACGTGTGTTGAGTGAGTATTATCAGAGTAAAAGCTACTCTAGCTGTACCCAGGATACCTACCTCCTCTCCCATAGAAAGAGCTACGTCATTCTACGTTATTCAGTCTCCCCCAAAAATTGAGGTCCTGCTGGCTGGGGATGATGGGAGTTATAATCCAGCTCCTCTGGAAGTGCAAATTAGGAAAATCTATTTCAGTGACATGGCGGGATCTCAGAGCAGGAAATATACAGCAGCTAATGTCTGTAATCTGTAACACACCAAGATAAAAAGCAGGCCACCACCTGCCCCATAACATTTTGCCAGTGGTGTGTGTTGTATTAGTTGTGTATGTCCCTGGAGGTGGGTGGACTTTCTGATGGTTTCTGTTCAAGTGACTAGGTCACATCGTATGAACTATTCTAAAAGGAAATTCATTAAGTTGCTTCCAGCATTAAAAAGTCTGTTCAATGACAAATAGAAGACAAATGGCTTTTGAAATGTCTTCCAATGAAATTGCAACCCCTACTAATAGTGTGTAAAATAGTTAGAATGGTTACTTTTTTGGACTATACTTCCCAGGATACTCCAGCCAGTATAGGCACCGTCCATAGTAGATGGAGATTCTGGCAATGGCAGCTCAAAAAGTAACTTTTCTAAGCTATGGGCAAAAGAATACACTGTCTACACCTCTACCTGTGATAGTGGCAATGCATGTTTCCATTTTACAGATGTGAAACTAAGGCTGTCTTCTAGAAAATGAACCGTCATTAGAAAAAACCTATCATTAGAAAATAAAAATCCTTAGATGTTGATTCTGTGTGTCACAGAAGTAACTGCTCTGACCTCCCACGGTTTGCAAATTACTTTTTTCTATTTTGGATTGGTCTTCAGGACTTCCATAAAGGATTCCTGTAATGTTTGATTTCTCAAGCACTGCATCACACCCCTCCAGCTCACTAGGTCTGGCGGAGGGAACTGCAGAATGAAATCACCAAAAGGTGCCTTCATTTTGGCAGTTTCACGTCTGATCTAGACAGTGGTGGGATTCATTTTTTTTAGTTCCTACTCTGTGGGTGTGGTATGGTAGGCATGGCCAGGGGAAAAGCCCTGCGTTGCACCTGAATTAGGACTATGTACTTTATTTCACAACTTGGATGGGCGGAGCCAGCCGGAATTTCTGCTACCAGTTTTGGCAAACTGGAGCAAATCTGCTGAATCCCACCACTGGATTTAGATACAGAAGAAGAAGCAGCACTAAGGTGCTTTCTAAGGATGGTTTACCTGTAATGTATGTTTCTATCCTGAAAATGTGGCAGTAAGAAAATTTAAACTGACATTAGGGGACATGGAAACTTCTTTATACGGAGTCAGACTATTGATTCATCTAACCTCATATTGTCTACTTAAATGGGCAGCAGCTCTTTGGGGTTTTGGATAAGAGTCTTTTCTAACTAAGGAACAATCCAAGGAACTGCTCCATGAAAATTATGTGCTCTGTCACCGATCCTTTTCTAATTCTCTGCCCACTGGACTAAAATATGTTCCAGAGTCAATGGCTATAATTTATTCTGAAATATATTGTGTAAACAGGATTTGACTAGGAAGCCCTGGTTACTGACATGTTGGCAGATTTGCACATGAAGGGATCTTGGTCTGTGGTAATCACCTACTATTATCAACAACTAACATGTGTCTGTTAGTTAGCTGGCTGGATAGTTTAGTGCAGTGATTCTCAACTTTGGGTCCCCAGGTGCTCTTGGACTTCAGAGATAATAATAATATTATTATAAAAAATCTAATTGTTTTTTAAGTTCCAATCCTAAAATTTTCAAAATCTATCTACCACTCACTGATCTAGGCCCAAGTATTAGGTGACATCAGAGCAGTTCAACTTAAAGTAACTAGACACGTTATACAGTCCTTCTGCCTGTGACATAAAAGCAAATTGGTTAGTGGATTTCCCAATTTGGAAAATACACTGTTGGTGATTGCTGTTCAAACATTAGTACATAATCTTATGGGAGTAGCATTAACTTGTGGGTTCAGCCCTTTGAAACTTGGAATGATTACCTGAGGTTGCTTCCACCTTTGTAAAAGAATGACATCCACACATCTTTCTCAGAAAATAAGCAAGCTTGTATTTCTTAGATAAATACAGTTGTGATAGGAAAGGGGATAGAAGTCCTAGTTCTGGCGACCTAAACTGGCAATGCCAAGATGCCCTTTTCATCTCTAGAGAACAAAAGCAAGATGTTGCTTCCTTGCAGGGACATGTAGAAGATATAAGAGGGAAGTGATATCAGCCACCCTAAGAACAGCAGTCTAAGGTGGAAGAAAGGTCAGCAAAGGTTAAAACAGGTAAAGGATAGGCAGGGAAACCCAAGGAGATCCTCTCTCTCTCTCGCTCTACTTTTCCACTTCAAAAAAGTACATCTTCTTCTGCATAAACTGAGCTGCACTGAGTCACCTCTAACAACTGCATTAATTCATTATTGCATTAAGTTTGATCCTGACTAGGCACAAAGTTGACTCAGGCTTCCATCCTTCCAAGGTCAGTAAAATGAGAACCGAGCATGTTGGGGGCAAAACACTGGTTAGGAAGCTCGCCTTGTAAGCTGGAAGGTTGGCAAGTCAGCAGTTCAAGACCCGGGTAATGCATGATGGATTGAGCACCTATCTCTGTCCCAGCTCTGGGGGAAATGAAAGGAGCCTCATTTAGGTATTCCCTGAGCGGATTTTCTTCTGCAAAAATCCTTTCTACCCAGAATAATTTCTGACACAAATTATTATTATTACTAATTAATTACCTTATGAACAGCTCAGAGAATGCACTAAGCACTATGAGGTAGTATATAAGTGTAATTGCTATTACTAATTGTTTTCTTAAATTTGGAAACACTGATGATATCGGACGAAATGGACTTGGTCCACGAATGCTAACATAAAGATATGGCAGTTAGTCATCAAAGTCCTGCAATGTTTTTTGCCATCTTTATTTTATTTTAACTTTCTTTTTGTTCTGTTTCTCTTCTGATATACAAATGCTGAAGTATTTATAACCCATTTCATGTGACTCAGCCCTGAGTGTTAGCTCTGAGTACAGATTCCAGTAGTTGCGATGAAATGTAATGGACTATTTGAGTCATATAGACAAGAATCTTTTTCCCATCATGCCACACTAATTAGTATTATTCTAATCGTGCTTCCCTATAGCTTTATCAGTTGTATTGTCCTCTCTCACAGTGCTGGCATTTCAACATGCAAGCAAAGCTGCTGTAACAAAGGAAAGCAGTTTTGATATCCCATTTATTGATAAAGTGAACCAAGCGCACACAAGAATGTTAAGTGACCCTTGATTTTGACAGTGAGGCGGACATTAAGCGTAAGCACAGCAAATTCTTCTAAAATGGAGCCAGTACCTTTATATTAGCCAGGGTATAGTTCCCAGAACTCAGTGGTACTAGCAAGCATATCTACCAGATGACCTACTAACCGTCCTTGTGAATCCCCTCCAATTTCATCAAAGCTGCAAAAATAGTCATTATCACCAAGGCTGCATTCCCTGCTGTCAGAAGCACACAGAGGTGCTTTCTGGGTTGAAAGGATTTTTGCTGGAGGAACTCCGCTCAGGGGACGCCCGAATGAGGCTCCTTTCATGTCCCCAAGATCTTTTCCCACCGAAGTGGTCCCTATTTATCTACTTGCAATTTCTTGCTTTTGAACTGCTAGGTTGGCAGGCGCTGTGACCATACCTGTCAAGTATCCTGTGTTGGCTGGGAAATCCCGTATTTCACCCCTTTCCCGGCCCTTTCCGTGGCCATCCCGTATTTGAATGGCCAGAAATGGGGTTACTGCACATGCGCGCCCATCAGAGGAAGTGGTGTGCATGCGCGAAGGGGTTATTGCAGCAGTGCGCATGAGCATGCGCACCTGTCAAACCTCTTCGCGCATGCGCACCTGTCAAACACAGCTGTGCTTCCTGTTTTTTCACCGCCGCAACTTGACAGATATGGCTGGGACAGAGATGGGTGCTCAACCCATCATGCAGTACCTGGGTCTTGAACGGCCAACTTGCTGCCTTCCAGCTAACAAGGTTAGCTTCTTAACCACTGAGCCACCGCAGTCTCACTTTCCCTGCTGTCAAACTAGCCTGAGAAATTCTGAATAAAGTACATCCTGAGAACCTCAGACTTTTCTCTTTTCCCCCTTCCTTTTCAAACTATGTAAGGTTATGTAGATGCACTTGAATGTGTTTGGATAGTGGTTGATGGTATTTCAAAAGCCAAGCTGAGGAACACTGAGTAAGGTTGGGGTGGAGGTGGGGAGATTCACTGTCTTTCATATTTTTGCTCACCATGCAGACATGCTATGAATTATGCAAAATGTGCACAACTACACAAATGTGCTTTGTATGTATAATTCAGAGGAACTGCATATAATAATGCATAATTCAGAAGATAAGGAGAGAAGCAGCAGCTGTTGTCAAGAGAACTAACATAAGTGACTGACCCTTTACATTGCCTGAATGGATATGAGCCTCACGTCCACCGGCTCAGATACAGGAGGAGCTTTATGGCAAGAACAAACATTCTTGAGGGTACGCAAGAGCAAAAGTTCAAAACCAAATTAGAAAATGGAGGAAGTTGCTCACTGGACAAAGAATAACATTAAAAGAGGATATGGCTGAGGAACTAGACCAAGGGTTCCCAACCTTTTCAAGCCGGGGGCCAGGTCATGCTCACTCAGTCAGCTTTGAGGGCCGGATGGCCATTTTGCCCTGCCTGCATATTTTTTTTATATATTCAAATTTATATGCCGCCCAATCAGGTAAACCCGACTCTGGGCGGCTCACAACAAGTTAAAACACACATAAAACAGTACAACCAATTAAAACCAATTAAAACCCAACATACCCACCCACCTACCCTATTCCTCTTAAAACCCACATAAACCCACATTAAAATAAAAATAAAAAAGACAATTAAAAGAAACCGGGGCTTAATTTATAAGCCAACAGGCGGGGGCCACTCTTCCATCTCGGCCCCACACCTGCCCTGCCAACCAGGTTTTTAGGTCTTTTCTGAAAGGTAGCAGCTCCATCTGCTCCCACAACTCTACAGGCAGGAGGTTCTGCATGATGGGGATGGCCATTTTGTCCCAACAGCTTCAAAGGGAGTGGCCATTTGTTTCTCGAATGCCCTTGGAGGGATGGGGGGACACATAAAATTGTGCCATGGGCTGGATCTGGCCCACAGGACTTAAGTTGGGAACCCCTGAACTAGAACCTCTGTATGTCACTTGGAGAACCCTGAACAGGCTGAGGGTCGGAGTGCCTAAATGTAAGACCAACATGCTCAAGTGGGCATTGTTGGCAGATAACAACATGCTCCGTGAATGTGAAGAGATGCAGAATCTGGGTCATTTGCTGGTCTGCCGACTTCTACCAGAAACATGCAGGAATAAAGATTTAATTTTGGCCAACGACAAAGCCAAGAAAGTGGCTTTATTTTGGCAGTCCAAAGTTAGATCTGGACATGAAAGAAAAGAACTGCAGAATTCTTCTCTCAAGGAGGATGGAATATTTTCTCTACAGAAAATACAGTGAGCCTTGACTTAAGTCCCACAGAAACTTTTTCCCATCAAACACATGTTCTCCTGGCAGCTGAAAAGAAGAGGGGAGGTTGAGAGTCAGCTTTCTCGTCTATGGCCATCTACTCCTCCCCCCAATCCTTTGGGCTGGGAAGTAAACTATGTGCCCCAAGACAGTTAATGAATTAGAAATCTAATACGCGTTTTGTCTGTATCCAATTTTCCTCCAGCACTTTAGAGGCAATAGGTTTCATCAGGGAGGAGAAACATGGCTTTTCTGCCGCGCAATGTAATGCTATACCTGTCTACTTGCATACAAAATCCTACCAGGTTCAATGGGACTTATTCACAGGTAAGCAGATACAGTATATATAAGGCTGAGATTCTCAGGATGTACTTTATAGTATTGCAGCTTAAAATGGGGAAGTGAGTACACAATGCTTTCAAGTAAAACAGGCTTAAGGGGTA
This sequence comes from Bradypodion ventrale, assembly GCA_035047345.1. Classification (NCBI taxonomy): domain Eukaryota; kingdom Metazoa; phylum Chordata; class Lepidosauria; order Squamata; family Chamaeleonidae; genus Bradypodion; species Bradypodion ventrale. The sequence goes on from JAWDJE010000005.1 coordinate 238,830,936, forward strand.
GAAAGTTATTCTGACTTTGTTTTTCAAATTACAGTGAAGGCTGAGATTCTCCAGATACAGGTAGCAATAATTTCTGTGCCTGCAATAAGCTCTAAAGTAGTCTGTTTTGAAAACAGGGAAATAAAATATGGCTTTATAAAAAAAAAGTGTGAGTACAATACTCACAAGAAGACAAGACTGACTGGGAAAGGTTATAACGATAGCAAAAGCTAAAGAGCAAATGTGAATTTGCAAGAGCTGAGGTGAGCTGTAAATGACATTTGGGAGGGTATTTGGATTCTATAAATTGGAGGCTTGATGGCACATAACAACAACGGTGCTACAAGCATCTGTTGTTTCTCCAAGTTGAACACTATTAATTCTCCACAGACACTTTTTTACTTGATTCCTTTCCAAATGGAATCAGGAAAACCCTAAACCAGGGGTTCACAACCTTTTCATGCCGTGGGCCGGACCATGCCCCCTCAGACAGGTGAGCGGGCCAGAGGCAGTTCCACTGGCGGTAGTGGGGTCCTCACTGTGAGCTGGATTGATTGATACTGTGGGCCAGATTCAGCCCACTGGCCGTAGGTTGTGAATCCCTGCCCTAACCTAATTTTCTTTGTGGCACTTAGCCACCAAATAACTAGGTTTATAAATTTATGAATATACCTAAGATGAACCAGAAGAAAATATCCCATTAATCCAAGAATTCTGCTTGGATATTCTATTACTTAGACTCTAAGTCTTAGAGGGACTGGAGGGACAATACCATCAACCAATGGAGGACAAGGATAGAAGCATTTCATCATCAGAACAATCTTTAATTAGCTGATCCTTTCTTGAGTGCGGGCCATGGCATCCTAGCAACCATGGAGAACTGCCAGCCTTTGCAAAACGGCCTTTCATTAACTCTTTTGTATGTTGCAGGCAAGGAGTGAAAGTCTGAAAGGGACAATTGCCTTTCCTTCTGCAACCAGACAACACTTTTGCAATTTTTTCATGTCTTTAAAATGTACTGTAAATTGTGACTATAATAACAAAATGCATGGAAACATAAAAATACCCTTTTCCAATTAAAAATGAGTGTTTTGTTTCTCTCTGTGTAGGACCCAGGTTCTTTATGTGAGTCATAAAATATCAAAGGCTGAGAAAAATTGGCATGGCAAGATTAAAAGGGGTTATTTGGGGCACAAGAAATAATAACACTGACAGGTAAGAAGTGAAATACAGTACAGCTTTGCCCAAGAAAAGTCTTCCCATTTTAGGGTGAGTTGTTTCATAGGTCAAATCTGGTGAGATGTCATATTTGTTTGGCTTTTTCTCCACCATGCCGGTTGATTTTCCTATTCAAACCATCTGATACTACTGGTTGAGCACTCATCTTTCTGCCTGCTCGCTTTTGTATGCCAGTTAAAATTCTGTTGGGATTTTACACACAGGAAAGTAGAATCATGGAATATGTGGCAGCTAATTGTTCAGATGCTGGGCACGCAAGCAGAGCACAACTGCAAGTACACCTAGTATGTACCTCATTAATTAGTTGCGGCACTGTAACATAATTCTTCTTATACACACTCACAGGCCAGCAAGAGTTTGGCTACTAAAGTCAAGATTGCATTCATGATTAATGGCTGATTTGGCCTTTGGGGTGGAAAGTTCGGTTGGATTAACTGTATAATGACACAATGGATGAAATCCTGTTGGCAAGCTGATGAAGTCAGGGAGCAGTGATTTTTGTACATTGATGACTGCCTCCCACCCCAAGGCCCCCAAAGGTATTACCGATGAGGAGGATGGTAGAGGATAGAGGTGCCTGGAGGGCAATGGTCCATGGGGTTGCAAAGAGTCAGAATCGACTGTGCGACTGAGCAACAACAAAAATAGTTCCCTAGTGAGTCTTGGAACCTGCAGGCATAAATCGGAAACTTTTAATTGTGATAAAGCAATGGCTGATGAATGTGCAGAGGTGCACCAATAGGATTCCAGCCATTGGGTTCAAGGTGGCTTACTTCCACACTTACCTGGAAGTAAGTCCTATTGAATTCATTTTTTGTTTATTTTCAAAAATTAAGCCAGCCATCAATTCTTCATCCCTGGATTTAATCCAAATGGCCACAATGTTTGGTTTATATTTCAGTCTTCTGTTTCTTCCTCATCCCCTACAATTTTCAGTCCTCTAGCCTGATGAAGAATTCTAGAAAACTTTACATGCATCTGTGATATTTTGGTTCATCTTGTACTCTTGTACTGTTGATTTGTTGTTGAGCTCTAGTGGTGCAGTGGTTAAACTGCTGTAGTGCAGCCAAAACTGCTGATGTTGTGAGTTCGATCCTCACGGAGCTCAAAGTTGACTAAGCCTTCCATCCTTCTGTGGTGGTGAAATTAGTACCCAGCATTCGTGTGTGTGTGTGCTAATTACCTTGTGAACCACCCAGAGAGTGCTCCATAGCACTGTTTTTCATCTCTAAGTCTCCATCTTGGGACTTAATCTTGGTCATACTCCAGTGTGACTGAATATTGAGAACTGGTTCTTATACATTTGAAGTGTAAAAGGAAAGAGTTCATTATAGGTAATAATTTTTAGACTGGTTTTGTATGTATGGTATTGTCCATGTGTAGATGTGCCCCCAAAGAACGGAAAGGCACAAATATAATATACAGAACGGAAAGGCACAAATATAATAAACATAGCAATGTTGAATGAACTTAGAGGTCAGCTACATGGGCATTTAGTGCATTCTGTACATTCCCGCAGGAATACTCTGAAAAACATTGAGTACATGTTACCAAATGTCCTTTAAGCATACCAATCCGTCAAAGGGTGATCTAGGGTAGGAAGCTAGTGTTTCTTGGAATGTTCCAGATAAACACATTTTCTTGATGTGTGATTGCCTAGATTGCTCCAGCATGGGGTATGGGGTGATGTGTAGAGGTGAGTGTGGTATGAGGGTGACTGCAAATAGCACCCTTTATCTTATTTTGAAGACGCTGCAGTGGCTCAAGTGGCTAAGACGCTGACTGGGAGGCGGAAGGTCAGCAGTTCGATTCCCGAGTACTGCAGGACAGAATGAGCTCCCGTCTTTGTTCCAGCTCCTGCCAACCTAGCAGTTCGAAAGCAAGAAATTGCAAGTAGATAAATAGGGACCACTTCAGTGGGAAGGTAACAGCGTTCCATGTGCTGTTCCGTGGTCATGCCTGCCACATGACCACGGAAACGTCTGCAAAAGCAGACAGCGCTGGCTCTTCGGCATTGAAACAGAGATGAGCACTGAACCCTAGAGTCGGATATGACTGGCTTTCGAACAAAGGAAACCTTTACCTATCCTATTTTGAAGTGAAAGGGGGCATTTTTGTTTCGATTATATTTTTAAAAAATATATTTTTCCACGTTTGTGCTCCATCACTTAATCGTTATAAAAAATAGGACTGAAGATTATATCCTGGCAATATAGTTTTCCCTTTATAAATGTTTACTGCCTTGCAAAGCTGCTGTTGCTGACAATGTATTGTAGTACACAACTTAATACAGTGAAGATTCCTTTCTACCGTACAATCTGCATATGTAATATTTAATTTTTTAAGACAAACATAGATTTCATAAGAACCAAACTTAAACTACATTCAGAGACATCAAATAAAGTGGTTTGCCCATTTGGATAGAATGTCTTGGAATTCAATACCATACAAGGCATGTGTGGAAAGAGGAGAAGGACAAAGAGCATGAGGCAGACCCAGAGGAAGGTTGAGAGATAACATTTTTATAAATTACAAGAACACCAAATAATGCTGATGGAGACCACTAGAAGTGCCAGAGAAAGAACCACATATGTCCCTGGACACTGGAAAAGGGGAGGAGGAGGAGGAGGAGGAGGAGATAGGTTTTGTAAATGATGAGACCCAAAAGGCCAAGTAGGGTTTTTCAGTACTGTACAGTGAAGTGCTATATCACTTACCAAAATTATTTTTTTTAAAGGAGAAAAGTAGAAACGCAGGCCAGCAAGTGGTTGGCTGGCGAGATCACAGCTTCAGGAGTGCAGGAACAATATCTATGTCAGGGATTTTCAACCTGCGGCCCATGGGCCGGATGCGACCCACGGCACCATTTCATGTGGCCCCCCATCACCTCCACCACACTAGGAAGTGCCATGTGGTGGAGGAAGGGCAAAATGGCTGTCCACCCCCTGAAGCTGTCTGAGGGAGCGTGACCCAGCCCCCGGCTTAAAAAGGTTGAAAATTCCTGATCTATGGGAGGCATGACCTAAACAAGCCCCACCCTTCCAAATTGACTAAGACTAGTTTACTCCCAGGCACTAATGTAGATGCATCCCTTGTTTATGCATTCAGCTCTAACCTTTCTGGTGAGAAGTCACCATGTAAGGAAAGATTAGATACCAATGTACACATATGAAGCAGCCCTCTGACAGTCACCATATGAACAGATGAAGAAATTGCCTCCTTCAAACAACCTTTGAAAAAAGACAACACAAACTGCTGTAAGAAGTAAACCATAGATGCACTGCTCTTTAAAAAGACGTACCCTATGATTTCATTATTTTGCTAGTGTGGCTTCTTGCTAAAAATGTATATTGTCTAGCAATGGTGGGATTCATTTTTTTTTTTACTACCTACTCTGTGGGCATGGTATAGTCAGTGTGGCTAGGGAAAAAACCTTGTGGGTTGCCAGCCTGTACGGTAATTACTGTTTCATACGGTTATTTAGCCCTCCGTACGGTGTACGGTAACCGTATGGAAAAAATACAGTAATTTGAGCATAGCTGTCAAGTTAGTATCCCGTATTGGCCAGGAAAACCCTGTATTTTACCATATTATTAATTTCCCATAAAGCTGCAGTTTTTCCTCATGCCACCAGAGGCCGCTGTGGCTTTTTGCTTGTGGCAGGGGAGAGGCCTTGACTCCACCTACTTTCAGCCTTGACTCCACCCACTTCTGGCCTTGAATCCGCCCACTCCAGCCTTGACTCTGCCCACTTCCAGCCTGTACGGCAAGTACGGTAATTTTGCCATTGGTACCGTAATCCATGGTCCCTTAGATGGTAACCGACTTACATATGCCTCGAGTTACATAAAATTTGACTTACATAATGATTTTTGCACTAAAACTATGTCCCGATTTACATAACACAATTTCCTATGGGTTTGCTTTGAGTTATGTAAAAAAATCATTTTTTCTATGGGTTTGCTTCGAGTTATGTAAAAAATTCATTTTTTCCTATGGGGTTCTTTTGATTTACATAAATATCATTTTCCTATGGGTTTGCTTCGAGTTAAGTAAAAAATTCATTTTTTCCTATTGGTTTGCTTCAAGTTATGTAAAATTCATTTTTCCTATGGGTTTGCTTCGAGTTATGTAAAAATTCATGTTTCCTATGGGTGTGCTTCAAGTTAAGTAAAAAACCAATTTACATAAAAAGCTACAGAACAGACTTTTTATGTAAGTAGGGGTTTTAGTGTACTTTATTTCAAAATTTGGATGAGCAGGGCCAGCCAAAATTTCTGCTACCAGTTCTGACGAACTGGTGCGAACCTGCTGAATCCCACCACTGTTGTCTAGGACGAAGTAGAGAAAAGTTGTCCTTTTCCATTATTAACATTTTAGTCAACCGTTATGAGTAGTAGTGAGTCGGAAAATTGTATTAGGTAAACGACACTAGAAAGAACACCACCACCACCCCTCATTTCTATTAAATAAGTAGGAATATGTCTGTCTTACTATGGTTTATTTTTTTCCAAGAATCCCTGTAGTCCATAGTTATATATTTAAATGTAGAAAGCAAGAGCACTATGATAAATAACATCTCTTAATAGATAAGACATAATAAATAGTAGGGGAAAGTAAATAGGTGATTTTTGAAAAGTGTAACACTACATACTTTGCAAGGCTTTGGAACTCTAATTATAACTAATTATTTTTAAAAATAACTTTCCATGCTCTGGTTAATTGATACACTCTTGCTTAAGGAAAGCCTTGTCCTGGATTAGCTGGTTTACCCAAACTTGGCCAGTGGTCAAGCACACAGACAGGCACATGATATTTACTTACTGTTTTCCTTCTGATTCAGTAATTTGCTTTTCTTTGCTTAGGGAGCGACCCAATGGAGAAATAGCTTGCTTGCATTTTGAACTGTTTATACCATAATCTACTGCGAGCTATTTTCTGGTGATCACATGACACACAGGGGATGGCAAACCAGTTTATAACCTTGCTCCTTTCCCAAACTAGACCTCTTTGATCTAGCGGCAGGGCTACTCTCTTTTGAGGGCTGGTATGGGGTGATTCCTGTAAGGACAGAAGGGTTGCTTTCCAGTGTGATTTAAGGATCCTTTATTTCTGTCTGCTCACAACTTTAGGTGCTTTTTTTTGTTTTGCTAGAACAGTTTTCTACCTGAACATGTTGTCTGATTAACCAATACACAGTCACCAAGTAGAAACGATAATTCCTACACAACCTTTTGCTATGGGATGTGTAGAAAAACTCTTAGTTATTAGTACTGCAATCAGTTGGATATCACAGCCCTCCAAGGTCTTTACTATTATCAACCCACAAAACCAAAGGACAACGACAGTGAGATATATAGAGTACCAAAATACAGTTGCATAGGCAACATACACTTCAGTGTCAATAGCAAAAAGGGTGGGACGTAATTCTTTTGAATTAATTCCACCTGTCTACTAAAAATATATATCTGTATATTGTAAACATGCACTCATCACAGGCAGTGCTTAATTCTGATCCCGTAGTATCATCAATGAATAAAGGTATGCAACCTCACCATCAAACTAGACAACCCTAATATTCCACTAGTCAAAGACGATAGAACATCACATTCTCTGGGCATCCTACAAACAATTAAAACAATAAGATAATACATCAAAATTAAACAATCAGATATAGTGCAACAAGAAACCCAAGGTACCCCACCACAATTTATCTCATGTGCTGCAAAAATATTTAATAATAGGGTAAATAACATGGAGCAAAGTGGTAGCCAGTAACATTCAGGGGGAAATCTTTTGGGATAAGTAGGTTTTTACTGATTTTCTAAATGCCTTGTTACCAGATGGGTGGGATATAAATGTCATTCATTCATTCATTCAATCAATTCCAGGAGACATAGGGAGGATGAGAAGCATAAATCCATGATTTGTACCTGCCCTGTGAGCTGCTCGTTTTACTCTGGCATATCCTTCTCATTTTGAGGATTCCAATCTTTCTGCTTTTCTTTGTCAACACAAGAAGCCATGCCTATTTCTTTTTTTTTCTTCTTCAGACGTAGTTCAGTGGCCTTGCTCCTTCCAGCTCAAGGCAAGCGTCTTATGCCACTAATCTCCAAATTAACAGCCCACTAACACAGAAGAGGTGAGGAGTTACCGAGAGACTGCCCACCCCCATCGCAGTGGCCCTGTGACCGGGTGTTGTTCCAAGCTGGATTAAAGTCTGAGGCGATTTTGCTCTTGAAGCCTTGTTGCAGTGCGTGTATTTCCAATTGCCCTTGGTCTATATACTAGGATATATTAAAAGTCCCATGTGGAAATGAGTTCTAATGTTCAGCAATGAGAAGAAGCTTTTAAATTTTCAACACTGTATTTATCCAATTGATTGCCTCAAACAAAACAAAAAATGTTTCCATTTCTTCCAAATTATCAATTTTTATAATTTCTCACTTTACTTCTTCAGACCAGTTTCTTTTTCAAAAGAACAAAATATTCCTTCATTTTACAGTCTATGGCAGGAGTTCCCAAACTTTTCGGGCCACGGGCCGGGCATATGGTTGAGCAGGCCAGTCATGTGGTTCCTCCCACCCGGAAGTGGAAGTAAAATGCACCTCCGCATGCGCAAAATGCCGCCATAAATGACCCATGGCTGTCATAAACACATTCATGACAGCCGCAGGTCATTTATGGTGGTGTTTTGTGGATGCACGGGCACATTTTACTTCCGCTTCTGGAAGCGGCAAGGGTGGCATGGGCTGGATGATTTGGTGCAGAGGGCCAGATTTGGCCCACGGGCCATGGGTTGGGAACCCCTGGTCTATGGACTAGAAGTCATTTATACACATGAATGAAATTTTGTACTTTCATTCACGTCATGAGATATGAAAAAAACATAGACCATCCTTCAAGGTAAAATGTATGGGGAAAGAACTGCAGGATGGAGAAGAACATCGGGACTGGAAAACCTTATAATGTTTGGAAGAAATACAAAATTCAGAGCTACCACATCAAAGTCAGAATAGCTGTGATGACATCCTGTGAAGACGAATAAGAAGCAGCTAAAATGTTAAAATAGCCCAGCAAAAACATTCTAAAGATTCTATTTTGTAAGTATTTAGAAACAGAACACTTTCAAAGCAGTTGCAAGGAAATAGGTTAGTGTGCTTTGAAGGCACTTTGCAAATTGTCCCACAAAGTTTAAGCCAATTATTCTCAGTATCTATGCAGACTGCTGAAATGGACTGAATGTATATAAAATATTGGAACTTTTCTGAAAAAATATGTACTATTTTGAATAATTCATGTGCATGTAATAAAAGGAATCACACACCTAAGTTACATTAATTGCACTGGAAATGGTGAAGTTATACTTAAATAGCTTTCAATAAAATCTACAGAATTTAGTAGAGGCTGATTTTCATGCCCCACCTGCCTGTCTTATTTGGGAGGTGATTCACACTGTGGTGCCCTATGGTCTGAGCAAGAGGGTGGTATACTGCAGTAACAATATCCTTCATTGATCACAGCACACCATTTAATTCAACATTTATTTATTTGGTTTATTTATATCCTGCCCTTCTGGCGCGATTGAACGCCACCCAGAGCGGCTAACAACAAAAGAAGAGAAGTGCTGAAGTTCCAAATTCTGAATACAGTACTTTAAAATGAAACCACAAATGAAACTAAAAACAGTTTGGCATCAAATTGTGAGAATGGTTCTTCTTTGAAAATGCATATTTTAAAAGTGGGATTTTAACAAAACTAATAACAGACTAGCATAAAATATAATAAATACATTTATCTGTGAATATGCCACCAATCTAGGAAATAACAGACGATTCTTTAGATTTTCTTATTTACATATGCATAGGGTTGGGCCTTTCATGGTTTCAAATGCTTTCATCGACTTCTACAAGACAATTTCCAAAACATGAACGATTTGCATTTATGAAAAAAGAAAAAAACCATATTTCATATTTGTTTGGTGCTTCTGTTTAACCCTGTTTTCACGCTTTGACTGTCAAAATACCCGATAAATTTTTCATCCAGTAGAATTTGAAAGGCACTGTTCAGCAGCCTATCAATTTGTCCGGGAAGGGGAGGGGAAACGTTATAAGCATTGCTTAGGAACCTATTGAGTGCTTTTTCATTCCATATTTCCATTGTTCCTTATGTGGTAAGGAACACACAGTTATTCTCCTGGATTGTGGTTCTATCCAGCAGGCCTGTGTGACCCCCACCTCTCTTTCTTTGCAATTTTTCTTAATGGGGGTATTTTTAAAAATATATTTTTTAGGATTACAAGCAGCCCATTTGGTTATCTCTGGATCCCCCATGTCTTTCAGAATATTTTCTCCTATGAGGTCGGGCCCCCCTCCATTTCTTTTACTGGATTATTTTTTCTCATTAGGGCTGGCCTGCATGCTAGTACCTGCTTGACCCAAATAGGGGAAGAGAAGTCATCAAAATCCATCTTTCCCTATTTTAGTCATTTCATTTGGGGAGTGTATTCTTATTTTTTGGGAGAGGGAACTCTATGTGGGGTGTTGTTGAAGGAGGAGGATAGGATTTTTAAAATATAGTTTTGTGCTAGAAAAAAATGAATAAGGGAACAAGAAGTTAATTACCCAAACAAGGCTTTCCCTTTCAACCCAAATGAAAGGGCTGGTACAAAAAATAATAATCAAATGTAAACAAAATAAAAATGATAAGAGGCCACCCAGAAAGAATCCAACACAAAACAAATACAAAAATCTTTTCTATGCACATCTATATTTATGTACTATTTGCATTTTCAACATCAAATAAAATGTTTACTCCATCCAATGTTAAGCATTTTAAAGTCTCACTTATTCAGCTGAAGGAGGTTTGCAGCCTGGTAATTATATCGTCCTTCAGAGGGATTTACAGTGTTCTGCATGTTTAACTCAGATGTGTCCCATTGTATTGAATGAATCCTGCATCCACATAAGTATGGATAAGATTGTATGGTTGGCCCATCTCACTTAACCATGGACTAATATACTGTGTCCTCCTTGCTATTTAGAAACAGTTGGGGGTGTGTGTGTTGTTTTTTATAATTCTTCTAGCTGAAAACTGGCATGTCATTGACTTTACAAACTTCTCTGCTTCCCATGGTTGTATGCTTTATTTAAAGAACAAATCCTTTTTTTTAAATCCCAACCTGTTCTCGAAACAACCAGTCTTGAGTTCAATCCTGTGTTCCTTTCTGTATAAAACAAAATCTGGCCAAAATCTAAATCGAACATCTGCAGGCTCCAAACTTACCTCACCATTAGGTTCTCCCTGTCTCTTCTTTGTGCAGGATAGAGGAAGATTGTTTTAACTATTAGCAACTGTCAAAATTCAACCCTTCTCCATATTTGGGAATTTGTGTTGGGCATAGGCTGGTATAACTCAAGCTTCGCTCACAGTGCATTTTGGGAATTGTAGTTCGCAATGAAGGAGCTCTCACACTACAGAAAGCTACATTTAAAGTGCAGTGTTTTGCTTTGGCTTCAATGGTTAAATTCTCTCTATATTTTTGTTTTTCTTCCATATTTGGCATATTTTAAATCATCCAAACATTTGACATTATTTAAAAATAATAATTTATGAGGCTTATGTGCCTCCACATTTAGTTCCAATTTCCTTCTTCTCCTGTAAAATTGAGGGTAAAAGTAACTTTTTTGGACTGCAATTCCCAGATGTCTTTAAATAGCCACTGCTCATTCTATCTGGGACTGCAATATTTACAAGATTTATTTCTGTGACTTTAGATGGCCATTTTCCTTTGAGAGTGGAGTGGAGAGGAAAGATTGCATTTATTTCAGGGCCAGCTATGAAGGGCACCAAGACTGGGTATGAGTTAGATCAGTAAGGCAATGCGGGATCCACCATTTTAACAGTGCTGCCATTTTACCTTTGCAAAGAATTTTCAGTAAGATCAAATAGTGTGGCTAAGGAGAATTCTCAACTTCCATCTCTCTTCTTTTCCAAGTTAAAATCTACTGATACCCTAGGATGTATTTATTTATTTAATTAAAATATTTCTATCCCGCTTCCCGAGAGAGAGAGACCCGAAGCGGTTAAGAACATGATTAAAACAACAATGAAAACAATTAACTAACCCCCCCCCCCCCCGTGAGGAGTTTCACAGCACGATCGCTGTGGCTCATTGGCACACCATGGTCATAAATCGTGGGTGATCGTTCTCCTTACCTCATCTGTTTTTACGCCGTAACTTAGAGGCCCCAGTTTGGGCCTCTGACTCAAGGCTTTTGGCCCTCCCCACTATGCCCAGGGATGGCACGCAGTCATTCAGCTAGCACGCAGCTTCTGTCCAATTAGCAAGGTGAGCACGAGGCAGACATGCTGATATTTAGCCAATTAAGTAACCTTATGCTATCGCAGGTAACCAATAAGAATATATTGCATACCCTTCTCTGGAATGTTTTTGTCCTGTTATTCCTAATAAACTCCGACCGGGCTATCTTGCCCTATTGCCTCTTCATGAATCAAGCCTCCGCTGTCTCCTTGATCCCAAAACACAACATCTGGCGACCCGCGACGCGATTGCTGGATCCCAACTCCCCGACTCACCGGCTGGAATAGCCCCCTGGTGCACCTCAGCCTTTTTAGGCTCCCTCAGCTTTCGAGCTCCCGATTATGAGTATGGGGGGGAACTTTCTTTAGGGCAAAAGACCCATGCAAAGGAATTGCAGAAACTCATCAAGGAGAGCGGATGTCCAGACATCACGCTTAATAGTCTAGAAGACTTCATTAAGGAAGTCGAATGCCAATGTCCTTGGTACCCAGAAATTGGATCCCTCAAACGGGATGATTGGCAAAGAATTGGAACAATTTTATTGGAAGAACCGAGGGCAGCGGTTCATCATTTATTGATTTGGCACAGAGTTAATGAGGCAGTCAGGAAACTAGTACCAGCAGAGGCATCCCTGACCAATCCTCTGACTCATCCACCCGAGGACCCACCACCTCCTTATCCAAAAGTGCTGCCTGCTATTTTACCACCTACGGCACCATTGGTGCCGCCCGTCCCGAGCCTGGTTCTCCAGGTGCCGCCCGCCTACCCTGGCGGTGTGATGGGAAATGTTCGCTCTGCCATACATCGAGCCAAGAGCGATGGGGTTTTGTCACTAGAGGAGGCGGAAGAGTGGCAAGGAGAGAGTCCTTCTGCTTTTCCCATTACGGTTGAGATGGGGGTGGGGGCGGATGGGAATCCAGAGGAACGTATCCATTGGCAAGCTCTGTCATATACAGTAATTAGGGAACTTAATAAAGCTGTTAGAGAGGCTGGTGTCCGATCACATTTTGTGCAAGGGTTGCTTGAGGGAATTGGGAACGGGTACACAATGTTACCTCAGGACTGGAAAGACTTGTTTCGAATGATTTTGACTGCTTCACAGTATGTTGTCTGGGATAGTGAATTCCGAGCGGCTGCAGTGGCGGCTGGTACGCCACAAAACACCCCTGAGCAGATTTATGGAGCAGGTGCATTTGCTACCCTCCAACAGCAGATGCAACTCCCCCGGGAGTCTTTCCACCGCACGTTCATGTGCGTCATGAGAGCCTTTAAAAGGGTCCCCGTCTCTAGGAAACCCACACGCTCCTTTACTTCCACACGGCAGCAGCCCACTGAACCCTACCCACAGTTCATTGATAGATTGAAGGAAGCTATACAAAGACAGATAGACAACCCTGATGCCCAAGGAGAACTCCTGAAACGGCTGGCTTTTGAGCAGGCCAATACCGATTGCAAGAAGATTTTGCAAAATGTCATTCACCGCCCTGAGTATAGTTTAGCTGACATGATTCAAGCCTGTATGGAGGTGGGCACTCAAACACATGCAATGGCCCTTCTGGCTGGAGTGCTTCGTGCCGGAAACAAGCCCACTGGTAATTGTTTCAACTGTCAGAAACCGGGCCACTTCAAGAAAGACTGTCACGCCCCCAGAGGGGGAGCGCATAAGGGGGGTGGAAAGGATGTCAAGCGCCCCAGCAAGAAGTGCCCCCGGTGTGGCAAAGGATACCATTGGGCTAGCCAGTGCAGAGTCAACCCCTCACCACAGGGAAACTAGATACCGGGCCCTCCCCGGGCCCCAGAAAAATAAAGGGGACACGGGTCGATCAGCGCAAGGCTGCTACTGCTGGCAGCGCTGGACTCGATCTCGTTAACACACAGGACATGACAACTGCGTTGCCTGGGGAGCTTATCCTGATGCCTGCCGACCTTACTGGCCCCTTGCCAAAAGGGACCGTTGGTCTGGTACTGCCACGTTCATCAGCGGCCAAACATGGCATCATGATAGTTCCTGGCGTGATAGACGCAGACTACACAGGCATCATTTATGTACAATTTTGGAGTCACCTCCCATTGCAACTGCGCAAGGGGGACTCCTGGGCACAATTGATCATTGTTTCTTATGAGACCCCAGGGGGAGCGGAGCCCGCCCTTCGCAGAGGGGGGTTTGGTTCCACCCGTGCCGGGGCCGATGGAGACACCTATCATCCACAGGTTGCCGCCCTTCAAGAGCAGATAGGACAACAGAAGCCGACCCATAAGTATTGGGTAAACGGTAAGTTGTTGGAAGGACTGTTAGATACGGGGGCGGATATTTCTGTGGTAGCTGCTGGGCACTGGGATCCCTTGTGGCCAACCGAAACTGCTCCCTCAGTTTGGGGCATCGGTGGTAGCCAGGCCTCCCGGAAAAGTGCTCAGTGGTTATCTGTCAGTCTCCAACCTGGCGGGCCTGAGATCGCTCGCATCAAGCCCTGTATTTTACAAATTGATCTCAACTTGTGGGGGAGGGATTTGCTGGCGCAAGTTGGCACCACCCTCATAACTCATGAATAGCCATCAACATTGTGCTCTTCCACTCTCGTGGAAGACTGATCAAGCCATGTGGGTGGAGCAATGGCCACTTCCGCAAGAGAAGTTGACTGCGCTTAAGCAGCTTGTCCAGGAACAACTGGACGCGGGTCACATTGAACCGACTAGTAGTCCGTTCAATACCCCGGTATTTGTCATCAAAAAGAAGTCCGGGGAGTGGCGGTTGCTCCATGACCTGCGGGAGATCAATAAGATAATTGAGCCGATGGGCTCGCTCCAGTGTGGAACCCCGAACCCAAATTTGATACCACATGATTATGAGATGGCTGTCATTGACCTCAAGGATTGTTTCTATACCATTCCCCTTCAGGAAAAGGACCGGAAGTATTTTGCTTTCACGGTCCCAGTGTTGAATAACTCCCAGCCCACAGTCCGGTACCATTGGAAGGTATTGCCAATGGGAATGCTCAATAGCCCCACCATGTGTCAGTTTTATGTAAATGCAGCTCTCATGCCGTACAGAAAGGCTTACCCTAATTTGATCATATATCATCACATGGATGAAAAACTGACCGTTTGAAGACCGATAACGGCCCCGCCTATTGTTCTACTGCCCTAGCAGAGTTTTGTACCCGCTGGCAGATTGTCCACACATTCGGCATCCCTTATAATTCTCAGGGACAGGCCGTGGTTGAGCGGGCCAATAAAACACTGAAAGAGGCACTGGATCGCCAAAAAAGGAAAGAGGGGACTATCCCCCTCTCACTTCCGGAAAAGGAGGAGTGGCTTGCTAGTGTACTGTTTTCTCTAAACCACCTTAACTTGTCTCAATTTAATTCTCAATTTTTATCCAGGGCTCAGCGTCACTACCGCCAGCTTGAGGTTCTGCCTGCCCCCCAGGTCCAGTACAGATGCCTGCCGGACCCGGAGTGGAAAGGGCCTGTTCCCCTCATCACCTGGGGAAGGGGCTACGCCGCAGTGTCTACGCCAGAAGGTCCTCTTTGGGTCCCTGCCCGGTTTGTTCGACCGTGGAAACATGGCATGGCATCAGGGTCTCAGCAACCCCATTCCAAACTTCGACCTTCACCTGCATGAGCCCCCGGAGAGGAGACGGAACCGAGGGGGAAGGCGAAGGGGGCAGAACCCGCCGATAACCTGGGGCCAGGTGAAAGCATTGTCAGATGAAGCCCAGTCCGTGCTGGACGAAATCCGGGTGGAAAAGACTCCTGAGAACTTTGTTGTTGCTATCATAGCTTGTCTAAATGCTAATTCTATAATGATTCTTTGTTGCTACATGCTTCTCTTTCCAGGAGTGCTTGCCGTCCAAGATGAGCTGTCCCAACGCTTTGAGTATAACCTGTGGTATAAGCTTGCCCGCATTTCTAATCAAACTGAGTTTTGCCTTAAGCAAAGCGTTGACTCCTATCACCTGTTAAGCACCTGTCTTATTCCCATTTGCTACAGTCCCCAAAACGTCAGTAGGTCAGTGTTGGGTTACGATATGGCCGACTTTAATGACCAGGTCAAAAACAAATATGCTCTTAGCCCCTTTTGGGGAAAGGCAACCAAAAGGCTGCCCTTTGATGCCCTGTCTCTCTATACTCCTATTGTAGCTGTTAGTAATGCTAGTAAATGTGCCAGGGTTGTGAACTGTACTCAACATAAGTCAAAGCCTCGCTGTTTCCAGCCCGGTCGCGGTCTTAATTGCACCGGGAGGGAGACAGAGGACCTTCATTTTAACTTTCAGCACATTCTGTTGCCTTCTGGGTGGTTCTGGACCTGTGGGTCACGAACTTGGAACTATATTCCTGCTAACCTCTCTACAACCACTTGTTGCCTTAGTCGTATGATTGTTACTTTGCCCAACCGCACTACGCTGGTCTGTCAGCGTCCCGCCCACAAACGCATCACCCGGGGTACTGCCGCTGAGCAGTTACCCTCTGATTGCGATAGCACTGTTAAGGTGCTTTCCCAGGCCGAGTACACATCCTTAGCCATCAGTCTTGTTGGCGTGCCTGGCCTGGCAGCCGGGAATGCAAGGCAGCTTGGAAAGCTTGCTTGTGCATTTGTAAAAGCCATTAATCACACTTCCCAAGCTATTAGCCTCCTGAACAGGGAGCAATTTCAGCTTCGCAACGCCATTTTAGATAACCGTGCCACGATCGATTATTTGCTGATGTTGCATCATCAAGTTTGTGAGTCTGTGCATAATATGTGTTGCTTTAACTTATCCGATAATTCTAATAAGGTACAAAACCAATTGGATTCTTTAACCAAAATTGTTTCTGATATTAAGCAAAACCCTCTGCCTTCGTGGTGGAGCACTCTTTGGTCCTGGCTTCCCAACGGAGCTTGGGTACGGATCATCCTGCAGTATGGTTTAATTATTCTTGCCATTCTGATAACTGCCTGTTGCTTTATTCAATGCATACCTTCGTTGCTAGCCACCTGCCTGCAAGGATTTCGCTTCCGGCCTCGTGCACGCAAGGACCAAATTTATTATGCTTATAAGCTTCTTAAAAACAGAAGGGGGAAGATGTGAGGAGTTTCACAGCACGATCGCTGTGGCTCATTGGCACACCATGGTCATAAATCGTGGGTGATCGTTCTCCTTACCTCATCTGTTTTTACGCCGTAACTTAGAGGCCCCAGTTTGGGCCTCTGACTCAAGGCTTTTGGCCCTCCCCACTATGCCCAGGGATGGCACGCAGTCATTCAGCTAGCACGCAGCTTCTGTCCAATGAGCAAGGTGAGCACGAGGCAGACATGCTGATATTTAGCCAATTAAGTAACCTTATGCTATCGCAGGTAACCAATAAGAATATATCGCATACCCTTCTCTGGAATGTTTTTGTCCTGTTATTCCTAATAAACTCCGACCAGGCTATCTTGCCCTATTGCCTCTTCATGAATCAAGCCTCCGCTGTCTCCTTGATCCCAAAACACAACACCCCCCCATCTAACCCCCTAATTAACTAACCCCCCATCTAAAAAACCCTTTTAAAACCATCTAAAATATCCCTTCCCTCCCACCACAGTTAAAAAGCTGTCAGGACAAAAACCCATATGGGCTAAATGAGCCATGGATGCAGTTGATGCATCCATGCCCCATGCCCGCTGGCATAGCCATGCTTTCAGTTGTTTTCTAAAGGGGAGCAGCTCTGTCTGGAGGCATAGTTCGAGTGGCAAGAGGTTCCAAAGGGCTGGGGCTGACACCGAGAAGGCCCTCCTCCTGGTCCCTGCAAGGTGGGCTTCTTTCACTGATGGAACCATAACTGAGCCTCTCCGGTCTGCCCTCCCCTCGTAGGACGGGTTTGACACCTTGGGGTGATGCGGTCCCTTTAGTATCTTGGACCACTGCCATGAAGGGCTGGAGCCTCCGAATGGTCATCAAGGGCAACCTCACATAGAACGCATTACAATAATCCAATCTGGAGGTGACCAAAGCGTGAGTGACCGTGAGTATGGAGTCCCGGTCCATACTGTATTTGACAGCTTTCAAAATTCTGGAGCTAATTGGTTTTATTCATATTCAGGCAGCGGTGGGCATCAGCAGGTTCGCACCAGTTCACCAGAACCGGTAGCAGAAATTCTGGCTGGCCTCGGCCATCCAAGTTTTGAAATAAAGTACAGTAAAACCCCTACTTATGTAAAAAGTCTGTTCTTTTATGTAAATTGATTTTTTTTACTTAACTCGAAGCAAACCCATAGGAAAAATGATTTTTTTATTTAACTCAAAGCAAGCCCATAGGAAAATGATATGAATGTAAATTGAAGCAACCCCACAGGAAAAATTAATTTTTTACGTAACTCGAAGCAAACCCATAGAAAATTGTGTTAAGTAAATCGGGACATTTGTGTAAATTGGGACATAGTTTTAGTGCAAAAATCATTAAAATCGAATTTTATGTAACTCGAGGCAAATGTAAATTGGGGTTTTACTGTAGTCCTAATTTGGGTGCAACACAGGGCTTTCCCCCTCGCCACGCCTACCATACCAAGCCCACAGTGTGGTAGTCATTTTTTTGGAGCCCACCACTGTATTCAGGGTTTAATTAGTTACCACATCAGGAGTGCGAGAAGTCATTTCTTCCCATTCAAAGGGCTGAGCAACCTGGGCAAAATTGAACAAACCTAGCCTTTCCAACCAAGAAATTTCAGGTCTTGGTTTAAAGAAAAGTTCAATCCAAAAACAAACATCAAAACAATAAGTGTCCATCCAGTAAAGGTATTTTATCTCTTTTCAACTCTGGTTAATGCCATATAACACCACATGTACACTCTTCTCATTCCCTTGTGCCCTATGAAGTCTATTTGGGCTCAGGGAACTCCAGTATAGGGACTGCAGTCAGTGGCTTAGTGGTTAAGATGCCCTGAGCTTGATGACCGGAAGTAGGTAATAAAAAACTGCCTTGGCAGGAAAGGGAATGGTGTTCCATGTGCTCCAGCGTCCTGCCACATGACCATGGAAATGTCTGCAGACAGACAGTGCTTGCTCTTTGGCTGTAAATAAACAGAGATTAACATCGTCTCCTAGATTCAGACTGGCTTTCGAGCAAGGGAGATGTTGAGTCCAGCCCTTGTAAAGAATAGTCCAGCAAACGATGAACAGAACAACGAACAACAGTTTATTGTAAAGTCTTGCAGGCCACTATTACAAGGATATCCGGACAACAGATAGCTACACACATCCCACGTAATCGGTCTCTCTGGAATCTACCGTTGTGGTAATAACTGAGCTACACCTGCGTGTGAGCGTATAGAGAAGACCCAAGGTTAGCCTGGCGAGGTCTAACCTGCAGCAGAAAGGGTAAGCATAGATCTGGCCCAGCCACACCCTTGTTTTCCCGTGGCGCTTATATAGTGTCTCAGCGGCAGTTACTCTATGATACAATGTAGTAACCCACCGGACAACCTTAATTAACCAATCATAACGTGATACATGAGTTTTAACCAATCAGGAACAGGATCCAAAGTTGCACCCAATCCATACCTGTCAACCATCCTGTTTTACCCGGGAAAACCCCTTATTTTTACCCCTCTTCCTGCCCCTCCCGTTTTATTAATTTCCCTGTATTTTCCCTTATTTTTTTTAAAAAATATCCTGACCGGAGCCCTCACAGGCGAAGCTGCAGTATTTTTTTTCCAGCCACCAGAGGTCGCTGTGTCGCAGGCTTTTCGCTTGTGGAAGGAGAGAGAGAGAAGGGGCGGGGGCGTTTCTCTTTCATTTCCCTTCCCTGCCATGGAGGCTTCGTTTTTACTACTGCTGTTCGTAGCCACCATGGAGTCTACTCTAGAGGTGAGCGATATTTCATATATGCAGGGGCAAGTCAGCTCTTGGTCTGGGGGCAGAGCCTTCTCTCTCATTCTCATGCTTTATTGAGCTGTTTCTGCCCTGCCTCCTGGGCTGGCTGGAGGATTCCATTTCTAGAGTTAACTTGGGAGGGGTGGGGGATGGGGGGATGGTGCTTGATCACTATATGAGAGAGAGAGAGGTGGGGGGTTCCGTTTCTGTTCTAGAGTTATCTTGGGGTGGGTGGGTGGGAGATGGTGCTTGATCACTATATGAGAGAGAGAGGGGGTTCCGTTTCTGTTCTAGAGTTAACTTGGGAGGGGTGGGGGGGATGGTGCTTGATCACTATATGCTAAAGGTTTCCCTTGCTTGAAAGCCAGTCGTATCTAGAGTGCCAAGGTTCGCCATCACAGTCATAGATTCCTACAGCGGCCAATTTTTAGAGCAAGAAGCTGCTTTTTGTACGAGAGAGCAGATCTAAAATACATGGGGAGAATTATCAGAGCTCAAGGGGATCTGAGTTAGGTAAAGGGTCACCCTTGCTCAAAAGCTAATCGTATCCATCTCTAGGGTTCAGTGCTCATCTCTGTTTCAAAGCCGAAGAGCCAGCGTTGTCTGCGTCTGCAGACATTTCCGTGGTCACGTGGCAGGCATGACTAGACACCAGAGCGCACGGAACGCTGTTACTTCCCACCAAAGTGGTCCCTATATATCTACTTGCAATTTCTTGCTTTCGAACTGCTAGGATGGCAGGAGCTGGGACAAAGACGGGAGCTCATTCCATCCTGCAGTACTCAGGAATCGAACTGCTGACCTTCTGCCTCCCAGTCAGTATCTTAGTCACTTAAGCCACTGAGTAAACAAGAAAGAAAACAAAACAAAAGTCCCCCAAGAAAATGGGGAAAGGGTTATTTGGCCCACACAGCTTTGTGTGGGCCAAATAACCCATTGCATCTACAATACCATCTAGCCATCTTATTATTGGCCACCCCCTTCTTTTATCCTCCACCTTTCCCAGCATCAAGGCTTTCTCAGTGAATCCTCTCTTCTCATTTAATGTCCAAAGTACTTTAGCGTCATTTTTACTATTTGACCTTTAATGAGCAGTCATGGTTGATTTCTTCCAGGATCAACCTATTTTTAACACCACATTTCAAAGGCATCTATTTTTCTGCCCTCAGGTTTCCTAATGGTCCAGCTCTCATACATTACCACCGGGAATACCATTGCTTTGACTATGCAGTTTTTTGTTTTTTCAAGGAGATGCTCTACTTTTAACTATGTTCTCTAGGTTTCTCATAGCTTGTTTCCCAAGCATCAGTCGCCTTTTTATTTCATGGCTGCAATCACCATCTGCAGCGATCTTTGATCCTAAGAAAGTAAAATCTGCCAGTCGTATCCAACTCTAGGGTACAGTGCTCATCTCCATTTACAGCCAAAGAGCCAGTGCTGTCTGTGTTTGCAGACATTTTCATGGCCATGTGGCAGGTATGACTAGAGCCCAGCAAGTCACATGGTTATATTTGGCCACGCCCACAGATTTGGCCACACCCACAGAGGGGTGTGACCAGAATTTCCCTTATTTTTAAATCCAAAAGTTGACAGGTATGACCCAATCGTAGAACTCTAATTAACATAAGGAACACGCCAAGAAGGGGAGAATATGCGCCAAATCTTGCTCTTAATTCTGATGGCGGGAAATCGCCAGATTGTCTTGCAAAGCATTGCCGGAGCAACTTTCAACTTCATTTGAATACACCACAGGAGACTTTTACCTAATTCTAGTATAATTCTGTCAAGTCACTCACTGACTAGAAATCATGCTCCATTTGCTTTTAAATTTGAAGGCAAGAGCTTTGATATTATTAGGGATCCCAAATCAACATAAGAACTTATAGAAATAAAGTTTTCTTCAAATGGCCCACTCTCTGTTTAAACTCTGCTTCATATTATTGAATGCTGTTTTAACTGCCCCAAAGCCAGTCATAGTTGACTCTAGAGTTTGGTGCTCATCTCTGTTTATAGCTGTCTGCGTCTGCAGATGTTTGTGTGGTCATGTTGCAGGCATGACTAGAAACCAGAGTGCATGGAATGCTGTTACCTTCCCATCGAAGTGTTGCCTATTTATCTACTTGCAATTTCTTGCTTTCAAACTGCTGGGTTGGCTCAGTCCATCCTGCAGCACTTAGGTCTTGAACTGCTGACCTGTCGAACCTCCATTCGTCAAGTTCAGCTTCTTAACCACTACAGTCCTAATATAAAATTTTATTCAGATGGTTTGCTTTCTAAACTGTGCATACAGTCAGTACTGTACCTGAAACTAAAAAAATTGGTTATCAAATATGCCTTGTTTGAGCATCACCTTGTGGCGGGATTGAAGAATTGTTGTTATCAAAGACACTCCTTGAATTTTTTCATGTCTAGGCGGGGAAAAGTAGAGATAGGAGAGAAAGATTCCAAATAAGTTTCTGATTCAAAATCTATATTTAGTTCATGCCTCCATGAAGAACCATCCTACCATTAGGTGAAAGGAGACAAGAACCTCATGCTTTGGGGTTTAGAGGGTCATGAAAGGGCAGCGAGTAAATCCTTATAGTCCACCCCCATTATCAGGGTCAGGTTCCAACACTTACTGTTATCATAATTGCATGAATAATAATAATAAAATAATAAATAAATAATATATAAATAATAATAATAATAATAATGAAATAACGGAAAATAGCAACCTCTGAAGATTACATTGTATATTGTCGTCTCTAGTGGCCGGTTCTGGTAATGCACCTTGGAAATATATTACACATTTACACAATATTTTAGCAAGTATTTTTTCGCCATGGATAAGCTAAGCAAAGCAATCACACTTATATACTGCCCCATAGCGGTATAGTGCATTCTCTGGGTGGTTCACAAGTTAATTAGCATTTTGCCCCCAATATGTTGGGTACTAATTTTACTGACCTTCCTTGGAAAGATGGAAAACAGAGTCAACCTTGAGCCCTGGTGAGGATCGAACTCACAATCTTTTAGTTGCAGTACAGCAGTTTAACCACTGCACCACCAGGGCTCCTAGAATTTCATTGGCATTATAATACACACACATACAAAGCTGCATGGTCTACAAAAGAAATCCAAAACCAGGCTTGGATCCCATCTGTATAGGACCATTAAAACATCTGCCCTGAGGTAGCCAACTCATTGTCTTTTTAAAAAAGGAGGAGGGACTCTGAACAGAACATCCCTTATTTTGGTTTAATATACATACAAGTTGAGGGGTGCAGAAGCAGCAATGTTGATCAATAAATCTTATTCTTTATTTTCTCTTTTACCCCTTCTGGTGTCAAGGGAGATACAGTACAAAGTTCTTGCTTTGGCACTTCTAGCAGCCTCCACTGGCCTTATTTGGTGTTCTGGTAAATATTTATTTGGTGTTATCTCTCCACCTCTGGGTCTGCCTTGTGGTCTTTGTCATTCATCTGGCCCGCGCTGCCCATCGCTCCAGGAAGCGGAAGTAAAACGTACCCGTACGGAGGAAGGGTTAACCCGGAAAAGCCTTAACCATACTGGCGCGTTTTACTTCCGCTTCCGGGAGCGACGAGGGCTGCACGGGCCGGATGAATCACAGTAAACCCATTCGTGTGGATTCACAGGAGGCTTGGGCTTCTGGGAATTGAAGGCCAAGAACATCTGGAGTGCCAAGGTTCGCCATCACTGCTCTAAATCATAGAAAAAGTAGGAATCGCGTCCAGCTTTATTGACATGCAATTAAAAACCTCCTCCTCCTCCTTGTGTTGCATTACTTCCTGTTTCCGGCTGCTTTCTGGGCGTTGTAGTCCTGTCCAGCCTCTCTCCGGAACCTTTTCCTCTTAGAGATCAGTATCCCCCGTCCCATACAAAACTACAATTCCCATCATGCATTATTGCGCCTTGCCCGTCGAGACCAGGAAGAAGCTTATCCTGCTGCAAGTTTGGGGGTCTTGTTAAGGACGTGTAAGCCGGAGGGAGGAAGTGGTTGTTGTGGACATTATGCAGCGTTTTTGGCTATAGGGTCGTGTATGTCCCGGATACAGTAACCGTGCATTGGGGGAGCAACGCAATGCTTCCAAAAATCCAGCTGCTTCACACCCCGATCCTTCCTGAAAGATGTTGCAAGCTAAGAAAACTTTCCTGGTTCCCTAAATGAAATTATAAATTATTATTTTTTTATCCCCATTCTGTGCTTTTTCTCTCTGCCCCCCACCCCAGCCCCCCGCGCCAGATTGGGAAGAGGTTGTGAATGAATAGGTGGGGAAATAGCAAAACCACCCGAAATCCTGAGGTGGAGCTTGGTGAGCCTGCAGCAATCGGGGCGAGAGAGAGAGAGAGATCCTAAGCGCACTGCGTTAATAAAAGGAGAACTTGGGATTCTGTAACGATGATAAGGAACGACTTGGCGGCGGGGATCGGCGGGGCAGGGGGGCTTTTAAGGAGCAGCGAGCCCCTTTCCCTGTCCCCCGTGGCCTCCCCGGCGGCTTCTTTGCTGGAGGACGCGGCGGATCTACTAGTGGCGCAGAGGGATTTCGCGGCGGCCCTGGACAGGTGTGAGCAAGGCTGCGAAAGCCTCCTAGACGAGCCAGAGAACGAGGAACGCGCTAGGTACGGAGTGAGTTAGGGCTGGCCAACTGGGGAAGGGGTGTGTTTGTGTCAGACCTTGGGGAGATGCCTTGTTTGCACTGCCAATCTCAGAAATGGCCTAAGGCAGTAGTGGTTAACCTTGGCACTCCAGGTGTTCGTGGACTTCAATTCCCAGAAGTCCAAGTCTCTGTGAATCCACATGAATGGGTTTACTGCACATATGCAGTAAACCCATTCATGTGGATTTACAGAAACTTGGGCTTTTGGGAATCCAAGTCCAAGAACAACTGGAGTATGTGCAGTAAACCTATTCGTGTGGATTCACAGAGACTTGGGCTTCTGGGAATCGAAGTCCAGGAACAACGAGTATGTGCGGTAAACCCATTCATGTGGATTCACCGATACTTGGGCTTCTGGGAATTGAAGTCCAAGAACTGGAGTATGCACAGTAAACCCATTTGTGTAGATTCACAGAGACTTGGGCTTCTGGGAATTGAAGTCCAGGAACAGCTGGAGTGCCAAGGTTAGCCACCACTGGCTTAAGGGATTGCGGGCATTATAGCCCAGAAGAATGTTGTCAAACTGTAGGGGGAAGTACTGTTCATTTCCGAGTTTGGAAAAGTAACGGATTTGGACTGACTGAGCGCCCATCGCCTGTCCCAGCTCCTGCCGACCTAGCAGGATTGTGATTAGCAATCTTGATTTAGTTTACAGGTCTAGGAGTGGAAGAGGATGTTGTAAGTCAACTATTCATGATCTGGATGTTGCTTGCAGATTCCTATTGTTCCTTATCGCTAAAAAATTTCTAATTTCACACGTGATGTCTCTTTGTTGAACCAGCTCTGAAACACTGAAATGCTCCTTATGCGTTGTGGGCATCCAGGCTCTGGCAGAGATGAACCGATGGAGAGAAGTCCTGCCTTGGATTTTGCAGTACTACCATGATCCTGAATGTTGGCCTCCTCAAATCCTAGAACTATGGTGAGTTCTGCTTCTTTGTGAGTGCTTGATTTTTATGGCAGGCGTAAATTGGACTCTAGCTTATACCACTTCACCTTGCACTTGGGGGACTCACATGGCTGAATCATTTTCTCTCTAGTTTCCTCCATATAAAAAATCCTGATATCAAGGGCAATGGCTGCAGCTTCTCTGTGGTATGTCAGCTTTCTTTGTTCTAGAATCTGATTTTATGTTGAGGAAGGTACATTCTGTCATGGGATCCCTTTACTTGCAAACTGAAGCAGTACTGGCCAGCATGGATTTACCACTTTAGTGTAACTCTAATTCAGGAAAGGGCAATTTCAATAGGGTATGTTTCAGATTTGCTGACAGCCTGAAGGTCATGATCCCAAAGGGGAGGCTGATGGGATGGGTGTGGCCAAAGATGATAATCTGAATGTTTTTATTTGGGTAAAGTAATTTTTAAAATACCATGGTTATGTATCGTACAAAGGCCGCAATTGCTTAGTGGTCAAAACACTGAACTTGACTGGAAGGTTGGCTGGTCAGCAGTTTGAGACTATACGGGCATGTTTTACTTCCGCTTCCGGTAGTGACGAGGGCAGCGCGTGCCGGATGAATCGCAGTAAACCCATTCATGTGGATTCACAGGGTGCTTGGGCTTCTGGGAATTGAAGTCCAAGAACATCTGGAGTGTCAAGGTTCACCATCATGGAACTAGAACATGGGGATATTTTAACTGAAACAGTCCCTTTATAAGAACCAACATTCCTTAATATTTTTTTTTAAATGGAGGGGACTTAGGGGCTGGAGTTTTAGGAGGAAAGAATGGCCCTGCTTAGTTGTGGATCCCTCTGTGGCCACTGCCAATCTGTGACCTCTCACAGATTACTCCTGAGGAGCATGACTCTCAATGAGAAAATGGTTCTCCACCCTTGTACTTTATGGCCAGAATCCTGTTGCTTACATGATAGTGTAAGGGCAATCGTACAAGTGCTTGGAGCCATTTGACAGCTGTCTGCTGTGTTCAGCCAATCCAGTTGTGCAAATAATTATATGACCAGCAGCTTGGAGGAAGGAGCTCGCTGGACAGGGAACAACATAAAAGGAGGATATGGTTGAGGAACTCAACCACCCCCACATCACTTGGAGGACCCAGAATAGACTGGGGGTCAGAATCCCTAAATGCAAGACCAACATACTCAAATGGGGGCTGCTGGCAGACAACAACATGCTGTGTGAATGTGGAGAGATACTGAATCTGGCTCATTTACTGGTCTGCCGATTACTGCCAGAAACATGTATCACTGAATATTTAACTTTGGCCAATGACAAAGCCAAGATGGTGGCTTCGTTTTGGTAGTCCAAAGTTTGATTTGGACATGAAAGAAGAAGAAACGACAGCTAGCACAGCTAGAAAACTATTTGCCCTTATGTATGTAGTCGTCTGCAGTATGATTTTGACTAATGTCAAGTACTCTGAGAATGTGTACAGGTAAATCCAATTGTGTTACTGTCATATTAATATTTTGTTCCTCTGATGTTCTCTCTCAGTATCCTCCTCCACAGCAAAGTAGAAGAACCTCAATTGATGCTAGAAATTGGCAATGACTGGCTGTGTTCTTCTGGCAACCAAAACGAACATAGTTACGGCCTTTTGGTTCAGCTGTACCTGTTTCACGTGTTGTTGCCGCTTGGGTGCTTTGCAGAAGCAGAGGACTTGGTCCAAGGCTGCAAAGCCCTGAGTGTAGAGCAGGAGCTACTGGCACATAAGAGCATTCAAGAGAAGAAATGTCAGTGGCTGCGGCAGGAAGAGGAGGACCTCATTCCTCAAGAACAGCCAGATGTGGCGTGGAAGCAACAACTGGGTAAGTTTTCATTTTAGCAGCTTCACGGGTGAAATCAATGGCAAGATTCCTTTTGGTTACTTATGCCAATGTAAATGCAGTGGCGTAATTTGGAGGAAACAGTTGTTGCCGGTTGTTGCTTTTAATACCTCTTTGTATGCTGGTTTGTACAATAAGGTGATACATTAGTTCAGTGATGTTGAACTTTTTAGAGACCGAGTGCCTGAGAAGGAGGAGGCAGCACTTAGGCAGGCAGTGTGTGCCCACACATCCAGTCTCTGTGAATCCATACAAATTGGTTTGATGTGCTTACGCAGAAGAATAGATGCCTTTGGTAGTGTTAGAGGAGAGTTTTGAGAGTCCCCTGGACAGCGAGGAGAACAAATAGGTCGATCTTAGAAGAAATCAACCCTGACTGCTCCTTAGAAGGTCAAATAGTAAAGATGAAGCTAAAGTAGTTTGGACATCAAATGAGAAGAGAGGATTCACTTGAGAAAGCCTTGATGCTTGGAAAGGTGGAGGGCAAAAGAAGAAGGGGTCAGCCAAAGATGAGATGGCTAGATGGTATTGTAGATGCAATGGGCGCAGAGCTGGGCGGCCTGAGGAGGATGGTGGAAGACAGAGGTGCCTGGCGGGTAATGGTCCAAGGGTCGGAATCGACTGTGCGACTGAACAACAACAACTCCCAACACTGACGTCATACAACAACACAGAGACTTGGGCTTCTGGGAATTTATGTTCAAGAACAACTGGAGTGCCAAGGTTAGGCATCATGGGCCTATGCCACAAAGGCCTTCAGCCTGGCCTTTCTTTAGGTGAGCACAATTTAGATGCGGGTCTGGCATCTGAAACTCCCATAAGGGAAAATTCTGTGATTTAAAACCAGCAAAAACTACTACCCCCTTCCCTTGTACATGCTTACCTCATTCTCCAAGAAGGAAGGACAAAGAAGACTCACTTCTCACAGGCTTTTGTGTGTGTCTCTGCTTCATTGCAGTATACTCCAGATGTATTGGATTACATGTCCCATTGCCCTCAGCCTGTTTGGAGTGATGGGAGATTTAGCTCACTGCCTCTGGACTGAACAGGATCGCAGTGATGGCTAACCTTGGCACTCCAGCTGTTCCTGGACTTCAATTCCTAGAAGCCCTGATCAGCAGGAGTGCTGACTTGAACTTCTGGTAATTGAAGTTCCAGAACAGCTGGAGTGCCAAGGTTAGCCACGAGGGGGGATAGAGCAAAGTTTCTCAACCTTGGGCCCCCAGATGTTCTTGGACTTCAATTCTCAGAAGCCTCAGTCAGCAAGTGTAATGACTTGGGCTTCTGGGAACTGAAGTCAAAGAACACCCGGCAACCCAAGGTTGAGAAACCCTGGTGTAGAGTACAGCTGCTATACTTCATTGTCTTAAGCAAACTGGCTTTTCACATTACACTTTCTTGGTTTGCAATGAGGTTTACCTTTAGTGGAGAAAGGTTCATGGCTTGCAAAAATCACTAACAAGAGAGGGGAGAATCTAGATTCTGCATTTGTAACAGTGATAAGGTGCACGGGTTGCCATGTAGAAGGTGCAGAGTTTAAACCATGATAGCACCAGGTAAAAGAACCAGTTAGCCAATTTTGAAAAAGATTCTAGCCTGGCACTAGGGAGGCAATGATAGTTAGAGGAGCCAATACTGGGCTAAATGGAGAAATAATGAAATACTGTACAGTAATCTGACTTGGTATACAATATTTTTTTTCTGTTCCTGTTTTTCACTGGCATGAACTCACAACTTATTGTTGTGAACGTTCAGAAGATATGAGAGAAGGAAAATATTTTGGTTTCTTTCTAGCAGAATATGTGTAGACGTATTGGCGGTAGACTCACAGTAAAGCAGGAGAAACCATTAAAAGCAAACTCCTAATCTTTATTAAAGAAGTTGCATTCCAGAGAAAAAAATCTAAAACTTAATCCTAACTAGATAGATATACACATTAGAAGACACATGGGAGAGAAATTACACATCTCTCCCTTCAAGGAAACAAGACAAGAAGAGTAAGACTGATAAACAGAATAGAAGAGTATCATTATTCCTGATGGATATCATATACCTATGGTGGGAATATGTAACTCTCTAAATATAACTATTTGTAGCTCCCATCACCTCTTACCCTTAACTGAGGTGACTAGAGCTGATACAAGCTATGGTATAACAAACACCAGAACTCCTTTGCTTCACCTTAGATTCTTCTTCCCTGTTTAGGCCAGATGTGAAACTGCCAAAATGAAGGCACCTTTTGGTATGTTCATTCTGCAGTTCCCTTCGCCTGACCAAGTGTGAGAAAGATTGGCTGGCAACACAAGGTGGCCGTTACCAAGGGATGCCCGATTATGGTTCAAAAATACCACAATCTTCGAGGAGGCTCTTTTTGTGTACCCCCACCTTAGATCATTTCTAGACAATGTGGTTATTCAGTGGTGACTGTATAACTAACTGAATGTGCAACCCAGACATTTCGTCTATCATCTTGCAATTCCGTACCAGAATAATTTCCATTTCCTAGTATACCATCTAGTTCACTAGTCTTTCAATTACTTCAGTGGACATAATTGACACAGATAGCAGGCGTACTAGGGGCAAGAGCACCATCCAGATCAGATCTTGGAAAAGTTGCTATTGTGGGCGGCTGCCAGTATCCTCCCACCCTTCAGCTGATTACTCATACAGTATGTGCAAACTCGCCCCAATAGCCTTTAAGGTCTTCATAATTGCAAGGAGGTTAACCAGTGGCCTTCTAAATAAGGTTAGAATCCTATCCTCCTTCAAATTTGACTTTGCAAGCTCAACCATTGGGCATTGTGGTAAAAGGACATCCAGAGGGCCTGAATGTTGGCCACCCTGTTCTTAAGTGATCTCTCCCTTCTACTTTCTTGGACTTCAGGTTCTGTGCCGCAAAGGATATTGACTGTTTTGACACAGCTGAGAAGAACACTAGAATCCTTAGCAGACCAGCTCTGTTCAATCCCCTATAAAAAGACACTCCTGGCTGCTTTCTTGTTGTGTCTCATTGTGATGAGACTTGACCCAGGTATGTATGAGAGACTGAGAGAGAAAGAGTGAAGGGAAAGCACCCAGATAGTATTACCTATGACTTTGAATTTCTGGAGAATCAGAAATGGAGAGTCTTGGACTCTAGAGAATGGTCATTAGAATAGGTTTGTCTAGGACAGGGGTTCTCAACCTACAGCCCACAGGCCGGATCTGGCCTGCAGTGCCATTTCATGTGGCCCACTGCCCTTGCTCCCGCCGCCCTCACTCCCACCACTGCCTGCAGATGCGTTTTACGGCAGCATTTATAACAGCTGTAGACACATTTTACAGTAGCCTGGTCTGGTCAGCTGTCTGAGGAAGCATGACCCAGCCCACATCTGGAAAAGGTTGAGAACCCCTGGTCTAGGACTTAATGGTGCTCGACCAAGATGTGGATTTCTGGAATGACTTGCAAAGTTATTACAGGTGGGCTTGTAGGTTTCTGAAACTGACTTGTTCATGCAGCAGAGACCAGGTTTCAGGTATCTGAGACAGAAAAGAATAATGGCAGCAAATAAAACTGAAGTCCGCAGGTCAGGGGACAGGTGGGTTGGGTCTTTGGAAAGTACTGTAACTAGAAGGAGTTATTCAGTTGCAACTACTATCAACCCTAGTCTTCATTATCAATTGTTAAGAAAGATGTGACTTAAAGTCCAAAAGTATCAGGTGTGCCACATCCGGGCTACTTGCTGATTCAGATGAAAAATGAAAGCATTTTTTTCCATTTTTCTTTTCTAGCCTCTCCTACTTCTCTGCCATTCCTGTACAAACTAGTCCAGCTCTTCCATCAAGCCCGGTTGGCGGTATTTTCTCCACACCACAAGTCTACCCTGCAAGAATAAGTGACTCTACCTTCTGATGGTGACACCATGCTGACCAAATGTAAACTGGCCTTCCAGCTGTTGAGGGAAGATGGGCACTGCAGGTCCCTTGAAGGTCTAGTGATCTGGACTCAAGACCATTTCAGCTGGAAGATACAGTTGTGACCAGCTCACCTGTGTTGACCTTTCTCCATATGGTGGGACCATTTGCTTTATAATCCACCAGCCAGCTGGGTTTGTATATGTGTCAGTGGGTTCTAGTCCAAAATGATAACATTTTCAGCTTCTTTACAGAGCTGAAAAGATAATAAACTGTTAAACCATTGTAGTCTAACTCCTGTTGTTCACAGTTACAATCTACAAATCTAAATTTTTCAAGTTCTAGGTCTGGGGTTCTCAAGATTTTCCTGCCATGGGCTGCACCACGTCCCCTCAGACAGCTGAGTGGGCAGGACACGTGGTTCCCCCATTGTAAATGCTGCCGTAAACTGCGGTGGGCACACTTTGCGCAGTTGTGGGCACATTTACGGTTGTCATAAACACGTCTGCTTCTGCCGGTGGTGGGGTCATTGCTGCGGACCTGATGATTTGCAGTCCGGCCCATGGGCTGTAGGTTGTAAACCTCGTTCTAGTTCTTTTGTCTGGCTGCCATGTTTCCCACACCCCAATCAGTTTCTGTGCTCACCATATCTTCAAGGATCAAGCAGAAATCCTGTCACCAGCTCATCTTTTCCTGGCATGGAGATGGAGTGAAGATGAGCAAAGCTTCATCTCTGATTTTTCTCTCACACACATAGTTGTAAAAGCACAAGACTTGTGCCAGGAAGGAAAAGGTGACACCCATTGTAGTCTTGCTTGAATTAAATAACATTCAAATGTTCAGGTCTTTATCTGAAGAAGAGCTATAATATATTTATGAGCAAATTATCTGGTTAATTGCATCAAACAGCATTTGATACAGGCAATATTTTTAGTTTGGAATGAGTTTGCAAAAGTTAGGAAGGTTGAAAAGAAAAAATTAAAATATTCATTCATCACCCTCCCCCCGTGCCATTTAATGTATGTTTCAGGAAAAAAAGACTCTAAAAAGAAGTTAATAGCTCTGCCCTTGCTATTTATATTTTTTTAATGAAATGTATCCACCAGTCTTTTCAGGGAAAGGATAGTAGAACAGTAACAAGGCATCATCTGGGCAGGACTTCTGTTTATCCTGCTTTATATTGGTGAAATCACTCGGGTAATTCATTGAGACAGATATGACAGTTTACGCTTGCAAATCCCTATAAAGGAGAACCCACAAGCTATTTGTGTAACTCTAAATTCAGTGGGAAGGTAAACAGTGTTCTGTGTGCTCTGATGTCTAGTCATACCTGCCACATGACCACGGAAACGTCTGCAGAAGTAGACAGCGCTGTCTCTTCGGCTATGAAACTGAATGAGCACTGAACCCTAGAGTTGGATACGACTGGCTTTTGAGCAAGGGTGATCTTTACCTTTACCTAAATTCTTTGAACTGCTGCTGCTGATGACTCGTTACACAGTACATTCATTTCTAATTCTCTAATATCAATCTGCATATGTTTAGTTAGTTTTATTCCTTTTTATTTTAGATATAGATATTTAAAAATCTGCACTTTTAGCTCCTCAATGGCATCCTTTGGGCATTTTAAGGTCACAAATACAAAATGCAACATTAGATATAGTCCAATGCTGAGCAAAGGAGATGAAGCCAGTGAAAACATTACTTGGCTACAGCTGTGGGGTGAGATGGAGCAGAAGGAGAGGAGGAAATTAGCCTTGTTTGCAGCTTGTGGGTACAGCTCACTCAACCACACAACTAACTGGGAAACTTTGGACCAGTGAAACTCAGCTTTAGCTACCCCATAGGATGGTTTTGAAGATAAAGTGAAGAATGGGACATCCATGTGTGCTCCTTGTTCTCATTTGGAGATCTCAGGATAACTATGTAAGAAATGAATTTTTAAAAATACATAGACAAGAAGAATGATTTGTGGTTATGCAAAGATGTGCTCATTTACACATTCAGATGTTTGTAGGCAAAATGAAATGGTAACGCTTTCATCTTGCCACTTCTCTATCTGTCAGAAGGAGGAAAAGTTTTGATTTCTCTGTAGGGAAATCAATCAGTTTCTATATAAAACCAACATATCAGGGAGGAAGATTTAGCCCTTCTTTCTTGGCATGTTCTGCATTAGTTGCAGGGTTGTATCTCAGTGGTAGAAGCATCTAAACATGCAGCCTTTACCTCAAGCTGGAACTGGTAGAGGAAAAATCATGATAGTGCTCCTTTCTGATGAGAGAACATAAAGAGACCCAAGCAGGAGAAGACTCCATCGTACATAGTGGCCACCTACACATGGATGTTGCTGGGCCCACCTCCTGAATATGGGTAATCAGTGATGTGTATGAGCAACAGGAGGAATTAGGTTGCCAGGGGTGATTATGACCTTCCTACCCTGCTCTGTGATGTTTAAGGGCACTTCTTAGGGGTATCATGCATGGCTTGGGCTTCTTGGCGCTAAGCTGCCTAGAAGCCAGACAGCA
This sequence comes from Bradypodion ventrale, assembly GCA_035047345.1. Lineage (NCBI taxonomy): Eukaryota > Metazoa > Chordata > Lepidosauria > Squamata > Chamaeleonidae > Bradypodion > Bradypodion ventrale. Next base: position 238,864,176 of record JAWDJE010000005.1, read on the forward strand.
GTGGGAACATCAACATCCACAGCTGCTGTTGCAGATCAAGAAGGGAAGTGAGCACCACTGGAAGCATCATGGTAAGAAAGGGAGGCGAAGGGAAGTTTTCTCCCAACTGGGAGGGTGCCTAAGGTCCAGGACAGTGGGCTGGACAAGGTAATGAGGGCAAAATCTTCCTTTTGCTGTTCACTCTCCTGAAAGCCTAGGCTGCGATGAGGAACCTTTGTCCTGCCAGATGTTTTGGGTGTCACCTGCAACCTTCACACATTGACCATGCTGGGTAGAGTTGAAGGTCAGAACATCTGGAGGGGGAAAGGTCCTTTGTCCTAGGCTTAAGCAGATAGAGGACAAAAGCAGCTTAAGGATGTAGAACAGGGGGGAAGATGGATGGAATATGGGGATATAAAAATGTCAATTCTGGATCGATAGGTAAAGGTAAAGGTTTCCCTTGCTCGAAAGCATCGATAGAATGTAGGGATTTGGAGCAGAATTTTGTAGCAGCCAAATTCAGGGCCAGCACTGGTGGATTCTGGGAATGTCAGTTATAAAAAGCAACTTCTCCAAACTGGGAAAAAATGCAGGAGAAGGCAAAACAAAGTTTTACTCAAAAAGGCAAAGGGATTTGAGTGTTTAGTTCTTGAAGGTGTAGGTTTGGATTAGAGGTGTGGAGGTATGTGTGTTTTGGCTACAGCTCCCAGAAACATGTTACCCGGGAATTTTGGGAACTGTAGTCCAAGAACACTAATCTGTGCTCCCTCTGGTTTGAATCCCTGTATATTCTACCAGGTTTGTGATGCTGAAGGATGTTTGCTGCTTCTTTTATCTGACAGGCTCCTCATCAATAATATATTTTTTTTTGAAGTGGTAGCTGTGCTAGTCTGTGCAAGCATATCAGAGAGTAAACAAAACAAAAAAAGACCAAATGAAATAAAACATGTTGTGGCACCTTAAAGACTAACTCCTGTATTTTAATGTTAGCTTTCGTGGATCAAGTCCACTTTGTCAGACATAAGAGTGAGTTTTCATGGTACTGTATCAATTTATACATATCAAGTACGGAACCCCACAGTAGTTGGTTGGTTTAACAGATAGGTTTGCAAATCTATATACCTAAAATCAAGATGTTGTCATATTTGTTACCCCTAACCCACACCACCTTGGCCCCCACCGCCCCAGAAACCCGTGCCCCGCCTACCTGGAGTGCCTGGCCAGGTCACGTGGGTTACCGGCAGCACCCCCCACAGTCCATCATCCCAAAAGGGTCGCACCAAGGGTCCCCCACCCACCCGGAAGTCCGCTGAGGGCAACCGGTCGGAAGTCCACCGAGGAGGACCAGGCATGAACAGCAGGCCAGGTCGGCCTGCGCTGCTCATGCCCCAAACAAGGGCTCTGCCTCTACCTGGATATCCGAGTTCCAGACAGCAGCCCAAGAGGCGTGCCAGCCATTCCACAGCCAGCGAAGCAGGGGACACTGCGGGACCACTTCCCCGCCACCGGTGAAGCAGGGGGCAAGTCACGGAGCCGCAACACCACTTCATCATCACCACCGCCAAATCGGGACAGCCCCGGCCCCAACAGGCGCACCACAAATGCAGGGCTGCTTCCCTGCCGCCAACGAAGCAGGGAACCTCATTGGAGCCTCCCGCCTGGGGTGCTCGAGCCGCAGGGAACCACAGCGACAAGGCCGCCGCATGTGGTCGCAGCACCCACCACGGCTCCACTGAGTGAGGCGAGGCCGCTGCAGGCAAGAGTTCCCAAACCAGCGAAGTGGGTACCCCCTGCTAGTCAGTGTACTATTTACAACCAGTAATAACATACAATCAGTATGGTTATTTACAACCGTAATAACAGAAGATCCCTGATAGGGGTTAGTTTGGTTATTGTGAAGTTTGTTCTGTTAAATTGTTGGAAAATAAACATTCTGACATTACACATCTGCTAATGAGTTGATCAATAATAGTTACACGCCAGACAAGTACAATATACTTCACTTCACAATTGGGAATAGCTGTACCTGTTGAATTTTACTAGTGCAGGTGGATGAGAATTTAGTTTGGTTTTTTAATTTTAAAAACTTTCCAATTTTCCATACATTTGATTCTAAGTTAATCAATTCTAGGTTAATCTTCAGTACAGTAATAAGAGAAACAGAGGTTTTATAAAATTTTATTTAAAAAATTATAAAAGCAATGCCTCCTGGCATCCATTTCAAGGTTTCCCTAGATTTAGCTATAAACCAGAGTTCAGCCAAAGAGCCTGTTACAAGTTACAAACGTCTGCCCAGAAATATGCAAGGAATGATTTTAGAAGTTTCAGTCTGAGCATATCTGGAATAATTTTCTGCCTGATTGGGCCAGAAGAAACAAGTATGAGGCTTTCCAAACATGGTGTCTTGAGGAAGACCTATGTCTTGTTGCCGCTAGTGCTATTTCAATACCAGCAAATCTGGGGAAAGTTACTTTTTTACTCAGTTAACCAGGAAATATATGGATGGGTCTAAGGGTCTTTCATACGTATGCATGCAACTACAGTAGAACCTCAGATAAAGTCCAAACTCCATTCCACAAGTTTGAACTTTATCTGATTTTGGACTTTATCCGAATCAAATGGGCCATATATCAGATAACGTCCAAAAATGGACTTTATCTGAGGTTCCTATACCAAATACCTTGGATAACGTCCATTTTTTAGCGGTTTTGGACTTTATGCGATGTATTATGTGTGCATGAAAACCAGGACTTTATCCGAGTCTGACATTATCTGAATTGGACTTTATCCGAGGCACCACTGTACATAAAGGTTCAAGAAGGACTATGCCCACCTAAAGGGCACAAGATATGATGGTGTGTTGTATCTCTTTCTTCTGATTTGCCCATGTCCTCTGGTCTATAGCGTGAATGCATCTCTGTTCATGTGGGCCAAGCTGGAGTGCAGATAGGCAATGCATGCTGGGAACTTTTCTGCCTGGAGCATGGCATCCAGCCAGATGGCACCTTCAAGGAAGATGCCAAGAGCACCTGTGATGACTCCTTTGCAACATTCTTCAGAGAGACAGGCAATGGGAAACACGTGCCACGTGCTATCATGGTGGATTTGGAGCAAACTGTAGTCGGTGAGTCTGTCAGTAAGATAGGAATAAGAGAGGAGCATTATTCTGCGCGACCTCTCTTTCTAACAATTGATATTTACATCTCTTTCTCTCTCACTCTCTTGCTTTTGCTTCTTTTGTACTTGGTGCAATTTGACAAATGGTTCCAACTACAAAGACACTGCGGTGGCTCAAGTGGTTAAGATGCTGAACTTGACAACTGGAAAGTTGGAGTTCAATTCCCGAGTAGTGCATGAAGGATTGAGCGCCCGCCTCTGTCCCAGCTCCTCCCAACCTAGCAGTTTGAAAGCAAGAAATTGCAAGTAGATAAATAGGGACCACTTCAGTGGGAAGGTAAACAGCGTTCTGTGGACTCCTGTGTTGAGGCATGCCTGCTACGTGTCCACAGAAATATCTGCAGACACAGATAGCACTGGCTCTTTGGTTTTAAACATAGATGAGCACTGAAACTTAGAGTCAGATATGACTGGCTCTTGAGCAAGGGCGACCTTTACCTACCAACTACATTGCCTATGGCCACAGTGGCTCAATGGTTAAGATGCTTGACAACTGGAAGGTCGGCAGTTCGAGACCGGAGTGCTGTGTGATGGAGTGAGCTTCCATCGTCCATCCTAGCTCCTGCCAACCTAGCCGTTTGAAAGCAATAAATTGCAAGTAGATAAATAGGTACCACTTTGGTGGGAAGGTAACAGCATTCCCTGTGCTCTGGTGTCTGTCTAGTCATGCCTGCCACATGATCACAGAAACCTCTGCAGACGCAAACAGCGCTGGCTTGTTGGCTGTAAACGGAAATGAGCACTGCTCCCTAGAGTTGGATATGACTGGCTTTTGGGAAGAAAAATTCCACTGTTAGAATTGGATGTTTTCAGTACTTAAGAGATTTTCTCTTCTAGAAGACAGTGCTCTGCAACATAGCCTGTTTGTCTATACAATATTCATTATTTTAAATTTTTGGTAGTTTTGTATGTAATGCCACAGAGGACAAAAACTTTGGAAATGTATTATAGACCTTTACTAGATTGAAATGTCCAGCCGGCTCCTAGATGGCACTTGACTATATCAGATTGCCTTCTGAAAGCTGGTTATCTTTTGCAATACAGCCTTTATGTTTTACTCTCCGTCTCCAGACTTGACTTTTCTTTTCCAGATGAAGTGCGAGCCGGCACTTACTGTCAACTTTTCCACCCGGAACAATTGATCACTGGCAAGGAAGATGCTGCAAACAATTATGCTCGTGGTCATTATACCATAGGGAGAGACAGGATCGAAATAACGTTGGATCGCCTTAGAAAACTGGTAAAGGAGAATTCACTGAATGTAGCAACTGGAGTTTCCTGTTTTGCTTGCTCTGAGATTGTTAGTAAAGAATCTGTTTTATTCATACAGGCCAAATTTGTAACATAGGACACATAAGACCAAGCAATGCAGGAGTTATCTTTGCTCAATTAGTTTAAAAGGCAGGGATTTCACTAAGTCGACATATGCTGAGTAGGGCGGCATACAACTAAACTAAACTAAACTAAACTAAACTAAACTAAACTAAACTAAACTAAACTAAACTAAACTAATTCTATCCACTGGTGGTAGAGTTGCCAAAATTCTCTCCCACAAAACCGGGACAGAAATATACGTGACAAAAATGGGTGGGTTATCTACAAAATAGCCTATTTTTAAACAAACATAATATGATGACAGGCGAGGACATTAAGATTTGTCTCCAGGTATACTCCAACTCCGATGTGGCAGGAAATCACTCATTTGATGGCGAGAGTTTGAATTTATTTTAATGGTGGTTTGTTATAATACACAATCAGTAAGTTTTAAAAATCCGGGACTTTAACCTGATTTTTATTGAACTGGACGGGACCATTTTTCCGACCTTGAATCCTGGACAATCCCGGTTTTCCGGGATGTATGGCAACCCTAAGTGGTGGACTCCAAAAAGTTTTACTGCCACACTGTGGGTGTGGTATGGTGGGTGTGGCCAGGGGGAAGCCCTGTGCTGCACCCGAATTAGAATTACTTTATTTCAAAACTTGGATGGGCCAGAATTTCTGCTACCGGTTCTGGTGAACTGGTGTGAACCTGCTGATGCCCACCACTGATTCTATCTGATTAATGCCCCTTCCTCCAAGAACTGACTTTAGTTTTGTGTCCCTTTTCCCAGCAGGAATAGGCCACAAATCAAATAGGGAATGGATCCTCAAAATTACAAATGGCAAGGACTATATAGAGAAAAAGGGTGAGGGAGGAAATGTCTTCTTAACCTTTTTAGCTCTGTATTTTCAGTCTATTCAAACTGGTCAGAATGGGATAATGTACAATAGTTTCCAATAAGAAGTCATATGAGGAATATTAAGTTTGAAAGCTCTCATGTCTTATTCCTTCTCATGGAAAAAAACCATTAAATCATGATTATCTTTTTAGGCTGACACCTGTTCTGGGCTACAAGGATTCCTGATTTTTCACAGTTTTGGAGGTGGCACAGGTTCTGGCTTTACTTCCTTACTGATGGAGCGCCTCTCTGTGGACTACGGCAAGAAGTCCAAGCTGGAGTTTGCCATCTATCCAGCCCCACAAGTTTCCACCGCTGTTGTGGAGCCCTACAACTCTATCCTGACCACCCACACTACTTTAGAGCACTCCGACTGTGCATTCATGGTGGACAATGAGGCCATCTATGACATCTGTCGGCGGAATTTGGACATCGAACGACCTACCTACACCAACTTGAACCGTCTCATCAGCCAGATCGTCTCCTCCATCACTGCTTCTCTGCGCTTTGACGGTGCCCTCAACGTGGACCTGACAGAGTTCCAGACCAACCTGGTGCCCTACCCTCGAATCCACTTCCCCCTGGTGACCTACGCACCCATCATCTCTTCTGAAAGAGCCTACCATGAACAGCTCTCTGTGGCTGAGATTACCAGCTCTTGCTTTGAACCTAGCAACCAGATGGTGAAATGTGACCCTCGCCATGGGAAGTACATGGCCTGCTGCATGCTCTACCGTGGTGATGTGGTGCCCAAAGATGTCAACGTAGCCATAGCTTCAATCAAGACCAAGAGAGCCATCCAGTTTGTGGACTGGTGCCCAACTGGCTTCAAGGTGAGGAGTTGGTTTTCCTTCTCAATTGGAGGACATCAAATATTCTCAATCATGTAGGATTTAAGTAACATCTCTCAGTGTCTCTGTGCATGCATCCGAACATGCTTTGTTGTATAATTAGAAGTATAATCATGTCAGTCCTCTCTTCAGGGCAGTACTTAGGAGAAAAACTCAAATTTTAGACGAAGTGGAGTGAAATAAAAACAAGCAATCATACTTATATACCACTCCATAGAGCTTAGTGCACTCTCTGGATGGTTCACAAGTTAATTAGCATTTTTGCCCCCAACATGCTGGGTACTCATTTTACCGATCTCAGAAGGATGGAAGGATGGGTCAACCTTGATCCCTGGTCACTCAGGACTGAACTCATAACCTTTTGGTTGCAGTACAGGAGTTTAACCACTGTGCCACCAATCAATAAAACAAACAAGGGCCCCACTCAACAGAAAGACTAGAAGGGCTCTGAAATGCAGCAGGGCAAGACTATTTAAAGAGCTCAGTGACTAAAGGATTTGACTCACTAAATAATCATTGATTCCATGGGTCTACTGTATTACATTTTACTACAGTGAGCAAAATGGACACTGTTACTATTTTGAGCATATCAGAGAGTAAACAGAACAAAAAAAAAGACAAAAAACGTTGTGGCACTTTAAAGACTACAACATTGTATTTTAATGTTAGCTTTTGTGGATCAAATCCACTTTAAAAAATAATAGTCTTTAAAGTACCACAACATTAGAAACACGAAAAAATAAATAAATAATAAAAATAATAAACATTTTTGTCTTTTTGTTTTGTTTACTCTCTAATATGCTTGAAACACATACAAACACATTTCAAAAATTTCAAATATTATCATTGAGGTTGCCTTTTCTCATAATGATGGGCCTATTAAGCTCTGTGGGGTGGTATATAAGTGTGATTGCTTTGCTTTTTAAACAACCCTCTGGCCACTGTCATTTACTTTCAGTATGAAGTGGTCTTGCATGGGTTGCTATTGACTTTTCCATATTTGGTCTACTCCCATGATGGTGAACCTTGACACTCCAGGTGTTCTTGGACTTCAATTACCAGAAGCCCAAGTCAGCACTCCTGCTGATCAGGGCCTCTGGGAATTGAAGTTCAAGAACACCTGGAGTGCCAAGTTTCGCCATCACTGGTCTACTCTATTACCATAGTAGGATAACATGGCCAGACTCATTATCCTACATAGTTGAATTTTTGTGAAAAGTATCCTTGTTAGTGTGTGTTTCAAGCATATCAGAGAATAAACAAAATGAAAATGCTGTAGAATTTTGAAGATTAACTGTTATATTTTAAGATCCATGAAAGCTAACATTAAAATATAACAGTTAGTCTTCAAAGTGCTACAATATTTTTGTTTTGTCTATTCTCTGATATTATCTTACAGTTACTCATACTTGTGCTTTAAACCAGTCGCAGTTTTGATCTTCCTCATGAGGCTGTTGTACACGAAGAGGAAAAGAAAGTAGAACTCTTGTGGGTTTCTTTTGAAGTCACTGGTAGCAGAAATGCATTAACATGTGTTGCTGCCCTTTCATGGTCATCTGCTCTGAGCATGAAAGCGAATCTAATGAGCCGTTCAGGCACAAACAAGCAGGGCTGGCCCTGACATGGAGCAGAAGTGAGGCAAATGCTTCAAGTGAAAGCAATGGCCAGGCAACAATGCTAATACTTTGACTATTCATTCTCAAATCATGGATACATACCCCCCATCACAGAGAATAGAGCTATATGTACCACAGAGCTGGTTGTGTTCCATTAAACTGGCCTGCATAGTGGAGAATGTTATTTAACTTGCAGTCTAGTCAGCTTCAAAATGTAGAATGTGAATGTGATCCTATCTGGCAGCAGATGGTCTTGAACCTGTGCTGGCAGGAAAAACCTTAGAAATAAGAGCATAAAAGAAGTCCTGCACAGAGAGATGTCAATCCACCTAAAGGTGGGACCATAACTCTTTGGCAGACATAGATATGTGTAAGGCCCATCTTTAGCATCTTTAGTTTTCTCCAGACTTTCCCGATTAAGTGGTACCTATTTATCTACTTGCAATGTCTTGCTTTTGAACTGCTAGCTTTGACTTAGTAAAGGTCACTCTTGCTCGAAAGCCAGTCATATCCGACTCTAGGGTTCAGTGCTCATCTCTGTTTATAGTTAAATTGCCAGCGCTGTCTGTCTCTGTAGACGTTTCCGTGGACATGTGGTAGCCATGACTAGACACCGGAGTGCATGGAATGCTGTTTACCTTCCCACCAAAGTGGGACCTATTTATCTATTTGCAATTTCTTGCTTTCAAAATGCTAGGTTGGCAGAAGCTGGGACAGAGATGGAAGCTCATTCAATCATGCAGTACTCGGATCTTGAGCTGCTGACCTGCCAACCTTCCAGTTGTCAAGCTCACTGTCTTAATCACTGAGCCACCATTGACCCTAATCGGGTTTGCAAGCTTTAAGAGATATCAGAAGAGTGGTTTTACTATTACATCCCACCTACTTACTCTTGGTTTTCTATGACTGAGTGGGATTTTGAACCTGTTATCTGAGCCCCATTTTATCAGTCTCTTCACTACATCATACTGGATCTCTGAATGGGGTAAAGATAAGTCTATATCAACCAGGCACTCTTTTGATAGAGATAGAGTTGTATGAGTCTTCCTCACATGAGGTAGGGCAATGGCACAATAAAAGCTTCATTTAGAAGCACCTAAAGTCTAGTTCATCATAGATATGCCAACAGATAGAAAGGAATCATTCTATATTAATGGAGAATCATAATAGGCAAGGAGGAACCAAAGATAGGAGCCCTGGTGGCACCGTGGTTAAACTGCTGTACTGCAACTTAAAGGTTGTGGATTTGATTCTGACCAGGGCTCAAGGTTGTTGACTCATCCTTCCATCCTTCCAAGGTTGGTAAAATGAGTACCCATCATGTTAGGAGCAAAATGTTAATTAACTTGTGAACCTCCCAGAGAGTGCACTAAGTGCTAAGGGGCGGTATAGAAATGTGGTTGCTTTGCTTTAATAAATAACAAATATGTGCCATAAAGTTAACCCAGGCATATGGCAACCTTTTCCAGGATTTTCTAGGTAGAGATACTCAGAAAGGGTTTACCATTCCCTTCTTCTGGAGGCATCCTGAGACTGATCATCTTGTCCATAGCTTACATGGCTTAGCTCTTCTCCAGAGAAGCACAGTGGGGAATTGAACTCCCAACCACAACTAGATCCAGCCTGCTATGAAAAATCATAGCCAGTTACAATGTCCAGTCTTTACCAGAGATTTGAGCCATGTGTTACTTGAGTCCAGTTCCTGATCTTGGGCTGTTAGATGTTGTTGTACTACAACTCTCAGAATCAGTGACCTTGAGCCAATTCCCTGAGACTTCTGGGAGTTAACACCCACTAATATAGGCAACAAGGGGGAACCAATGACAGGAAGTCCTATTTTTAGTTTTTGCCTTCTAGCTCTGTCAATTAAAGTACATTGATTTGAGCGTGCACTGATCCCCGGTTGCCATCCTCTTTCTTCCAAACCAACCAGGTTGGCATCAACTACCAGCCCCCAACAGTAACCCCTGGAGGAGACCTGGCTCAAGTCCAGCGTGCCGTCTGCATGCTTAGCAACACAACCGCTATTGCCGATGCCTGGGCAAGGCTCAACCACAAGTTTGACCTCATGTTTGCCAAGAGAGCCTTTGTGCATTGGTACGTGGGCGAAGGCATGGAAGAAGGGGAGTTTGTAGAAGCTCGGGAGGACCTGTCTGCCTTGGAGAAGGATTATGAGGAAGTGGCAACCGATTCATTTGACACAATACTTGACAGCAATGAAATCTAACAGTTTGCTTCTCTCTGCACACCAATCTGTCTCTTGTCTTGCTTTTTTGCTTGCTTTTTTTTAGCCTTTGGAAACCATATTCATGTTATGGGGGTAGCTGATATCAGTATTCAAGCCTGGGCATGATTTCAATTTGTAGGTCAGGTGAGATGGAAGGAGAGCATTATTGGGAAGGAGCTAGCCAAAGAAGTCTCTTTTCCCCAACAGGCCAGCTCCCACCTGGGGACACTTCCTCATTTCTGTGGAAGCTCTCAAGCTAGTTTTCTGGTTCACTGGGCTGAGTGACATATTCAAATCACACACATTACGGGCAATTAATATTTTCTACACGCACACGGAGGCACACACATGGAGGCACACATACAGAGGCACACACAGGCACACACACACGGAGTCGGACACATGGAAATGGACACGGACACACACACATAAGGATGCTAATTTGCAAAATTTGGAGTGCTAAGGCTACCAGAGATTAAGGTAAAGGTCGTCCTTGCTCGAAAGTCAGTCATATCCGACTCTAGTGAACAGTACTCATCTTAGTTAACAGCCAAAAAGCTAGAGCTGTCTGCATCTGCTTTCCGTGGACATGTGGCAGGCATAACTAGACACCGGAGTCCACAGAACACTGTCTACCTTCCCACCAAAGTGGTACCTATTTATCGACTTGCAGGAGCTGGGACAGAGATGGGAATTCACTCCATCATGCAACACTCAGGTCTCCAAATTCCAACCATGTTCATGTCACCTTGTTTTGCTTTCAGCTATACAGAACTTAGGTCTGGCAAAGGCATGGCTCACCAGCAAATTATCTAGTACTGGGTCTATATAAAAATCAGACAATACTTGAGAGTAGAGTATGTACTGTGGAGGTCTCAAAATCCATTTGGAGGTTTATGCCCCCCAAAGTGGGTCACAAAGGGGACACCCCCACCAGCAGGAGAAAAAGCAACAAAAAAGCAGTACTGCGCATGCGTACCACTGCCTCCTCTAAAAAGCAGTACTGCGCATGCGCACCACTGCCGCCTCCTGAGAGGAGGGAGAGTTTTCCCTCAGAAAGGGCATCCTTGGCCTTTTCTGCTGAGGCGATCCCTCGCCTCAGCCGCCTCCTAAAATGGTGGTGCACGGCAGCTGAGGCGAGAGACTGCTTCAGCAGTGTCGGTGGTGACGGCCTTTGCTTTCTCCATTTCTCCATTCCTTGCACACACCCTTCCAGCCGTCACTTTTGCTTCTCCCTCTCCAGCGGTGGCTGGCCTGGCAAGGGCCAAAACTGGCTCCCGCCTCCCACTCCTCCCCACCCTGTTCCCCGCCCAAGCCCACCTGCTCGCTCACTCACTTGCCCACCGCCAAAGCCAAGGAAGAGGAGGAAGAGGAGGAAGAGGAGGCACCGCTGCCACTTTGGCCACCAGAGAAGGGGTACCGAGCAGCCAACGGAGGGCCTCGGGGGCCAGAAGCCCCACAATGGGAACCAGGGCCCCAGCAGCAGCGACTGCAACCGCACCCTGAAGGTGGCTTGTGAGGGCGGTGGGGGTTGCAGCATGGAGCCTGCAGGATGCCCATCTGCCTGCCCACCCACGGGGCCCCCTCCTCACGCCAGCCCTGGGGTGGCAGCAGCAGCAGAGACGGCCTTGGCTTGAGGGACTCAGGCAGAGGAGGAAGGTAGGCCGGCCCGGGCATAGAAGGCGGCAGGTGAAAAACAAAAACCCAAGCAAGGCCGGGTAATCAGCTAGTAAATAAATAAATTAGTCTTTAAGGTGCTGCAGGTGCTTTTGTTTGGTTTTTCAATTTTTGTTCTCTTTTCACTATTCTGTAGTACAGTTCACATTTAGGTCCCTCATGCAGATATCTGGAACAGTATTGTTCTACCGAACAATATTGTAGGGATGAATGACTTCTTTGTACAATACGGTCAGAGGCAGCTAATGCATGGTCTGGTCTCCTTGTCCCTTTTGATAAATACAAAACCCTCACACCCTAATTTGAGTCTGCCTCCTCCAGTTGTTTCATGTTATACATCATGATAAGAGCCAACTCAAAGTATTAGAAGATTTAGAGGGGAAACTCATGTTGGCCAGGAACTTCAACTCAGGTGGAACCATTGTGGGTCAGCATTTATTGAATGACTGGGTTTACACTAGTGTGGATTGGCCTTTGATCTTCAATGTTTTTTTAAAAAAATATGATGTACAGCATAATTCTGAGATCATTGTTGTCAGCTGCTACTCGTGTCTGAGTACTGTATACATTTTTAAACTGAAAATCATTTTCAGGAAAAATGCTATTGCCGTGAATTTGTCTAAGGTAGATCCCAGCTTGCCATGAAGTGACCCACACAGTGTGATCATGGAGTCATCTCCTGCAGCATGTATGAAATGAGACATGCAGGATTTAACATTGGGACTGCACTGCAGCCTTGAGGATATTAGCAAGGTGCACCTTCAAAGCCAGTCCATCTGACATGGCCTCTTCCACCTCCATGACTGTTGGGAATCAGGATAGTTGTTATGTATGCATGTACAATGTCTCTTTAAATGTATGAATGTAACAAGCCTAAATCACAATGTATCTCAGCTGCTAAGGAACGCGAGCAAGCCGCCCATAGAGGGCAGCTGCGAGCGTTCAGTCTCACATGGTTCACATTCCCCAAACCACGAACAGCCGCGGGAGATTCCCGCATGTCCAAGAACCACAGAGGAACTACAGAAGAAGAACCACAGGAGAGAGGCGTGACCGGGGCGAGGTCACGCCGGTAGCAGCCAATAAACTACCGTGCAGCCAGATTCAAATGTATTGTGTTACTGTATATAATGAGATGTACCTCCGCCATTACCACATGTTCTTACAGATCATCAATCAATAAACCTGTGTTAGTCCTTCCTGCGACTCCTTCTTTGTCTCCCGTGCAAGACACTAAATTGGCGACGAAGGTGGGATATGGCGAATCCCAAGGTCAAGCCGTACCAGTTCGATGTCAGCGAGCCCGAGCAGTGGGAGCTCTACGAGTGCCAGTTTCGGCACACGATGGAAGCCACCGGCGTCGACGACGATGCGCTGATGCGCTCACACTTCCTGTCCCAGGTGGGGCCGGCCGCGATGCGCATCCTGATGACCCTCGTGGCCCCCCGAAAGGTGGACGAAGTGCCCATCGACCGCATCTTGGAAGCGCTGCGAGAGCACTTCCAACCGCCGGTCTCAATCTTCCCAGCCCGGGTCGCGTTCCACCGACGAGACCAGCGCCCAGGCGAGTCCGTGACCGCCTACGCGGCGGCCCTCCGGCTGGCAGCGGTGCACTGCCAATGGGACGACCTGGACCAGGCCCTACGAGACCGCATGTTGTGTGGGTTGAGGGACGAGGAGCTACAGAGGCGCCTGATGACCCGCGACAGCCGCCTCACGTTCAACGAGGTGCTGCGGGAGGCCCAAGCGGCCGAGGAGGCCAGGAGCGGGGTCAGGCTGTTCAAGTCCCGAGGGGCCGCGGCCGAGAGGGCCAAGTCACCAGTGCAAGCGGCCCGGCGGACACCAACAAAGACTGCCTGGCGGGCCCCCAAGCCGCCCGCCGGCTCACCAGCGATGTCCGAGGAGTCGTATACGACGACAGACCCCGGTTCCAGCGAGGACAACGACGTCCAGCGGATTCGGAAGCGCGGGGAGAAGCGTGAGACCCGCGACAGGAAAGACCGCCGTTGCGACGGTTGTGGGGCGTCCCACGACCGCACGAGGTGCCCGTTTCGCAAGGCCGAGTGCCACAACTGTGGCCGGAAGGGGCACATTGCCAGAGTTTGCAGGCGCGGACGGACCGAGGACAGGAGCGGCCCAAGCCACCCCCGGGGACACCAGCGTAAGGCGACCGGCACGAGGAAGGTCGCGACCGGTTCCGACGAGGAAGGCGTCAACCGCGTGGGACTGGAGCACCGACGTTTCTTCGTTGAGGTACAGTTACAGGGGCTCCCAGTGAGGATGGAGATAGACTCGGGGTCATCCTATTCCATCCTATCCCAGAGAGAGTATATGCGCATTCCCCCAGAGGCGCGGCCCAAACTGCGGGCCCTAAAGTCGAACTTGCGGGACGTGCAGGGAAAAGGGATCCCAGTGTTGGGGGTGGGAAAGTTCAAAGTGAAATTTAAGAACTATTCCGAGAGACTGCCCCTAGTCGTCCTCAAGGGGGGAAGGTGCTGCCTCCTGGGAACACAGTGGTTTGCTCCCCTGGGAATCGAACTGTCCGGCATTAACGCCATCGAGACTGACCCAATGCGGGACGTGTGCAATGCACACCCAAACGTTTTCAAAAAGGGGCTCGGAAAGTACCGGGGGCCCCCAGTCTCTTTTGAACTAGATCCAGCGATCCGGCCCATCCGCCTCAAGCCAAGGAGAGTGCCTTTCGCACTAAAGGACAAGATCGAGGCGGAACTGGACAAACTGGTGGGGCAGGGGATTTTGGTTCCCGTCGATTCGGCGGAATGGGAGACGCCGATTGTTACGGCCCTTAAATCAAACGGGGAGGTCAGGATATGTGCGGATTATAAATGTACGATTAATAAGGCCATTCGGCCAAATGCATACCCGGTGCCTGTGGTCAGCCACCTACTGGCCACGTTACATGGGGGGAGGTGCTTCGCCAAGCTAGACTTAGCGCAGGCTTATCAACAGCTCTCGGTAACCCCAGCTGCCGCCGCCGCACAGACGATTGTAACCCATAAGGGAGCCTTTAAGGTGACGCGCCTCCAGTTTGGTGTGAATTCGGCTCCCGGGATCTTCCAAGCCCTCATGGAACGCCTATTAAAGGGGCTTCCAGGTGTTCTCCCCTACTTCGATGATGTCCTGATAACAGCGGGGAGTGAGGCAGAGCTAGCCACGAGGTTAGATGGGGTCCTCTCAGTCTTCGAGAAAGCGGGGCTCCGTCTTCGAAAAGACAAATGCGTATTTTTCGCAAGAGAAGTCGAATTCCTCGGGTTTAAGGTAACCCCAGAGGGAATTCGCCCCTCAGAGTCCAAAGTCGCAGCTGTAAAGAATGCCCCCCGCCCCACCGCAAAGCCAGAGTTGCAGTCTTTCCTGGGGCTCCTCAATTTTTATCATTCATTCCTGCCAAGGAAGGCATCGGTCGCGGAGCCACTGCACGCCCTACTAAAGAAGGACGCGGCTTGGCGGTGGGGGGACAGGCAGGAGAAAGCATTTAAAGAGTTAAAGTCACTCCTTTCCTCGAATGCTGTCCTGACCCACTTCGATCCGAGGAAACCAGTGGTTTTAGTATGTGATGCATCCCCGGTGGGGGTGGGGGCGGTTCTGTGCCACATGCTAGAGAGCGGGCGGGAGGCCCCGGTGGCGTACTATTCAAGGTCCCTTTCTAAGGCCGAGCGCAATTACACGCAAACGGATAGGGAGGCCCTGGCTATAATTGCGGGAACAAAAAAGTTCCATGACTTCTTGTATGGCCGCAAGTTTACGGTGGTGACTGATCACAAGCCGTTGCTGGGAATCTTCACCACCGGCAAACCGACCCCCCAAATTTTATCCCCCAGGATGTTGCGTTGGGCCATATTCCTCAACGCTTACCAGTACGAGCTGATTTACCGCCCAGGGAAAGAGATCTCCCATGCAGATGCACTATCCCGATCCCCTCTCCCTAGCCTAGGAGACCCCACATGCGAGGTGGAACAGGACCACCAAGTCCTGCTGATCGAGGCCCTCGACTCACCCCCCATTGTCCCGGCCGACCTCGCCAAGGCGACGGCGGCCGACAAGACCTTAGCCCAAGTCAGCTCCTGGGTTAGAAAAGGGTGGCCCACTACTCCCCCAGGTGAGGAATTCCAGCCGTTTGGCAGACGCAGAGTGGAGCTCTCCCTGGAAAGGGGCTGCTTACTCTGGGGACAGCGGGTAGTCATCCCCGAGAAGTTGAGGGCGAGGGTGCTGAGGCTACTGCACACCAGCCACCCGGGGATCGTGCGCTCCAAGGCCCTCGCTAGGAGTTTTGTGTGGTGGCCTAAAATAGACGCAGATATAGAACGGTTAGTGGGCACGTGCGAGAGCTGCCAGAGCTCTCGGCCCGAAGAATCCAAGCTACCCCATAGAGAGTGGGACACGGCCCGCGGCCCGTGGTCCCGAATCCATGTGGATTTCGCTGGCCCCTTCCGCGGGTCCTTGTTCCTCCTAGTCGTTGACTCTTACTCCAAGTGGTTGGAGGTAATTCCCATGAACAGCACTTCCTCTGCCGCAACCATTAAACAGTTGCGCAAGCTGTTCGCCTGCTTCGGCCTGCCCGACGTTCTGGTAAGCGATAACGCTAGTACCTTCACGTCGGCAGAGTTCAAGACATTTATGGAGAGGAACGCCGTCAGACACATAACCGCTGCCCCGTTTCACCCCGCCACAAACGGTCAGGTAGAGCGCCAAGTGCGCACTACGAAAGACGCACTGCGGCGCATGGCTCCCGGTGAGTTGAACCTGCAATTGTGCCAGTTCCTCATCTGCTACAGGACAACCCCCTTAGCCTCAGGTTTTTCCCCAGCCGAACTCCTCATGAGGAGGCGTCCGGCAACCCTTTTTGACCGGATGGACCCGTCCAGGGTGGAGGATGAAGGGAGGAACATAAGCATGGGGGGAGGGAGCTCCAAAAGTTTTGCGATAGGGGACCCGGTCCACTGCAGAAACTACGCGACCTCGGGACCAGCGTGGGTTCCGGGCACAATTGTGGAGCAAACGGGGCCGGTATCCTACAGGGTCGAAACCAGCTCGGGGTTACTTTGGAGAAGGCATGCCGACCAACTCAGAAGGCGAGTCACAGGGGAAGGGGCGTCAGCGTTAGGGTCCTCCCCCACCCGCATTACCCAAGGGGGAGACACGGAGGAACCCGCGGATACAAACGCATATCCTGGGTTCTCATCCACAGAGGAGGATACTTTGAAAGAGAGGGATCAGTTTAGTGATGATTTTGAATTTCCGTACCAGGGGGAGTTAGCGGAGTGGTCCCCCACCCGTCCTAGCGAGAAGAGGGGTTTCAGTTCAGCCCCTGGTACCTCCAGCCCCCCCCCCCGGTTCCTGTATCCTAGAGTACTCCATAGCCCCGGCCCCTAAAAAGAAAGCAGCTGGCGGGAGCTCACCCACCCCCGCCACTGGTTCCCAAACTCCCGAACAGACAACAGGAGGTGGCGGGACCGCGAGGGCATCCTCGTCGGTCCCGAGGTTTGTGCTAGGAGGGTCCCCAGGGTCCTGAGGAAATAAACAGGGGTTCACTTCCCAGTTGTTCATTCCTTTTCCGTCCCCCAAAACAAGGGCATCGCAAGCGCCCCGCGGAACCACTAACGAGTCTCCATTTTCCGTTGCAGGACGAGACTCCACAGATCCAGGAGTCACAGGCTCCCCTGTATTAGGTCAGGCGGCCGCATGCCCCCGGCGCACTTGCGGCAAGCCACAATGGTTGAGGGACTTCGTCCCATCCTAGGGGGGAGGGATGTTATGTATGCATGTACAATGTCTCTTTAAATGTATGAATGTAACAAGCCTAAATCACAATGTATCTCAGCTGCTAAGGAACGCGAGCAAGCCGCCCATAGAGGGCAGCTGCGAGCGTTCAGTCTCACATGGTTCACATTCCCCAAACCACGAACAGCCGCGGGAGATTCCCGCATGTCCAAGAACCACAGAGGAACTACAGAAGAAGAACCACAGGAGAGAGGCGTGACCGGGGCGAGGTCACGCCGGTAGCAGCCAATAAGCTACCGTGCAGCCAGATTCAAATGTATTGTGTTACTGTATATAATGAGATGTACCTCCGCCATTACCACATGTTCTTACAGATCATCAATCAATAAACCTGTGTTAGTCCTTCCTGCGACTCCTTCTTTGTCTCCCGTGCAAGACACTAAAATAGTGAAGTGGTTTCTCCTCCACTTGTTTTGCCATTAGGCCCAATATGATGATTTCCAGTGGCATTTCCTCCACTGAGGGGACCATCACCCCACCCCAAAGGGCTCATCCACTCTTGCCATTGGCCCCTATGGGGAGTCAGGTTATTTACCGCTGCTCAACACTCGGTGTTGAGTTGCTGGCTGTACACTCTACTCCATTACCATAGCCAGATGTCCAGCCAGAGACTTCTGAGATAAAGAAAATAAATGAATCTATATATATATAAAAGCGGCAGGTGTGGCAGCACGCAAAAACACACACCACCGGCAAACAAGGACAATAACACTGGCAAAGCCAGCAGAGAATGAGGCGTTGATGTGGCAGGAGATGCCAACAACAGCGACCACCTTTATCACCCACTAAAGGGCTGCAGGGCCTGACACCCACAACACAGCCTTGGGGAGCTGCGACCGAGGGAGGGGAGAGGGGGGTTGACTGGGGATCCCTGCCTGTCTGCCTGCCTGCCTGCCAGACAATCAAGGGGTGAGAGAGAGGGAGAGAGAAATCCCACCCCGCATATGTGTGTGTGCGTGTGTGTGTGTGATGCATATGTGCGTGTGAGAGGGGGTAGAACCCCCCCTCTCTGTGTGAATTTCTGTGTGTCTCTGTGTATGTGTGCATGTGTGTGTGCGCATGTGTGTGTCTGTGCTGCCTGCTGGCCGCAGGACAATCAACTGGAGAAAGAAACCCCACCTCGTGTGTGTGTGTGTGTGTCACATGTGTACATGAGAGAGAGAGAGGGGGGATAGAACCCTCCCGGCATGTGTCTCTCTCTCTCTGTGTGTGTGTCTCTCTGTGTGTGTCTGTGTGTGCGTGAACCCGAGCAACGCCGGGTACTCAGCTAGTGATGTAATAAAATTTTAATGTTATTTAATGTTATTTAATTTTATGTATCTGCTTTATGATTGTAAAGAGCCCAGAGTGGAAATTCCTCCTACACTGGAAGTATATAAATGTATTAAATAAACAAATATATTGAACTCATACTAAGAGAGCAATAGGTATAATTATTTATTTCCTAAATAAATTATTAATACTATTAAAGATGTGCTTTCAAATTATACATGGCCACTCTGAACCCCTGATTCATCCTCCAGGCAGATGCACACACACTGGTTGGGAATTACTAACTAATTATAGTCATGTGTGGACAATGTGCAGTGAAGATGTAACAGTTTGGGGAAAGCATGTGGAGTTGTTGTTTAAATATCTTTACTGGATATTTAAAGCACTTAGGTTTGTTGAAGCACTTAGGAAAGAATAAAGGCCCAAAATGAAATTTTCAATCCCAGTTAGAGTAGACCTATTGAATAAAGGGAACTTATCTAAGTGTTGCTATACCAAGTGGACATTGAGTCAATAGGTCTATACCAGTGATGGTAGGGGCTGTGGTGGCTCAGTGGTTAAGAAGCTTGCCTTGTTTTCTGGAAGGCTGACAAGTCGGCAGTTCAAGACCTGGGTATTGCATGACGGATTGAGCACCCGCCTCTGTCCCAGCTCTTGGGGACATGAAAGGAGTCTCATTTGAGCATTCCCTAAGCGGAGTTTCTTCCGTAAAAATCCTTTCAACCCAGAACAATTTCTGACACAAAATTATTAGTGATGGTGAACCTTTTAGAAACTGAGTGCCCAAACAGAGGGGCAGGATGAACTCTGTGCTGGGGGAGGGAGGAGGCACTCCCATTGGACTGCTGGACAGAGGGGGCAGGGTGAACTCTGTGCTGGGGGGGGAGGGAGGAAGTGCTCCCATTGGGCTGCTGGGCAGAGGCAGGGTGAATGCTGTGCTGGGGTGATGGTGCACATTCCCACAGAAAGGGCTCTGATTGCCTCCTTTTGCATGCATGCCATAGGTTCACCACCACTGGTCTATACCATTTGAAACTAATAATTAGATTTAGACCTATAAATGCATAAAGAGTTTATGGACTTGAATGGCTTGCTAGGAAGACCAGCATCCAAACAGTGACATAGTTAAAGTCCTCCTTCTGAGCTACAAACAGTCAGAATATAGTTTGGACAGTGATGTCAGTTTGATTGTCTACAGGAAAAGGCTTCCAATGATAGTTTCAGGTGAACTGGAGAAGATGCAGACACAGAGGTCATCACCTCTGTCATAGGAACTGGTCCTAATTCAGGGAAACATAGGAGGAGTACATGCCAACAGCTTCACGCACATGATCTTGACATTCATGTTCCTCAGTTTCTCCTTTTTGGGATGTGAGTACTGTAAATCCAAAAGAACGCTTCTCAACTGGTGACTCCAACCCAGGGCCGCCATCAGGGCAGTACTGTCGTATAGGGCCCAGAACTGACAGGGGCCCTGCCGCCGCCAGCCATAACTGTGACATTACTGTGAGACATTACTGTGTCTATGTGTGTGGGGCAATATGATTGCTTAGTATGGGGCCCAGAAATTTCTGATGGCGGCCCTGCTCCCACCATTGCCCTGTTTCAGGCAGCTCGGGAAGGGCTGTTCTCAAAAGTAAGGTGAAAGGTGCCGAGTATCTAAGCAGGTGGAATCCAAATGGAAGGCAGCTAGCTCAGATAACATGTAAGCAAGATCAAAGGTAAGTCAGGGTCCAACACAAAGGGATCTAATACAGTAGGGAAGTGATGGTGAAGTGGGTAGAGACTAGTTATGTCTGGCCCTTATAAGCACCAGTACAGACAATGATGAATGAAACAGCAACTAGGTTTATTGAACATTCTTTTAGAGGTTATGCTTACAAGACGCTCCGGACAAAGAGATGGCTATACAGTCCCCAATGGAATCAGTCCCTCCGGACTCTGCCGCGAATAAGGCAATAATTTGCTACCGCAAGAGCGTAGCTAGTGGAGGAGACCCAGGCTTAGCGCAGGATGGCTACCTGTATGGAATGGGTAGTATAGATCCGGCCCGGCCCCACCCTTGTTTTCCCGTGGGGCTTATATAGTATCTTTCTGGCAGTGGCTCCTTGATACTAAGTAGTGACCTGCCGGATAAACTTAACTAACCAATCATAACAGAGTGTGTATGTAATTAACCAATGGTGAACAGGATCCAAAACTGTAACAAATCACAGGACTTGGTTTAGCATAATGAGCAAGCCCTGTGCAGGGGTTTTCACGCCAGTTTAGGTTCCTATTTTAGATGGCGGGAAACCACCATTTTCTTCTTGCATGGCACTGCTTGCGCCTTTTGCAAATGTGCTGCAATACACAACAAGACTGTAGATATACATTGTTTTTAGGTTGACCAGAGGGAAGTGAGGACAGGGTTTCTCTATCTCCATGATGGCAAACCTTGGCACTCCAGATGTTCTTTGACTTCAATTCCCAGAAACCCAAGCACCCTGTGCTTCCACACAAATGGATTTACTGCGATTCATCCAACACGTATGGGCGCGTTTTACTTCCGCTTCAGGGAGCAAGGTGGGCAGTGTGGGCCAGATGAATCACAGTAAACCCATTCGTGTGGATTCACAGGGTGCTTGGGCTTCTGGGAATTAAAGTCCAAAAACATCTGGAGTGCCAAAGTTTGCCATCACGGCACTATCTTTTACAGCAGGGGTTCTCAACCTTTTTAATCTGTGTGTGGACCACGCCCCCTCAGACAGTTGAGCGGGCTGGACTGGTGGTACCCCCTGCAGTAAACGCTGCTGTAAAATGCATCCGCAGCTGTCATAAATGCATTTACGACAGCCACAGGTGCATTTACGGCTGTTGTAAATGTGTCCACTTCCGCTTCCACTTTCGGTGGTGGGGGCAGCCACAATGTGGGCCACATAAAATTATGTCATGGGCTGGGGCCGGCCCATGGGCCATAGGTTTAGAACCCCTGTTTTACAGCTTTCTGGAAGAAGAAATTTCAAGAAATGAAGCTTACACTAAAAACAATGTTCCTTATCCTTGAGCTCAGACATAGTTCTTTTTTGGACTACAATCAGAACTCAGATTTGATCTTTCTTTGGTTTATGAATTCCAGCATAACCTTGTTGACCTGAGAATTTTGGCAGTTGTAGCCTCCAAAAAGGAAACCTTCCACATGCTGTTCTAGAGTGCAGATTATCAAGGGGAAATCCAGGTTCAGATCTACGATAAGCAATTGGATTCACTGCCATCACTTTGGTCAAGAACGGCCAAAAGAGTGCTGATTATTGTAGAGGGAATTTCATGAACTCTAACTTGTGGGACTGCGGTGTCTTAGTGGTTAAGACGGTGAACTTCATGACCGGAAGGGTCGGCAGCTTCTTGTTTCTGGATGAATGCAGAAAAATACCTCTATGTTGTTTATTTTGATTTTTGCTCTCATGCCACCCCGTATGATTTTTAATGCAGCTGGTTTTTTATTTGTTTGATTTCATTAACTTCCAGTCTTTGTTTTATAGTTGCTTTGAATTTGGCTTTTTCCAATTTTTGGAAGTCGATACAGCAATAAGCAAAGAAAGCAGCAAGTGAAACCAAATTCTATTTCATACTCATTTTTGCTCTAAATCCCACATGACTACTGACATAATCTGTTTTCTTTTCTTTTCTGTGTTTTGGGTTTCTCAATCTTGGGCCTCCAGATGTTCTTGGACTTCAGTTCCCCGAAGCACTAATCAGCAGGTGTGCTGACATGGGCTTCTGGTAACTGAAGTCTAAGAACACCTGGAGGCCCAAGGTTGAGAAACCCTGAGATAGAGCACCAAATTCGGACAAGATTTGCATTCCGCATTGAAGTAGGTGAACTTGTCAGTAGCTATATGGTTGTGGGTAAAAGGCTGGTGATGTAATTAGGCCAGTGTGTGTGTGACTGTCAGGAATTGTGACCTCTTTACTGCCCTGCTCTATGACACTATGACAGCCAGAGCTGGTGGCTGGTGATGGTCCCACCTCCCTTCCTGCCCCACTGCTCAGAGGGAGACAGCAGGGCTAGCAGAGAGAACAGAAACAAACACTTCAGAGCTGAATAAGAGAGGAAGTGAGAATCAGTCAAAACATTATGGTAAGAGGGGATAAGAGAAACTGAGTGAGCATCAGGGGCAATGATAGTGCTAGTCCACCACTAATTCCCACCACTAATTCTTTAGGTCAGGAGTGTCCAAACATTTCGGGCTGTGGGCCAGTCATGTGGTTGAGTGTGCTGGTCACGTGGTTCCTCTCACCGGAAGTGGAAGTAAAACATGCTCACATGTGCACATAACATTCCTATGCATGTGCATAACACTGCCGTAAATGACCTGTGGTTGTCATCCCTCTGTTAAAGGGATTAGGGTTTTTTAATGGATATTTTAGATGTTTTATATAGTTTTAGTGTTTGGTTTTAATTGTGTGGGGGATGGCTTTTAACCAATGCGCCGCCTTGGGTCACCAAGGTGAAAAAGGCGGCCATACAAATTTTAAAATAAATAAATAAATAAATAAATGCATTTACGACAGCTGTGGGTCATTTACAACAGTGTTATGCACATGCATGTTTTACTTCCACTTCCGGGAGTGGTGAGGGTGGTGTGGGCTGGATTAATTGGAACTGTGGGCTGGATCTTTCCTACAGGCCATAGTTTGGGCACCTCTACTTTAGGTGGTCACCCTGTATCAAAAAGGAAACGGGATAATTTTAAACCAGACAGTTTCTTGGTTGACCTTTGGCTAAATGTTGACATATGATGAGATGGCTAGATAGCATCATTGATACGGTGGGCGTTGATCTGGGTGGACTATGGAGGATGGATGATGACAGAGGAGCCTGGAGTGAGGTGGTCCAAGGGGTCACAAAGGGTCAGACTCAACTGTGTGACTCAACAACAAAATGTATTAGATAGGCTCCTCAAGTGATCATTATTATGTTCCTATGTGTACCTATGTGACATCCAACTAAAATCAGAAGACCTTACTTCCGAGTGAACATGCCTAGGCTTGTACAACGAATAGCCATGTTCCTATTCTGCAGGTGCAAAAGATTAGTAAGTTACACAATGAGTCATTAGGTTCAGTGTCTTAACCACTAAGCCACTGCAGTCCCTATACTTGATCATGAAAATAAAATCAAGCTAAAAAGAAAAATTAAACCCTAACTCTCAGAAATGATAGAAGTGCTGGTGGTTAACTAATTGTGGTTAAGGTTTGGCTTTCCTGAGGGGTTAGGATGGGTGTCTGACCCAAGCCCCAGAGAGCTTCCAACAAGGGTTGCCTTGTGGAGGACAGGAAAGTATAGTTTGTAGTAAGAACAAGGGGAAAGACTGATGTGCTAGTCTTGCTTGCAATCAGCCATGCAAGTTTGCAGAGTGCCACTCTTTTGCTCTCTTTCAAGTTGGGCAGATTTTTGTGGACTGTGTCCAGGTTGTGTAGAATTATGGGAACTGTAGTTTGATGAAGTCATTTGTTTTTCAAGTTCTAGAGGTCAAGGTTGCGCTTTGTAGACATGTATGTAGCAGGAAAGCATCCGCACATACATAGTCAAACCTGAAATTCACAGATGTTCTCATCTTTAGGATATACTGCAGTTACTGCAGTCACTTTGTGTGCTGTATGTTACTTTGAGCATTTTTTTCCCAGATGAAATTGATATAAAAACTTTTATTTGGACACAAAAAAATATTCCAGAAGAACAGAGAGTCCTGTGGCACATTGAAAACAATGAGAATTATTATACTGCTGTGCATCACCAGTGGCATTCAGTCTCATCCAGAATTTCATAATGACAGCAACACCAACACACTAAAAAGTCAGACATGGTTGGGCTGGATAGTACGACTGTTCTGCTGTTAAAGTTTAAGCTGGGTCACCCAAGAAAGCTATTGAGATGATGCATGAGAAGTCTATGTGACATACAAAATTCTAACCCACAGAACACAATATACAGCATATTTATTTGAACAAAGTCCTAGATTATTTACTTTTCTGCACATCTTCTTCAGGTGCCATATCTGTAACGGATATTGGCTATCATCATGGCGATAGTCTTCCTGTTCTTAACGCATCGGAACAGTTCTTCCGAGGACACATGGCACTGGAAAATACCAGCCAAAGAACAGTGAGGATTTCACATACTTTGATACCAATACTCAAGCAACATTTTTTGTTGTTGTTGTTTTTGCAAAAGAACATGCTGGGATAGATTAACAGAAATAATGTCTGCTCCAGGGCTTCTAATCTTTTCTTTATCTTCCTGTACAGCGCGAATGCATTTCTGTTCATGTTGGTCAGGCTGGAGTTCAGATCGGCAATGCATGCTGGGAACTTTTCTGCCTGGAGCATTGCATCCAACCAGATGGTACTTTCCAGAATCAGCCCAACAAGTTTCACGATGATGACTCATTCACCACATTTTTCAGTGAAACACGCACAGGGAAACACGTGCCAAGGGCTGTTATGGTGGACCTAGAACCCACCGTAGTAGGTGAGTACATGAATTATCAGCAGACACGACTCCCATACCGTTAACACTATTTGTAGAGAAAGCAAAAATGTGTTAATATATGCAATCTGCCATGGAAACGGGGGGGGGGGGGGAGAGGGGGAGTCTACTAGAACTCCACCAATGCAGCTACAAAGCAAAACTAATGATGAAGAAAGTTACTTTTTTGCATTACAGGCAGAATATCCCTACCATTGGCAATGCAAATTGGGATATTCTGGAAGTTCTAATCCAAAAATAAGGAATGTGTCCATTTCTGCAGTACAATTGTGAAAACAATTCAAAAGCAGAAACTGTATACAATGGAATCCTTGGACCCACAGGGTTAATTAATATCCCTTTGTAGCTCTTTAGTCCTTATATCATTAGTACCCTAAACAGTTGGAGAAGTTGCATTTGTAAGCACAGTTTCCATAAACAGCCCAGAGGAAGGTTATCTATCTGGTCAATTCAAACACCTGTACATCTCCCCCCCCCCACACCCCAAATTGTGTGAATTTTATCTTTAAAAATACAAGTTGTATTAATGTTACACAATGTATGACCTTGTTTTTGATAGTATATTTCTCTTCTCCTCCACCAAATTTTTTTTAAATTTGCGAACATCCCATCTGTTTTGAGAACATGATAGAAAGGACAGATGAGGACAGCTTAATGGTACTGTAACATATAGGATGATGGTCTAGGTCAGTGGTGGCCAACCTTGGTATTCTAGCTGCCCAAGTCAGCACTCCTGCTGATTGGGGAATCTGGGTACACAGAAAGAGTCTCCTTGAAGATTGTGGTATTTTTTGAACCACAATTGGGCGTACCTTGGTAACAGCAACCTTGTGTTGCCGGCTAATCTTTCTCACACTAGGTCAGGTTAAGAGAACTGCAAAATGAACTCAACAAAGGGTGGCTTCATTTTGGCAGTTTCACATCTGGCCTAGACATGGAAGAAGAAAATCAAAAACAAGCTAATTCACAGCTTGTGTATACAATATTAGGAATAACATATATTTCTGTTCTATCTTGTTTGGATTTTACTATTTTCTAGATAAAGCCAAGGGGGTGGGGATGCAATTTTTTAAAAAAGCATGAAGTTCATATGGGCCATGCTTACAGCATCATATACAAGGCATACCTGTCAAGGGCGACTCCGCAAAATACGGGTAATTGCTGCGCATGTGTGGACGCATATGCTCAGTAACCTGTTTGCGCATGATAGATAGATAAATCTTTATTGTCATTGTCCTGCACAGAACAACGAGATTGGGGGGGAAAACACTTAACAACCCAACAAAACCTAAACAAAATACAACTATACAAAATTATCAACATACTCCCACCCCACATATACACATTTAACCCCTAAAAAGCTCTAAAACTCTAAAAACTCTAAAAACTATATACAGAAGCTCCCTCATAGACTGCATTGCACTGTATTCAAAGCCAGAACCGCTTTTGGGTAGAAACTATTTCTCAAGCGGCTGGTCCTGGTCTTTATGACCCTATACCATCTTCTAGAAGGCAAAAGCTGAAAGAGATCATTTCCAGGGTGCGTACTATCTTGCGCAATCTCTACAGCTTTCTTATAACACCTGGTGGCATAGATTTGATCTAGAGTGGGAAGAGTACGCCCGATTATCCCCTCTGCAGTCTTATGACCCTGGACAACATTGTTCTTTCCCTAGCTGTACAACTCCCAAACCATACACACAGACCATAGGTTAACACACTCTCTATGGTACAGTGGTAGAATGCCAACAGCAGGTCCTTTGAAAGATTGTTCTTCCTGAGGATTCTCAAGAAGTATAACCTCTGCTGTGCTCTCTTCACCAGATCTTTGGTTTTTGCTCCCCATGTTAGATCATCCCTCAGCTCCATTCCCAGAAATCAAAACACTGAGACCTGTTCCACACAATTCCCTTCAATAATAAGTGGCTGGATGTTCAATTTGCATTTTCTAAAGTCCACAATGATCTCTTTTGTCTTTTTTACATTGAGGAATAAATTGTTTTCCCTACACCACTCCATGCGCACCGTGGCTGTGTGTGTGCAATAGCCTGTTTGTGCATGTGCACCGTGGCGGCTTACTGCGCAGTAGCCCATTTGTGCATGCACACTGTGGACGCACATGCGCAGTAAGCCCTTTCCACGCTGTTCAAATACGGGACAGCAGTGGGAAAGGGGAGGAATGAGCGGTGAAAAATGGGAAATCCCAGCCAATACAGGATACTTGACAGGTGGGATACAAGGCCCTCCACTAAACATATTAGTACCATTAAATGATGTTCATTATAAGTATCATCGATATATGTCTTACCTTTGCTAACAGATGAAGTGCGTGCTGGAACTTATCGCCAGCTTTTCCATCCTGAACAGCTGATTGCTGGCAAGGAAGATGCAGCTAATAATTACGCCCGTGGCCACTACACTATCGGCAAAGAAAGCATTGATATAGTATTGGATCGTATTCGCAAATTGGTCAGTAGAAATAACTCACCTGTTAAAGCTAATATGGTTTGGGAGCTGAAAGAGATAGAAATTTGAAGTGCTAGAAATTCTTATTCTATTTACATCATGTCTTTCTAATGCTCTGTAGTATGAAGTTTAATGTGTTAGAGAACCAGTGGTCTTCAAAAGATTTCCTTTTGAGGAAGCCTGTTTTACATCATTTTGTTTACCTAGAAATCTTTTCTTGCCTTCCACATGCAATACATTAGTGACGGTGAACCTTTTAGAGACTGAGTACCCAAACTGCAACCCCAAACCTATTTATTTATCGCAAAGTGCCAAACAGCAACAGGGGAGGGAGGAGGCACTCCCATTGGACTGCTGGGCAGTGGGGTGGGGTGAACTCTGTGCTGGGGGAGGGAGGAAGTGCTCTCATTGGGCTGCTGGGCAGAGGGGTGGGGCAAACTCTGTGCTGAGGTTACTGCATGGGTGCCCACAGAGTAGGCTCTGAGTGCAACCTCTGGCATGCATGCCATAGGTTTGCCACCACTGCAATATACACCACAGAGAATTGGGGACATGCCCCAAGTAAGATAATTCAGGCATATAGGAGCAATGGCCAATCCATTTTGGCCTAGCCCCATGTCATAATGATTCATAAACATGTGAACACCTGCAAAGAGAAGCTCAGTTTTGATGACAGAAGGGAATTGTGAACAAAGATCAAAGGGTTCACAGGATTGCACATTGCCCTAACTTGAAGTGGTTCTGTGATGGTGTTCTACAAGTAAAAATCTGATGAGCTAGATAGGGTGTTGTGAAGAGTTGAGGAAGGGAGAATGGAGGGAGAAGAGAAAAAAGAAATCAGCAGTAATTAAAATCAGAACATAGCACTGGGAAACAATTGGATAGTGCTGTCAACAACATCAAAAAACCATTAAAAAGTTCATCACTATCAACTCTGTCCACCTGTCTCATGTTATCTGAGAATAAGTTCTTCAGGCCACTTTTGCTAGCACTTAACAAGTTGTCCTCTGAAATATTTGTCCACCATGATCCTTCTTGTTACGTGATTTCTGATAAACTTTGAAGGAACACTCAAATTTTCCAAACTATAGTTTGAACATTCTGATTATTCAGGTGCTCAAAGATTGAATTGCAAGGTTCATTTATATTCAAAGCACTTGGTCCTTGAAGGAAAACATACATATATTTTCCAGTTTAGAGTTAACATAAATGCCTTCTTAATATGTTGTTCTTATGTGCTGTCATGTCAAAACTGACTCATACTGACCATAGTAGCTCTATCAAAGTAAGTGAGATATTTAAAGAGTGTTTTTGGCTGAGCAAGCATTTGAACTTAGTTATCATGAGATCGGTGCTCTAAAGTCTATATTTGTAGTTAGGGGCTGCAGTGGCTCAGTGGTTAAGAAATTCACCTTGTTAACTGGAAGGCTGGCAAATTGGCAGTTTGAGACCTGGGTACTGCATGACGGCTTGAGCACTTGTCTCTGTCCCAGCTCCTGCCAACCTAGCAGTTTGAAAGCAAAAAATTGCAAGTAGATGATGATGATGATGAAGATGATTGCTGCTGCTGCTGTTGTTGTTGTTATATTTGTAATGTTCAAGAATAAGTTTACCAAGTCACCCCACACTTGCGTAGATCATCTGTTATGTCATAGGTTTCTGGCCACTTACCAACTAAACATTCCCAAGTTCGTCGGTTGTCTAACCAAGAGAATTAAACAGATTTCAAACCAGTTTAGCTTGTTTATTGTAAGAACAGACTTTGGAAATTGTTTTCACTTTTAATTATATTTCACATGTCAGACTGACGCCTGTTCTGGCCTACAAGGATTCCTGATTTTTCACAGTTTTGGAGGAGGCACAGGTTCTGGCTTTACTTCCTTACTGATGGAGCGCCTCTCTGTGGACTACGGCAAGAAGTCCAAGCTGGAGTTTGCCATCTATCCGGCCCCACAGGTTTCCACAGCTGTCGTAGAGCCCTACAATTCGATCCTGACCACTCACACTACTTTGGAGCACTCCGACTGTGCCTTCATGGTGGACAATGAGGCCATCTACGACATCTGTCGGAGCAATTTGGACATCGAGCGGCCCACTTACACCAACTTGAACCGTCTCATCAGCCAGATTGTCTCCTCCATCACGGCTTCTCTGCGCTTTGACGGTGCCCTCAACGTGGACCTGACAGAGTTCCAGACCAACCTGGTGCCCTACCCTCGCATCCACTTTCCCTTGGCGACCTACGCACCCATAATCTCTTCTGAAAGAGCCTACCATGAGCAGCTCTCTGTGGCCGAGATTACCAGCTCTTGCTTTGAACCTAGCAACCAGATGGTGAAATGTGACCCTCGCCATGGGAAGTACATGGCCTGCTGCATGCTCTACCGTGGTGATGTGGTGCCCAAAGATGTCAACGTAGCCATTGCTTCAATCAAGACTAAGAGAACAATCCAATTTGTAGATTGGTGCCCTACTGGCTTCAAGGTGAGGAGACACATTTTTCTTTCTTTTATAGGGCTTTACCTTTGAAACACTCAGTGTATAAAGTACCCTTCACACAAATCATTGCTATTTAGTAGCTCCTTTTTGTAAGCAAACTCTATCAGTGAAAATGGGATTTGAATTACCCTATTTGCTGGCATATAGGACACATCGGAGTATAAGACACATCCCGTTATTATCAAAATAGCCCACTATATACAGTACAAGATGCACTCCATTTTCCCAGTGTATTTTAAGGGGGGAGTGGGTCTTATATGTCAGCAAATATGGTATATAGCCCAAGGAGGGAGTTGATATATAAACACATTCATCTAAAGAAGAATGAAGAAGAATCTTCTATCTTTGGCAACCAAATTCTTGCCATTGAGCTGAAGAAATTCCCCTTTATCAGCATTATTTTCAATGTTATGCATTGTTATACCGTATATTTCAATTATGTTGAAATCTGATTCCATGGTAGAGTATCTACTTGGAATGCAGATGGCCCAAGATTCAATTCCTGGAATCTTTAAGTAGCAATTCCTGGAATCTTTAGGTAGCATTGAAAGAATATATGCACAAAACCTTCCCAATTAGTATCAATGGTTTTTGAGAGGATAGACCATTAGTCTAACTCAATATAAACAAGAGTAATGGTACTGGGTATTTCTTGAAAGAATCAAAAAATGCTGGTAGCTGATCACTTCAGATCAGCAAATAAGGAGCAGGTCTTTTTGACAGCCAGTGGCTCTTAATTGCCCATTCAAGACCAAATGGCTCACAAATACTTTGGTTATAACAAGTATTGTTTCTAGGAAATACCTTTTCCTCTCAGTTGTGAGGATTACCACTCAGCTCAGGGGAAATAAGGATACCTGAAGGGTGGCAAACGATAACACAGTTCTTGCTAAGGACTAGTTAATCCTGGCTCCACTACACCACACAGCTTAAGGTAGCTTCCTATGTACTTATTACATTATTATTATTATTATTATTAATCATCATCATCATCATCATGGAATCACCTGTATTTACTACTAAGAGGAAGCCAGCTGCTTATGCTTTATCCATTAGGATTCATTATCAGCTGCAATGTGTTTTCCATACTACTCTGAATTTCCATGTCTTCAATGATCTTTAACCTTCTCCTTTCCCACAGGTTGGCATCAACTATCAGCCCCCCACAGTAGTCCCGGGGGGTGACCTAGCTCAAGTACAACGTGCGGTTTGCATGCTCAGCAACACCACCGCCATCGCTGAAGCCTGGGCCAGGTTGGACCACAAATTTGATCTGATGTTTGCCAAGCGAGCATTTGTGCACTGGTACGTGGGCGAAGGCATGGAGGAAGGAGAATTTGCAGAGGCCCGGGAAGATTTGGCTGCGCTGGAGAAAGACTACGAAGAAGTCGGGACTGACTCATTTGAAGAGGAAAATGATGGAGAAGAATTTTAGAACTGCAGATTGCCCTGGTTGGGGAGCAGGAGGAAGTTCAGGGCATTTCTCCTGTGCATTGAGATGCTGTGAACCCAACTCTTTGCTGTACAGCTTCTGTTTCATTTGATGAGAGAAGAAAGATGCACAGCAGAACTGTCTGGTCCATCCTGCAGCATATGTTAAAATTAAAAAAAGACCATCAATCAGAAAAATGACATCCTGTGGTTTATTTTCTTGCATCTTGAATTACAAGAATGTACATTCTTCTGCATCACTAGCTGTCATAGCTTTGTGGTAGAGCCTGTGCTTTGCTTGCAGAAGGTCATGGGTTCAAATCCTAGTATCTCTGAGTAGAGCTAGGAAAGATTTGTGCTTGAAACCTGGAGAGCCATTATTGTCAACCAGAGCCAATATTATCAGGCTGGAAGGACCAACAACCTGATCCAGTACAAGGTAGCTTCCTATGTACACCCCAATAGCCCAAGAAATTGTAATATAGATATTATTTAGTGCTGATAAGTTTTAGGGATGTTCTCCACTTTGATCTTCTAGTCTAGACCAGGGTTCAGGAAACTTGGCTCTCCAGGTGTTCTTGGATTTCAATTCCCAGAAGCCCAGTGCTTCTGGGAATTGAAGTCCAAGAATACCCGGAGAGCCAAATTTGCTGACCCCTGCACTAGAAGATTAAACATTATGACTTTGCAAAGACATTTGTTATGTGCTGCCAAGTCACCCCAACATATAACAACCTTATGAATGAGCAAAAATGTTCTGTTCTCATTGGTCCTGCTCAGCTTTTGTAAACTCAAGGTTGTGACTTCCTTGGAGTCATCTTATGTGGCTGTTGTCTTCTTTTCCTGCTGCCCTCAACTTTTCCCAGTATCATTGTCTTTTCCAGACAATCTTACCTGCTCATGATGTGGCCAAAATATAAAAGCAATTTCATCATTTTTGCCTCCAAAAATAAGGTAAAGATGTCCCTTACACACCTTCTCGACTCTCGTAAAGATGGTTTTCCTTCAGACTTTCTGTTAGATCTTTTGGATATATGCTTTGAGCACAATTTTTTTAGGTTTGAGCACTAGTATTTTTTACAGGTTCAAGGTGTTTCTATGGGTTCAAATTTCGCACCTTCCATTGCCAATATCTTTATGTGTCACTTTGATAAAACTTTCATTTTCGATCCTTCTGTTAACCCTTACTTTTCTGACATTATTTGTTACAAACGGTACATAGACGATCTGTTTTTTATTTTTAAAGATCATACTTCGGTTGCAGATTTCTGTCAATGGATCAATCTCCAACACAACAAATTGCAGTTCACACATACCACGGACCCTGTGTCCCTACCTTTTTTGGATCTTAGTGTTTATTCGGAATGGCAAAATTCAAACGAAACTTTATCATAAGTCAACGGATCGTTTCGCATACTTACAGTTTAACTCTTTTCATCCACGTCACCTTAAGGCTAATATCCCGTATAGCTTATTGCTAAGGGCCAAACGGAACTCCTCGCAGAATCAGGACTACACCATCACGGCGAACAAAATATCTACCACTCTAAGAAATAGGGGTTATCCTAGGAATATCATCGAGACAGCTCGCAACAAAGTCAATGCACGCCCCAGAAGAACGTTGCTTGGGGGTGACACAGGAACATCTCAAGGTTGCTCTGGCTTATTCTGGTCCTTAGATTACACCCCTCTAGCAAATAAAATTTAAAACATCATTTTGAGACACTGGCACATCCTTGATTCTATACCAGGTTGCCAGCAGCGACCCACTATAGGGTTTCGTAAAACCAATACCATTGTAAGTCTAATTTCTCGAGCTGACATCGTCCCCCGTACAACAATCTCTCCAAGAGCCCCTATAGGACATCACGCATGCGGGCATTGTAAATTCTGTGCCTACATGTGGCGTACCAATCGTGTACAGTTGCCTGGGAGTAAGTTTTCTCTGGATCTAACTGGTTTCACAAATTGCAATACGAGTGGTTCCATCTACATGATCATCTGTACATGCCAGTCGGACAATCCAGATGACCTATCAAGGTACGCTTAGGGGAGCACCTGTCTCGCATCAAGAATCAGATCATCACTGCTCCCTTGGTCAATCATTTTATTGAGAAAAAACACACACATAGAGACATTAAGATTGTAGTACTCGAAACTTACCTCCCAAATAAACATCAGGTTGTCAATGTGGAACGCTTCCTCTTACAGAGAGAGGCGTTCTACATTCATCGTTTTGAAACTCTGGCACCTTACGGTTTAAATACAGATTGGGATCTATCTGCGTTTCTGTGAATATAGTCCTTATAATTTTACAGCTTTCTCTCTCCATGCCTTTAAGAACAGGTAGCATAGAAAACAACAGTGGTAAGATAGATTCAGGTTGATTATCCTCACATGAGAATAGTTCCTGTGGAAGTATATAAATTCATAATTTCCTTCAAGTAGAATAAAGCGTTAACACAATAGGAATAACACCATGGAGGCTCTTACACGCTACATGAACATTGTCTAGGTATGTTTTTTGTCCATTTTCTATTGATTGGATATGCTTAGTGTGCTTGTATCTGCTTTTAGCACTGCACTCATGTAAGAATGGATTTTAGCATTGTGCTTGTTGTTATTATGAATTTTTAGACTCTTGAGAAAGTCATTCAAAATGTCCGCTTACCGGAGGGACATCGAAACCGATGGGTAACCACTTGAGTCCACCCCACCTCACGGAGACCTGCAGCTGGGCTCGGCTTGGTTCCTTCCCAATGATTAAATTGCAGACGGCTTCCGCAGTTGGAACACAGTTACAGAGATCCTACAGACCATATGAACTGGCCATTTCAGAGCTATCGGACTGAATTATATTATTGAGTTTTACAAGTTCTGTACACACGGACTTGAGAATCTTTCTTTGGGAAATATTTAGTATTTTCTGCGGGCTCGTCATGAGGCGTTGTGTATATGTATGTATATGTATGTATATATACTTAATATTATTCATGCCACATGTCCAACAACTTAGCTCAGAAGCTTAGAATTAGTAGTAATTAGGAATATTTATTAGAGCATACTCTCAGTTATATTAAAAATACACTTTGCTATTTTCAATCTGTTGCTCTGGGTGTGTTGCCTCACCTATTTTGTCTTTACACCCCAGCCGCTTCACTGTGTTCTGACCTTTCCTGTTGAAGCAGTACCTATTTATCCACTTGCAATTTCTTGCTTTTGAACTGCTAGGTTGGCAGGAGCTGAGACAGAAATGGGAGCTCACTCTGTCATGCAGCACTCGGGTCTCGAACTGCTGACCTTCTGGTTGATCAGGCTTAATTTGCTCTAGGACCTATTTCTTTGTCTTTCTGGCAACTCAGGGTCTTCACAAAGCTCTTCTCCAGCACCATTTTCCAAATAAATAAATAAATAAATCCGTCAGCATTCTTTCCTGTCCAGCTTTTGTACTCATACAAGCTCAAGAGAACAGAAGAGTGTGGAATGTTCTTGAGTAGGGGTTTGCAACCTACGGCCCATGGGCTGGACTCAGCCCATGGCACCATTTCATGTGGCCTGCATTGCTGCCACCGCCAATGAAAGTGGACACATTTACGACAGCCATAAATGCACCCATGGCTGTCATAAACGTGAAAACAATGCTGTAAAATACATCCATGGCTGTTGTAAATGCATTTATGATAGCTGTAGGCATGTTTTACTGCAGCATTTACGGCGGGGGAATCACCAGTCCAGCCTACTCAGCTGTCTGAGGGGATGTGGCCTGACCCACAGTGTGAAAAGGTTGAGAACCCCTGCTCTCAAATATCAAGTAACACACCATTACATTTAACAAGCTTTTCTAATTTCTTTATTTCTCCCAGTCTGTCTTCTAACCTTTTTAACAAGTTGACTGCTGCTTTTTAAAAACACACTTTCCTTTCCACTGCTATAAACAGTTGTTTACCAAGTTTTACTGCATTCAGCTTTGCCAAGACATCTGCATAGCCGATAACGAAAAATTGCTTAAGGTGTGTAGTTCCTCAGGTTGATGTAAACGGTTAGCAGAGTGGTATGCAGTGGCCAGAAAGAGGTTCGCACCTGGCAAGGTGGTCCCTTGTGAGAAAAACAGACATACAGATCTTGGTGCAGAAGAAAAACTCAACGTAGGTTTACTCAGGAAGTAAAAAGGTGCAAGTATATACAGTGCAACAACTGTAACACAAAACAGATATATTCTCTTGAGCTGCTCAGTTGACCTCACTGAGACAGTTCAGTTGTGCTATATACAAGTCCATACAGTTCAGTAGCAGTCCAGTCCAGCAGGGTAAATGCAAGCTGTCATTACAGACAAAGCCAAAGAGTTCTACAGCTTCTGTCCTCCTGGTGGAGGCTTACCCCCAAGTAGTCCTTATTTGTCCAGCAAGCACAGATGGCATATCAAGCAAAAAACATCATCAGGATCAGTGCAAAGATTCAGTCCTCATAGCAGGTTCTGGAAATCACAGGAATCTTCGTCCAGGCTGTCAGCAGGGGAAGTTGAGCATTGTAGCTCAGGCAAGTTGAGCATTGTAGCTGGAAGTCTGCAATCCTGCTCTGACCTAAATACACTGGCCCATGGAGCACGCCAGGGGAAAAGTCCCAGCACCTGTGTGCCCCTGTAGTAGGGTCTTAAAGGCATCACAGACACAATATGCCTTGCAACCAGTTAGGGTGTGAGGCGAAGACTTAAATCCCCGAACACCTCCCACAATGTTACTTTGGTTTACATTTACACTGGCAGTGCCTTCCTGACATGCAACAGAGGAGAAATGAAACTTAAATAAGGAAATGCTGGAAGGGATCTCCTTGGGAACATGGTTATGTCACAGCCAGTAGCTAAACAACAAGGCTCCAATGATGGAAAGAATGGGATAATAAGGAAGTATCAAGGAATTTTGTGGAGGAGGCGGGTGGGGTGGGGGTGGGAAATGCTTTGTTTGGTGAATTGGGAGACACAATCCAAACATAAACCACCTAGGATGGAACTTGAAACCTAGACTTCTGGCTTGTGTTTTCAGCCTGTGTATCGGAACTCACTTTTAAGAAACAGACCTGGCACTGGCAGGAACATCTGCCACGACTCTTGAAACTCTCTTTCGGCACCATCCAAAATATATTGGTACACAGGCTGACAAAGGCTAGTACAGGTTGGAGATTAGCTTTTATTTGCTTATTTTTAGTGGTCTAATAAAAGTATAACCTCCTGTTGCTTTTACACTGGATTAAAGTATGAGCTAAATTGGTAAGACTGACTCAGCATGAAAAAATATTTTTTTTAAAAAAAAATAAGTAAAATTAAAACAAAAATCCCATTTTTCATCTCAAAATAGAACAGAGGGTGCCATCTGTAGTCGTACTCAGACCGTACCGATCTCTATAAATCACTAGTGATGTGTAGGAAAAATATATACTCACACCCCACACTGGAGCAATCTAAGCAATTGCACATCTAGGAATACATGTTTACCTGAAATGATCCTTGCTGATCTCAAGTAAATAATAGCCTTTTCCCTAGACCAGCCTGGAACAGATTGGTATGTATTAGGGATGGTTGGTAATGCTCTAACAATAATAATATGTCAAGTTTTTTCAAGCACTTCCAACTGTTCCAAGCAGGCAAAACTCCTGTATAACCAATCTCTCCATTATCACGACTAGGCTTCAGCTATGTCTGCAGAAATCAGAAGTGCTGAGAAACTCAGTAAATTCCAAGAGACCATGAATGGATCTCAGAAAAACAGAACTAGAGGATAAGTGCTACTCCCAAAATAATCGTGTTGCTTTTGACCGCAATCTTAAACTTATTTGTATGGAAGTAAATCCTGATGACTCCCCCAGAAGGAAACTTCAAGGAGATTAATGAAGGATCAATGCTGTTTTTATCATGAAAGATCTAGCTAGACAATATTGAAAGCTAGCTGTTTATTCAATTGTTAAAGTGGTAAATAAAGGAATCAGCTGGCTGAACAGCTGAGTGATGTAAGTCTCTGGCTGCATTCAGAGGTTGGAGTTCAATTCCCCACTGTTCATCCCAGAAGAGCCAGCAGTTCAACCTTGGGCAAGCTGCACAGTCCCAGGGCACCTCCAGAAGAAGGGAATGGTGAACCTCTTCTGAGTACACACTACCTAGAAAACCATGAAAAGAATTGCTGCATGTTTGAATTGACTTCATGGTATACAAATAAAGGTATCACCTGTACTTGCATTTGCATTATTTTGGGGACCACATGGCCTCTAATTTTTCTTGAATGGAAACAGAGTTGGCAATGGCACAATGATAATATTTCTAAGCTCTTAATTATCTCTTTTCCCATAAGGTATCCTTTCATCTAGAGGGCAGCAGTGGCTTAGCGGGTAAGATGCTGAGCATGCTGCATGAGGGAACGACAGGGTCGTAGCGGGGTGGTGGTGAAAACCCTCCTGAGCTAACAGCCCCCACCCCACCCCGTGGTGCCAATGTTATATATGTGAGTGTGACATTGTTGCCCCTCCTGTAAAACTTTTTTGCCCCTCCTGAAAAAAATTTGACTCCCCCTCCAATATAGAGTCCTGGCTATGGCCCTGTGGAACGACAGTTTGAAAATAAATAGGTACTGCTTCGGAGGTAACAGCATTCTGTGCACTCTGGCGTTGAGTCATGCCTCCCACATGACCACGGAAGCATCTGCAGACACAGAAAGTGCTGGCTCCTTGGCTCATAAACGGAGATGAGCACTGCACACTAGAATCGAACACGACTGTGGAGACCTTAACTTTTACTCTCCTTCCGTCTCCGTGCCTGGGACAGAGATGCTCCTTCAGCATTTTCTAGGTCTGCAAAGACAGTGCCCCATGTGCCATGTTGTTTGAACCCCTTTGCCCTCCCAAGCGGCCCCCAGTCAGTCCTCTTCTCCAGAACAGATCACACGTAAACCTCTGGAAAAGAATCACGCATCTTGCGCGTAATGTGTATGTATGACGTCAGTGTTGGGAGTTGTTGTTCAGTCGCATAGTCGATTCTGACCCTTTGCGACCCTATGGACCAATGTCCTCCAGGCACCTCCATCATCTTCCTCAGCCCACCCAACTCTCTGCCCATTGCGTCTACCATACCACCTAGCCATCTCACCTTTGGCTGCCCCCTTCTTCTTTTGCCCTCCACCTTTCCCAGCATCAAAGCTTTCTCAAGTGAATCCTCTCTTCTCATTTGATGTCCAAAGTACTTCAGCTTCATCTTTACTATTTGACCTTCTAAGGAGCAGTCAGGGTTGATTTCTTCTAAGATCGACCTATTTGTTCTCCTCCCTGTCCAGGGCATACCTGTCAACTATCCAGATTTGGCCGGGAAAACCCCGTAATT
The DNA here is from genome assembly GCA_035047345.1 of Bradypodion ventrale. Lineage (NCBI taxonomy): Eukaryota > Metazoa > Chordata > Lepidosauria > Squamata > Chamaeleonidae > Bradypodion > Bradypodion ventrale. Next base: position 238,903,281 of record JAWDJE010000005.1, read on the forward strand.
TGACGTCTATTGACGTCATAACCCGCCCCCCGCTGCCAAAACCTCGTAATTTGACAGCGGGGGAAACGCTTTCCGCGATGCGTGGAAGCGCTATGCCGCTTGTGCAGCCCCTATGCAAGCGGCGTAGTGCTTTCTGCGCATGCGTGGAAGGGTTTTACCCCTTCCACGCATGCGCGGAAGTGCTACGCCGCTTGCGTAGGGGCTGCACAAAGCAGCGTAGCACTTCCGCGCATGCGTAGAAGGGGTAAAACCCTTCCATGCATGCGTGGAAAGCGACCTGCGCACAAGCGATGTGCGCAGGTCCCGTTTTTCCGGAGCCGCGGGTTGACAGCTATGGTCCAGGGTACTCTCAAAACTCTCCTCCAACACCACATTTCAAAGGCATCTTTTCTTCTGTGCTCCACTTTCCTAATGGTCCAGCTCTCACAACCATACATAACCACAGGGAATACCATTGCCTTGACTATGTGAATTTTTGTTTGCAAGGTGATGTCTCTATGTTCCCCAGGTTTCCCATAGCTTGTCTCCCAAGAATCACTCGCCTTTTTATTTCATGACTGCAATCCCCATCTGCAGGGATCTTTGATCCTAAGAAAGTAAAATCTGTCTCTGCTTCTACTTCTTCCCCATCTATTTTCCAGGGACACACTGGAAGGGCCTGTAGGGAGAGGGAAGGCGAAAAAAGGATTTGGCGGGGGGTGGTGGTGGTGGTGGTGGTGGTGTTAGGACTAGGTAGGAGTCGTTGTGGCAGCTGCAGATAAGTTTCACTTTCTATTAGGCACCTCGGAGCTAGGGAGAAACGAAAACTCCGCTGGCTTGCGCAGTGCTGTCCTCTAGCCGCCACCGCGCTCACAGCTGTCAGATCCATGCTCAGACAGGTTCGATTTCGATCCCGCTCGCAGGTCGGGTCGCGCGTTCGTGGGAACCCGCGGTGCAAGTGGAAGGGACGCCGCGCCTATCCTCGCAGTAAGTGTCCCCCGGAGCCCTCCTTTGGCTCCGATCCGTCCGCTTCTCCTTGCCTTGTCTTTGTTCCCAAATAGTTCTGCTTTGGAAGAAAATATTATTATTATTATTATTATTATTATTATTATTATTATTATTATTATTATTATTATTATTATTATTATTATTATTATTATTATTATTATTATTATTATTATTTGCGCATCTGGTTAATGAGAGGCAGTGTCGCTTCTTGTCGCACCGGGCGTTTGGATCGTTGGCCAAAGTGAGGGATGATCAGGTCAGAGGACGCTCCGTTCCTCAAGGGCTGGAGGGGCTCTTGGGGAGGGAAGAAAAACCTGTTGAATCCAAATGCATGGTCCCCAAACTCCCAAAGAGTTGAATTTGGTAATGGGAGCCCCAGCGGTCGGTGCATGCTGACCATAGAGCCGTGATGGCGAACCTTGGCACTCCATTCATTCTTGGATTTCAATTCCCAGAAGCCCAAGCCCCCTGTGAATCCACACGAAGGGGTTTAATGCAATTCATCCAGCCCGTGCTAACCTCGTTGCTCACGGAAGCGGAAGTAAAATGCGCCCATTTGGATTTGGAGTTGTATCATGGCTAGGATTTTGCATGCCTCATACAAAGTCCAAATCCGTATAAAGTCCAAACTTGTGGAACCAAGTTTGGACGTTGTATGAGGTATCACTTGTATTTTACTGGCATAGTTGTCAACTGGCCAGGATCGCCATTTCACAACGAAGTGTCAAAAAATAGGACTTTGTGGAGGATTAAGAGCTTACAATTTGAAAATGTTCAAGAATGAGCAATAAAGCTGATAATAAAAATAACCAAGATTAGATACGAGTCAGAAAAGGAAGATATGTGCTTAATCATATGTGATGAAAATGCAGCAAAATGATATAAACACTGAGATAACACAACATAGCAGCAACAAATTTTAAAAGCCACAAGTAAAGAGGTCGCTTTTACATGTAGCACTCTAGCACATAGATCTTGAACGAATCTGTCCCAGTCACCCCAAACAGAATTGACTATATAGTCCAATTATATGCCTATTTATTAAAGACAAAATACTTTTGATCTGAATGGGATTTACAAGTAACTGAAAATGGGCTTTTTTTATCACTTCTATAAAAATGCCTGTGTTTGGAGCTTTAAAGCTGGAAAATCTGCCTGTACTTATTTAGATTTAAAGTTCATTGAACTCAGTTGAATTTTTTGGAATAGCAGCCATGTTAGTCTGTGTTTTAGGCATATCAGAGAATAAAAAAATAAAAAAAAATGCTGTGGCACTTTAAAACTCGAGCAAAAGACGTTACTGAGGATTCCGCGTGCCCGGTTGGGCATCGGTGGCCTCTGGCAGAGGTTAAACCAGTGAGCAGACTCCTGGCCTCTGGCCTTTGTCGGCGAGCAAGGGAGGTGGATTAATGGTAAGGATTAATTCGGCCGCTTATTGCCTGACCAGCGATTCTGCGGGAAGAGCATTTCGCTGACCCCAGTTACCCATTAGAGTAATGACTCATCTCCTACCCAAGGTTATGCCCGGTGCAAACAAGGGCAATGTTTGCCCATGCCTAAGCCCTAAACAATAGTCTTCCTTGCCCTGTGTTTGTCCTAGTTAATTAACTTCCCTTTGAGGTGTTCCCCATTAACCCGGGTACGTGGGTAAGGTAATTTTCCTGTCAGATGACGGTTCTGCCACCGTTGCGCTTTCCCCCCTATAAATGATGTTGCCTTTTCTCAATAAAGTACTGATCTGATCTCGCTCCGTTTGCCTCGTGTCGTCACTTGATCAGTCTCCTCCGGGACATAACGGCCACCCCAGTGGCCCCAATTCCTACATCTGGTGACCCCGACGTGATTTACTCGTGAGTAAGAGACCCAGGAGAGGTCTACTCGTGAGTAGCGATCCACGCGGTCCGGTTCTACGCTTGAACCGCGACCTGTCAGCCCGGAGGACAGCGCAGCGCTCTGGTCGGCAGCCAGCCGGTCAGAGGGACGGCCAGCGGCGAGGCATTCCAAGAGACATTCCTACAGCTTGCTTCCAGCTTTCGGGGAGGCTTGCACCAAAGGGAAAAACGCGTTCCGCTCAGGGCAGCTGTGAGCCCCTGACAGCGCAGAGGCCGCCAAGGGCCCGTGGCAGAAGGCCACGCTCCGAGCTCTACCCAGACGATCGTCGCCAAGACCTGTTACCTTGCCCCCAGACGCGTCGACCCGTCCCGAGGAAGGAAACTTCAGAGGACCACTCGCAGGTAATATGGGGACTTGTTCTCATAGACCAAGTCCGTCCGCTAGCCAAAAAACTCATGAGGAAGAGTTTAAAATCCTGGCCAGGGTATTTCAGTTACGCTTTCACAGCAGGGAACTAGCGAGACTTTTGGCGTACCTTAGGGAACACTGCCTGCTTTACCCAGAAGCAGGTACGTTGACCCTACCGCTCTGGGATCAGATAGGAGACTGCATTCGGCAACCCCCCAAAGCTCCAGGAAGGATATTTCGCACATGGAGGAAGTGTAGGGAACTCTTAGCTGAGATCGAACCAGTCCGGATAGAGACAGAAGAACCCCCATTAGATAAGTCATCAGCCCAGCCAGTCGAGCCGACTGCGCCCACAGCGCTCTATCCGACATTTAAATACCAGCAGAGTAGCGCAGGGAACCTTCCCGCGGTGACAGCTGCAGACGTCACCGAGGGAATGCAAGGAATGAGGAGCGCAGGCGCTTCTCTGACAGCTTCGGCTTCCCTAGTTACCAAGAGTGCCCTTCAGTGCACAGCTGAGGAGGAACTTAGAAAGGGGGAATTATCAGTAGAGGAGCTAGCAGAGCTCAGTCAGATATGTCCCATCCGCATGGAGATGGACGCGCTCACGGGTGCACAGCGGATTGTTCATTCCCCAGTCCCGTATAAGCTTCTCATGGCTATGCGGAAGGCAATTGCAGAAACAGGGCTCCAAAGCCGTTTCACAAGGGGCACGCTTCAGCAAGTGTGCGAGACCACCATGTGGATTCCTCACGACTGGAAAGCCGTCATGAGGATGATGCTGACCCCTAGCCAGTACATGATCTGGGACAGCGAGTTTCGCCTAGAGGCTCAAGCTCGAGCGGCCAGGATGGGAGGCGCGGTGCTTCCTGAGCAGCTGTATGGCTCGGGTAACTACGAGCCAATCAATGCTCAGATCAACTTGCCTCTCGCCACTCTTGAGATGTCAGCCGAGGCAGCCTATAAGGCTTACTTTAAGATCCCAGCCACTGGCAAAGCGGCGAAAAATTACACCTCCATTAAGCAGGGAGCCCAGGAGCCCTACATGGACTTCATCAATCGCCTGGAGGAAGCAATTAGCAGGCAGATTGATAATGAGCAAGCCCAGGAAGAGCTCATGATTAAGTTAGCCAAGGACAACGCCAACTTGGACTGCCGTAGAATCTTGCAGTCCCTAGGCAATCGTCCTGACTTGACCCTATCGGACATGATTAGAGCTTGCGCTGACGTTGGCACGGAATCCTATAAGATGGGTCTGCTAGCGGCAGCGGTGCAAGGAGGGAAAAGACCTAATGGTAAGAGCAAAGGAGCGTGCCACAATTGTGGCAAGATTGGTCACTTCGCTAGGGAGTGCCGATCCAAGGGAGGCGGACAAAAGTCCGGCCATTCCAAGGCTCCGAACACCCTCTGTCCGAAGTGCAAGAAAGGCTACCATTGGGCCAGATATTGCCAGAATTCGGGAAACCGGAACGCGGGCATGTCTCTGGCCCCAGTCCAAACAGAGGCTTCCCTCACCCAGAACTCACCCGAGCTAGAGTAAATTCCAACCCCATTCCAGACATTGCGAGGGCACAGGCCAGCCCCAAGGGCAGTACAGGGCTAGAACTGACTTGCCAGGCGGACGTTACATGCGACCTGCCAGGCACAGTCTATCTGGTCGATTCCCAGTACATGGGACCCCTGCCCAGAGGCTTTTTAGGTTTAGTTTTGCCCCGTAGTGTAGCTGGTGCACGTGGAATTTTCATAATTCCAGGAGTCATTGACTCGAATTTTTCAGGCGTTCTCCAGGTTCAGCTTTGGACACACCTGCCCCAAACCATTCGCAAGGGAGACACCTTAGCGCAACTGATCATGGTTCCTTGTCACTTGCCCGCAGAGAGCCAGGGAGGGCTCAGTGACAGCTCAGAGCCCGGTTCAGCTGACCGCTTGAGCGTGAGCGAGGCAGTGCAAGGATACCAGGTCTTAGCGACAGTGGAGACCAACATTGAGTGGAAGCAGCGCCCCGTTATCGAGGTATTTTTGAACAAAAGAGTGTTCTCAGGGTTACTCGATACCGGAGCAGATGTGAATGTGATAAGCAGGAGTCAGTGGCCGCGAGACTGGGCCATTGAGCCGGTCTCCGATGTGTGGGGGGTAGGCGGTGTTCAGGAAGCGTTTAGGAGCCGGGAGTGGGTAGAAGTCACAATCCCAAGGGCTGAAGGCACGGCGGTGATCCGACCGCACATTCTTGACGTGCACATCAACCTTTGGGGGCGAGACATTCTGCAGCAGTACGGTGCCACCCTTACCTTCGGGTAATGGCGTTGCCACTTAAATGGCTCACCGATACTCCGGTCTGGGTAGAACAATGGCCGGTAGTGGGAGAGAAATTGGTTGCTCTCAAGCAGCTAGTTAAGGAACAGCTAGACGCAGGACACATAGAACAGTCCACAAGCCCCTGGAACTCGCCAGTTTTTGTGATTAAAAAGAAGTCGGGGAAGTGGCGACTCCTCCACGATCTCAGGGAGATCAATAAGTGTATTCAGCCGATGGGTCCGCTTCAATGCGGCATCCCAAATCCTAACATGATTCCCGAGGGGTGGGAGATTCTAGTCGTAGATCTCAAGGATTGCTTTTATACAATCCCCTTAGACCCCAGGGACCGGGACAGGTTTGCCTTTACGGTGCCGGTCGTGAACCACAGTGAGCCCACGCAGCGTTACGCGTGGAAATTTTTGCCACAGGGCATGCTCAATTCGCCCACTCTGTGCCAAATTTACGTTCACGACGCACTGGCAAGGTTTCGAAACCTCTACCCACAAGCCATAGTTTGTCACTTTATGGATGATATTTTAGTAGCGTTGCCGCAGCTTGGCAGCACAGTGTTTTCAGACCTCCAGGCCAGCCTGGGGGACAAAGGTCTACTCATTGCTCCGGAAAAGGTGCAGAAGTCCGAGCCCTTCTCATACTTGGGCCATCGGCTTCTCCGCTCTTTTGCAGCGCCAGTTTTGCCTCAGATAAATCTACAGGACTCAGTCACCCTCGTAGAATTACAGCAGATTTTAGGAAACATTAATTGGGCCAGACCGTATTTCCGATTGGATACGGATCTTCTAAAACCGCTCTTCTCGCTGCTAACTTTAGGTAAGCAGCCGGCAGACCGGATTAAAATTTCTCGAGACGCGCGCTTGGCGCTCGAGAAAGTGAACCAAGTTCTCAGCCAGAGGTGGGTGGATAGGATCACCCAGGGACCACATGCCCCGATCCTGAATTTGTACATCGTACGGTCAGGATCCATGTTCACTGGGGCGCTAGGGGTAGACTCCGAGAAGGGAGCTAAGATTGTGGAGTGGGTGTACTTGCCTAACACCTCTTCACGGAACATCGTTCCGCCCCAGGAGCTGGTTTCCGCGGTGATTTACCGCGGCAGGCTGAGAGCTAGGGACATTTCAGGAAATGATTTGGCCAAAATTGTGGTTCCGTTCACCAAGGAACAAATTCATCAGCTGCTGCAGCTAGGTGACTCGCTCCCGATAGCTTTGGAAGGTTTCACCGGCAGTTTAGCATATCATTTGCCCAAAGACCCCAGACTCGTCTCGCTGCAAACAGGAACAGTCAGCTTGTTCGAATTGCTCTCGCTGGTCCCACTTCAGGGGGCCAGAACAGTTTTCTCTGATGGCGGTCGCACCTATGGTGTCCTGACCTGGCAGGAGGGCGAAGCTTGGCACACGCTGCTAACTCTTCCACAAAAGTCCGCGCAGCGGGCGGAGTTGGCAGCCGTGAACCTTGCCTTGCGCACCTTCGCCAAAGAACGGTTAAATATCATTACTGACAGTCTGTATGTAAGGAATTTGCTTCACAGTCTACCGGGAGCTTACATTACTCCCGCGATAGACAAAAATTTGCTTAGTCTGTTTCTCACCGCTCAATTTCACTTGCGAAACCGCACGGAGCCGCTCTATATTGCCCACATTCGAAGTCACCAAGACCTACCGGGTCCGATTTCCGCGGGCAATAGCAGAGCGGACGCGGCCGCAAAGGAAATTCAGCAACGTTCGGTTTTGGGAGTCTTTACTACTCCGATTCAGAGTCATGCCTTTTTTCACCAAAACGCCAAAGCGCTCACCAGACAGTTCAATTTGCCACTTTCTCAAGCCCAAGGCATAGTTCGCTCTTGCCAGCATTGTGCAGGGGCACCGGGGGGGCCCTCGTGGGGGGTCAACCCACGAGGGACAGAGGCTAATCAGGTGTGGCAGATGGATGTCACGCATGTGCCGCAGTTTGGCAGGTGGCAATACATGCATGTCTGCATTGACATCTTTTCACAGTTCGTTTGGGCTACGGTGCAGAAAGGGGAAACTGCGACCCATGTGGAGCAGCACCTCCTTTCCTGCATAGCTGCCATGGGCAAACCACGGCACGTTAAAACGGATAACGCCCCTTCCTACAGCTCTAGGCAGTTTGCCGCCTTCATGGCTACTTGGGACATCAAGCATACCTTTGGAATTCCCTACAATCCGCAAGGGCAAGCGATTGTAGAGCGGGTCAATCGGACGCTAAAGTCCTATATTGACAAACAAACAGAAAGGGGGGAGCCACCAGCCCTCCCCAAGTCACAGGGAGAAGCTCAGTTTTGTCTGAATAAGGTATTGTTCACATACAATCACCTCAATGTTTTTTCGGATTGTACGCCGCAGGAGAGGCATTTCCGCCGTTCGGAGGCTCTCCCGCGACCTATGGTCCGGTACCGAGTGCCACCAGACCCTTCTTGGAGGGGCCCGGTGCCGCTCATAACCTGGGGAAGAGGGTATGCTGCAGTTATGTCTCCTACAGGTGTCGTTTGGATCCCAGCTCGGTGCGTCAAGCCTCACTTGGAACCTCATGGCGTGGACCCAGACCGACCCGAGTCCGATCCCGGAGATGGAGGACCTCACTCTGACCGAGGAGACCCACCGGGAGACGCGGCGGCTGCGGACCCCGGCACAGAGGATCACCTGGGGGATGGTCAAGACCCTTTGCTGTGAGGCCCGGGACGCCCTCCAACGCGAGGAGAAGGAGCCGACACCGGAGAACTTCGTTGCAGCAGTCTTTGCCCAGATTCACATCAATTCCGCGATCTACACCATCATCCTGGCCCTCCTCCTGCTTTTGGGGGGAGGCGTTCAGGCCGCTTCACTTCAGGCCAACGGCTTGCCGCCTGGTGAAGACCTCTCAGCACGGATGCAGTACAACTTGTGGGAAAGGTTGGCGGGTCTCGTCAACCAGTCCGATTTTTGCTTACAGCAGGACATTGGTTCTGCATCTATCCTCAGCACCTGTCTCATCCCCGTGTGCCACACTCTGGATGCGCGCACCAAGGATGGCGACTGGCTGTTGAAGGCGTTCTTTGGCCCACACACTCCCACCACCTTCTCAGCATACGCCCGCTGGGGGGGATTGCGACTTGCATCAACCTTGCCGACTGACGCAGCCACTCTTCATACCCCTCGAGTGGCGGTCAGCCCGGACGCTGCTTGTACCCGAATGACCGGCTGCACCTCAGGCGGTCGGACTCGGCGTCGCTGCATTGACCCCGGCAGCAGCAACTGGACTTGTAATAAACCAGAGACACTCATTTCGCTGCACTCTCATGTCACCCTACCTTCAGGGTGGTTTTTCACCTGCAACCAGTTCACATGGAACTATATCCCTGCGAATCTGTCGGACTCAATGTGTTGTATCAGTCGTTTGACACTGTTACTTCCTACTAAGGACATGATTGCCCCAAGCGCAAATGACACGAATGTATCAAATGTTGATGTTTCCCCACTCATACGGCACACACGCACAACCCAGTTAGACAGCTCTTGTGACAGCAGCTTTAGGGTAATGAGTCCCGCTGAGTATGTATCGCTAGCAGTCAGCCTAGTCGGCGTGCCAGGCTTGGCCGTCGGCAACGCACGGAGGATTGGCCGCTTGGCCTGCGGTTTGGCTAAAGCCATTAACCATACCTCCACAGCGATAGCGCTCCTCAATCAGGAGCAGGCAGAACTTCGCCATGCCGTTCTCGACAATCGAGCGGCTATCGACTACCTCCTCTTGCTGCACCACCTGGGTTGCGAATCTTTTCATGGAATGTGTTGTTTCAATCTTACTGACAACTCCCGTAAGATCCAAAGCCAGATCACGGATCTCCACACCATAGTTGCAGGCATTACAGAAGGCTCCGCGTGGGGAGCTTGGTGGAGTTCCCTGTGGAATTGGATGTGGTCATGGATTCCCTGGGGGTGGCTGCAAACGGTGCTTAAGGTGGTGTTGGGGATAGTCATACTAGGCATCGCGATTTGTTGCTTTGCTCAGTGCATTCCCTCGCTGATCTCTAAGTGCCGCCCCAAAGAGAAACTCCGTGACGTCACTCCCGCCCAACAGCTGATGCCGCTTTTGTGCGGGATCGCCGGTCAGGCTCTTAAATTAAACAGAAAGGGAAGATGAGGATTCCGCGTGCCCGGTTGGGCATCGGTGGCCTCTGGCAGAGGTTAAACTAGTGAGCAGACTCCTGGCCTCTGGCCTTTTTCGGCGAGCAAGGGAGGTGGATTAATGGTAAGGATTAATTCGGCCGCTTATTGCCTGACCAGCGATTCTGCGGGAAGAGCATTTCGCTGACCCCAGTTACCCATTAGAGTAATGACTCATCTCCTACCCAAGGTTATGCCCGGTGCAAACAAGGGCCATGTTTGCCCATGCCTAAGCCCTAAACAATAGTCTTCCTTGCCCTGTGTTTGTCCTAGTTAATTAACTTCCCTTTGAGGTGTTCCCCATTAACCCGGGTACGTGGGTAAGGTAATTTTCCTGTCAGATGACGGTTCTGCCACCGTTGCGCTTTTTTCCCTATAAATGATGTTGCCTTTTCTCAATAAAGTACTGATCTGATCTCGCTCCGTTTGCCTCGTGTCGTCACTTGATCAGTCTCCTCCGGGACGTAACGGCCACCCCAGTGGCCCCGATTCCTACACGTTACTGACCACCATAGAATCTGTAATAAGAAAAAATCTTGGTGGTTGTTTAGCACAGTTCCTCACCTCATTACAACTGGAGTTACTACTGGAGTTTGGACTATAAAAATCAGAAACTTTCTAAAACAAACATTCACCAATGGTCCTTTTAAAGGAGATAATATGAAGTAACTTCAACAGTTTCAGGCAGGGGTCTTCAAACTTTTTAAGCCGGGGCCCGATTCACACGCCCTCAGACTGTTTAGGGGTCGGATTGGTGGTGGTGGTGGCAGTGGTGACTACTCAGAGCCTCCCAACTCCCCCCACTCCCAACTCCCCCCCCCCACTCCCTTCCACCACTTTCCTGTTTACCGGCCTGGAGGAACTGCATGGCATGGGTGAATGAGGGATCCAGGATGTCCTTGCCCGTGGCCTCCAAGAAGGACACACTTAGCCAGAGCAGCCCCTGGGAAAGACGCACACAGTTGTTCGTGGCCACTTTGAAAGACGCACGTGGCCGGCTGCTTCCGCTGCCACCACCTCAATCCTTGTCTCCTCCGCTTAGCTTGGCATGTCCCTAACGGCACTCTGTAGCAGGGTGGATGTTGTGAACCTTACAACATCTGCCCTGCTATGGAGCACTGTCAGGCACATGCCAAGCCAAGCAGAGGGGACAAGAATTGAGGCGGTGGTGGTGGAAGCGGTGGCTGGAGCGAGGGTGTGGGCTGGATGATTTGGTGCTGCGGGCTGGATCCAGTCCACGGGTTGTAGTTTGGGGAGGGGGATGGTTTAAGGCATTACGTATTAAGCTGTTTCTGTTCCTGAAATGGGTGTTTACTGTCTGTGGTCAGGAAATATCTTGATTTATTAACAGGAACGTAATTCTACTGATTTTCTTCTCTGCCCAAAAGCCGCAGCTTAGGAAAGTTACTGAAAGAGGTAGTAATAATGTCTGTGAGATATTTATGGGAGTTGGAGTACAAAAATAATAACCTTTCTGCTGGAGTGACACAGGATGTAATATTAGATGCCCATTTGGCAATAATGTAACTGGCTATTTGCCCACTTACTTTGCACAGTATGATTGATGGGTCAAGGATTTGGACGGGCTAAAAGAAGGGCACACAAGCTGGATGAATATCAAACCATGGCTAAAAGAAGGACACCCAAGCTGGACGAATATCAGACCATGGCAGTCGAGACAGAAGGAGAGGAGGAAGAGGAATGTTCAGAGAACATTACTGAGAAACGCAAAGAACAGCTCAAAGCAATTTGTGGATTGGCTGACTTAAGAAATGGTATTGCTTATTTCTGCGTTTTGCTAACTTTTAATTATTGTTCTCTATTTTCTTTACTCTATTTCCTTTGTTTACATTTTGTGTGGATGACAGTATACATAAAGATGTCCATTTGTCTATGGATAGAGCTGGCTGGATATTCAGTGAGTTAGATACTTTATCTAACTGCAGAACCAGAGGTTGAGAGTTCAATTCCCCATTGTGTCTCTAGGGAGAGAGGAACCAGTGTGTGTAGCCAAGCCACAACACAGAAAGAGCCTCCTTGAAGATTGTGGTATTTTTGAACCACAATTGTGCGTACCCTGGTATTCCCGTAGAAGAAGAGAATAGCAAGCAACTTCTTATATTCTTTGTCTAAAAAAACCTTGCAAAGGATTGACATACATCACAATTGACTTGACAGTACATAATAATTATTAGACAATATGTATCCTAAGTTGCACTTATAGTACTATGCATTTGGATTCTATGTTTACATGGAATTTTTAAAAGAATTCGTAATGGGACTTTGTTTGAAATATGTTTATGCAGGATTGTAGCCTTAAAGCTGTATTTTAATGCCTTCCTTTGTACAAGATGCATATTCTATATTTTGTATCTTGCTTCAGGGGCTGTTGGCTTATACAACATTGGCTTAAGCTGCTGCCTCAACTCCTTGCTTCAGGTATTCTTCATGAATAGATATTTCACTATGATACTCCGGAGGTGAGTAGAGACCATCAAATCTAATCGCATATCTCTGACTCAAGTGGCATTGGTTGTCCAAAGCCAAACTGGAAGTTAGAACTGTCGTTATATAGTGGGTTGAAACACCATGTTAGGAACTGGGAAGTCCCTGATTCAAATCCTGCCTCTGCTGTGATGCCACTAATGGGAATTTTATCAGTCACTATTTTTCAAGTTCAGTTTTCTCAGCTGCAGTATGGGGACATGCCTTTAAAAAAAAATTCCTTATGCTACAACTAGTTCTTAAGGTGAGCCATGGGTTTGACAGTATGTCAGTACAGGCCACTCCCGCTCCCATACCTATGGTGGATGTGTTCCAGGATCTTCCACAGATATCTGATATGCAGAAAACAGCAAACCTCATATTTAAGCACACATACCTGAGTCATAGGAATGGGTGTGCATGCAAATGCTTCTGTCATTCTCTCTCTCTTATATGCTAACAAAATGGCTACTGTAAAACACAGGCTGTTCTTTCTAAACCAAGGGTTCCCATTCTAAAGCCCTTGGGCCAAATCTGGCCCACTGTGCCATTTCATGTAGCTCCCTCCAAGGGCATCAAGAAACAAAATAACCGCCCCTTTGAAGCTGTTGGGACAAAATGGCCACCCCCATCATGCAGGCATAGCAAAATGGCTGTCCGGCCCTCGAAGCTGACTGAGAGTGTGACCTGGCCCCCGGCTTGAAAAGGTTGAGAACCCCGGTTGTAAACATTACTTTAAATTGTAGACAGTGGCCTCTAGTGGCCAGCTCTGGTAGTGCACCATATTGCTCTATGTAGCTCAGAAATGTTTCAGAGATTTTTGGACCCATGGAAAACTGAAACCAAAGAAACCTGGGGAGGTGACTTGTATCACCCTTGTCTTCCACTAACTAGAGCTATAAGCCAATTATTTGGAATGAAGTTGCAACCAGCTGAATCTTCCCAACCATGGGCAGACACTTTGCTCTTCTCTTTACTTTTCTGTAAGGGTAAATGAAGCATTTAGCTGAGCTACTATGGAGATGAAAGACTTGTTCTTTGAGTTGTTCCATAAGGAAAGCTGAGTGCAGAAGAATAGATGCCTTTGAAATATGGTGTTGGAGGAGAGTTTTGAGAGTCCCCTGGACAGCGAGGAGAACGAATAGGTCGATCTTAGAAGAAATCATCCCTGACTGCTCCTTAGAAGGTCAAATAGTAAAGCTGAAGCCAAAGTATTTTGGACATCAAACGAGAAGATAGGATTCACTTGAGAAAGCTTTGATGCTGGGAAAGGTGAAGGACAAAAGAAGAAGGGGGCGGCCAAAGATGAAATGGCTAGATGGTATTGTAGATGCAATGGGCACAGAGCTGGGTGGGTTGAGGAGGATAGTGAAGGACAGAGGGGCCTGGAGGGCAATGGTCCATAGGGTCGCAAAGGGTCGGAATCGACTGTGCGACTGAACAACAACAACAACAAATCTACATTCCAAACCACTGATATGATTTAAGAGGAAGTGTCTATTGAAAGAAACCAATTAAAAGAGAAAAGGTGAAACAGAGAGGTTGCTTGGGAAATAACTGACCATGGCAGGGAAATAACTCTACACAACAAATAAAAACTGAATGTATGTAAAAAGATAAGAGAGAGAGAAACCCTGTTCCACCTTCAAGACTAATTTCTATATTTTAATGTGAGCTTTTGTGGATCAACTCCACTTCGTCTGACACAAGAGCCTATACAACTGTCATATATTCTCCCATGAATAGTCAGAGCACACAGGACACTTGGAGAGTTGTAATGCTGACAGTTTCCTTGGTTCAGAGGTAAAGGGAATTCATTGTGGTGTTGGGAAAAGTTACTTCATTGCTACAGTTCCCAGGATAACAGTGGCTATATTGGTTAGGAGATTTTCAGAGTCGTAGTCTGGAAAGGTAACTTCTTCAGTGTTGCTTCAGAGTGACTAACAATAAAAGGGATAAGTCCCCAGTTTATTATGTTTGATGATGGGAGGGATGGAGAGATTAATTGCTTGGTTCATTTTTATCAGTAAGGTGCGGGTTATCTTCTTCTTGCTCTGCTGTATCTAAAACCAAATATTGGCAATCCTCATGGCGATCAGCCATGAAGACTGTCCTGCTAATATAATGCAGTGGCCTTTCATCTGCCTTCTGTATTGCAGCATGACACCTGTAACACTGTTCCACGAGTCACTTTCTGGTCCTGAGCCCTTTTGGCATGCAAAGTCCTCATCCTCCCCAGGCCAGTATTGTTGAAGCTGCTGCCCTCTATCAAGATGGATTCATGTGGGATTTAATCCACTTGTGGCCCATCACCCTTCCCTATGGACTTTGGCACCCAAGGCCATTAATCCTCAGGGTGGTCAAGTTAGTTAACTGCTGCCTGACATTCAGTGTTGAGTCATTGACAGTATGGTTTACTCTATTACCATAGCAGGATAACCTGGCCAGACAGGGTCATGGGTAAGGAAAATTCTCCTTCATATCTTTAATTGAGGGGAAATGACTATAAAAGTGTTGCTTATGTGAAGAAGTATTTTGACTTCTGCATGACTTTCAAGGTTTAAGACCTTTTGTTTGGGTAGGATATGAACTGGACTTCTCAGCTCGCTTGCCAGAGAGATTAGCAATTTTTAGAGAAATAGATCCTAAGCACAATTTATTTATTTATTTTTATTTATTTTCTAGATTTGTAGGCCGCCTTTCTTGCCTCGGCGACCCAAGGTGGCTCACATCGGTTAAAACCATCCCATACATTAAAACCAGCTACTAAAACAATAAAATGATTAAAAATATCCATATTTTTAGCATCCCTGGAGAATAATGCTCTCTTGACTACTACACAGCTGTTGTAGCATATGAGATACATTGAATGCCCAGGAGTATCTTATGTAATATTTATCTGAAACATTTTTCTACTGGTTTTCATTTTTTAAAAAAAATTACAAAGAATTTCACAGTGCTTCAAAAACAGAGAAGATAGGAAAAAATCAGTGCAAGGAAAAACAGGGGACAAAAGAATAAAACTGCAACATATATTATTAAAGTCACATGTACTCTGTGATTTGTTTGCTATTGTTACGTTCTGTCAAATTGCCTGCATTATATGCACATATTGTGATTAGGGTTTTAGAGTGTTTTAAGTTCCCATACGAATTTCCCTGTGTCAATATTATTTGGATGAAGTGTGAAGCAAAGGTTTGGATTTCTTTCCCTGACTATGAAGTACGTTTTCTTTCTTTCTCAGGATTAAAGTGCCCTTTGAGGCTGTAGAACAGAAGGCAAGTGTTCCCTACCAAATGCTCTTACTCTTGGAGGAGATGCAGAGGGGCAAACAGAAATCTGTGCATCCAGTGGCTCTCACTCGCTGTCTCCAGAAACACAATGTGAAATGTAAGGAGTAATTGCAGGTATTTTGTTTCCATTAGGAGATGTAGTTTGGAGACAAACACCATGTGGTTCATATTCATTAGTCCCCATATCCTTTAGGAACAGAGGATTAGATGACATAATGATCAATGGCAAAAAGAGCCCTTTACAATAATTGGACTGTTTATATGACGACGGGACATAGTTGGGTTGCTGGCTGGGAATAATGTTTAGGGAGAATGAAGTTGGAAAGCCACAGTGGTGGAAGTGGATGAGCTGGCATAATGATCTGATACTCTAAATTTTGGGTTAACCTCTGCTTTGTTCCTAGTGTACGTTCAGTATGATGCTTCTCAGCTCTTCCTGATCCTTTGGAATATAATTAAGGACCAAATTACAAGTAAAGATCTGGTAAGAAGCCTGGTTCTGCAAAATAAAACATCCCATCATAGCATCATATTAGACATGCCTTGTCTTTTTCAGTAGATTCTTTCTAGATTCCTTGCTACTGCACCATGCTCAAAAGCCATACCTGTCAAGTTTTGGATTTGGAAATAAGGGAAATTTCCCGGCAAATACGGGATACTTGACAGCTATGCTTATCCTGTGCTGCCCTCCGATGGTGGCAATAGGGCATTGCAGTCTAATTAATAAGGGATGATGGCAGGAAAGAGGGTAAAATAAGGGGTTTTCCTGGCCAATAAGGGATACTTGACAGCTATGTCAAAAGCTTGTTGCATGCCAGTGTTAGCAACCCTGCCTGAAAGCTGTCTGATAACTTGGTAAATAAATCAGTGAAGCTACGGTTGGACCACCAGTAATTACTTTGGGGACAAAAAACAGTTCTATGCAGGAAGAAAATATCACAGAGGTGAAGAATAACTCCCCATGGTCTGAAGCCATCCCATGGCTCGTTTCATTAAGAAATCATTCATTGGGAGTCAAGCTCATTAGTACAGTAGTTCAAATCAAAGCTACATGTCTGTTAAGATATTGTGCAACAGCACTGAACAAAGTTATCATTTAATTCTTTGTTCTTCTCTCCTCTGCCTGTTTCTTTTAAGGATGAAAGCTTAACTTTCTTATACACCATCCAGCTGCAGGAGTATACAATATGCCAGAAGTGTTTTCTGGAAACCAAGAAGGACAGCAGTATGCTGATGCTTCCTCTTCCTATGTTTAATTTTGAATTTCAGCCTCTCAGGACATTGGTATGTCATAGTGTCCCAACACCGTCTTTCCAACTTGATATCTAAAGTGGCACTTCTTCCTCTTCTGTTGTGGGGGCGGTGGGGTATGGATCTAGTCTCAAGTACAGAAGGAAAGCATAGCTTCTGCTGGGCAGAGACCCAAACACAGCTTGGAAAATTTAGTTTTTTGGTAAAGAAGAAAGAAGGGAACAGCCTATTTTCTAGGCCTAGCAATTGGTTATAGATTCCCCCCATGCCTTCCACAGTTTATTGTGAGAAGGCCAGAAGATCTGAGAGCTGATGTGTCAATTGAGAGGGAGACAAGAATCTAGAAGTCTAGGACTTAATCTCTCTCTTTTTTTGTTTTAAAAAACCAAACACAACACTTGTCTGTGTTTCTAGGAAGATGCATTGCAGTCATTTTTTGTACCAGAACAACTGAACAAAGAAAATAGATGCTACTGTGAGCAGTGCAACAGGAAAACATCATGTCTGCGGGTAAGGTTGCGTTTTTTCAGGGAGGGTTGTGGTATTCTCTGGAATTCCAGTTTTTGTCATTTCCATTTTAGGATGAGGCTACCGTATTTATTCGAGTATAACGCGCACTCGTGTATAACGCGCACCCCTAATTTTCCATGAAACCTCGGTATAAAATTTTGTTCACACCACTCTCTAACATTCGTCTCTGGTACAGTGAATTCTCGGCTAGCTGCTCGGTTTCCATGCATATGCACAACGTTTACGCTTGATACCCTGAGATGCCATCTAAAGGGGAACCAGTTATATCGGTGAAAAAGAGCACGCCTTAAAATATTGAGGGAGGGGGGGATAATCAGACCCACCTGTTGCAGAAAATGCAATCCGAAACGAGCACTTCCGACCCCCAGGAGCCTCGCTCGAACTGCGAGCTACCTCCGGGCCACGCCTCGTCTCCCGCGACACCCAATCAGATCCCGTCAATTTCTTCAAAGCCACCCCCCGCCTCCCCTTCACCCGCCGCAGCAATAGACAGCCGACCCAATTCTAAAAAGGAAGTAAAAGAGGCTCGTTTATAATGCGCACCCAGTCCTCGTGTATAACGCGCACCCAAACTTTGATTTCTTTTTTTGGTATAAAATTTTGCGCGTTATACACGAATAAATACGGTATTTGTTTTTTTAAAAAGATATTTATACCCGAGCCTTTTGAGACATGTAGAATTTGTAGTGGCTGCCAAATGCATTCCTTAAATTATGTCACCAAATGCACATTTGCTGAATTGAGGAACAGAGTTGTGAAAAGTTACTTTGTCGGACTTTAGCTCCCAAAATCTCTGAACCAGCACACTGACCCAGGGATTCTGGGTGTTACAGTATTAAAAAAAATAACTTTTTATCACCTCTACACAAGAGCCAGAATTTCTGAAAATAAAGGAGCACAGGTAATTCTCATGGATCTATAGTCTTTCCTATTTATGATGGCCTTGGGATTCTATTCTCATTTTTCAGTACTGATACACTATGTTGATTTTGCAGAGCATGAAAATAACCCGTCTGCCCCAGACACTGAATCTGCACCTGAAGCGCTTCTGTTCCAGAGGAAATGACAGGACACACAAGATCAGACATTCTCTGTCTTTCCCACAGAGCCTGGATTTCAGCCAAATCCTGGCACCAGAACAATATTGCCTGGATGCTCAGGAGACGGTAGGACATTTGTTTGCCTTCTAACTCATTGTGGTCTTAGAAAACCTCATGAAAAGACCTCAATGGACGCCACCTTCTATGGCAGGGGCAGGGGATATGTGGCTGCCCAGACGGTGAACCGCAGTTCCCATCAGCCCTAACCACATTGCAAAAGGAATCTGGGAAGTGTATGGAAACATCTACCCATGTTTCCACCACCTCTGTTGTGCTGGGTCAGAGTTTGGTCCATCTAGTCCAGTAGTGCCAACACTGATGAGCAATTAAGTTCCAGAATTAGGAGAAAGAGTTTCTGGAGAGACCTGGGCTTGAACCTGAAACTAGATCACGCACAGAGTATGTCTGTCACAAAGCTCCAGTCTTTCCTTGAAGGATCCTCCTTTGCCCTAGATTTAGCTAGAGACTGTTAGGATGATCTGGAATGACTGTTCAGTCAAGCACATCATTTCAGAGAGTTGTTAGTCTCAAGAGGGTAAATTTGTATCTGGTCCATCCTTCAATCTTACATATGTTGATTTAGAAAAAGGTAAAGGTCTCCCTTGCTCAAAAGCCAGTCGTATCTGACTCTAGGTAGTAGTGCTCACCTTCATTTATAGCTAAAGAGCCAGTGCTGTCAGCGTCTGCATACATTTACGTGGTCATGTGGCAGGCATAACTAGACATCGGAGCGCACTGAACGCTGTTACCTTTCCTGCCAAAATGGTACCTATTTATCTACTTGCAATTTCTTGCATTCAAACTACTTGGTTGACAGGAGATGAGACAGAGGTTCACACCATTATGCAGTACTCAGGTCTCGAACTGCTGAACTGCCAACCTTCCCATCATTGAGTTCAGCGTCTTAACCACTAAGCCACTGCAGTCCTCTATTTTGATTTAGGTGCCCTCAAAATAACGTGGCAGGGAATAAGTCCTGGCAAGGAGATCCATTGAGCATTAAGGTGGCCACAGGCCTATTTGCTTTTGAGCTCCAGTGTTGGATGTAGACATCTGCAGAGGGAGCAGAAGAAGCAGAAAAGCCTGCTCAGTATTTCAGCCAGGGATCAAATTATGTCAGGACTGTGGCAATGCCCTTTGACAATCTATGGATCGACTTGCTCTATTGGCACCTGAATAGTTCGTCACTTCTTCTGTTATAAAATGAATAGTGGTATCTCTTCAGGGTTTTAAACTAGCATCTTTCACAGCCTTAACCTAAGAGCTGGCAATGGATCCATAGGGTCTTTTCCAGCTCTGTTGTAGTAGTAGTAGTAGTAGTAGTAGGCTAAAGACGACCATGAGCTCAGCCTGTGGCAGTGTCATACTGTCTGATCGGTCCTTGCACGAGTGTTTCACTGCTCACTTTAACAGCGAAGGGCAACAGAGTTCATAGTTTTAGTAGTGTAATAATTACATTGTCCACTTACAATTTGAAAGACCTGGGTTCTAGTCCCTTCTTGGATATAGACTATCACCCAGGGTTGGTTTGAAGGTAGTAATGATAGAAGAAACGACACGTACTGTAGAAAGGCAAAATTTAAGTGCAGCAAATAATTAATTAGATATAAAAGTATAGCTGGCTGTTATTTATGTGCTGTCGAATGCCTCTGTTCTGTGGCGACTTTGTGAATGAGTGATCTCCAAAATGTCCTGTCCTCAATTGCTCTGCTCAGTTCTTGCAAACTCGAGCCTGTGGCTTCCTTTAGGAAGTCAATGTATCTCACATTTGGTCTTCCTTTTTTTTCTTGCTAGATTCCTTTGTGGTGCCAAGTTCAGGTTGTCAAAGAGCAACCTTTTACAAAGGAAAGAATTGTAAGAAATAAAGGTGGAGACAGATGTGTTCTGCGCATTTGCAAAATGGGTTCTGCACATGCGCAAACAGGTTCTGCATCCATGCATGCACAGTAATTTCCCGTATTTTCAGGAGCCGTGCTTGACGGGTATGCTGTAATGTGATGTTGTAATCTGACTTGATATTGTGTTTCGTTCTTGGATTGAATTTTTGTAAGTTGTATTGCTATGTACCTGCTATTTATATTGTTGACTCATGTAAACTGCTTTGGGTCACCTTTGGGCGAGGAAAGCGGTATAGAAATGCGGTAAATAAATAAATAAATAAATAAGAAAAGCTACCATGAGTAGATGGCAAAGGATCAATCCCAGAAAGGACATATTGTCGATTGTAACCCCCTTTTTTTGACATTTAGCAGGCAAAAGGATGTTTTGTGTTTCCACTGAAAGTGTGTCTGTATGGTTTTTTCCAGGATGATGGGCTGTATGATCTCTTTGCAGTTGTTGCACACTCGGGATCAGCTAGCTTTGGTCATTACTGTGCATATGTGTGGAGTCTCACGGAAAAGAAGTGGTATTGCTTTAATGATTCTAGTGTCTGCCAGGTGAGAAAACCAGATGTATAAGGAGACTTAGTTTTGCCTCCAGAATAAAACAAAAAAGGCATATCTAGCTATATTTCCTGGCCTAGCCAGCTAATACATTTGATTGCATTTTTCTAATGTTTACTCATAAGCACACTCCTTCTTCTTTGTGGGAGCACATGCAACACCAGTCATAATCATGGTGCTTCTTCCTCACATTCCAATATAACAAAACCCAATTTTTATTTGTCTTCCCACCTCTTCCTGGATATTAACCAATACAATCGCAGCATACAATGTCCACTATTCTTAGTTCTGTTCTCACAGTTCTTAGCCTGTTTTGACTATTTTTCAAAAGTAAACTAATCAGACCCTGCCTTGAAGGCCATTTACTAGGCTTCTTCACCCTCTGCTCAGGGAACAAAGAACTCAGAAAACTACTTTAACTCATTAAAAACTAAGGCTCTATTTTAATTAATTACAATTTTGTACTAAAGGAAGATTAGCCCCTAAAAGAAAAAAACCTTTCTACATGCCAAGAGATGCCAAATTCTATGATATTGATAACAGTCCTTGTGCATAGGTGGGCAGGCATTTGTCCAGAAATTCCCTTAACTACATCTCGAGCAAGCATGTAGACATATGCATGCACATAGAATGAGGTGACTGCTGCTCAATGCCTCTCTAATTCTCTCCCCATTCTCTGAGTGGGAAGCAGTTAGATTGCTCTGTGGCCTAGATGTCAGTCAGAATTCTGCTTGTGCATTTTTCACTTGTACACAACTTTACAGATTTTTACTGAATAAATAACAGTTCAGTTACAGGAAATAAAAGCATTTATCCTACATGTATGCACTTTAGGCCAGTGGTGGGGAACCTATGGCATGCATGCCATAGGGGCACTCCCAGCCCTCTCTGTTGTCACACGTGCTTTCCCCCCAGCACAGAATTCACCCCGCCCCTCTGCCCAGCAGGCCAATGGGAGTGCTTCCTCCCCTCACCCAGCACAGAGTTTGTCCTGCCTCTCTGTTTGGGCATTCAGTCTCTAAAAGTTTTGCCATTACCACTTTTTAGGCACTACAGGTTCAATGACATGATGCAGAGACTCTAGAGCAGTGATGGCGAACTTTAGCACTCCATGTGCTCTTCAATTCCCAGAAGCCCTGGTCAGCAGGAGTACTGACTTGGGCTTCTGGGAATTGAAGTCCAAGAGCACCTATAGTGCTAAAGTTCGCCATCACAGCTCTAGAGGAAGAAGGACCGCTTTATATAAGTATAATTGGTATATGAAGACCAAGACACAGGACACAGCCTCGGGCTGGGTTAACTCAGGTTTATTGCATCGTGGACAGAGGGAACATGAGGTAATGGCGGATCGATAGCTCTTTTTATACAGCAGTAATACATTTGAACGTGGTGCCATGGTAGCCCATTGGCTACTGCCTGCGTGACGTCATTGCGAGTCACGCCCTTCTTGTCCAGGTGTAGGTAGTGGCGGGAAAGCTTCCCGCGCTGTTGCCTTTGATGAGTTCGGACCAAGAGAGCTTGGACGCTCGCTGCTGCCAGCTGGTGGTCATTAGCTCGCGTCCTATTACAGGGTTTATATGATACAGCTGAAGGTTACATTGTTGCTATAGGCAAGGTTACATTGGCTCCGATACATTGTAATCCATGTGGAAGGAAAACCATTAGAACACAACACCCCTCCCCCCTAGGATGAGACAAAGTCTCGAGCCCCCACTCAAACACACTCCCCCCCTAGGAGACAAAGTCTCTCAGCCAAGATGGCTTATTTCGAACACGCTGGGGTCTCGATGCGGGCTGCCTTTGCCCGGGTTTGCTACCTTCTCTTTGTCCCCTGGTTTCCTGCCCTGTAATTGGAGAGGGAGACTCGTTAGTGACTTGCCGCGGCTCCGCGGCGTTGTTGGGAGGTGTGCTCTCTCTTAGGGAAGAACCGGGGGCACTGGGGACTAACGAAAAACCCCTCTTCTCGCTTGGATGGGTGGGGGAACACTCCTGAAAACCCCCCCGGCTCGCAAAACCAAAACCAAAATTACATTCGGGGGCAGCGGTCGCGAATTCCTCTCCCCCTTCCCCGGCCTCTGATGGAACTGGTTTATCAAAAGGATATGAGTCGGGGCCGCTGCTTCTTCCTTCCCCCCTTGCTTGGGACTGTTGTCCGCTGATGTCTCCCCCTTGGGCTAAGCGGGTGGGGGAGAACCCTAACGCTGAATCCTGTTGATGAGCCCCACTGTCTGGTACGCTCACTCGGTGCCTCAGCTGGTCCGCGTGCCTCCTCCAGAGGAGACCTGTGCTGGTCTCGACCCGGTACGACACTGGCCCCGTCTGTTCTACTACCGTCCCCGGCACCCAGGCTGGCCCTGCGCTGGCATAGTTTCTACAGTGAACAGGGTCGCCGGCGGCGAATCCTTTCGAGACTGCCAGCCCTATGTTTTTTCCCTTCTCCTCGACTCTCGTCGGGTCTAGCCTGGACAGAATCGTGGTCAGTTTTCGCCGCATCAAGAGCTCTGCCGGCGAGTAACCTGACGCTAAGGGGGTCACCCTATACGCTAATAAGAACTGACATACTTGGTGATTTAGGTCCCCCGGGCCCATGCGCCGAAGCGCATCCTTTGTTGTACGCACCAACCGTTCCACTTGGCCATTCGTGGCCGGGTGAAACGGTGCGGATGTGACATGCCGAATTGCGTTTGCCGCCATGAATGCTCCGAACTCCGAGGAGGTGAAGCAACTCGCGTTATCGCTGACTAACGTGTCGGGTAAACCGAACGTGGAAAAGACTCTCCGTAGCTGGCTAATTGTCGTGGCGGAGGACGTGCTCTTTACTGGGATAACCTCCAGCCACTTGGAGAACGCATCCACCACCAGGAGAAACATGGTTCCTCGGAATGGGCCAGCGAAATCTATGTGTACTCTGGACCACGGCCCCCTTGCTGCGTCCCATTCCCTATGCGGGAGGCGAGCCTCCTCTGGACGGGATCCCTGACATGCCTCACAAGTGCCGACCATGTGCTCAATGTCCGCGTCCAGTTGTGGCCACCAAAAATAACTGCGGGCCAGCGCCTTCGAACGAACGATCCCCGGGTGGCTGACGTGCAGCAGTTTGAGCACCCTCGGCCGCATGGATGTAGGGACCACCACCCGTTGGCCCCACAACAGGCACCCCCTTTCTAGGGACAGCTCTAGCTTTTTTCGAAAGAATGTGTCGAATTCCGTGCTCGGGGACGATGCCGGCCACCCCTTCTGTACCCATGAGCTAACTTTTTCCAGCGTTTTGTCCTTGCCTGTCGCCCTAGCAATATCGGCTGGTACTAGTGGGGGTGCGTCTAAGACCTCGATTAGCAACACCTGGCGGTCTCTTTCTACTCTAGCCTTTTGGTCATCCGACAGGGGCAAAGGGGATCTCGAAAGTGCATCAGCATGGCTGATCTCCTTTCCGGGCCGGTACTCCAACTCGTGTTGGTATGCGTTGAGAAAGATAGCCCAACGCAGCATTCTCGGGGATAGGATCTGCGGCGTGGGCTTGCTTGCCGTGAAAATCCCTAACAGGGGCTTGTGATCCGTTACAATTTTAAACGGGCGGCCATACAGAAAATCGTGGAACTTTTTGGTCCCCGCTACTATGGCTAATGCCTCCCTGTCGGTTTGTGCGTAATTTCGCTCTGCTTGGGACAGGGACCTTGAATAAAACGCAACCGGGGCCTCCCTTCCGTCATCCAACACGTGGCAAAGCACCGCCCCCACCCCCACCGGTGATGCATCGCAGACTAATACCACCGGCCGTTTGGGGTCGAAATGCGTTAGAATTGCGTCAGAAGTCAAGAGTTGCTTTAGCTCTTTGAATGCCCTCTCGTGCTCGTCACCCCACATCCATGTCTCCTCCTTTTTAAGCAACCGATGAAGCGGTTCGGCTACGGACGCTTTCCGCGGAAGGAATGTATGGTAAAAATTGAGGAGCCCCAGGAATGACTGTAGCTCGGTTTTGGATGTGGGGCGAGGGGCCTTCTTGATGGCTGCCACTTTGGATTTGGATGGCCTAATACCCTCGGGTGTGATTCGGAACCCTAAAAACTCGACCTCGGTTTCGAAAAAGACACATTTGTCCTTCCTCAGTCTCAGCCCCGCTTTCTCGAACACAGTTAGTACTTTGTCCAATCTTTTTGCCAGTTCGGCCTCACTCCCCCCTGTTATCAACACGTCATCAAAGTAAGGCAACACCCCCTCCAGCCCCTTCAGGAGGCGTTCCACAAGCGACTGAAAAAGGCCGGGTGCCGAGTTCACGCCGAACTGTAAACGCGACACCTGGAACGCTCCTTTATGTGTGACTATCGTTTGGGCCGCGGCCGTGGCGGGAGTTACGGGGAGTTGCTGATAGGCTTGTGCTAGATCGAGCTTAGCGAAACACTTTCCCCCATTTAGCCTGGCCAACAGGTGGCTGACCACCGGCACCGGGTATGCATTAGGGCGGATCGCCTTGTTAATTGTACACTTATAATCAGCGCAAATGCGCACCTCCCCGTTAGCCTTCAGAGCTGTTACAATTGGAGTTTCCCACTCCGCGGAATCAACAGGAATAAGAATCCCCTGGCCCACCAATTTGTCCAGTTCCGCCTCTATTTTGTCCTTTAGTGCGAAGGGCACCCTGCGCGGTTTGAGTCTTATCGGGCGGACCTCCGGGTCTAGGTCGAAGGCTACAGGGGGTCCCTTGAATTTTCCCAGTCCTTTTTTAAAAACGTCGGGATGCGCGTCGCACACCGCTTGTATTGGATCCCCCCCCACCGAATGTACTCCCCCTATGAACAGGCCTAAAGGCTGAAACCACTGTGTCCCAAGGAGGCTACAACTTCCCCCCTTGAGGACAACTAGGGGCAGTTCCGCAGAATGTCTCTTGAAATTAACCCGAAATTTCCCGACCCCCAATACTGGAATGCTGTTTCCCTGTACATCTCGTAGCGTGGACCTCAATGTTTTAAGTTTGGGCCGCACGTGGGGGTCGATTTTCAAGAACTCTTTCTGGGGGATTATGGAATAGGAGGACCCTGAGTCAATTTCCATCCTGATAGGGGCCCCTTGTATTAGTACCTCAACGAAGTAATGGGACTGTCCCGTGGACACGCTGAACACCGGGGCGTCATCTTCGCTGCCGTCCGAGACGCGGCCCACGCCGTCCTTCTTCCTCGTGGTCTGGGCGCCATCTTTGGGCCTCGCGGGACGGTCCGGTCTGGTCGGACGGTCTGGTGACTGCCTCCGGCCCTCCTTTCTTTTTCTGCATGCCTTGGCAATGTGCCCCCGACGGCCGCAGGTGTAGCATTCAGCCTTTCTAAATGGGCATCTCGCGCGTTCGTGGGCCGCCCCGCAACCATCGCAGCGGCGCCCCCCTTTTCGGACCTTCTGGACCTCCTCGCCGTCGCTGCCTTCCGAGGACGATTTTGAGGCCCGCCGAGTTGCGTGCACCGATTGTCCGGACTTCCCGTGCACCGAATTTTCTGCTTTGCCGGCCCTGGGACGCCACTCACGCCACTGGTGCATCTCGTCTACTCCAGCATTCGTGGACTCCGCGGCTTCGGCGGCCTCGACGACCTCTGCCAGCGTGGGTGGCGGCTCCTTGTTCATCAAGCTGCGCTGCACCTCCTTGTCTCTCAGGCCACACAGCACGCCGTCCCTGAGGGCCATGTCTAGGATGTCGCCCCATTTGCAGGGGACGGCGGCTACCCTCATGGCGGCCACGAATGCCTCAACCGACTCGTCCGGCGCTTGGACTCGCCTCCAAAACGCGCTCCGAGCGGGAAACATCGCCCTCGAGGGTTGGAAGCGCTCCCGTAGCAGCTTCATGATGTCGTCCGCCTTAAATTGGCTCACCTTCTTCGGAGCGATGATGCCCACCAGCGTCCGCTTGGTTTCCACCCCGAGCATTCTGGTGAGGATGGCCCTCTTCCGCTCCTCATCGTCTTCCTTGACTTTGAGTTCCACCAGCGCCGCCTGGAAGTCCATCTCCAACAGCTCCCAGTCTTGCGGTTTGGTGATGTTGAACCCGCTCTGTGCCCTGGCTGCTCCTTGGGGATCCATTATCCCACCTTCGTCGCCAATTTGGTATATGAAGACCAAGACACAGGACACAGCCTCGGGCTGGGTTAACTCAGGTTTATTGCATCGTGGACAGAGGGAACATGAGGTAATGGCGGATCGATAGCTCTTTTTATACAGCAGTAATACATTTGAACGTGGTGCCATGGTAGCCCATTGGCTACTGCCTGCGTGACGTCATTGCGAGTCACGCCCTTCTTGTCCAGGTGTAGGTAGTGGCGGGAAAGCTTCCCGCGCTGTTGCCTTTGATGAGTTCGGACCAAGAGAGCTTGGACGCTCGCTGCTGCCAGCTGGTGGTCATTAGCTCGCGTCCTATTACAGGGTTTATATGATACAGCTGAAGGTTACATTGTTGCTATAGGCAAGGTTACATTGGCTCCGATACATTGTAATCCATGTGGAAGGAAAACCATTAGAACACAACACATTGCCATTGCTAATTGCTGTTGCTTTGGGCAGGAGGTATAATTGATTGGCCATTACATACAGGTGAATATTGTGCAAATTTTCATTCATTTCACTTAAAAGGTGAAACAAATATATGAGATAGACTCACTACATGCAAAGCAAGAGATGTCATGTCTTAATTCGTTATAATTGTGATGATCATCATGGCGTACAGCGTACATGAGATTATGTGATGATTATGGGGTACATGAGATTGGGGGATTGGGGTTTTTATAAGCTTTTAGCCATAAGCATCAATATTATAACAAAGTAAGGCTTGAACTATCTCGCTTTGTATGTAATGAGTATCTCATATATTTGTTTCACCTTTTAAATTGCATTACTGAACTGAATGAACACTTGCACAATATTCTAATTTTCTGAGTTTCACCTGTATTCCTTTACTTTGTACTCCTTGAAAATAATAATTAATTATTCACATTTATGGAATAGACCACCATGTAAAAAATCTAACATCTGGTTGCCTGGTTTTACTTGTTTGAAACATTCCTTCTCAATATTTCAAGAAGACTATATTGCTGTAACAGCAAGCTGCCCCTTTTTGTGTGTAACATTGTCTTTATAATCCAGATATGGAGGAAACCTGCAAGGAAACTGGTACATAAACCTCACATATTTTAGTGGGTCTTTAATAAAAAATGACCAAATCAATTGCAATGAATAAACAGTATTTGCCCTTCTAGCTAGTGAACCCCTGTGATTCTTCACCATTAGCTATGCTGGCTAGGGATCATGGGACTTGTTGTCTGACTGCATCTGGAGGGATGCAAACCACATGCATCCTACCTACTACTTAGAAAAAAGTTTACTATCAATTTTGTGAATTGCCATGCATGGAAAAACATCCACCCACCCATCCAATTTCTATACCACCCATCTGACTTAAATGTCATAAGTATGATTAAGATTTCAAATAATGCTCATGAGTATATTCCTGGTGCTTCATACTCCACAGGTATCTTGGGATGATGTCAAATGTACCTACGGAAGAGCATCACTCCACTGGTAAGGAGAGACATCTTCTTTTTGCCCCTTAATCCTATCAGAAGGGCCTTTCAGAGTAGAAAACAAAATAATAGAGTTTTAGTTTTGGATGTGCTGGTTCTAGGATAAACCTTGGAGATTGTCGCACAAGCATGGGTTCCCAACCGAATGCCCGTGGGCTGGATCCAGCCCATGGCACCATTTCATGTGGCCCCCCGCCCCTCCAAGTGCATTCAAGAAACAAAATGGCCACCCCTTTGAAGCTGTTGGGACACAATGCCCACCCTCTTTGTGCAGGCAAGGCAAAATGGCCATTCGGCCCTTGAAGCTGATTGAGAGAGTGTGACCTGGCCCCCAGCTTGAAAAGATTGGGAACCCCTGCTTTTGATGATTGATACTTATTTGTAATTGATACGTATTTTTAAAATCAAATCAGACTTGCTTCTTTGCACAGATTTTCCTGGCAACTTTAAATCACTAGGCTATCCCAGTGATTTTAATGAAATACGTTATTGTCTTATTGAAGTTTGACTGCTTCATTGCTTATTTTTCTTACTGTGACATTGCATGAATGTAAACTGCTTTGGGATTTTTAAAACAATGAAAATGGCATAAATAAATGACTCCCCAATCTCCTAAGACACCTTTTCTCCTTCTTGTAGGTGCGAAACAGCCTACCTCCTTGTTTATATGAAAAGGAATTGCAGAAAGCTGTGATTGGTCCTGTAAGCATCCCAAGCAACCGTTGAGAAATTGCCATTTGGACTTCTTGTAGCAGCATAAGAGAATACAAATTGATATGTCAATGATATGTAGCAAGAAGAAAGACTTTTTGAAAAAGAAGGTTAAAAAAACCCCCATGTACCCTTGTTATGTATGTTAACTGATTTTTCTGACAGGAATATGCTTCTTCATTTCCTGAACACTAAAACCCTGATCTACAAAGCTAGATAATCAATGACATGGCAAGTTGAAACTCTCTTTTGAAACAATGATTGACAACCTGGCCGTGCAGGCCACACTTTTAAGTCCTCTCGAAGGGCTTACAATGAGCAATTTAAAAGATCATACATTCTGTTGCTTGATTTATCTGCTTGACAAAGCAGCCAACTACACCATCAATTATAATGGGATTTGTCCAGCTTTTAAAATGGCTGATTCAAATTTATCTGTGGCTTGCTAATCCAATGCAGCTTTTTCTAGGCCACTGAAGAGCTTCTACATTATACATGTTGGTAGGATTCAAATGAGTTTTTTTTAACATGTGAATGAGTTACAGAGGGAAGGGTGTATCTGTAAATGGTGTTTTGGTGATGGTAGCTGTGGGGTGTGATGTTCAGGACCGTGGTAACTTGCCCCCATTATTTCCTCTGTCCCAATGTACTTTCTTTTTAAAATTATTTTTAAATGATGAGATTAGCGCTATACAGGGCAACCCTTCAAAACACAGGGCAACACAAGTTGACCATAAAAGGATTTCACAAAGCAAGAGTGCATAAAGAAATAAAAAAGATGGTAGAGGCAACACCACAGGCAGGAGGGACTGTGGGTTGGGTTGGAATGCCAGTTGCATTGCCAACACGGGCAGTGAAATACTGATTGATCCTCGCAAGCTCACTGTGAGCCATCATCATGTTCCTGACTGATTTCAGCAAAACAAACCACAGCGGAATGGAATCCACTTCATGCTCTAAAAGTTGTAGTTGATGTCTGTTGGTATTATATTTATTTAATATTTTTTCCTTATGTATGTTGATTTTATTTCAATTTAAATATTCAGCATATGATTTTTGGATCTTGATGGCTGTATGAGCCAATTAACTCTGCTAAGTAATATAATTGTGTTTAAACATCTTAGCTCAAAATAAAGCACTTTAAGTTATTGTGAAACAGACATACCATCTGATTGTTTTATTCCCCCTGAACGTTAAGTTGGAATCGTGGCAAAACCGGCTTTTATTATTTATTTTCATTAGTCCCAAGCAAAGCTGTTACAAAACACTAAGCAAGCTTTCAGGTCTTTTAGAGTTTCTTGTTGTTGTTCAGTTGCACAGTTGAATCTGACCCTTTGTGACCCCATGGACCACAGAATGCCAGGCTCCTCTGTCACCTGCCATCCTCTATAGTCTGCCCAGAACTACACCCACTGCGTCAACGATGCCATCTAGCCATCTTAACCTCTGCCGCCCTCTTCTCCTTTTGCCTTCAATCTTTCCCAGGATCAGGGCCTTCTCTAGTGAGTCCTCTCTTCTCATTTGTCTGCTTTATTTCACTTGTCTACTTTGATTTATTTATTAACTAGCATATTTTGCGCGGCAGTGCCGAGCTGTTTTAAATTGTGTTGGATAGTAAAGGGTTTCGTTTTTTTCTTGTACAAACGATGCTGGGCTGTTTTAAATGATGTTGAAAGGTTTTGTGGTTTTGTGGCTTTGAGGCACTGCATCCGCCTGCAGCGGACTTGCGCTCCCAGTGTGTGTTTTATTTTTATTTTTTGTGCGCCGGCTTCCTTAGTGCCAGGCTCTTTAAATTGGTTTTTGAAGGTTTTTGTTTTTTGTTTATGCAAATTTTTTTAATTTTTTAATTTTAAATTATTTTTTTAAATTTTAAATTTAATTTTGGTTTATGCAAATTTTATTTTAATTTATTTTATTTAAATTATTTTTTTAATTTAAAATTTAATTTTGTTTTTTTAATCTTTATTTTTACGCATTTTTTATTTTTTGTTTTGGGTTTTTTGAGTGAAAAGTGATTTCTGTTTTTTTTGGTATTTTTTGAGATTAGTGTAAATATTTTTGAATTTTTGGCTAACTTATTTGATTTGTTTGGGAATTAATCTTTTATTTTTAAATATTTTTGAATGTTTTTTCTCTTGTGGCCTCTGAGTGGGGTTGGTGAGCTTTGCTTCCTCTCTACAATTCTTCTCTTCTGTCCTCTGGGTGCTTCCAGTAGTGTTTCCTTTCTTTGCTCATTTGAGTTCCGGTCGTCATGAAGTCAAGATGTCTCTTGGTAGGCTCTGTTTTTTTCGGGGGTCTGTGTTTTTTATTGTTTGTTTTTGGCTGTTTTTGTGTTTGCTTTTTCTATTTTTGATTTGTGTTTTTGAGTGTTTTTGGTATGTGTTTTTGTGCTTACTTTTTAAGGTGGGGGGCCTTTCGTTTTCACGGGCCATGCTGGGTGGCCTGTGGGAATGAACCACAGTGGGGGTGCCTTTCGTTTCCATGGGCCATGCTGGGTGGCCCGTGGGAACGAAGCGCAGTGGTGGCGGGGGTACCTTTCGTTTCCATGGGCCATGCTGGGTGGCCCGTGGGAACGAAGCGCAGCAGCGGCGGGGGTGCCTTTCATTTTCACGGGCCATGCTGGGTGGCCCATGGGAATGAAGTGCAGCGGCAGCGGTTTTTTTTAATTCTTTTACTTTTCGCGTGCCGGCTGCCTCAGCGTTCTGCACGCTCATGGTGCGCAGGATGCTGGGGCTTGTAGTTTTGGCTGTGCGTGTTTGGTTACTGGAGCGGTTTTTTTCTGCGGCTTTTTTTATTGGCCGCGGCACGTTTCCGAACGTTCCTTTTGCCGTGCCGTTCAGCCTGATTGGCTCTGGCGCGGCGTGGCGCAAGGAATGTTGGGAATTGAAGTTCCCTTTTTTTGTTTGCATCCGGGGGGCTTCTGCCCCCGGGCCGAAAATTTCAACCTGACAGTTACCTGCAAACCCCGTTCGGGCGAGTGCACGAAGGCTCGGACGGGGCTAGTGGGGCCTGGTGCAACATCCTTTGTCACATTCCAACGTTTTATAGGTATAGATAATTCATTGTGTTATTAGTTAATGCATTACTAAACTGGAAAAAGAGTTTCTGGAAGAAGAGCCCTGGTGGCACAGTGGATAAAATGCTGTACTGCAACCAAAATGTTGAGTTCAATCTTGACAGGGATCAAGATTGATTTAGCTCTCCATCCTTCCGAGGTCAGTAAAATGAATACCCAGCATGTTGGGGGTAATTTGCTAATTACCTGTAAATCACCCAGAGATTGCACTAAGTGCTATGGAGTGGTATATAAATGTTATTGCTATTGCTGTGGCTAAAAAAAAAATAGAAAAATTCAGCATGAGATATTTTTCTATGAAAAATTTCTTCCAAAACTAAGGTCCACTGGATATTGCTGCTTCAAATCGTTTATACCATACTGGATTTCCATAGT
Source organism: Bradypodion ventrale (assembly GCA_035047345.1). Classification (NCBI taxonomy): domain Eukaryota; kingdom Metazoa; phylum Chordata; class Lepidosauria; order Squamata; family Chamaeleonidae; genus Bradypodion; species Bradypodion ventrale. Next base: position 238,935,800 of record JAWDJE010000005.1, read on the forward strand.
CTCAGAACAGGAAAAAAAAGCTGCTGCGGAAGCTGGAGATTTTGTTATCACAATTATTTGGTCCCAGTGAAATTAATCAAGAAGAATATTGAGAGAGTAATCTATTCTTCAGCATCATAATGAAATTGCAAATGTCACAGTATGATGACCCTATAAGTGAAGTCACAGATAAAGAACACTAATTGATTTATGTTGTGATTTTTGTGAGCCGCCCTGAGTCAGCGTATGCTGAGTGGGCGGCATACAAATTGAAAAAATCAAATCAATTTGGTGGCCAAAGTACTTGAGCTTCAGCTTCAATATTTGTCCTAAGGAGCAGTCAGAATTTCTTAGGAAGCTGCATTTTATTGTTTTTCTTGCTACACTGCAAAATTGATCTATGCACTCATAATTTTTTCAAAGTGTACATTAAAGGTAAAGGTTTCCCTGGCTCGAAAGCCAGTCGTATCTGACTCTAGGATTCAGTGCTCATCTCTGTTTCAAAGCTGAAGAGCCAGCGCTGTCTGCTTCTGCAGACATTTCCATGGACATGTGGCAGGCATGACTAGACACCAGAGTGCACGGAACGCTGTTACCTTCCCACCAAAGTGGTCCCTATTTATCTACTTGCAATTTCTTGCCTTTGAACTGCTAAGTTGGCAGGAGCTGGGACAAAGATGGGAGCTCATTCCATAATGCAACACTCGGGAATCGAACTGCAGACCTTCTGCCTCCCAGTCAGCATCTTAGCCACTTGAGCCACTGAAGTGTACATTAATCTGTTAATATTTATGCTCTGTGGTTTATATTTGCCAATATCGTGTTACGAATCTTAACCTATAAAACCAAGGGTTAACCATTGGAACTGGCTATAGGTTGCTATGCCTCGCCCTACTTGCCTGCACTCACCCTTCCTGCACACGGCCGATCTGGGTCCGCAAGTCAACAAAGGATTGAGAAAACCGGCAGTGGGGCAACAGCCCCACAAACGCGAAAAAGGGAAACAACTTCACTTCCCAACATTCCTTGCGCCGCGCCACGCCAGAGCCAATCAGGCTGAGAGGCTCTCGCACAGCGCAGCGTTCGGAAACATGCCGCAGCCAATCAAAAGAAAACCATTTTAAAAAAACGCAGCACAAACACAAAGCACCAACCCATAACTACAAGCCCCAGTGTACTGCGCGCCATGAGCGCGCAGAACGCTGAGGAAGCTGGGGCCCAAAAAATAAAACAAAAACAAAAACACCGGGAGAGCAAGTCCACCAAGCCGCGGGAACCAAAGCCCCCCTCCCCAACGGCACCTAAAGCTCCCGATCGGGGTTTCCCCTTTAATATCACTGGGAGGGGGGTGTTGTGCTCTACTGGCTCCCCTGGGGTTGGGAGGGTTGGGGGGACCAAAGGAGTCTGTCTCCCCAACCTTCCTGACTCCAGGGGACCTGGCAGAGAGGGGATTCCCTTCCCCCCCCACACACATGCCCCATATTAAAGAGAAGAAACCAAGCGGTTACTTCTCTTTAAAAACGGAGTTGGGGGGGGGAATCCCCCTCTCCGATGGCTCTCCTGGGTCCGGAAGGGTGGGGGAGACAGACACCTTTTGTCCACCCAACCCTCCCAAACCCAAGGAAGCCAGCAGAGAGGGGGATCACAACCCCCCCACTGATATTAAAGGGGAAACCCCAATTGAGATTTCCCTTTTAATATCAGAGGGTGGCCGGGATTCGATCCCCTCTCCTGGGTCCCATGAGTCTGGAAGGTTTGGGGAGACAAAAGGGGTCTGCCCCCCCAAGCCTTCCAGAGCCAGGGGAGACGGCAGAGAGGGGATCCCCCCGTAGGACACCAAAAAACAAAAACAAACAATCAAAAACATCCAAAAATAAACAAAAATAACACCAAAAAACAATACAAAGTAAACAACAACAAACATTTCCAAACACACCCAGCACCCAGCCAAACACCACAGAATCCAACCCCCCCCAATAAAGAAAAACAGCCAACTCACCACCAGACGACCTCACACAACAACTACTGGAAAAGAAATGAATAAAGAAAGAGACGACTTACTGGAAGAAGCTCCACCCAGAGGCCACGAGAGAAAAAACAGTCAAAATACAAGGTAACCCCTACCAGCACCACTTGCTGCCCACAATAGTAAAAAAAAATTCAAAAAGACACAACAGCCCCACACAAAAGGCCCCAAGAGTAAAAACAAGTAAAAACAAATAACACAAAATCACAATTTTACACAAATAAAAAACAGATGTCAATAAAATAAAATAAAAACTATTCAAAAATCCTGTGCTGAATTTTTACTCAAATAAAAAACAAAAACATCAATACACAGTTTAAAAACATTTATTGTGAAAAACATGTACTTTCACATTTTTTAAATTATTACCTACGGTACAACAATTTTTAAAAAATACATACTAAAAATTATTGGGTTAAATAATTTTTTGGGAAAAAGTATATCATCCTTTATTCTTTTTTTCACCACAAAACCAAAACACCAAACAAAACTCATCACTGTTTATAACAGGCCACCAAAGAAATTTTAAAAAATTTAAAAATTTCAATTATACACTAACCTCTTCTTTACAAACATTAACAACAACAAAAACTTTCCAACACAATTTAAAACAGCCCGGCAATGCCGGGCAACCTCAGCTAGTTGCACATATAACTGCCTGTTCCACAGATGCTTCTGCTTTCCTTGCTCTCTTTGCAGGGGGAATCCCTAACCTCTTGGGCAAAGGGAAATCTCCATTGTCAACAAGGCAATCTCTGCCTTGCATAACTGCCAGATAGAGATCAATTGAAAGGCAGCCATGGAGCACTCCAGCCACAAAAATGTTATGTTCTGTGTTTGCCAATAAGAATCTGGCAATTACTTGATACTTTTCAATCCTCCCTTTCATCCACAAGAAGTACACGGGAAGGCAGGATTCTTTGAAAAAGATAATGCTGGGAAAGGTTGAAGGCAGCAGGAAAAGAGGAAGACCAAATGTGAGATGGATTGGCTACATGGTTGAGTTTGCAAGAGCTGAGCAGGGCTGTTAAGGACCCTCCCACTCAGGGTCACTGTAAATTGGAGGAGATTTGGTGGAACCAGAAAAGTCAGTATGGAGCATGGGTTCAGGGTGGATTTATCTATTTCTTTGCTGACAATTTGTATACCATTTACATCCAAGATATCCAAGTTTCTATATCAAGCAACTCACAGAGTGATCTTCAGCTACCCACACTCTGATCTACCCCAAAGGGTGTTGACAGTATAAATGGAGGAGAACAACAGATATCACCTTAGACTTGTGGAAGGAGAGGTGGGTTATAGATGTGATACGTAAGAAACCAACCCTCTCTACAGCGCAGAAGTAGAGCCACAAAGAGTGATTATTTCTGTTTCTGGTATCATTCACACAGGTGTTGCCCTGTTCTAGGTCTAAATTGTTCTGCTATTTTTGTTGCTGCAGGTTTGGCTAGAGCAGTGGTGGTGAACCTATGGCATGCCTGCCAGAGGGGGAGGGCACTCCCAACCCTCTCCGTTGGCATGCGCGCTGTCGCCCCAGCACAGAGTTCACCCCGCCTAGGAGCCCAATGAGAGAGCGCTTCCTCCCACTCCCCAGCACAGAGTTTGCCCCGCCCCTCTATTTGGGCACTCAGTCTCTAGATGCATCCTGGTACTGTTGGTACTACACATGGGGAAGGCATTTGTTGTGCGATTGTTGTGTATGTAACTGTATCACTTTAAGAATTTATGAATGTAACCTGACAATGATTACAATGTAACTCAGCTGTTAAAGGAACGTGAGCTAGCTACCCATAGAGGGCAGCTGCGAGCGTTCAGCTCACATGGTTCAAATTCCCCAATCACCGGCAGCCGCGGGAACCTTCCTGCACAAAGAACACCTGGAGAAGAAGGGCGTGACTCAGAATGATGTCACGCAGGTAGCAGCCAATACACTACTTTGTAACCCTTTTCAAATGTGTTGTTGCAGTATAAAAAGAGCTGTACCTCCGTCATTACCACATGTTTATCCTGACTATCATGCAATAAAGCTGTGTTTTAGCCCTCACTGCGGCTCCTTCTTTGTCTTCCGTGCAAGACACTAAATTGGCGACGAAGGTGGGATCCATGGCGTATCCCAAGATCAAGCCTCACCAGTTCGACATCAGCGATCCTGAGCAATGGGAGCTGTACGAGTGCCAGTATCGGCACGCAATGGATGCTGCAGGCATCGTCGATGAGGGGAAGGTGTGGTCGCACTTCCTAGCCCAGGTGGGCTGGCCACGCTGTGCATCCTGATGAAACTGCTTGCTCCCCGGAAGGTCGACGCGGTACCCATTGACCACATCCTCACAACACTGAGGGATCACTTCCAGCCGCCTGTCTCTATTTTTCCGGCCCGGGTCGTGTTCCACAGGCGGGACCAGCACCCGGGAGAATACGTGTCCGCCTACATGATGGCCCTCAGGCTGGCGGCCGTTCACTGCCAATGGGAGGAGCTGGACATAGCCCTTCGAGACCACATGCTGTGCGGCCTAATGGACGAGGAGGTCCAGAGGAAGTTGATGACCCGCGACCATCGCCTCACGTTCAACGAGGTACTGCAAGAGTCCCAAGCGGCCGAGGCGGCGAGGAGCAGGGTCAGAGTCTTCAAGTCCCATGGGGCTGCACCTGAGAGGGCCAAGTCACCTGTGCAAGCGGCCCGGCGGACTTCGGCACAAGCGGCCTGGCGGGGCCCCCGGTCACCCAAAGGCACCCCAGCAACCTCCGAGGAGTCATCCACGACTGCGGACTCCTGCTCCAGCAAGGACGACGGCGTGCAGAGAGTCAGGAGGCACAGAGAAAAGCGCCAAGCCAGCGAGAGAGGAAACCACTGTTGCGATGGCTGCGGGGCATCTCACGACCGAACGAGGTGCCCATTCCGGAAGGCCGAGTGCCACAGCTGCAGGCGGAAAAGCCACATCACCAGGGTCTGCAGGCATGGGCGAACGGAGGACAAGGGCTCATCGAGACACCCTCAAGCACACCAACGCAAGGCGGCTGGCATTGGAAAGGTCTCAGCCAACGACGACCGTGTGGGCCTGGAACACCGGCGCTTCTTCGTAGAGGTACTGTTACAAGGGGTCCCAGTTAGAATGGAAATAGACTTGGGGTCATCCTACTCCATCCTGTCCCAGAAGGAGTTCCTGCGCATTCCCCCAAATGCACGCCCCAAGTTGCGGGCCATGAAGTCGAACTTACGGGACGTGCAGGGTTATGGGATCCCAGTGTTGGGGGTGGGAAACTTCACGGTGAAGTTCAAAAGGTTCACAGAAAAACTGCCCTTAAGTCGTTCTCAAGGAGAGGACCTGTTGCCTTTTGGGAACCCAGTGGTTTGCTCCCCTGGGAATTGAACTGTCCAGCATAAACGCCATAGAGACTGACCCAATTCGGGACGTGTGCGATGCGCACCCTGCAGTTTTCAAGAAGGGGCTCAGAACTTACAGGGGACCCCCGGTTTCTTTTGAGTTGGACCCAGAAACCCGGCCCATACGTCTCAAGCCAAGAAGAGTCCCCTTCACCCTCAAGGACAAGATTGAGGCGGAATTTGACAAATTGGTGGGGCAGGGGATTTTGGTTCCAGTTGATTCTGCAGAGTGGGAAACTCCGATTGTTACAGCTTTAAAATCCAATGGAGAGGTCAGGATTTGCTTTGACTACAAATGTACGATCAACAAGGCCATTCGGCCAAATGCATATCCGGTGCCGGTAGTTAGCCACTTACTGGCCACTTTTCATGGGGGGGAGGTGTTTCGCCAAGCTAGACCTGGCGCAGGGGTACCAGCAGCTCACAGTAACCCCAGCCGCTGCCGCTGTGCAAACCATCGTTACGCATAAGGGGGCATTCAAGGTAACGTGCCTACAGTTCGGCGTAAATTCGGCCCCCGGGATCTTCCAGTCCCTTGTGGAACGCCTTTTAAAGGGGCTTCCAGGCGTGCTCCCATATTTTGACGATATTTTGATAACAGCGGGGAGCGAATCGGAACTAGCGATAAGACTAGACAAGGTCCTATCTGTATTCGAGAGAGCGGGACTGAGGTTGAGAAGGGACAAATGTGTATTTTTTGGGAGGGAGGTTGAGTTTCTCAGGTTCAAAATAACCCCGGAGGGCATCAAGCCATCCGAGTCCAAGGTTGTGGCTGTGCAAAACGCCCCTCGCCCCACCGCGAAACCGGAGCTGCAGTCATTCCTAGGGATCCTGAATTTTTACCATTCCTTCTTGCCAAGGAAGGCATCCGTTGCGGAGCCACTGCACGGGCTACTCAAGAAAGACGCGGTTTGGCGGTGGGGAGATAGGCAGGAGAAAGCGTTCAAAGAGCTCAAGGTGCTCTTGTCCTCAGACGCCGTCCTGACCCATTTCGACCCGAGGAAACCAGTAGTTTTGGTCTGTGATGCATCCCCAGTGGGGGTGGGGGCGGTGCTGTGCCACGTGTTAGAGAACGGGCAGGAAGCTCCAGTTGCCTTCTATTCCAGGTCACTTTCAAAGGCGGAGCACAATTATGCGCAAACAGATAGAGAGGCCCTGGCCATAATCGCAGGAACAAAGAAGTTCCACGATTTCCTGTACAGCCGCGAGTTCACAATTGTGACCGATCATAAGCCCCTTTTGGGAATCTTTACTACAGGCAAGCCCACCCCACAAATCCTGTCCCCCAGAATGCTGCGTTGGGCGATTTTCCTCAATGCCTACCAGTACGAGCTAGTCCATCGCCCAGGGAAGGAGATCTCCCATGCAGATGCGCTGTCCCGATCTCCCCTCCCTAGTTTAGGAGACCCCAAATGCAAGGTAGAGCAGGACCACCAAGTCCTGCTGATCGAGTCTCTCGACTCACTCCCCATAGTTCCCGCAGACCTTGCCAAAGCCACGGCAGCTTTGTCCATTGCCCAGGGAAGGAGATCTCCCATGTAGATGCGGTGTCCCGATCTCCCCTCCCTAGTTTAGGAGACCCCAAATGCGAGGTAGAGCAGGATCACCAAGTCCTGCTGATCGAGTCTCTCGACTCACCTCCCATAGTTCCCGCAGACCTCGCCAAAGCCACGGCGGCTGACAAAATCCTGTCCCAAGTCAGCTCCTGGGTGAGAAAAGGGTGGCCCACAACTCCCCCCGAGGAGGAATTCAAATCGTTTTTCAGGCGCAGAGTAGAGCTTTCCCTTGAAAGGGGCTGCCTCCTCTGGGGCCAGTGGGTGGTCATCCCAGAGAAGCTACGAGCAAAGGTGCTGAGGCTACTGCATACCAGCCACCCGGGAATAGTGCGTTCCAAAGCACTGGCCAGGAGCTACTTCTGGTGGCCCCAGATAGACGCGGATATAGAGCATTTGGTGGGCACGTGCGAGAGCTGCCAGAGCTCTCAGCCCAAGGAGTCCTGGCTGCCCCACAGGGAATGGGACACGGCCCGCGGGCCATGGTCCCGAGTACACGTCGACTTTGCTGGCCACTTTCGCGGGTCCATGTTTCTGCTGATAGTCGATTCATATTCCAAATGACTGGAAGTCATTCCCATGTCCAACACCTCATCTGCCGCAACCATTAAACAATTGCGCAAGGTGTTCAGTTGCTTCGGCCTGCCGGACTTCCTTGTGAGTGATAACACCAGTACTTCCATGTCTGCGGAGTTCAAGGCATTCATTGAGAGGAATGCCATCCGGCACATTACCTCTGCCCTGTTTCACCCCGCCACAAACGGTCAGGTAGAGCGCCAAGTGCGCACTACGAAAGATGCACTACGGCGTATGGGTCCCGGTGAATTGAACCTCATTTGTTATAGGGCAACTCCCCTAGCACCAGGACATTCGCCGGCTGAGCTCCTCATGCGGAGGAAGCCGGTAACACTTTTTGATCGGTTGGATCCGACCAGGGTGGAGGATGAGGGGAGAAATATAGAGATAAAGAGCTCCAAAAGTTTTGCGGTAGGGGACCCGGTTCACTGCAGGAATTACGCAACCTCGGGACCAATGTGGGTTCCAGGAACGGTCATTGAGCAAACGGGGCCAGTGTCTTACAGGGTTGAAACTAGCACAGGTCTGCTGTGGATAAGGGATGCTGACCAGCACAGAAGGCGAGTTACCAGTGAAAGAGAGTCAGCGTTAGGGTTCTCCCCCACCCGTTTAGCCCAAGGGGGAGACACGGGGACGTCCCCAGGTACAAATGCATACCCTGGATTCTCAAACGAAGAGGAGGATATTTTGAAAGAGTGGGATGAGTTTGATTTTATGTTGCCATACCAGGGGGATATCGCGGAGTGGTCCCCCACCCGTCTGAGCGAGAAGAGAGGTTTTAGTTCAGCCCCTGGTATCTCCAGCCCTCCCAGTCCTTTTGTTCTAGAGTTTACCCCATCACCAAGACCCCCAACTCAGGCAGCAGGGGGAACTTTGTTCTCTCCATCCCCAAGACCACCGAGTCAGGCAGCAGGGGGTAGCACAAGTACACCAGTTGCAGGCACAAGAAACCGGGGCGAGACAACAAGGGTCTCCTCATCGGTCCCGAGATTCGTGCTGGGGGGTCGGCAGGCGCCACGAGCGATAGGCAGGGGTTCACATCCCAGTTACATGTTCCGTTCCCCTCTCCAAATGCAAGGTTGCCACAGAGTCCCCGCCAGACGACTAATGAGTCCCCCCTTTCCGTTGCAGGATGAGAGTCTGAGGAAATCAGAGCCCCTAGTTCCCCTGAGCTCAGCCAAGCAGTCGTACGCCCCAAGTGCACATGCGGGAAGCCACAATGGTTGAGGGACTTCGTCCCATCCTAGGGGGGAGGAGTGTTGTGTATGTAACTGTATCAATTTAAAAATGTATGAATGTAACCTGACAATGATTACAATGTAACTCAGCTGTTAAAGGAACGCGAGCTAGCTACCCATAGAGGGCAGCTGTGAGTGTTCAGCTCACATGGTTCAAATTCCCCCAATCACCGGCAGCTGCGGGAACCTTTCTGCGCAAGGAACACCTGGAGAAGAAGGGCATGACTCAGAATGACGTCACGCAGGTAGCAGCCAATAAGCTACCGTGTAACCCTTTTCAAACGTATTGTTGCAGTATAAAAAGAGCTGTACCTCCGCCATTACCACATGTTCATCCTGACCATTATGCAATAAAGCTGTGTTTTAGCCCTCACTGCAGCTCCTTCTTTGTCTTCTGTGCAAGACACTAAAGCGATGCATTGGGTTATTCTAATACTTCCTTTCCATACACTTCCAGAATTGCTCCTTGTAGTCTTACCATAGTTGGCCACCTCCTTTTGCCTGTCCTCTCCATTTCCCACCCAACTCTTTCATCCTCTTTCTTCTCTCCTTGTTTTATCCGCACATCCTTCACAAAACCTTCGTGTTTGCACCAGAAGGCTTTTTAACTTTAACTTTTTTATTTTTTGACATTAAAAAAATCAGAGCATAAGAACAGCTGACATTTCAAGAAAACAGGAGTAACAATGAGGTGAAGAGAATGACCATAAAAGTCACTCCTCTAAGGAAACAACACACACACATGCACATAGCAAACATATAGCTGTGCATGGACGTGGTAGGTAAAGGTAAAGGTCACCTTTGCGCGAAAGCCAGTGCTCATCTCTGTTTATAGCCAGAGAGCCAGCACGTCTGCAGACGTTTCTGTGGACATGTGGCAGGCATGACTAAACACGAGTGCATGGAACGCTGTTTACCTTCCCAACCTTCCCACCGAAATGGTTCATATTTATCTACTCGCAATTTCTTGCTTTCGAACTGTTAGGTCGGCAGGAGCTGGGACAGAGATGGAACCTCTCAACACCGTGAAGCACTTCGGTCTCGAACTGCTGACCTGCCACCCTTCCAATCATCAAGTTCAGCATCTTAACCACTAAGACACTCCAGTCCCATTGAGGTGGTACCGGGGTCCATATGAGCCACAACAAAAAATGCACCGGAGCAAAGCACAACAAAAATATGATGCCAACTCATGGTGGCGGTAAAAGCTCCCCAAATTAATAAAACTTTATTTGTTCTGCTTTGACTGTTGACAATAATTTCAGCCTTGCATGTATGGATACCAGGAGTCAGTACCTCTTATGATGGGTGCAAGGAAAGTGGATCAAAAGCTCAATGTGGATGGACCTTCAGAGGGAACAAAAATATAGCGAGAGATCCACAAACCTGTTTTTGCAACAACTTGGTAGTCAAGAGGCAGATAATGGAGCTATATCAGATTGTTGCACCTTCCCTAGAAGCTCAGGGCATAAAACACACATCACAGCGTGTCATTAAAAGAGGGAAATCATTGACTAATGGAAACATCTGAGTGACGCATGAGTGGCACTTTTCCTGCAAACTACATTTCTAGTTTGGGTTCCTCGATTCTGTTGTGTATTGAATGTAATTGTAACCACATGAATGAGCGAGTGTAACAATCTGTAACCACATGAATGAGCGAATGTAACAAGCTGTATTTTGCAATAGAAACAATGTAACAAACCACAATAGAACGCGAGCTAGTGACCACTAGGGGGAAATAGCGAGTGTTCAGCTCACATGGTACACATTCCTCAAATACCTTCAGCTGTGTGGGAAAGATTCCCGACCTCACCTCACCTGGACAAGAAGGGCATGACTAAGGATGACGTCACATGGACAGTAGCCAATGCCCTATCGAAGAGCCACATTCAAATGTATAGCCACTGCATAAAAGGAGCTGTTTGTCCGCCATTACCTCATGTTCGTACTGTACTCCATGCAATAAAGATGTGTTAGGCTAGTCTACAGCTGCTTCCATTGTCTTGATTCCCAAACACTAAATTGGCTACGAGGATGGGATTTGGCTTCCCACAGGGACAAGACACTTTCACAGCAACCGGTTTTCGACGTAAACTAGCCCGAGCGATGGGACTGGTTCGAGATGCATTTCAGGAGTACGGTAGCAGTTGCCGGCATCACAGACGTGGGAAAAAGAGGGGCATTCTCATCATGATGCTCGGCTATCACGCAGTGCAAGCACTGATGGACCTGGTGGCACCAAGAGAAGTGGAACAGATTGCTGTAGCCGACCTGCTGGTTACCCTGAGAAATCACTTCAAGCCCAAGGTGTCCTTCTTCTCTGCCAGGGCCGCGTTCGTGAGGAAGGACCAAAAGCCGGGTGAGTCCGTGTCCAAGTATGCGGCGGCCCTCCGTTTGGTGGCAACCCCGTGCAAATGGTGGGAGATTCAAGACATGGCCCTGAGGGACAGGCTGCTTTGCAGGATGCGAGATGGGGACACCCAAAGCAAACTCATGACCCATGGCGACGACCTCACCTTCAAAGAGGTTCTGCAAGAGGCACAGGCCGGGTTCAAGCTCCTCAAAGCAAAGCCACCACAAATTGAGGCAGCTGCATCCGCAGTCCAGGCTACCTGGAGGGCGCCCCCTGCCCCACGCTCGCCCACATCTACAGAGGCTCCGCCACTCCAGGCTCAGGTGAAGATGAGGGGGTCCAGAAAGTCAGAAGGGGGCAGAGCGAGAAGAAAAGAAAGGGAGGCTGGTATTGCGATGGCTGCGGAGCATCCCACGAGCGGAGCAAATGCCCATTCCGGAAGGCTGAGTGCCACAACTGCGGACGAAGGGGCCACATCGCCAGGGTTTGCAAGCAACGGCGGGATGAGAGCAAGAGCACAGCAGGGCGCCCCATGCGGAGATGGGATGGCGTCGGCAGAGTCTACGATGGCGTCGACGACCCAGAGGGGTACCACGTGTACCGAAGAGCATATGCGGAAGACAACCTGGCCGTCCACAGCGTGCCCTTAGGGCACCCACGTTTTTATGTTGAGGTACTGTTGCAGGGGATCCCAGTTAGGATGGAAATAGACTCGGGGTCCGCCAACTCCATCATTTCCCATAAGGAGTTTTTGCGCATTCCCCCCAAGGCGCGACCCAGACTCAAGGAGCTGAGGTCGAACTTATGGGATCCCAGTGTTGGGGGTAGGGGACTTCAAAATACAGTACAAGGGACTCAGGAGGAAACTCCCCCTAGTAGTTTTAAAGGAGGGGGGGTGCAACCTCCTGGGAACACAGTGGTTCAAACCCCTGGACATTTTCATAGGAGGCTTCCATGCCATCGGGGGGGATGAGATTCAGGCAGTGTGCAACGCACACCCCGAGGTATTCAAGAAGGGACTCGGGAAGTACAAGGGGCCCCCAGTTTCATTTGACCTAGACCCGGAGGTCCACCCAATTAGGCTCAAGCCACGACGGGTTCCGCTCATCCTGAAGGACAAAATAGAGGCGGAACTTGACAAACTGGTGGGTCAGGGGATTTTAGAGCCTGTGGACTCTGCAGAGTGGGAGACTCCTATTGTTACAGCGCTAAAAGCAAATGGGGAGGTGTGGATTTGCGCTGACTACAAGTGTACAATCAACAAGGCAATCCGCCCTAATGCCTATCCGGTGCCAGTAGTTAGCCATCTGCTGGCTACTCTACATGGGGGGAAGTATTTCGCCAAATTGGATCTGGCGCAGGCGTACCAGCAGCTATCAGTAACCCCAGCTACAGCTGCTGCGCAAACCATTGTAACTCACAAGGGGGCATTTAAGGTGACGTGCCTACAGTTCGACGTGAACTCGGCGCCGGGGATATTTCAGTCCCTTGTGGAACGTTTGTTAAAGGGGCTACCAGGTGTTCTGCCATACTTTGATGACATTTTGATTTCTGGGGGGAGCGAAACAGAACTGGCCCAGAGATTGGATAAGGTCCTTACAGTGTTCGAATCCGTGGGGTTGAGACTGCGGAAAGACAAATGTGTGTTCCTTGCGAGAGAAGTTGAGTTCCTGGGGTTTCGCATAACCCCTGAGGGAGTGAAACCTGCTGAGTCTAAAGTCTCGGCCATCCAAAACGCTTCTCACCCCTCTGTGAAACCGGAGCTGCAATCCTTCCTGGGGCTGCTGAATTTTTACCATTCCTTCCTGCCCAGGAAAGCGTTGATTGCAGAGCCCCTGCATAGGCTGCTGAAGAAGGATGCGGTTTGGCGGTGGGGGGAGAACCAAGAACGGGCTTTCAGGGAACTAATGGAGAGGTGGGACGGCTGGGGTGTATGAACAAACAGGGGAAGGTAACACTCCCAAGAAGAAATTATAAAAATACAAGTGCTTTAATAAAAGGAATAATTCACATATATGTCCTATGCTGAGGTATGTCCGGCATGGTGTGATGATGGTGAGTTCAACACGCAATAAACTGAATTATAAGCGACAGAAATCTCTGTAGTCCTGTGCGCGGAGCTCACTCACACTCCAATGATACAAATAAATCGTGTCCTCGAACATGCATAACAAACTGGGACCCTTGAGAGGGAATTTGTATCCTCACAGCGCTCGGTAAATACAGACAGGATCGTGAACTGTTGTACAAATGAGATGCAGTCTCTAAAAGTCCGTAGTTAAGAGATCATCTGTGCAGCTCAAGGGGCTGGCGCTGGGGGTGGAAGGTGGAATCCTTCTACGGGCAAGGGTTCCCAGATGACGAGCATCAATACACGATGGTAGACAATAAAGTTGACAAAGTCACGATGCCCTTCCGGTATATGGACATTTCGAATCTCTTCCTCAAGTTTCTACAATCATATAAATGTACACAATGTAAAATCTACCATTAATGGGTGATATAACACACCACAAACGCATGTTAACCCATAAGATCTAACGATTGCATTCACAAGCATATAAAGTCAAAACGGCTTACATACCTAATAATTTCTCATTTGCGCGTATCGCACCTCTGTTGCCATATTTCTCTTTGTGTGCACGCGTTAGCTCTTACCTACCACATATTTTCTATATATACCCGAAGTTAAGGAGATACGGGACATGTGATTGTAATGACTTAAACAGAACAGGTGATTTCTACTCTTAAGCTTTCCGCGTGTCTTAAAGCAGCAAGAATCTGCTTAGTTGACAGTATGTGGTTCTATGTCACAAGAATGCCGAGAGGTCCCATTCAGTATTAAGCCCGTGTGGGGCCAAAGTATTGAAGCGGTGGATGTAATACGCTTCTTTTTGGAGTAGAAATCGATCTACATCAGTCATGCAGTATTTGCTATGTCTGAATGTTTCTAAAACCACTGCCTTGATGTCCTTTATCGTATGCTTTTCTTGGAGAAAATGGTTGACAAGTGGAGCATTAGGGATCTTATTCCTTATGCGGGAAACGTGCTCGCTCAGGCGCACCTTAAGCGGTCGCCTGGACTGTCCCACATATGCCAACTGACATTTACATATTAACATATACACGATTTCTTTTGAGTTGCAATTAGTGAAATCTGTCAGGTTGAGAACAAAGTCGCTGCTGGGTACATTTACTTTATTGGTGGTCCACATGTGGCCACAGTATATACAATGGCCACAAGAGTGATGTCCACTAGTATAAGGCTGATGGACTACGTCGGACCTAATAAGATCAGTTCTTGAGATAAGGTTCGCTATGGTCCTGGTTCTCCTGAATCCAATAGTGGGTTTATATTGGCAGCCCGGCACGGAGTCCAGAATATGCCAATGTTTCAGAATTATCTGTTTAATACGTTGGGCCATGGGGGTGTAATCTACTGACCAGAATAACCCTGGTCTAGTACGTTGCTTCTCAGTGCTGTAATTTAATAAAGAGTTCCTTTTCCGCAAATCCGTCCTGTGTTTGGCAGATTTAATCACATCGTTAGGGTATCCCCTGCGATGGAGGACAGTAGTTATTTTATCCGCTGCTTCAGCATAGTCATGGGATCGAGATGAGTTCCTTTTGGCCCTGACTAGTAAACTATAAGGGATGTTGGCCTTTAAGTGGTGGGGATGAAAGGAGCTATACTGCAAGTAAGCAAACCGGTTGGTAGGTTTGTGATAGAGTTTTGTTTTTAAAAGGTTATTGTCAATGAAAACAGTTAGATCTAAGAATGAAATGGAGTGAGCATCTGTGACAAATGTAAATTTGAGCTGCTGATGTTGTGCATTGATCCAGCTACAAAAATTATTGATGGCTGTATGATCCTTGAAAAGAAAAAAGAGATCATCAATGTACCTCTTGTAACATAGGATGTTTGAAAAAAATGGATTGACCCGTGGATCCAGTATAAACGTCCTATCAAAATGGCACATAAAGATGTTGGCCACTGAGGGCGCAAAATTCGACCCCATGGACACTCCCTGAGTTTGTAGGAAAAAAGAATGTTCGAATCTAAAAAAATTAATTCTCGAAACATATATCCAGTAAATCCAACAAGAATTCCGACGAGGGATGAATATCAACCCTGCTGTCTAAGTGATGAGCAATCAGTGTGCGGACTTCCTCAAGCGGAATGTTTGTATAAAGAGATGTAACGTCTAATGTGAGGAGTACCGCATCTTGTGGCACTGGAAAACTTTCCATCAACTGGATAAAGTGTGTCGAGTCCTGTATGTATGAAGGGGAGCGGATAGCAAAAGTTCTTATATGGTGATCTATGAATTTGGCCACTGGTTCTAACAGGGAATTGTTTGCGGATATTATAGGTCTGCATGGGATGACCAAGTCATCCTCTGATAATTTATGCACCTTAGGCAATAGGTAGAAAATCGGAACTCGTGGGAATTTATTGAGCAAGAAACGGTAAGTTTTGTCATTGATATCCTCCATGGCCAAGGCTCCCTGCAATACTACTGTAATTATATTGGTGACATGTGCAGTCGGATTATGTTCCAACTTACGATAACAGTCAGTATTAGATAACTGTGAATAAGCAGCTGCCAGATAATCTTCCTTATTGAGGAGAACAATACCTCCTCCCTTGTCGGCTGACTTGATTATGATGTTAGGGTCGTCACCTAAATTTTTCAATAATTTGATATCTTTTAGGGAGAGATTAAACTTTCTGTTGAACTGTGACTCCGCAGATGTGATATCACGGATAATTAATCTTTTAAATACCTCAATAGAGGGATTGTCTATAGCAGGTGTAAATGATGATGGTGGAGCGAACACATCAGGAGCGCGTGTGTGCTCCGCGTCTTCCTTGAAAAATGCTCGTAATTTTAATAACCTGATCAATTTAAAGATATCAATCTTAGTTTTAAAGGGGGAGTAATAGGGAGTAGGAACGAAGGTGCGCCTGAGCGAGCACGTTTCCCGCATAAGGAATAAGATCCCTAATGCTCCACTTGTCAACCATTTTCTCCAAGAAAAGCATACGATAAAGGACATCAAGGCAGTGGTTTTAGAAACATTCAGACATAGCAAATACTGCATGACTGATGTAGATCGATTTCTACTCCAAAAAGAAGCGTATTACATCCACCGCTTCAATACTTTGGCCCCACACGGGCTTAATACTGAATGGGACCTCTCGGCATTCTTGTGACATAGAACCACATACTGTCAACTAAGCAGATTCTTGCTGCTTTAAGACACGCGGAAAGCTTAAGAGTAGAAATCACCTGTTCTGTTTAAGTCATTACAATCACATGTCCCGTATCTCCTTAACTTCGGGTATATATAGAAAATATGTGGTAGGTAAGAGCTAACGCGTGCACACAAAGAGAAATATGGCAACAGAGGTGCGATACGCGCAAATGAGAAATTATTAGGTATGTAAGCCGTTTTGACTTTATATGCTTGTGAATGCAATCGTTAGATCTTATGGGTTAACATGCGTTTGTGGTGTGTTATATCACCCATTAATGGTAGATTTTACATTGTGTACATTTATATGATTGTAGAAACTTGAGGAAGAGATTCGAAATGTCCATATACCGGAAGGGCATCGTGACTTTGTCAACTTTATTGTCTACCATCGTGTATTGATGCTCGTCATCTGGGAACCCTTGCCCGTAGAAGGATTCCACCTTCCACCCCCAGCGCCAGCCCCTTGAGCTGCACAGATGATCTCTTAACTACGGACTTTTAGAGACTGCATCTCATTTGTACAACAGTTCACGATCCTGTCTGTATTTACCGAGCGCTGTGAGGATACAAATTCCCTCTCAAGGGTCCCAGTTTGTTATGCATGTTCGAGGACACGATTTATTTGTATCATTGGAGTGTGAGTGAGCTCCGCGCACAGGACTACAGAGATTTCTGTCGCTTATAATTCAGTTTATTGCGTGTTGAACTCACCATCATCACACCATGCCGGACATACCTCAGCATAGGACATATATGTGAATTATTCCTTTTATTAAAGCACTTGTATTTTTATAATTTCTTCTTGGGAGTGTTACCTTCCCCTGTTTGTTCATACACCCCAGCCGTCCCACCTCTCCATCTGTTTGCTTACGGCATGACGGACAAAGGTTTCTCCTTTTCGTCCGCTGAAAGGGACAGAATATTAAACAGAGCCACTCCACTCAACTTGACTACCAATACTTACAATGATGACCTGAGCAAACTCGAATATCTCGAAAGAAAGCGCATACGGGTTGACTTGCACTCGTCGTTTTTGCTGGAGTACTATAAGGCGTCTATTCTCCCCAGGGGTCTGCGCATACCTAAGGGTCCAACGCTGTTCGCTAATAAGAAGGAGTTCTTGGACAAATGGACATCGATCCTAGATCGATGCTCTTTTGATCTAATATTACTGATAATTGATCAATGCCACCAGGAAATGGCCTCCTTAGATGAGGATATTGACTCTTTAAAATCCACACTGACTGCCACAACAAGTGGCGACTCTCGATCAATATTAAAAGATTTAGAAGATAAACTTAGTGTCTTCAAAAGCGAGATTGTAGCGTTTAAAAACAAGAAGCTTCAAAGGGACCGCAGTGATTATCAGAATGAACGTGTGTACCGGTGGTTATTCGATAAACGCAACGCACAGAAGCAGGTCTCCTGGAGACAACCAGTCGAAACTACTGATTTTGAAACAACTGACTCAGATGGACAGGAGTCTTCAGCAGACGATAAGCGCAGAGAACCATATAATTTTCGGACCAATAGAAACAAAATAAGTTCAACCATGGCCGGTACTTCACGAGCCAATAGACAAAATGATTTTTTAGGACGGAGACCCCAGAAACGAACAAGAAAGAAATAACTCCCTCCCTTGTCTTTAATCTATCAAGTCGGTCGCTCACGGTAAGAGAAACACAGCTGTTGAATTTGGGTCTAGGATTCGTTCCTACTCCCCATTACTCCCCCTTTAAAACTAAGATTGATATCTTTAAATTGATCAGGTTATTAAAATTACGAGCATTTTTCAAGGAAGACGCGGAGCACACACGCGCTCCTGATGTGTTCGCTCCACCATCATCATTTACACCTGCTATAGACAATCCCTCTATTGAGGTATTTAAAAGATTAATTATCCGTGATATCACATCTGCGGAGTCACAGTTCAACAGAAAGTTTAATCTCTCCCTAAAAGATATCAAATTATTGAAAAATTTAGGTGACGACCCTAACATCATAATCAAGTCAGCCGACAAGGGAGGAGGTATTGTTCTCCTCAATAAGGAAGATTATCTGGCAGCTGCTTATTCACAGTTATCTAATACTGACTGTTATCGTAAGTTGGAACATAATCCGACTGCACATGTCACCAATATAATTACAGTAGTATTGCAGGGAGCCTTGGCCATGGAGGATATCAATGACAAAACTTACCGTTTCTTGCTCAATAAATTCCCACGAGTTCCGATTTTCTACCTATTGCCTAAGGTGCATAAATTATCAGAGGATGACTTGGTCATCCCATGTAGACCTATAATATCCGCAAACAATTCCCTGTTAGAACCAGTGGCCAAATTCATAGATCACCATATAAGAACTTTTGCTATCCGCTCCCCTTCATACATACAGGACTCGACACACTTTATCCAGTTGATGGAAAATTTTCCAGTGCCACAAGATGCGGTACTCCTCACATTAGACGTTACATCTCTTTATACAAACATTCCGCTTGAGGAAGTCCGCACACTGATTGCTCATCACTTAGACAGCAGGGTTGATATTCATCCCTCGTCGGAATTCTTGTTGGATTTACTGGATATATGTTTCGAGAATAATTTTTTTAGATTCGAACATTCTTTTTTCCTACAAACTCAGGGAGTGTCCATGGGGTCGAATTTTGCGCCCTCAGTGGCCAACATCTTTATGTGCCATTTTGATAGGACGTTTATACTGGATCCACGGGTCAATCCATTTTTTTCAAACATCCTATGTTACAAGAGGTACATTGATGATCTCTTTTTTCTTTTCAAGGATCATACAGCCATCAATAATTTTTGTAGCTGGATCAATGCACAACATCAGCAGCTCAAATTTACATTTGTCACAGATGCTCACTCCATTTCATTCTTAGATCTAACTGTTTTCATTGACAATAACCTTTTAAAAACAAAACTCTATCACAAACCTACCAACCGGTTTGCTTACTTGCAGTATAGCTCCTTTCATCCCCACCACTTAAAGGCCAACATCCCTTATAGTTTACTAGTCAGGGCCAAAAGGAACTCATCTCGATCCCATGACTATGCTGAAGCAGCGGATAAAATAACTACTGTCCTCCATCGCAGGGGATACCCTAACGATGTGATTAAATCTGCCAAACACAGGACGGATTTGCGGAAAAGGAACTCTTTATTAAATTACAGCACTGAGAAGCAATGTACTAGACCAGGGTTATTCTGGTCAGTAGATTACACCCCCATGGCCCAACGTATTAAACAGATAATTCTGAAACATTGGCATATTCTGGACTCCGTGCCGGGCTGCCAATATAAACCCACTATTGGATTCAGGAGAACCAGGACCATAGCGAACCTTATCTCAAGAACTGATCTTATTAGGTCCGACGTAGTCCATCAGCCTTATACTAGTGGACATCACTCTTGTGGCCATTGTATATACTGTGGCCACATGTGGACCACCAATAAAGTAAATGTACCCAGCAGCGACTTTGTTCTCAACCTGACAGATTTCACTAATTGCAACTCAAAAGAAATCGTGTATATGTTAATATGTAAATGTCAGTTGGCATATGTGGGACAGTCCAGGCGACCGCTTAAGGTGCGCCTGAGCGAGCACGTTTCCCGCATAAGGAATAAGATCCCTAATGCTCCACTTGTCAACCATTTTCTCCAAGAAAAGCATACGATAAAGGACATCAAGGCAGTGGTTTTAGAAACATTCAGACATAGCAAATACTGCATGACTGATGTAGATCGATTTCTACTCCAAAAAGAAGCGTATTACATCCACCGCTTCAATACTTTGGCCCCACACGGGCTTAATACTGAATGGGACCTCTCGGCATTCTTGTGACATAGAACCACATACTGTCAACTAAGCAGATTCTTGCTGCTTTAAGACACGCGGAAAGCTTAAGAGTAGAAATCACCTGTTCTGTTTAAGTCATTACAATCACATGTCCCGTATCTCCTTAACTTCGGGTATATATAGAAAATATGTGGTAGGTAAGAGCTAACGCGTGCACACAAAGAGAAATATGGCAACAGAGGTGCGATACGCGCAAATGAGAAATTATTAGGTATGTAAGCCGTTTTGACTTTATATGCTTGTGAATGCAATCGTTAGATCTTATGGGTTAACATGCGTTTGTGGTGTGTTATATCACCCATTAATGGTAGATTTTACATTGTGTACATTTATATGATTGTAGAAACTTGAGGAAGAGATTCGAAATGTCCATATACCGGAAGGGCATCGTGACTTTGTCAACTTTATTGTCTACCATCGTGTATTGATGCTCGTCATCTGGGAACCCTTGCCCGTAGAAGGATTCCACCTTCCACCCCCAGCGCCAGCCCCTTGAGCTGCACAGATGATCTCTTAACTACGGACTTTTAGAGACTGCATCTCATTTGTACAACAGTTCACGATCCTGTCTGTATTTACCGAGCGCTGTGAGGATACAAATTCCCTCTCAAGGGTCCCAGTTTGTTATGCATGTTCGAGGACACGATTTATTTGTATCATTGGAGTGTGAGTGAGCTCCGCGCACAGGACTACAGAGATTTCTGTCGCTTATAATTCAGTTTATTGCGTGTTGAACTCACCATCATCACACCATGCCGGACATACCTCAGCATAGGACATATATGTGAATTATTCCTTTTATTAAAGCACTTGTATTTTTATAATTTCTTCTTGGGAGTGTTACCTTTCAGGGAACTAAAGCAGCTTCTCTCCTCGGAGGCCATCCTGACCCATTTCGACCCAAAGAAGCCGGTAGTCCTAGTCTGCGACGCCTCACCAGTGGGGGCGGGGGCGGTCCTGTGCCACATGCTAGAGGGCGGGCGAGAAGCCCCAATTGCCTTCTATTCGAGATCATTGTCTAAGGCAGAACGGAATTATGCCCAAACAGATAGGGAGGCGCTTGCTATTGTGGCGGGCACAAAGTGTGGGGAGTTTCACAGTGCGATTGCTGTGACTCATTGGCCATAAATCGTGGATGATGGTTCTCCTTACCTCATCTGTTTTTACACAGTAAAAAGAGGCCCCAGTTAGGGTCTGACTCAAGGCTTTTGCCCTCCCCACTTCATTTCCTTTCTTCCAATTAGCAAAAGTGTGCACGAGGCAGACATGCCGATATTTAACCAATTAAGAAGCCCTTATGTTATCGCAGGTAACCAATGAGAATATATTGCATAGCCTCTCTGGAATTTTCTTTGTCTGTTATTCCTAATAAACACCAACTGGGTTGGCTGCTTCTGCCTTGCGCAGCTGCCTTGCCTGGTTGCTCTTTGCTTCATGATGCCTGTTTGATGAAATCAAGCCTCCGTTGTCTCCTTGATCCCACAAACACTACATCTGGTGACCCGCGCCGTGATTACCGGATCCCAACTCCCCTACTTACCGGCTGGCATAGCCCCCTGGTGCACCTATCAGCTCAGCTTTTGAGCTCCCAATTGTGAGTATGGGGGGGAAACTTTCGTTAGGGCAAAGAACCCATGCAAATGAATTGCAGAGATCCATCAAGGAGGGCGGATGTCCAGACATCACGCTTAATAGTATAGAAGGCTTCACTAAGGAAGTCAAATGCCAATGTCCCTGGCACCCAGAAATTGGACCACTCAAATGGGATGATGGGCAAAGAGCAAAAACCAAAGAAGTGCAAGACTTTACTCCAAAAAATCTTTTGTTCTCCCAGGAGTTTACTTTACAATTGCCACAGATTTTGCCCCCAGCCAAGATATGGAGTCTGACTGTCCCTTCATCATATGGGACACAACAGCAGGAGCCCTCATATGGAGATGGGGGTGGAAATGGAGATGGGACATTAAATCCTGCCTTGGAGCAAGCAAGTCCTTTTAGCCCTACAAAAGACCTGTTCTCTGCTGCTTTAGCTACAGATGTGTTGGATATGGAAACTGTTGCTGCTGGTCCAGTGAACAGAGAGGCTCTTGCCGAGTCTGAAAAACCACTAATGCCAGCTGATGAGGAACAAATGGTGGTGACCTCATCACAGATTGAAGCTGTTGATGCATGCAGAATGGCAGAAAGCAAGGAGTGTGTTTCAAAGAGCAGCATAGGAGATCTCAGCCCCCCTGTGAAGCAACCCTCTTCACAAAAGCAGGAGAAGCTGAGCGGTAAACTTGATACCTCACGTATGGCCAAGAAATGGGAGGATGGCCCAGAGGAGGAAGGCAGGAAACCCAAGCCCAAAAAGGGGTCTTCTCGCAAGTACCAACTAACAGATGCAGCTTGTCATAAAGTTGAGAATCAGCTACTGCAGATGACAGAAGTCCAGAGGAGGAGGGGGATGAATCCCGCCTCGAACGACAACAGACTGCTGCAAAAGTACAAGGTGGTTTTGGCTGATTTTGAGCTATCCACCCCTCAAGCAAAGAAATCCGAATGGGCTGTTCCAAGTTTCAGGCATCCGGACTGCAGGGAAAGCAAATGGAAATTTCCTGTGATTTTCACCTCATCTGCCTGCCTTAATGCAGGTGGGGATGGCCGGAGCATGAAGGAATGTGTGTTTGCCTGAAAAGCTGAGAGAAGGGGGGTCTGGTTGTCTTGTGAAGTCAGTGAGAAGTAATCTATGGCTTACTTTCAACTTGCCATTCCAAGAACTGAACTGGAGAGAAGATAGTGTTTTGTGTTTAAATTGTCTTCAATCAACGTTTGGTCTTTCAATTTGGACATTTTAATTGGACTAAAAAGTTTGTGTATTCTTAATACTCTAAGCAAAGAATTGGCTTTGTTTGCATTATAAAACCAGAAAAACCTTTTTAAATTGGATGAATGGTTCAACTGTATGATCATGCTATTTTCTGTTTTATATTCAAATGCCTTTAAATGCTCTGCTGATATTAGTACCTGTTTTACCTGCTCATGCTATGTGTGAAATGCTTTAATGATATTAGTACCTGTTTGCTAGTAAAAGTTATTAATGCCTCTCTCACTTTTACACCAGTGAGAGAAGGAAAATATGCCTTACTCATGTAATTGGGGAGTGACAAATGCCTTCTAGAATGTTCATATTTTGTTGATGCTTAAATATTCTGCTTATTCTCTTGCTTGGGAAAGACCTGACTTTGCTTATGTTATATTTTTGCTTATGTTACTGCATATTTCAAGATTCCTTTAGAAGTACATGGGAAAGTTTTCAGTACCCTACACATGTAAATGAGTTTTTATGCTCTGTTTCTCTATGCTCCTATTGTAGCTGTTAGCGATGCCAGTAAATGTGTCAGGGTTGTGAACTGTAAGTCAAAGCCCCGCTGTTTCCCTCCCGGTGAGATCGACCGGGCTAGAAACGGAGGACCTTCATTTTAACTTTCAGCACATTCTGTTGCCTTGACTATATTCCTGCTAACCTCTCTACAACCACTTGTTGCCTTAAAGCTTGCTTGTGCATTTGTAAATTCTGATAACTGCCTGTTGCTTTATTCTATGCATACCTTCGTTGCTAGCCTGCAAGGATTTCGCTTCCGGCTCGCAAACGCAAGGACCAGATTTATTATGCTTATAAGCTTCTTAAAAACAGAAGGGGGAAGTTGTGGGGAGTTTCACAGTGCGATTGCTGTGACTCATTGGCCATAAATCGTGGATGATGGTTCTCCTTACCTCATCTGTTTTTACACAGTAAAAAGAGGCCCCAGTTAGGGTCTGACTCAAGGCTTTTGCCCTCCCCACTTCATTTCCTTTCTTCCAATTAGCAAAAGTGTGCACGAGGCAGACATGCCGATATTTAACCAATTAAGAAGCCCTTATGTTATCACAGGTAACCAATGAGAATATATTGCATAGCCTCTCTGGAATTTTCTTTGTCTGTTATTCCTAATAAACACCAACTGGGTTGGCTGCTTCTGCCTTGCGCAGCTGCCTTGCCTGGTTGCTCTTTGCTTCATGATGCCTGTTTGATGAAATCAAGCCTCCGTTGTCTCCTTGATCCCACAAACCCAACAACAAAGAAGTTCCATGATTTTTGTATGGTCATCCATTCACCATTGTAACCGACCACAAGCCACTATTGGGTATTTTCACCTCAGACAAGCCCACTCCACAGATCCTTTCCCCAAGGATGCTTCGGTGGGCTATTTTCCTCAATGCGTACAGGGGTTCATTAGTGTACTGCCCCGGGAAAGACATAAGCCACACTGACGCACTCTCAAGGTCTCCTCTTCCCCAGCTGGGAGACCCGAAATGCAGGACAACCAAGTCCTCCTCATAGAAGCCCTGGATGCACCCCCCCATACTTCCCGTGGAAATCGCTGCAGCCACGGCAAAGGATAAAACACTAGCCCTTGTTAGATCCTGGGTACAGAAGGGGTAGCCCACGGCTCCCCCCGCAGACGAGTTTGCTGCGTTTTTCAGAAAGAGGGTTGAGTTGTCCACAGAAAGGGGGTGCCTCCTATGGGGGGAGAGAGTGGTTGACCCAGAGTCCTTGAGAGCAAGGGTACTGCAGCTTCTACACGTCAGCCACCCAGGGATCATGCGTTCTAAGGCGCTGGCCCGAAGCTATTTCTGGTGGCCATAGCTAGATGCGGACATTGAGCACATGGTGAACACCTGCGAAAGTTGCCAGAGCTCTCACCCTGAGGAGTCCCGACTTCCACACAGAGAATGGGACACAGCCAGGGGACCATGGTCTCGCCTCCACATAGACTTTGCAGGTCCATTCAGGGGTTCCCATTTTCTACCGGTAGTAGACGCATACTCCAAGTGGTTGGAAGTGATTCCGATGCGCAGTACCTCATCAGCCGCAACCATAAAACAGCTGCGCAAGCTGATAAGTACCTTCGGGATACCTGATGTCATTGTGAGTGATAATGTTAGCACTTTCGCGTCTGCAGAGTTCCAAGCGTTTTTGGAATCAAACGCCATTCGGCACATAACCTCAGCCCCCTTTCACCCCGCAACTAACGACCAGGTGGAACGCCTGGTGCGAACAATGAAGGAGACGTTGTGGCGCATGGGACCGGGGGATTCTGGACCTCCAGCTCTGCCAGTTTTTGTTGGCATACAGGGTGACGCCATTGGCGTCGGGATTTCCCCCCGCTGAACTCCTCATGAAAAGGAAATTGCATTCGTTGTTAACCAGGTTGGATCCCACCAGGGTGGAGGATAGGGGAAGAAACATAGAGCTCAGGTCCACGAAAAACTTCGAAATAGGTGAGCCTGTACACTGTAGTAATTACACAGCTACAGGGCCAGCCTGGGTGCCGGGAGTAGTCATTAACCAAACAGGACCAGTTTCATACTGTGTCGAGACCAACACGGGTCTCCTCTGGAGAAGGCATGCTGACCAACTAAGGCATAGAGTGATTGGGGGGCTGGACAGGGGTTCCCAGCAGCAGAACTCAACGTTAGGGTCCTCCCCCACCCGCTCATGCCAAGGGGGAGAAAACGAGGGGCAACAGTCCCAAACAAGGGGGGGAAGAGCAGGCTCAAATCCGTATCCTTTCGATACACCAGTTCTCCCCAGCCCCATGAAAGAGAGGAATGAGTTTGCCCCTGTTGCCCCTGAGTTAGACTTTGAGTTACCAAACCGGGTTTTTTTTCCGGAGTGTTCCCCCACCCGTCCAAGCGAGGAGCGGGGTTTTTCTTTAGCCCCTAGTGCCCCCAGTTTGCCCACATCCGCATCAGAAACCTATCCCCCTCCTTCTCCTGCCCAACCCATAGCTGCAAGTCCGCAGCGAGTGGCTAATGAGTCATCCTCTCCAATTGCAGGACAAGAGCCAGGAGGACACAGACGAGGGGGCACAGCCGAGTCAAGCATAATGGCCGCACGGCCAAAACGCACATGCGGAAAACCATCTTGGTTGAGGGACTTTGTCCCATCTTAGGGGGGAGGGATGTTGTGTATTGAATGTAATTGTAACCACACGAATGAGCGAGTGTAACAATCTGTAACCGCATGAATGAGCGAATGTAACAAGCTGTATCTTGCAATAGAAACAATGTAACAAACCGCAATAGAACGCGAGCTAGTGACCACTAGGGGGAAATAGCGAGTGTTCAGCTCACATGGCACATATTCCTCAAATACCTTCAGCTGCGCGGAAAGATTCCCGCCCTCACCTCACCTGGACAAGAAGGGCATGACTAAGGATGACGTCACGTAGACAGTAGCCAATGCCCTATTGAAGAGCCACATTCAAATGTATAGCCACTGCATAAAAGGAGCTGTTTGTCCGCCATTACCTCATGTTCGTACTGTACTCCATGCAATAAAGATGTGTTAGGCTAGTCTACAGCTGCTTCCATTGTCTTGATTCCCAAACACTAAATTGGCGACAAGGATGGGATTTGGCTTCCCACAGGGACAAGACACTTTCACAGCAACCGGTTTTCGACATAAACTAGCCTGAGCGATGGGACTGGTTCGAGATGCATTGCCTACCATGTCAGATACAAGGTGTTAGTGTTATCACATAAGGCCCTACACAGTTTGGGACCTTGTTATCTGTCAGAGCATCTCCTCCTCAGAACAACTCCCTGCATCACCTGTTTGTCACAGTCTCCAGGTGCTGACCCCAAGGATGGCTAGAAAGTCTATAACTAGAAATAGAGCCTTCTCTGTGGTGGCACCAACACTGTGGAAGACACTGCCAGTGAAGCTGCGTCAGGCCTCACCACTGGCTATCTTCAAAAAACAATTTAAAACTTTTTTATTCAGGGAGGCCTTTCAGAGTGTTGTCCCTTTAGCTATAAATTAGTTATTCAGCTGATCCTCTGTGCCCTCAGATGCAAGTTATTTTATTTTATTTTGGGAAGTATTTGGTTGGTCTGTTTTTGATTTATTGTGTGTTTTGTTGTGTTATTTGATATTTGTATGTACACTGCCCAGAGTGGGAAATTTCCCAAATGGATGGTATAAAATGTAATAAATAAATAGTAAAATGTATAAAATGTAATAAATAAATAGTAAACAATACACAACTTTTCTGTCAAAATCATCTATTCTTGCACATATAATGAGAGCAAAGAACTGCTTGGCAAAGACGCTATTGTTAGGAAAAGTCCGGAAGAGGGGAGTAGGAAGGAAAACCTAACATGAGATGAATTAATTCAATAGAGGAATTTGCAAGACCTGATTAGAACTTACTGGAAAAGTCAATATTGCTTGAGAAGAGGGCAGTAGGAAGACACAAAATGATCTAACATGAGATGTTGTTGGTTTGCAAGACCTGATCATAGCTGTTAATGATACCACATTTGGAGGTTATTAACTCATATGATCACTGCACATCAGAAGTGGCATAACATCTTCAAACGAGAAACTGTTTAGCATGAAACTGGTCCATGGTGCAAAAAAGGTTGGAGACACTTGATACAGAGACATCAATTTATAAAAAAAGTACAGTATCAGGAAAAATAACAATATTTATTTCAATTGTACTTTCACAGCTTACAACCAAGGCCCAAAATGCACAACGGAGTGATAGCTTCCATTTTGGAATTCTGGAATGGATGCAGATATTCTTGAAACAGTTGGTATAGGATTTGTGTGGTCAGCAGGAAGCAGGTAGTTTTGCTATTTGTGATTCAGGAAGGCTTCTGGCAGAGAAGAAAACACATCTCTGTTGTGCAAATCTTTAGTGTTTGGGAATCAAGACAATGGAAACGGCTGTATGCTAGCCTAGCACATCTTTATTGCATGGAGTACAGTACGAACATGTGGTAATGGCGGACAAACAGCTCCTTTTATGCGGTGGCTATACAATTGAATATGGCTCTTCGACAGGCATTGGCTATTGTCCAAGTGATGTCATCCTTGGTCACGCCTTTCTTGTCCAGGTGAGGTGAGCGCGGGAATCTTTCCCGCGCAGCTGAAGGCATTTGAGGAATGTGTACCATGTGAGCTGGGCGCTCGCTACTGCCCCCGGTGGCCACTAGCTCGCGTCCTCATACAGAAGGTTACAGTGTTACTATTAGAGATTGTTACATCCACTCATTCGTGTGGTTACAAATACATTCAATACACAACATCCCTCCCCCCTAAGATGGGACAAATTCCCTCAACCAAACTGGTTTTCCGCATGTGCGTTTTGGGCGTGCAGCCGTTATGCTTGCCTCGGCCGTGCCCCCTTGTCTGTGTCCTCCTGGCTCCTGTCCTGCAGTTGGAGAGGATGACTCGTTAGTGACTCGCTGCGAACTTGCAGCTTTGGTATGGGCAGGAGAAGGGGGAGGAAGGGTTTCTGATGCGGATGTGGAGAAACCGGGGGCACTAGGGGCTAAAGAAAAACCCCACTCTTCGCTTGGACGGGTGGGGGAACACTCCGACAACACTCCCCCCCCCCCGGTTTGGTAACTCAAAATCTAATTCAGGGGCAACAGGGGCAAACTCATTCCTCTCTTTCAAAGGGCTGGGTAGAACTGGTGTATCTAAAGGATACGGATTTGAGCCTGTGCTTCCCCCCTTGTTTGCGACTGTTGCCCTTCGTTTTCTCCCCCTTGGGATAAGCGGGTGGGGGAGTACCCTAATGTTGAGTTTTGCTGCTGGACCCCTCTGTCCGGCCCCCCAATCACTCGATGCCTTAGTTGGTCAGCGTGCCTTCTCCAGAGGAGACCCGTGTTGGTCTCGACACAGTATGACACTGGTCCCGTTTGATTAATGACTACACCCGGCACCCAGGCTGGCCCTGTAGTAGCGTAGTTTCTGCAATGTACAGGTTCACCTATCTGGAAGTATTTTGTGGGGCTGTGCTCAATGTTTCTTCCCCTATCCTCCACCCTGGTGGGATCCAACCTGGTTAACAATGAGTGCAATTTCCTTTTCATGAGGAGTTCAGCGGGGGAGAATCCCGACGCCAATGGCGTCACCCGGTATGCCAACAAAAACTGGCAGAGCTGCGTGTCCAGATCCCCTGGTCCCATGTGCCGCAGCCCCTCTTTCATTGTGCGCACGAGGCGTTCCGCCTGGCCATTAGTTGCAGGGTGAAAGGGGGCTGAGGTAATGTGCCGAATGGCGTTGGACTCCAAGAACGCCTGGAACTCGGCCGACGTGAAGGTACTCGCATTGTCACTCACAATGACGTCAGGTATCCCGAAGGTACTTATCAGCCTGCGCAGGTGTTTTATGGTTGCAGTTGATGAGGTGCTGCGCATTGGAATCACCTCTAACCACTTGGAGTATGCATCCACTGCCAGCAGGAAGAAGGAACCCCTGAATGGACCTGCGAAGTCTATGTGGAGGCGGGACCACGGCCCCCTAGCTGTGTCCCATTCTCTGTGTGGAAGGCGGGACTCCTCAGGGCGAGAGCTCTGGCAACTTTCACAGGCGTTCACCATGTGTTCAATGTCTGCATCAAGCTGTGGCCACCAGAAATAGCTTCAGGCCATCGCCTTAGAGCGCACGATCCCTGGGTGACTGACATGTAAAAGCCGTAGCACCCTTGCCCTTAATGATTCTGGGACCACCACCCTCTCCCCCCACAGGAGGCACCCCCTTTCTGTGGACAACTCAACCCTCTTCCTGAAAAACGCGGCAAACTCGTCTGCGGGGGGAGCCGTGGGCCACCCCTTCTGTACCCAGGATCTAACAAGGGCTAGTGTTTTATCCTTTGCCGTGGCTGCAGCGATTTCCACGGGAAGTATGGGGGGTGCATCTAGGGCTTCTATGAGGAGGACTTGGCTGTCTTGCTCTATCTCACACTTTGGGTCTCCCAGCTGGGGAAGAGGAGACCTTGAGAGTGCGTCAGCGTGGCTTATGTCTTTCCCGGGGCGGTACGCTAATGAACCCTTGTATGCATTGAGGAAAATAGCCCACCGAAGCATCCTGGGGGAGAGGATCTGTGGCGTGGGCTTGTCTGAGGTGAAAATACCCAATAGTGGCTTGTGGTCGGTTACAATGGTGAATGGACGACCATACAAAAAATCATGGAACTTCTTTGTGCCCGCCACAATAGCAAGGGCCTCCCTATCTGTTTGGGCGTAATTTCGTTCTGTTTGGGCGTAATTTCGTTCTGCCTTGGACAATGATCTCGAATAGAAGGCAACTGGGGCTTCTCGCCCGCCTTCTAACACGTGGCAAAGGACCGCCCCCACCCCCACTGGTGAGGCGTCGCAGACCAAGACTACCGGCTTCTTTGGGTCGAAATGGGTTAGATTAGCCTCTGAGGAGAGGAGCTGCTTGAGTTCCCTGAAAGCCCGTTCCTGATTTTCCCCCCACCGCCAAACCGCATCCTTCTTCAGCAGCCTATGCAGGGGCTCTGCAATCGACGCTTTCCTGGGCAGGAAAGAATGGTAAAAATTCAGCAGCCCCAGGAAGGACTGTAGCTCCAGTTTCGCGGTGGGGCGAGGGGCGTTTTGAATGGCTGAGACTTTGGACTCAGCGGGTTTCACCCCCTCAGGGGTTATACGGAACCCCAGAAACTCAACTTCCCTTGCCAGAAACACACATTTGTCACTCCGCAGCCTCAACCCCACAGATTCGAAGACTGTAAGGACCTTATCTAGTCTCTGGGCCAGTTCTGATTCGCTCCCCCCAGATATAAATATGTCGTCGAAGTATGGCAAGACACCCGGTAACTTCTTTAACAAACGTTCCACAAAGGACTGAAATATCCCCGGCGCCGAGTTCACCCCAAACTGTAGGCGCGTTACCTTGAATGCCCCCTTGTGTGTTACAATGGTTTGCGCAGCAGCTGTGGCTGGGGTTACTGAAAGCTGCTGGTACACCTGCACCAGATCTAGTTTGGCGAAAAACTTTCCCCCATGTAAAGTAGCTAGCAGATGGCTAACTACCGGCACCGGATAGGCATTAGGGCGGATTGCCTTGTTAATTGTACACTTGTAGTCAGCGCAAATACGCACCTCCCCATTTGCCTTCAACGCTGTAACAATAGGAGTCTCCCACTCTGCAGAGTCCACAGGTTCTAAAATCCCCTGACCCACCAGTTTGTCCAGTTCCGCCTCAATTTTGTCCTTTAGGGCGAATGGAACCCGACATGGCTTGAGTCTAATTGGGCAGACCTCCGGGTCTAGGTTGAAAGGAACTGGGGGCCCCTTGTACTTCCCGAGCCCCTTCTTGAATACCTCGGGGTGTGCATCGCACACTGCCTGGATCTCATCCCCCCCGATGGCATGGACGCCGCCTATGAAAATGTCCAGGGGTTTGAACCATTGTGTTCCCAGGAGGTTACACCCCCTCCCTTAGAACTACTAGAGGGAGTTTCCTCCTGAATCCCTTATACTGTATCTCGAAGTCCCCGACCCCCAACACTGGGATCCCATTCCCCTGCATGTCTCTTAAGTTCGCCCTCATCTCTTTGAGTTTGGGTCGCTCCTTGGGGGGAATGCGCAAAAACTCCTTATGGGAAATGAGGGAGTATACAGACCCCGAGTCTATTTCCATCTTAACAGGAACCCCTTGCAACAGTACCTCGACATAAAAACGTGGTTGCCCTAGAGGCACGCTGTGGACGGCCAAGTCGTCTTCTGCATGTACTCCTCGGTACACGTGGTCCCCATCTGGGTCGCCGCCGCCATCATAGACTCTGCCGCCGCCATCCCGTCTCCTTGTGGGACGCTTGCTCTCGTCCTGCCGTTGCTTGCAGACCCTGGCGATGTGGCCCTTCCGTCCACAGTTGTGGCACTCAGCCTTCCGGAATGGGCACTTGCTCCGGTCATGGGACGCTCCGCAGCCATCGCAGCGCCAACCCCCTTTCCCTTTCTTCTCGCTCAGCCCCTTTCTGACTTTCCGGACTCCCTCATCTTCACTGGAGCCTGGGGTGGTGGAGGCCTCTGAGAATGTGGGCGAGCGCGGGGCAGGGGGCGCCCTCCAAGTCGCCTGGACTGCGGATGCAGCTGCCTCCACTTGTGGTGGCTTTGCTTTGAGAAGCTTGTACCCGGCCCTCGTGGACTCAGCAGCTAGGGCCTCTTGTAGTACCTCTTTGAAGGTGAGGTCATGGCCTCGGGTCATGAGCTTCCTTTGGGTTTCCCCATCTCTCATCCCGCAGAGCATCCTGTCCCTCAGGGCCACATCTAGAATTTCCCGCCATTCGCATGGGGTTGCCGCCAAACGGAGGGCCGCCGCGTACTCGGATACGGACTCACCCGGCTTTTGGTCCCTCCTCGTGAAGGCCGCCCTGGCAGAGAAGAAGGATACCTTGGGCTTGAAGTGGTTTCTCAGAGTCGCCAGCAGTTCGGTTACAGAAACCTGTTCCACCTCTCGTGGTGCCACCAGGTCCATCAGCGCTTGCACTGCTTGGAAACCGAGCATCGTGATGAGAAGACCTCTCTTCTTTCCCGCGTCGGTGATGCCGGCAACCGCTACCGTACTCTTGAAGTGCATCTCGAACCAGTCCCATCGCTCGGGGTGGGTCACATCGAACACCGGTTGCTGTGAATGTGTCTTGTCCCCATGGGAATTCATAATCCCACCTTCGTCGCCAATTTAGTTTTTGGGAATCAAGACAATGGAAATGGCTGTATACTAGCCTAGCACATCTTTATTGCATGGAGTACAGTACGAACATGTGGTAATGGCGGACAAACAGCTCCTTTTATGCGGTGACTATACAATTGAATATGGCTCTTCGACAGGCATTGGCTACTGTCCAAGTGACGTCATTCTTGGTCACGCCTTTCTTGTCCAGGTGAGGTGAGCGCGGGAATCTTTCCCGCGCAGCTGAAGGGATTTGAGGAATGTGTACCATGTGAGCTGGGCGCTCGCTACTGCCCCCGGTGGCCACTAGCTCGCGTCCTCATACAGAAGGTTACAGTGTTACTATTAGAGATTGTTACATCCACTCATTCGTGTGGTTACAAATACATTCAATACACAACAAAATCACAGGTTGTAAATCAGACAATAATGCTAGATGCAGCTGCGGCGGGCTCTCCAGAGTGACAGTGTAATCAGGCAAGGCGAATAATTTCCTCAGTTATCTGGCTCTTGATATAGTGGGTGATGATTAAATCTGAAAGACCAAATAAACAGTTGAGTATCATTTGACAGGAAACATGAGAGAGGTTCATGAGAACTACTCCTTCAAAAGTTCTTTTCACATGTGATGTATCAAAGGTTCTGGGCTTGTCAATAAAGGTCTACTCAGAAGAAAAGATTCAATGGCAATTGAAAATTCTGGGTACATGTATGCACAGAACATTTACTCACTACATAAGGAAACAGTCAGTTTATCTATAGCAGTGTTTCCCAACCTTTGGCTTTTGGACTTCCCGGAAGCCTAAGTCAATTCCCCAAAGCACTGTTCACCCAATGTATTGACTTAGGCTTCTGTGATTTGAAGTCCCTGCGATTTGATTGTTTGTAAGCCTCCCTGAGTCGCTTTGGTGAGTGGGCGGCAATATAAATTTGAACTAATAATAAATACATAAATAATAAGTCTCCCTGTGGGACGTGGGCCTCACTATTCTATCGGTTGCTTTCCCACCTCCCCCCCCCAGTTCTTCCTGCTAGTGATGTCACTGAGGCATCTCCAAAACAAAACAGAGTTTGTGTAGAGTTTCCACACAGCTCCCCCAGTGGCTTAGTGGTTAAGATGCTGAGCTTGGAGACTGAAATGTCAGGTTTCGATACCCGTGGGCTGCACTTGGGACATAAAAGGAGCCTCATCCCCTGAGCAGAGTTTCTCTAGCAAAAATCCTTTCAACCCAGAGTAATCTCTGACACGAAATTATTATTACTTAAATTATTAGTGCAAACATAGGCATACAGGTATTTATGATAGTTTAATATTTTCAACTTTTATAGCAGTTTTCATCCTCTGCAGCTCCAGCAGCCGGCACAACATGGATCACACATACACATGCATTCACAAAGACACTTCTCTTTCATCCGTTTTGTGTACTCTGTCTTTCCACATGCTGAAGAAGTTTCCACCCTCCCTCTTTCTCTCTCTTCTCCTGGAAAGGTGACAGCTCACAGGGTTCTAGCGATCACATTTGATACTGCATCTGGCTCTAACACATCTCACATGTCCTGAAGACACCTTCCCCCGCCCCCACATAAAGTTGCAGAATAAAGTGTGACTTGCAATTTAGCTCCTTCCTAGTGTATGGGAACGGTATGGCAGTCTACACCAGAGATGCCCTGGATTAGGGCATTCATGTAAAGGCTTACCCATTATATTTAATTTCCTATTAGGCCTTGGACTGAGCATTTTTCATTCTTATGTTCTGTTTTGGAGTTAGTTATGGGCAAACCACATCCTCTGCTACCATTTTGTCAGAGAGATTACGATGGCTCGACCCAATAACTCCAGATTCAGCTAAGGCGGATCAGTGGTGGTCTTAAGGGTCAGCAAGGAAATGGGTCAACGGGAAGCAAGGGTCCTTTAATAGGGTTGTGGTACATGTAGTTCAGGGCAGTGTGATATTACGTCTAACATATATTGCATATATAAATTAATTTAAATGACTTACATTCGACCTTTATAGTAACTCTGGTTTCTGTTGAGGCCATCAAGAGATTTCATGTCTTCTTCAGAGAGATGGAACTCCAACACCTAGCAAAACAAAAATCTGACTTGCCACTGTGTTCTCTGCTAGCTCAAAGACGTGTTAACTTTGAGAATGGCAGAAAGCAAGTAAGGGTCCCCCTTGCTCGAAACCCAGTCATGTCTGACTCTAGGGGGTGGTGCTCACCTCTGTTTATATCTAAAGAGCCAGCGCTGTCTGCCTCTGCAGACACTTCTGTGGCCATGTGGCAAGCATGACTAGACGCTGGAGCACACAGAATGTTGTTACCTTTCTTGCCAAAGCGGTACCTATTTATCTACTGTACTTGCTATTCCTTGCTTTCAAATTGCTAGGTTGGCAGGAGCTGGGGCAGATGACAGGAGCTCACTTCATCGTGCTACACTTGGGTCTCTAACAGCCGAACTGCCGACCTTCTGGTCACCAAGCTCAGTGTCTTAACCACTATGACATTTGAGTTTCAAAAGTGCAGGCAACTGGACGTGAGCTCCGATAAGGCAACCTCTCAATCCCTAGACCATTGCTGGCCAAGCCTGGTGCCCCAGGTGTTCTTGGACTTCAATTCCCAGAAGCCCTGATCAGCAGGTGTGCTTACTTGGGCTCCTGGGAATTGAAGTTGACAAATACCTGAGGCACCAAGGTTGGCCACCCCTGCCCTAGAGGAATCACTTCTGTAGACTGGCGCAGCCCTGCTGCTGGACCACGTGCCTCCCCTCAAATGAGAGTCTCTTGACTTAGCAATAAACATTTACAGTCTTGAAGCACCTTTATGTATAGACCTGTTGCATCACATGATTGCAGAAAGATGATCACATAAGTGTTCCCTTTTTTCTAGTAAGGTAAAGGCTGCCCTTGCTTGAAAGCCTGTTGCATTCAACTCTAGGGTTCAGTGCTCATCTCTGTTCATAGCCAAAGAGCCAGCATTGTCTGCATCTGCAGATGTTTCTGTGGACATGTGGCAGGCATACCTCTTGTAATATTTCTCTGATGTTATCTCTCTACCTTCTTCTGAGTCTTCCTCATGGTCTTTGTCCTTCTCCCCTTTCCACATATGCCTTGTAAGGTATGGAATTCCAAGACCTTCTCTCCAAATGAACAAACCACTTTATTTGTTGTCTCTGTATGTACAGGTGAAACTCAGAAAATTAGAATATCGTGCAAATTTTCATTCAGTTCAGTAATGCAACTTAAAAGGTGAAACAAATATATGAGATAGACTCACTGCATGCAAAGCGAGATATTTCAAGCCTTACTTTGTTATAATATTGATGCTTATGGCTTACAGTTTATGAAAACACCAACCCCCCAATCTCATGTACCCTATAATCATCACATAATCTCATGTATGCTGTACGCCATGATCATCACAATTATAACGAGTTAAGGCATGACATCTCTCGCTTTGCATGTAGTGAGTCTATCTCATATATTTGTTTCACCTTTTAAGTGAAATGAATGAACATTTGCACGATATTCTAATTTTCCGAGTTTCGCCTGTATGTGGCTGCTTTTATGTTCCAAATAGATTACTTCCTAGTGTTCAGAACTGTCCTCTAATAATTATAGGCAAGGTAAAGCTCTCCCTTGCACGAAAGCCAGCCATATGTGACTCTAGGGTATGGTGCTCATCTCCATTCACAGCTGAAGAGCCAGCGCTGCTTTCATCTGCAGATGTTTCCATGGCCACGTGGCAGGCATGACTAGATGCCGGAATGCACAGAATGCTGTTACCTTTCCTGCCAAAGCGGTACCTATTTATCTACTTGCAATTTCTTGCTTTCGAACCACTAGTTTGGCAGGAGCTGATATATACGATGAGAGCTCACACTATCATGCAGTGCTCAGGTTTCGAACTGCTCACCTGCCAACATTCTCGCCGTCAAGCTCAGGGTACACCTGAATGTGGTTCAAAAATACCACAGTCTTCGAGGAGCATCTCTACCAAAATAAACCCTACATGTAATAAATTAGTATGTCAGAAAGAAATATTTATTGCAATTCTCTTCTTGTTGTGCTAGGCTACTGCATGCAGGGACCACCTTTAATTTAATTTTTAAAAAGAACTCACGGGGCATTAATCCTTTTAAAACATCATCCTACAATTTACAATGGTATATATTCTAGAAGACTGTCGGAGATACAGGAAATACAAATCTGTATTAACTATTCCTAAACAGAGAGACAGCAGAGGTACTCATCACTTGCTTTACCTGGATGAATTCCTCAATCCGTTGTTTCTTGAAAGACTTCACAATCGCAACCACGCCACGTTGTAAGTGGTAGCGTACAGCCACCAGACTAGGGCTGCGGTTGTACTTCTTGGCAATGGCATTCAAGACTGGATCTTCAATTAGAACAGGCATGGTCTGGTCTATCCTGATAGGAGAACACAACAAAAAGACAGATCTCATTGAAAGGAGTATGTGACACACCTGTGTGTCATCATTAATTTTAATTTAATTTAATTCTCACACTTGTATGCTGTCCACTCAGGAAACCCGACTCAGGGTTTCATCATTGAAATTATCTGGACACACACACAACAACACTCTAGATGTGCTGATATAGCCAACCATAAAAGCATACCTGTCAAGCGCAGCTCCTGGAAATATGGGAACTGCTCTGGCCCGGGTGCTCATGCGCCGCAACAACTCATCTGTGCATGCACAGAAGCTCTCTGCGCACATGCAGAACCCATTTGCGATGGGCGCACGTGTGCAGTAACCCCTTTCCCCGGCGTTCAAATACGGGACTGCGGTGGGAAAGGAGAGGAACCAGTGGAGAAACATGGGAAATCCTGGCCAATCTGGGATACTTGACAGGTATGCATATAAGCCAAAAGCAAGTCAAAAAAGTGTGAGTGAAAATGCTAGAAGCACCCTATAGCCACCTGCAATATTTTCTGGCCAAACAATTCATTTTACATACGCGTTCATAACACGTACTCACACAAAAAGATCGGATCTACTCATAATAAACACAAAACAACATGGCCAAATGAAATATATCCACATACTGCAGAAAATCTGTTAAGAAATGGCTTGGCTAACATAAAAATTGCATAACAAAAGGAAATCCATAGAAAATAGTGGCTCAGTTTACAGATCCCCCCTGGAACGGATAAATTGGTTTTTCCTATGGGAAAACACATTTTGGCTAGTGTATTTTGGTTTTCAATGCATTCCTATGGGAAACTGCATTCAATGCATTCCTATGGGAAATCTGGTGAAAGCAATTTTTGCTGTAAGAAATGTCCCGGAGAACACATTAATTATGTTAACTGAGGTTTCACTGTACTTATGCCAAAAGATCAGGTTGGATCTATCTGTGATTAGGGCTAATATAGTGCAGCTGACAAAACAAAGATTGAATAGAACACTGAGCAACACATCACCACCACCACCACAATGTTTGTGAAGCATATCCCAATATCTTTATCTTTAGGAAAATAAAAAATGGTAAACAGTGAAGTCTAAGGACTGAAGCATACTCAGCAGCCACAGAAAGCAGAGGGGAGGGAAAGACAGTTTCCTAAAAACGGAGTTGTCTCTGGAGAACCCAAATCGAAACCACTCAAGGTTATTCCAGTTTATTGCTGGTCTCATTTGGTTAAAAATTAAAAGATTTAAAGTAATTATACAGAAATCTCAGAAAAGATTATAATATGAAAAGCATAGATATTGGTCCTTTTAGAACTTTCCCCCACTACTTCCTCATTAAATAGTACCCTTCCTTCGTATAGATTGCTACAATCTAGATTTTACCATATCTCCCAAGAAAGAAAATCTGTCTGAAGCAACTTCCAACAAAATTTAAATGCCATAAAACCAACCAGCCAGCCAGCTAATCAACCAACCAACCAACCCCGGTCTTTATAAAGACAAGCATCACAATAAAAGTAGCATTTTAAGTAGAAACAAGCAAAAGTTACATTACATCCATCAATCCTTTGCATTTATATCCCACCCATCTGGGATATTCTCCCACTCTGAGAGGTGTAGAGCATGCTTTGAAATAGAAAGGGCAGAGTTTGGTGAATCCTTCCAGGACACTATTCCAGTATGACGGAGCCACCATCAAACAGGCCCTGCCTAGAGATGCATGGAGGAGATTCATGTGGGCACAAAGAGGTCCCTAACTTGATCACAAAATGTTTAGATGGAGTGGAGAGAGCTTTCAGCCAGAGGGTTTAATTTGTCTTTTAGCAACTTCCTAAGAGCTAAATTCCTGCTATGGAGAAGGCCAGAAGCAGAAGTGGGAGAGCATTCTCTAATTCTCTCTTACCATTCATGATTCCTGTCAGTTCCCAAAACACTATAGGCTTCCAGGAGGATCCCATTTGATTTGCAGAAAGCCAGCAGCTTGCTTCGGTTCCAATAAATGTGGCATTCAACCTGTAGCATCACCAGCCCCCAACACAACCCAAAAATGAGACTTCAGGTGGGGAAGGTAAGACCGCAATAAGATAAGAGGAATACTGAAAAGTACAAAATTGTAGGAATCCGATTCATGTAAAGACCTCTAATCAGCCTCATTAGCAGCAGTTTATAGCCCCAGATAAACAGAGGAACAGTGAAAACCTAACGAAGTCCAGCTTCATTAGGCAGAGTAAGAAGGGAAAAGAGATAGAGAGAAAGCACACTGCAGTCCTGGCTGAACAAAGGATAATAATGGCTTCTCTTTATTCAAGCAGAGTATATCAGAAACGAAACTTAAGCTACATAGCCAATCAGAAAGTCAGAACCCAAATAAGGAGAATACTTTTGTTTACAATATGTTTAGGAAGACAGGCAAGACAGAAACCAGATACATTCCTACATGTCCTCCTTTTTCATTTAAATTTGAGAGAGGGACGGCTAATCATACCCCTGCATGTCATCATACTCCATAACTACTCCTCCATACACATCATCACTGTCCTCCTGGACATCGTACCCCTCCTGACTCCTGGTACCTTGTTCCGGAGGATGATACCTCATTGAGTACAAATGCCGTCGTGCAAAACCCGATGTCTCCCTTCTACGCAGTGGACATGCGTTACACATAGAAATAAGATTAGGAATACAATAAATGCAAAAACACAAAGGTATAAGGCAGATAATAATAATGAACCCATAAAAGAAAACTTGTCTAAGGACAGACAAATCAGGCAACCAAGAAGTCACCCAATCAAAGAGATTAACATAAGTGCGTACATTGTTAGTAATGCTCTCCTGTAAATTCTGAAGTTCTTTCTCAATAGTATTATTCAGATCCTGGAATTTTACCCGACATCCCTGGTTCCCGACCAGTTTACAAAATCCTCCGGATTTTGCTAACAGGTAATCTATGGCCAGTCTGTAAGGTAAAATAACCCAATGCTGCACATTGATATTGTCCTGGATGGAAATTCGTGGCAACTCCATTAAAAAAGAACCACATGTTGGGATCCTTGATTTGCCATCCATTGCAAATTGAACCACTATCTATAGCAGAATAATCAGGAGTAAACATAGAAAATACATCATATATATCTTCAATAGTAGTGTTAAACAAGGTATAATTAAGCTTATAAGAACTGTTATAACTACCCCATAACCAAAAATAATCATCGCAATCCGTATAATTGCCTACATTCTGCAAAACCCGTTTTGCTTGAGTCCAGTACTTCCATTTACTATTCCAGACTCCAGAACTATGACAGCAGAAACAAAGCCCTTTAGTGTATTTCTTGAATGTCATGCTTCGCCAGCGGGTGTTGTTAAATTGTTCTGGAGGATTAGAGAAGAGTGTAGACCTATCAACATGTTGCAAATGTCCAATAACTAACTCAGGCGTGTTGAACAGTGCCGGAAGAAAGGCCATTTGAGACACTGCCAGTGGATGCTCATAGTATAACGTTGCATTCTTACCATGAACTTCAAACATATAGTTAGCATGACGAATCCAAAAGTTGGGGTTGCCCCCATGAGGTATTGTTCTTACAGCTGGAAGCACAGTAAGAAAGAAAAGAACAAATGTCAGCACATTTAGTTTACTGGTGAACCACCATCCTGGAGCTGAGTAACCTTCTTCTCTCTCCATGGGCGGATCGTTCGAGCAGGAATCCTTCCACTCAGGATCCCCTTGTTGCCAATAAACGACCAATGGCTTAGGAAGACACTCCCCTAAGAAACAGGAGCATGCCCTGTTATTACTAGTACCATGTAACTAAACATGAAACATGCCTGATGTATAACACAAATGCAATATCACAAACCCATTTACATGTGTAGGGTACTGAAAACTCTTCCATGTGCTTCTGGAGGTACCTTGAGATATGCAGTTTCATAAGGCAAAACATAAGCAAACATTTAAGCATGAACAAAACATGAACATTTCTCTTCTTCCTTACATGATGTAGGTCTCTGTAGCATTCTAGAAAGCAGTTCTCACTTCCCAAGTACATGAGTAAGGCATTAAATTTCTTCTCTCACTGGTGTAAATGAAAGAGGCATTCAATAACTTAAACCCAGCATAGAATAGTAAATCAATACATCATTAAAGCATTTCACACTCATAGCATGAGCAGGTAGACAATTTTTTGCTTAAAAAAGGTTTTCAGGTTTTAAAATGCAAACAAAGCCAATTCTTCTTTACAGTCCACACAAACTTTTTAGTCCAAATAAAATGTCCAAATTAAAAGTCCAAATGTTGATTGAAGCTTTCTCAGAACACTATCTTCTCTCCAGCACAGTTCTTGGCATGGCAAGCTGAAACTAAGCCATAAATTACTCTCACTGAATTCACAAGACACCCAGACCCCCCTTTTCAGCTTTTCAGGCAAACACACATTCCTTCTTGCTCCAGTCACACCCATCTGTATTAAGGCAGGCCGATGAGGTATGAAGGCACAAAGAACTTCTCCAGAATTTGCAAGCAGCTTTCACACAGAAGAATAGTACAGGGAATTTCCCGTTGCTTTCCCTGCCATCCTGATGCTGGAAACTTGAGACAGCCCACTCTGATCTCTTTGTTTGAGGGTTGGGCAGTTCAAAATCAGCCAAAAACTCCTTGTATTTTTGCACCAGCCTGCTGTCCATCGAGGAAGGATCCACCCCCCTTGTCCTCTGGATTTCTTTCATTTGCAGCATCTCAACTTTATGACAAACTGCATCTGTTAGTTTGTACTTGCAATAAGACCCCTTTTTGGGCTTGGGTTTTCTGCATCCCTCCTCTGGGCCATCCTCCCACTTCTTGGCCACACGTGAGGTATCAAGTTTATCCCTCAGCTTCTCCTGCTTTTGTGATGAGGGCTGCTTCAAGGGCGGACTGAGATCTCCTATGCTGCTCTTTGAATCACACTCCTTGCTTCTTGCCACTTTGCATGCATTAATAGCTTCAATCAGTGATGAGGTCCCCACCATTTGTTCCCCATCAGCTGGCACTAGTTGTTTTTTAGACTCGGCAGGCAGTATTGCAGCATTCCCATTTGCCATAGCCTCTCTGTTCACTAGATATATCTCAGGAGATTCCACATCCAGCACAGCTGCAGTTAAAGCAGCAGAGAACAGGTCTTTTGTAGGGCTAAAAGTGCTTGATTGCTGCAAGGCAGGATATAATGTCCCATCTTCTTTTCCACCCCCACCTCCATCAGGGGGCTTATGCTGTTGTTTCTCATATGATGGAGGGGCAGTTGGACCCCCTCCCTTGGCTGGAGGCAAAAGCTGTGGAAGGGGGCCATCAAGCCTTTGTGAGAACAGAATATTTTTTGGAGTAAGTCTTTGAAGGCAGTTTCTGACTTCCTCCCACGTAAATTGCACTGAAACAGAAAGTCTCTCATGCTTTTGCAATGCATTTCCAATTTGATTCCACTGTTTTAAGTCCAAACATTCATCATATTTAACCCAATGACAGTTTTTTCCTATAGCTTTGACCAGCTGCTGTATTTCCGTCTCATCAGCCTTTCGGCCATTGTTATTCAAAAGATCTGAGATATCTTTACAAAGTTCCTGCTTTTGCGACGCCAGCACACACCCCATGATTAAATTTTTTTTTCTTTTTTTAAATTTTCACTCACCCTGTTGTGATGTTTTCTCAAGCGCTTGATTGACCTTTCCTCTGGTCGGAGTGAGTGAGACCTTGTTCCGGTCGCTAATTATGAGGTGTTAATTGCTGAAGCAGAATTCAAAGAAGGCTCTCTCATTGTAGTTCAAAGCCTCCCACGGAGCGCCACTTGTAGGAATCCGATTCATGTAAAGACCTCTAATCAGCCTCATTAGCAGCAGTTTATAGCCCCAGATAAACAGAGGAAGAGTGAAAACCTAACGAAGTCCAGCTTCATTAGGCAGAGTAAGAAGGGAAAAGAGATAGAGAGAAAGCACACTGCAGTCTTGGCTGAACAAAGGATAATAATGGCTTCTCTTTATTCAAGCAGAGTATATCAGAAACGAAACTTAAGCTACATAGCCAATCAGAAAGTCAGAACCCAAATAAGGAGAATACTTTTGTTTACAATATGTTTAGGAAGACAGGCAAGACAGAAACCAGATACATTCCTACACAAAATTGTGCATGTTAGAGCCTGTCCAAACTCCTTTGGGAGTTTTGTGGTTGAATTGGTCCTCTTTTTACCCTGGCGTATACACATATTGGATGCTGGAACGATACGTTATCCCTAACTTGCACCTTTTGAACCCCAATCAGGGGTACAACTTTTCAGTGTACTTTAATATATGCCATTGATAGTGCCTGTGGACATTAGGAATGGCATGAATGAGAGTCTTGCTTCATAGAGCCCTGGTGGTACAGTGGTTAAACTGCTTTACGTCCGCCAAAATGTTGTGAGTTCGATCCTGGCGGGGATCCAGGTTTACTCAGTCTTCCATCGTCCTGAGTACCAGCATGTTGGAGGCAAAATGCTAATTGTCTTGTGAATGCCCAGAGACTGCACTATGGGGCATTATATAAGTGTAATTGCTATTGCTGTATTTCATATTGAACACTTCCCCTGATTGTTTGTGAATGGTCAGGGGAAGTGAAATCATTTTGGTTGGTTCTTCAGTCTAGAGCAGATTATTAATCATTATGATTAACCCCATTCTCTGGTGTTTTATGAACAGAGAAGAGTGATAATTCCTGGGAAGAATATGTAAAGAAGCAATGCTTAAACTGCTACTTAACTAAACAAAGTGTAAATGTGGGTCATATCACCTTTAATTTAATTTATTTGAAAGCTTTATATCCTGCCCTCTCAGATTCTGATATTTTCCCGGGATCACTTTTGACCTGGGGAAGCACTGGGAACCTTTGGATGTGGGGGAGCACACAAAAGGCAGTCACACTTCACCTGGTTTAAAACAGGTTTATACTTCAGTCCTGGCTTGTTCAGGATCATTTCCAGATGTTTACTGGTGAAATTGGACACCCCAATGGACTTCACCAAGCCTGCATCCTTGCATGCCTCCATTGCCTGAGAAAAAAACACAACATGTTG
Source organism: Bradypodion ventrale (assembly GCA_035047345.1). Classification (NCBI taxonomy): domain Eukaryota; kingdom Metazoa; phylum Chordata; class Lepidosauria; order Squamata; family Chamaeleonidae; genus Bradypodion; species Bradypodion ventrale. The sequence goes on from JAWDJE010000005.1 coordinate 238,980,079, forward strand.
AGTAACTCTTATCAGTCTCCTAGTAGATGCCGACCTGAGAGCAAACTGTCTATTTAAATTACTAACAGACTATAATTACGGTTGCAGGATATCAGGACACTCTGGGTTTTGGATAATCCCCTGACAGTGACTTTCTTGTTCTCAGGGAAAAGAGATGAATCTCAGGGCAAAGCAGTGCTGCATAGAAAACATCTGATGTAGCTGTTTAAGGTGTTTTTCAAACTGGTGAAGCCATCCTCACTTTTTTAGTGTTAATGTTTCTGTTAGGCTTTGAAATGCTGTTCTCTTTGCACTTTTATTATGTACTGTATATTGTTTCTGCGATGACATGGCATTTTGACTTGTGTATTGTTGTTATATGCTGCTGTATTCTATTATATTTTGTACTCTATTGTCTTGCTCGAGCGGTAGAAGACGGTCCCGCTTTGAGGCTGAGGACGCCTGCCACCCCATCCCTGGACTTTGTTTTGGGAATTTTTCTACGTGGTTGTGACTTCATTATTATATTCTAGTTTTGTACTACGTTGTTGTATATTATACTGTTTTGTTTTTTGTAGATTGAATTTTGTATATTATATTACAGTATTGTGTAATAGGCAAAGGGGCCTGCCGCCGCCGCTGCCGGCCAACCACCACAGCCGGGGGTGAGAAGGAGAAGGAGAGCCGGGGCGAGCGGCAAAGGGGACTGCCGCCGCCGCCGCCGGCCAACCACCCCAGCCGGGGGTGAAGAGGAGGAGAAGGAGAGCCGGGGCGAGCGGCAAAGGGGCCTGCCGCCGCCGCCGCCGGCCAACCACCCCAGCCGGGGGTGAGAAGCAGAAGGAGAGCCGGGGCGAGCGGCAAAGGGGACTGCCGCCGCCGCCGCCGGCCAACCACCCCAGCCGGGGGTGAAGAGGAGGAGAAGGAGAGCCGGGGCGAGCGGCAAAGGGGCCTGCCGCCGCCGCTGCCGGCCAACCACCCCAGCCGAGGGTGAAGAGGAGGAGAAGGAGAGCCGGGGCGAGCGGCAAAGGGGCCTGCCGCCGCCGCCGCCAGCCAACCACCCCAGCCGGGGGTGAGAAGGAGAAGGAGAGCCGGGGCGAGCGGCAAAGGGGACTGCCGCCGCCGCCGCCGGCCAACCACCCCAGCCGGGGGTGAAGAGGAGGAGAAGGAGAGCCGGGGCGAGCGGCAAAGGGGCCTGCCGCCGCCGCCGCCGGCCAACCACCCCAGCGGGGGGTGAGAAGGAGAAGGAGAGCCGGGGCGAGCGGCAAAGGGGACTGCCGCCGCCGCCGCCGGCCAACCACCCCAGCCGGGGGTGAAGAGGAGGAGAAGGAGAGCCGGGGCGAGCGGCAAAGGGGCCTGCCGCCGCCGGCCAACCACCCCAGCCGGGGGTGAGAAGGAGAAGGAGAGCCGGGGCGAGCGGCAAAGGGGCCTGCGCCGCCGACGCCGGGCAACCACCCCCAAGGGGGATGGGGGGTGAGGAGGAGGAGGAGAGCCAGAGATCCAGGCAAAGGATAAGTAGTAGATATATAAATGTAGAAGACCTAATATAGCAACTGACATAGAGACTTTATACTGACTAAACATAGAAACTGACATAGAGACTGTGTTTTAAAGTGTGATAATATGCATGATATTATGTTGTCTTAAATGTTTTTAAACTTTTAAAAACTGTGATACAATGTATGAGGAGAGAAAAATGGCGTAGACACCGGCAAACCACGCCACAAAGCTTGCCAAGAGAACCCTATGGACCAAAACAAAAGGCAAAACAAAAGGGCAGGCTAGGTGATACAGGATGCTTAACACCACAGAGGGGAGAAAGGGGAGGGACAGGAAGGGGGAAGGGGAAATGCAATGTTGCAAGGAGCAATACTGCATAGGGACATGGAATGTGAGATCAATGAACCAAGGAAAACTGGAAGTGGTAAAAAGTGAGATGGAAAGAATAAGCATTGACATCTTGGGCATCAGTGAGCTCAAATGGACAGGGATGGGTGAATTCAGCTCTGGAAACCATCATATCTACTACTGCGGGCAAGAAAACCTTAGAAGAAATGGAGTAGCCATAATTGTCAATAAAAGAGTGAGAAAAGCAGTAATGGGATACAATCTCAAAAATGACAGAATGATGTCAGTTAGATTTCAAGGCAAACCTTTCAATGTCACTGTGATCCAAATATACGCACCAACCACTGGCGCAGATGAAGCCACAATGGACCAGTTCTATGAGGACTTACAACACCTCATAGAACAGACACCAAGAAATGATGTCCAAATTATATTAGGAGACTGGAATGCCAAAGTAGGAAATCAAAAAGTGGAGGGAATAACAGGCAAATTTGGTCTTGGAGTACAGAATGAAGCAGGGCAAAGATTGATAGAGTTCTGCCAAGAGAACGCACTGGTTATAGCAAACACTCTCTTCCAGCAACACAAGAGGCGACTTTACACATGGACATCACCAGATGGCCAACACCGAAACCAGATTGACTACATACTCTGCAGCCAAAGATGGAGAACCTCCATACAGTCAGCAAAAACAAGACCTGGAGCAGACTGTGGCTCAGATCACAACCTATTGATCGCAAAATTCAGGCTTAGACTAAAGAAAATAAGGAAAACACGGAGACCAGAAAGATATCACCTAGACAGCATCCCTAAAGAATACGCGGTGGAGGTGATGAACAGATTCAATGGCTTAGACTCAATAGATAGAGTCCCAGAAGAATTATGGACAGAGATGAGGGACATCATGCAGGAAGCAGCAAAGAAAACCATACCAAAAGAAAAGAAGAGTAAGAAAGCAAAGTGGTTGTCTGATGAGGCTCTTAAAATAGCAGAGGAAAGAAGGAACGCAAAAGTCAAAGGAGAAAGGAAAAACTACAATCATTTGAACACAGAATTTCAAAGAAAAGCAAGGAGAGATAAAGAAAACTACCTAAAAGAACAGTGCAGAGAAATGGAGGAAAACAACAAAAGAGGCAGAACCAGAGATCTTTTCAAAAAAATCGGGGAAATCAAGGGAACATTTAAAGCAAAAATGACCATGATAAGGGACAAAGAAGGAAAGGAGCTAGCTGATGCAGAAGAGATTAAGAAAAGATGGAAAGAGTACACAGAGGAACTCTACAAAAAGGACCTCAACACTCCTGACAATCACAATGATGAAGAAGTAGAACTTGAGCCAGACATCCTGGAGAGCGAAGTCATAAAGGCCCTAAAGAGCACTGCAAACAACAAAGCTAGTGGAGATGATGGTATCCCAGTTGAATTTTTCAAAGCGCTAAAAGACGACGGCGTCAAATTACTGCATTCAATATGCCAGCAGATTTGGAAAACAAAACAATGGCCACAGGATTGGAAAAGATCAGTATACGTCCCAATCCCAAAAAAGGGCAATGCCAAAGAATGTTCAAATTATCGAACAATCGCGCTCATCCCACACGCCAGTAAAGTGATGCTCAAGATAATACAGGATAGACTTCAGCAGCATGTGGAAAGAGAATTACCAGAGGTGCAGGCAGGTTTCAGAAGAGGCAGGGGGACTAGAGACCACATCGCCAACATACGATGGATCATGGAGAAAACAAAGGAATACCAGAAACAAGTATACTTTTGTTTTATTGACTACACTAAGGCATTTGACTGTGTGGACCACAACAAGATGTGGCAAGTAATTAAAGAGATGGGAATACCAGAGCACCTCATATGCCTCCTGAGAAATCTGTACATGAACCAAGAAGCAACAGTTAGGACAGAACATGGAGTGACAGAGTGGTTTGGAATAGGAAAAGGAGTAAGACAAGGCTGCATTTTGTCACCATGCTTATTCAACCTATACACAGAGCACATAATGCGCAGTGCAGGGATGGAGGAATCACAATATGGGATTAAAATCGCTGGGAGAAACATCAACAATCTGAGATATGCAGACGATACCACCCTAATGGCAGAAAGTGAGGAAGACCTAAAGAATCTCTTGATTGGGCTGAAGGAGGAGAGTGCAAAAGCTGGTTTGAGACTAAATATCAAGAAAACCAAGATAATGGCAACAGGCCCAATCAGTTCCTGGAAGATAGATGGGGAAGAAGTAGAAGCAGTGACAGATTTTACTTTCTTAGGATCAAAGATCACTGCAGATGGGGATTGCAGCCATGAAATAAAAAGGCGACTGATTCTTGGGAGACAAGCAATGAGAAACCTGGGGAACATAGTGAAAAGCAGAGACATCACACTGAAAACAAAAATTAGAATAGTCAAAGCAATGGTTTTCCCAGTAGTAATGTATGGATGGGAGAGCTGGACAATTAGGAAGGCAGAACGCAGAAGAATAGATGCCTTTGAAATGTGGTGTTGGAGGAGGGTTTTGAGAGTGCCCTGGACAGCGAGGAGAACAAATAGGTCAATCCTAGAAGAAATTAACCCGGATTGCTCACTGGAAGGTCAAATAGTAAAGATGAAGCTAAAATACTTTGGACATCAAATGAGAAGGGAGGATTCACTTGAGAAGGCACTGATGTTGGGAAAGGTGGAAGGCAAAAGAAGAAGGGGGAGGCCAAGGATGAGATGGCTAGATGGCATTGTAGACACAATGGGCACAGAGCTGGGAGGGCTGAGGGGGATGGTGGAGGACAGAGGCGCCTGGAGAGCAATGGTCCATAGGGTCGCAAAGGGTCGGAACCGACTGTGCGACTGAACAACAACAAATTGTGTATTTACTTTGTATATTGTTGATTTATGTTGTGATTTTTGTGAGCCACCCTGAGTCAGCGTATGCTGAGTGGGCGGCATACAAATTGAATAAATCAAATCGAATCAAATCACTCAATCCTACACAGTACTCACTGGTTGGGGAGAGAGCAAATGAACAGAAACTCCTGGGCACATTGTGCCATTTGAAGTAAGTAAAATTGTCCAGTTCATTAAAACTAAAATTTGCTTCTGGCAGCTTATGGACAGAGGTAACAGAGAACCATGGGATTCAGATGGTGAGAATTTCTGTGTTGTTTGTTTCCGTCAGTGCAGCTGATATTATAGTGAGGCCAGGTCTAACAAAAATTGCACTCCCATACTGGTCATGCGGTCTCTTAATCACTAGCTCTATTCTAACCACTTTGGGTCTGAACCTTGCTGTCCCCCGATATGTTTCCTGGAGCAGAGGTATGTCACATTTGTACTTCCTGTACATGTCCACTAGGAGGACACTTTTATTACTCAAAAGCCCCTCAATATTTATTGAGATCACTGTTATGGTTGTTCTTGACCAGGGGTGCCCAAATTATGGCCCATGGGCTGAACTCAGCCCACAGCACCATTCCATGTGGCCTGCCACCACCCTTGCCACACCTGGAAGTGGAAGTGGGCATGTTTATGGAAGGAGGTGCATTTATGGCTGTTGTAAACACTTCCGCTTCTGGGAGGTGTGGTTAGACCCACTCAGCTGTCTGGGGACGTGGTCAGGCCCACAGCATGAAAAGTTTGGGCACCCCTGGTCTTGACAAAGACCTTTATGGTGCATTCATTCTTCAGTTTCTTTGGTTTGATCCGGTATTAGAAAGATTAGCTGACAAGGTTGCCACCCAGAATATGCCTGACTGTATTCACAATCTTTGTGGAGGCTCTTTCTATGTACTCCATGCCACTTGAAAGAATGTAGTGAGTGGAGCACCATCATCACAACTCATGAGCCTTGTTGTACAAGCCTAAGCTGTAGTGGCACACTACCTAGGAAAAAAGACCCAAGTGGCTAGAGTTAACCAACGGATTAGACCTACTATACTAACAGGATCTCAGAAAATGAATGTTATGAGATAGAGAAATGCATGTTTAACTGAGTTCTCTGACTTGTACAGTTTTTAAAAAGCTAATCTTAAAGTCCTGATTTCAAGTTCTGCCACCTACCTCCCACGTTTTACGAAGATCTACGTTGTCAATAAGCAATTTTCCATTTGCGTCCTTCTGCAATAATTTCGATCCAGGCTGAATTGAAAGAGATTGAAAGAGATAAATAAAGGAACTGTTAGGCTTTAGCGAGGAACAGAGCAATCAGTAGTCAAGAGAGCGAACTTTGTAGGAAACCTGGAGGTTAGGGCCACAACTAGATGTTCCAGATAGTCCATAATTAGACAGCAGCCTACCTGTTTTGTTCAAGTGAAATATTCTGCTGTTTGTTTTCTACAGCCTAGCAACCTTCACATACAGTATTTGGGACCACAAATCCCATTACTTCCCATCATTGGCAGGCCTGGATGGAGTGGATATGGGTTGAAATCCGAAGCATTTGGATGGGGCACTAGGCTGGAGAAATTACAACCTACGTATAAGTCAAAAGCATGTTTCCGTATGCAATTATGCAAAAGCACGTGACTGCTTGAACACCAAAATACGCAAGAAGGAACTGAAAAGAAAAGAAATAAGCACCATACCTTATGCACAGTTTTTCATCACTTGGATTTTGCTGTAAAGCTTTACATTGATATCAATGAATATTCACCTTTAGAGAATAAGGGTTGTGGATTATGAAAAGATCCATGTAGTCAAATTGGAGTTTCTTTAGGGACTCTTCTAAGCACTTCCGAACCAACTCAGGCCGATGAAAGGTATTCCAGAGCTGTCAAAAATTTATAGAAGTTTAATCTTTGATAACACCCATAGATCTACAGGAATTCAGGGGGGAGAGGGTCAGGGACGGGGGGGGGGGGGAGAAGTCCCACAGAGGCAACAGGGGGACCCCAGGCTTGGGGTGCCCAGGCAGGGTGATCCTAATAGGTTCAGCGGCCCGCCTGCCCCATGAACACTCCTCACCCCATCCACGCTGCTTGAATGGGGAAGATGGCACTTCTGCTCATTAGGCAGGAATGTGGTAGCAAAGGCTTATTAGCTCGGGCTCAGGAACAGGCCGTTTATATTTTGCCAACTCCCTACTCTCTTCTACACAGACGCACAGAGCAGTCTGGCCCTTGGATGCTTTTCCTCCCCTTGGTTTACCTTCCCGGCTGAGAGATGAGCTGGCACTTTGCCTCGGCCAGAGACTGGAGAGAGATTTCCTCCTTTCTGTTAGGTGTTTCTAATTTAACCCTTTACCCGCTCTGCAGATCTCCTTTTGTCTCCTCAGATGACAGACCAGACAATGTTATCTTTTCCAAGAATTTATTGAAGGAGATTTATAGTTCAGAAATAAGCAGGATACATATCGTAGACTTAATCTATTCTTACACTGAAATACAAACTATGAAAATAAGACCATGCTAACTCACTAAGTAGGCATTTCTTCCTTGTGTGGGCTTGCCGCCCCCATAAGCTTCTTAGCTTATCATGGTAGATCTTCAAACTGGCGTAGCTTCACCCAACTTAAAATGATCGCTATCAAACCTTCAAACTGAGCTCCTTTTATTATCAAAGTGAGGGTTCGCTCCCTCCCTAGGAATTCTCCTTATCTGATAGGAAGGCCCTTATTTGGAAGCCTTCTGGAATATTCCACCTGTCTCCTCCCAGGAGCTAGGCTGTGTGCAGAGATAGGACCTTTGGAGCTGTGTGGAGAGATAGGGAATAATTCTAGCTGTGTCATGAAGCCTAGGTGCTTGGCTTGTCAGTGTGCTTTCCTAAATGAGAGTTAGCTTTCTCAACCTACAAAATCCACTATATGAATCTTAACACTACAGCTATCAAATGTCAGACTGAAATATGAAATGATCTTTTATGAATATCATGACAGAGAGATCTTAGCCAAGACACAGCTTGCTTCTTATGGCTAAGCACTCACATCTCAGCTGCAATGAACACCATGAGTTATTCATGTTAATTTAAGATGTGTGAGATCACTCCCAAAGAATACCTGTAATGTACAGGGGCAGGTAACATGACCCACAGAATTGCCCTTCTACTTGGCATTTTTGGCTGCTCACAACTGGGTACTGCAACTTTTCCACTGCAATATCACACTTTGGCAGGATGGTGTTGCTGCCAAAACCCATTGGAATTTCTTTGGGGGGAAAATATGCAGCTTCTTCTTCTATGTCTAGGCCAGACGTGAAAATGCTAAAATCAAAATACTGTATGGTGAATTCATTACACAGTTCCTTTTGCCTGACCTAGTGTGAGAAAGATTAGCTAGCAACACAAGGTTTCTGTTACCAGGGTACGCCTGATGGTGGTTCAAAAATGCCATAATCTTGGAGGAGGCTCTTTCTGAGTACCCCAGATATGCAGCTAAGAAGCATCTTTTAAAATACCTGTATCAGAGAGCAAACAAAACAAAACAGCAAAAAAAAAAGACAAAAAATGATGTGGCACCTTAAAGACTAACTCCTGTATTTAAATGTGAGCTTTCATAGATCAAACCCACTTCATCAGACATAAGACTGATGCCTTACAGCATCAATTTATACATATCAGTTACACAGGCACATAATGATTGGTCAGCCAAACAGAAAAGTAACATTATAGCTTTTTATAACTGACAATAATGAAAACTCCCTGGTTACCTGATGTGTATAAATTGATGCCATGATGCCTCACTCTTATGTCTGATGAAGTGGATTTGATCCAAGAAAGCGCACATTTAAATACAGGAGTTAGTCTTTAAGGTGCCACAACAGTTTTTGTCTTTTTTTTCTATTTTGTTTACTCTCTGATATGCTTGCACAAACTAAAACGGCTTCCACTTCAAACATTTCATCTTTTAGAATAGGATCTCATGCTTACAAGCCTCCCAGAATCATGATTGTTTATAAAAAGAGGCACATGCTCATCAAGATGATCAGGACTGGTGGGATTTTATGAATTATGTGCTCTGGTTGCTCTATGTACTTTTGAGTTCAGTGAATGGATTGTGCATCTTACATGCTGATCTGCTAGTACCTTGGGGCAGTCCAGTGTATATGTTTGCCATTATCAAGATTTTGAGCAGGTGAAGAAAATCTAATAGGACTTGTTTGTTTACTAAATTTGATTAGCAGCTTGTATTGTTAGAGAAAAAGTCCACTTGAGAATAATAAAAGTTAGGACAACATAGTCATCAGTTTTTGTTCATCAAAAACAAAAAGAGATCTAGAAGAGGTTACTTTTCCCGTGTAGAAAATGTCTTCCCGTTTTACTGTTCCATCTGCAATCTTCTGCCGAATAGCTCTTCCAACTTCCTCTTCAGTGTCATATAAGTATGCACAATCAAAGTGGCGGAAGCCAACTTCTACCGCTATCTTGACAGCTTCTTCGCATGTACTTTTTTGACTCTGTCAATTTAAAAGGTAATAATTAGCTTTTGGAATTGAATTGGAACCTATAACTTATCAAAGGTTTTGTTTGTTTCCCATGTAAAAAAAACCATGTGGATCCATTCCTCAGATCCATGTTGTTGCACCACTGTGAATTCATGCAGGAAGAGATCTTTGATATCTGTGTTGTAGTCTGTGGGCAGATCTGGGATTTAAGATTTGACAGTGGTTTGGCATGGGTCCTGCATATAAATCTCTCTCTCTCTTGATTTGTATTGTGCAGCCCAGCAGAGGTGTGTGTATACTCAACACAACCTCACACACACCACAACCTCATACACAATACACATACACACACAGCCACACACAGCCACACGCACCCACAATCACACACAGTACACAACCACACACACAACTCAACCACACACACACATCACAACCACACACACACACTCAACACACACACACACACACACACACACACACACACACACACACACAATACAACCACACACACAATCACGCACACACAACACAACCAAACACAACACAATCACACACACACATGCCGTAGCTCCGTGGGGAGAGGGGGTGCTCCCCCTCCCCCCGGAAGCCTTGGTGACCACACACACACACACACACACACACACACACACACACACACACACACTTGCCGAAGCTGTGCAGGGGGAAGAGGGGCTCTTCCTCCTCCCCTCCTGCCAGCCTCGGCAGCACACCCAGGAGGTCAGTGTACATGCCGGACACCAACGGTTAACGGCCCTTATTATAGGTAAAGAGTGCCATCCCAGGGTGGGTTGGGGGGGGGACTGTTAGCTCAGGTTTTTTGGGGGGTGGGGGCTGGCCCCGGCCCTGGTTTCATGGATCTGCCTTTTACCCAGACCCGTCAACGAGTGCATTAACATCTAATGAGAGAAAGTATTAAAGATTAAGACTAGTGCCTATAATTGTCCCTATGTATATACAGGGTGGCCCGTAAGTCCCTACCTGTTCATATGTATTATAATTTTTTTTTTATTTTTCCCCCCAGAGAAATATGGTCGATTTAAGCCCATTTACACTTGAAGAGCGTATTGTGACAAGTACGTGGGTACATGAGTAGTGCAAGAATACCGTACTGGTGACACCCTGAATACAATACGTGGCAAATTTAGGGAACGATTCAGTAGGGACTTACAGGCCACCCTGTACATAGGGGCCGTGGTGGCTTAGTGGTTAAGACACTGAGGTTGACGGCAGGTCAGCAGTTAGTTCAAGACCCAAATCCCACAAGATGAAGTGGGCTCCCATCATCTGATCAGCTCCTGCTAACCCAGCAGTTCGAAAGCAAGAAATTTCAAGTACTGTAGATAAATAGCTCTGTTTTGGCAGGATTGCATTCCATGCAATCTGGTGTCTCGTCATGCCTGCCACATGACCACAGAAATGACTGCAAACGCAGACAGCACTGGCTCTTTGGCTGTAAAAGGAAATGAGCACTGCCCCTAGAGTCGGCTGTGACTGGCTTTCGAGCAAAGATGAACTTTACCTTTACTATGTACACTGTAAATCGGGGTGCCCAAACTACGGCCTGTGGGCCAGATCCGGCCATCGACACCAATTCATCTGGCCCACGCCACCCTCGTTGCTCGGTGCGTTTTACTTCAGCTTCCGGGAAAGTCGAGGGCAGCGTGGGCCAGATGAATTGACATCAGGGGCCGGATCTGTAGTTTGGGCAGAAACTGTCAGCTTAAAATCTATCTCATCCTGTTGCAAAAAGGTCTGCAAGGCAGGTTTTATGTCCGCTTTCGGTGGGAGAAGCCACGTGCCCGGCCTGCTGAACCACGTGACCGGCCCACGGCCCAAAAGGTTTGGGCACCCCTGTGTGTAGCACAGTCCCTGACTGAGCCCTCCTGCTACCTGCTCTCCCACACCCTCCTCAGCCACGAGGACTAGGCGCTTAGCGAGTGCAAAGCACAGGTGGCCACGGGTCAGGATCTGCGCAATGGGTGCCGAAACCAAGCACGGGGATTTTGCGGCCGTCGTTCATGGGCAGCCTGGTTTCTTGGGTACTACTAAGAGCCATGCCTGTAAAAGCGGTGCAGACGTTTAATGAAATGGCTTTCTGTCTCTCTCTCTCTCCTCGGGTGCAGCTTCGATCCCAAGCAAAAGCAAACCTGAACGTCTCGTCTGAAAAGAGGAGGTTCGCTGCGTGTCGTGTCTGACGGAAGCGGGTTGCGATTGGTCCAAGTTGGAGCGTACTTTGTCCCTCTTAACAGCCGAGGCAGGTTGGCATGGAGGAGGCACCCTGGCACAGGTTGCCCACGGCCAGCCCACTCTCTCCTTGATCTGCCTCTTTGCTTTGCATGCTTGCCTACCTTTCTCTCCGTGTGCGAATGCCAGTTTGGGCAGGTGCTCTGCCAATCACCACTTCGGTGGGAAAGGTAACACTAACAGCGTTCCGTGCGCTCCGATGTCTAGTCATGCCTGCCACATGACCACGGAAACGTCTGCAGAAGCACACAGCGCTGGCTCTTTGGCTTTGAAACAGAGATGACCACTGAACCCTAGAGTCGGATACAACTGGCTTTCGAGCAAGGGAAACCTTTACATTTACTATCTATAATTTATCCTCTTTAGTTTATTGCTCGTTGGATTTGTGTATTATTATTATTATCATCATCATCATCATCTTTATGTTGCTATCTGTAAAAACCTTTTTAACTTGTTGTATGCTGTCGAGAGTGGGAGACTATTGCAGATGGGCGGGGTATAAGTGTAATAAAACAAACAAACAAATTCTGCCCTCCATCCAGATGAGTGGGATATAAATGTACTGTAATAAATAAATAAATTCTGCCCAACACCCCAGATGAGTGGGATATAAATAAATCAATTAATTCTGCTCAGCACCCCAGATGGGTAGGAAATAAATAAATAAATAATGATCACTACCCCAGATGAGTGGGATTTGTTGTTGTTGTTGTTGTTGAGTTGCACAGCCGAGGCCGACTCTTTGCGACCCCATGGACAACCATATGACAGGCACCCCTATCCTCCACCATCCTCCACAGGATCTTTCCCAGCATCAAGACCTCCTCAAGTGAGTCCTCTCTTCTCATTTGGTGGCCAAACTACTTGAGCTTCAACTTCAGTATATATATGTCCTTACAATGGGCAGTCGGGGCTATAGATGGATTTAATTAATCCTGCCCACGACCCCAGATGGATGGGATATAAAAGGTGATAAATAAATAAATAAATTCTGTCCCCACCCCACCCCAGACACTATAGGGAACAGCTGGATATTAGCAATTGTGGTTCCTGAGTGAGATACACATCATCCTATACCTATTTTCCTAGGAGTAAAACCTGGCTGGTAGTCAATGGGTCTTCCTTCTGAGAAGATCTGTATAGGATGGTTATATTCCTGTTAATCAGAAGTAAGGAAGATTTGCTCCGCTTGCCACAATGTCAGATAACAAACGTCACTGGATCAAAGGTCTTTGTTATAGTTTATTAGATTACCTGATGTACGGGGCCGTAGCCAGAGGGGGGGGGGGACCCTCCTGAACTGACAGCCCCCCCCCCCGTATTCCGGGATGCCAATGTTATATATGTGTGTGTCACAGTGTCCCCCCCCCCCCCCCCAATCTAGAATCCTGGCTATGGCCCTGCTGATGTAAAATATGGTCAGACCCTGTCTTGAGCCACAGGCGCTGAGATGAAACAGATAATGAAAATTTCCCCTCCTCCACTGTGTGGTTGTTGGCAATTTTTAATTCTAAATTCCCAAAGAGCAACCATGACTTTCTTTCTTTTAAAAGTGCTAAGTAAAAAGACCGTTGCAAAAATTGTTACAAACATTTAAAATATCTGCTTTTTAAAAAAGTAACCATCAAGGAGTAAACTGTTTCAAGCAAGGACAATTTGCATGGGGTGGTCACAGAATCCAGAATATAAAATATGTGTGTAATACATCAGTTATTGTGGAGGAGGAAAACCAGGAAAAATGCATGCAGGAATCAATTCATGTCAAATTGGCGCAGAAGATTTGCCTACCCAGAGTGTGTTGGTCACAAAAAGCATTACCTGAGTTATAATTCGCTGCTTCAAACAGAATAACCAAAACTATATGCCAAACAGTACTTCTTAGTCTTTAAAGGGACTGTGGCGCCTTAGTGGTTAAGACGCTGAACTTGATAACTGGAAGATCAGCAGGTCAGCAGTTCAAGACCCAAGTGCTGCATGACAAGAGCAAGAAATTGCAAGTAGATAAATAGGTACCACTTTGGTGGGAATGTAAACAGCGTTCTATGCACTCCAGTTCCTAGTCATTCCTGCAACATGTCCACGGAAACGTTTGCAGATGCAGACAATGCTGGCTCTTTGGCTATAAGCAGAAATGAGCACTGAACTGTAGAGTCAGATATGACTGGCATATGAGCAAGGGTGACCTAGTCGGATGAAGTGGATTTGGTCCATGAAAGATTTTTGCAAGAATCCTCCTCAGTTGCCTGCAAATTATCTCTGAAAAGGTCCTCCCAGAAACTCAATGTGGTTTCCATATCTCCCGAGGCACAGCGGACATGATTTTCTGTGCAAGACAACTTCAGGAAAAATGCAGAGAGCAACAGAATCTGCTTTTCTTAGTATTTTATGACCTGGAAAAGACTGTGCTCATACGCTTTGGCTGCTCTGAGTGTTTTGTAGCTCTGGTCCAGTGTTGTGTCTGAAATAGTATACCTTTAAGTAATGTAACACTCGAATGAGTGGATATAATAACCACCAGCTGTAACACTGTAACCTTCTGTATCAGGACGCGAGCTAGTGACCTCTAGGGGGCAATAGCAAGCGCCCAGCTCACATGGGTCCAATTCCCCAAACAACTACAGCGCTGGAAGATTCCCACCACCACCTCACCTGGACAAGAAGGGCGTGACGGGGAATGACGTCACGCAGACAGTAGCCAATGGGCTATCGAGGAGCCACTTTCAAATGTATAGTCACAGTATATATTGAGCTGTTCATCCACCATTACCACATGTTCCCCCGGACCATCATGCAATAAAGATGTGTTAAGCCAACCCTTCGGCTGTTTCTATTGTCTTGGTTCTCATACACTAAATCCAGGCACTTCATGATGGCATGTCAGGGAGGGTTCTTTTGGTGTACTGGAACCAAGACAATAGAAGCAGCCGAAGTCTGGCTTAACACATCTTTATTGGCACTCCGGTAGACTGAACATGTGGTAATGGCGGAGGTACAGCTCCTTTTATATTGCAACAATACATTTGAACATGGTTACACGGTAGCGTATTGGCTGCTACCTGCGTGATGTCATTCTGAGTCATGCCCTTCTTCTCCAGATGTTCCTTGCGCGGGAAGGTTCCCGCAGCTGATGGTGATTGGGGAATTTGTACCATGTGAGCTGAACGCTCGCAGCTGCCCTCTATGGGTAGCTAGCTCGCGTTCCACTAACAGCTGAGATACATTGTGATCATTGTTAAGTTACATTTGGACATTGCAGTGGCTACATTCATTCTTAAAGCAATACAGTTTCATACACAACAGTTCTCCATCAAAACAGCATATCAGATGCCTTCCCAATCACCCACGGATTGAAGCAGGGCTGCATGCTTGCTCCAATCCTCTTTGCCCTATACATGGCTGCTATGCAATACAAAATCCCTGATATTTATTTATTATTTACACTTATATCCTGCCCCTCTAGGAAAAAAAAATCATCCCTACTCAGGGTGGCTAACATAAAACCAGTTATATAATGATCAAGGGTTGGAACTGACCCCAGAATTAGCTGCTTCACTGTGTCTCAAAGTGAGCAAATGAATTAATTAACATCTAAAGAGAGGAAGCATTTAAGATTAAGACCAGAGCCTGTAATTGCCTCTATGTATGTAAACTTCAATCAGGCTGTGGTGGTTTATGGCTAAGCTGCTCAGCTTGATGACCGGAAGGTTGGCAGATTAGCAGTTCAAGACCCAAGTGTTGCACGACGGAGTGAGCTCCTGTTGTCTGTCCTAGCTCCTGACAACCTAGCAGTCTGAAACAAGAAATTGAAGGTAGATAAATAGGTACCATTTCGGTAGGAAAAGTAACAATGTTCCATGTTCTCTGGTGTCTATTCATGGCTGCCACATGACCACAGAAACGTCAACAAACGTAGACAGTGCTGGCTCTTTGACTGTAAATAGAGATGAGAACTAAACTCTAGTGTCACACACAACTGGCTTTCATGCAAAGGAGACATTTGCCTATGTACATCACACAGTCTGTACCACAGTCTCTGAGCCCTCCTGCTACCTGCCCTCCCACACCTTCCTCAGCATGAGGACTAGGAAGTTAGCTAGTCTAAAGTACAACTTCCCACTGAAATACTTACAAGATCTGCACAGTAGGTGCCAAATCCAAGGACTGGAATTTTGTGGCCATCGTTCATGGTCAGTCTGCAGTAATTGGTAAGAGCCATGTCTATAAAAGTGCTGCTGATTCAGGCATTGACCAAATGCAGAAGTTTAAAATGACTCTCCTCAGGTGCAGCCTCACTCTCAAAAGAGCCAAATACTCCAATGAAGAAAAGCAGTTGTTTTTCTCCAATAAGTATTGAAGAGGCATGGTCAGATTTGAAGGAGGGGAAAAGGGAAGTCCACTGAATACCATGTGATGGAAGCTGATTGAAATTGGTCCAAATTACAATCTGCTTTGTCAGTCTAACAGCAGAGGCAGATTGACACACAGGGCACTGTCCTTTCCTGGCACAGGCTATCCATGCGCAACCAGCTATCTCTGACCTGCCTCCCTTTCTCTAGAGTACATGTCAATGCTTGTCTGTTTGCCTGCCTTTCTTGGTGTGCAAAAATGTCAGTTTATGCAGGTGCTTCCAGGTTACGCCTTCTGCCCCAAACTCTGATGATCACCCAGCATTACTTGTTATTACCTTCTACCCTGCCAGACATGATGGACATTACCTGGGTCAACATTAAATATTGGCAGAACCATGACAAAGATCAAGTCTCCTGTCTCTAAATTTTGGAAAAAGTATTTTTCTGTCCCAGCTTCTGTCAAACTAGCAGTGTTGAAGAAAGAAATTGCAAGTTGATAAATAGATACTGCTTTAGTGTGAAGGTAACAGCATTCCATGCACCAATGTCTAGTTATGCCTGCCACATGGCCACAGAAATGTCTGCAGATGCAGACAGTGCTGGCTATTTGGCTATAAATGTAGATGATTGGCTTTCGAGCTAGAGTGACCTTTACCTTTGTTATACCCTAAGAGATTTGGAAGGTACAAAGGACTTTAGATATGAAACACAAGACATGTAGGTCTTTTCCTCCTGTTTCTGACTTAACCCACTGCTCTCTTGCCCTGCTAACATTTTTATTCTTTAAATTGCCTTGTCAAGCTCTGAAAACACTGTGATAGTTTGGGATTTATGTCTGTTTCACCAGCAGAAAATCTTACTGTTTCACCCAGTACAAATCTTACAATTCCACACAAGGCAGCTAGGACAGTTAAAGTGGTATCAATTTTCAGTAGCAAGTGTTGTGATGCTCCAGTACATGGAGCAGATATCTGATTTCACTTGGCACAGCTCCCAAGAGATTTAGACTCAAGCCTTCATGAAGTAGTGTTTATTTCTATGTACTTTTTCATCTTCTGTCAGCAGTTCGAAACCCAAGAGCTGCACGACAGAATGAGCTCCCGTCTGCCCCAGCTCCTGATAATCTAGCAGTTTGAAAGCAAGAAATTGCAAGTAGATAAAATGTATCTTTAGTCATGCCTGCCACATGTCCATGGAAACATCTGCGGAGGCAGAGAGAGCTGGCTCTTTGGCTATAAAGAGTCAGATATGACTGGCTTTCAAGCAAAGGGCGACCTAGTCTTTAAAGTGCCACAAAACCCAATTGCTTTTGCTGCAACAAAACAGAAGATACTTTTTTTGTGTCCTGAATCCTGATCAAACCCTGGACTGCCACAATGAAGCCACTTTCTTCCCTTTGTTGTTGCCCAAATGCACGTCCTTATCAGTGCATATCTCTGGCAGCAATTGGCAGACCAGCAAGTGGGCTGCACTCTGTGTCTCTCCACATTCACACCTGTGGTATCCGCGAGCATAATTGGCATAACTGTCCCTGACAAAGGTCACACCGGGCGAGGCAGACCCCTGGCCTCTGATCTCTGTGAGGACAGAAATTGGGGAGCAGATTAATAGTCATAAGATTGATTCACCCATATCTGACCTGGCAGGCAGTTCGGCAGGAGGAAGCTGAATATCTAACCGGAGTTAGTCATTAGGCAATTCCGCAGTACCAGATTAACCCAAGCCTTAGCGCAAATAGTGGCCATGTTTACTCTTGAGCAAGCCATGAACAATAGATTTCCCCTGTCAGTATTTGCCTTAGTTAATTAACTTCCCCAAGAGAAGTTCCCAATTAACCCGGGTAAATGGGTGATGTGATTTTCTGTCAGATGACGATTCTATCACACGCTGCCTTGAATTCCTATATATGATGATGCTTTTCCCTCAATAAACCACTGGTCTTCGCTCCATCTTGTCTCGTGTCGTTACTTGACCAGTCTCCTCCGGGACCTCAAGGGCCGCTTCACGGCCCCAATCCAACACACACCATGTGTTGTTGTCTGCCAAAAGACTCCACTTGAGCATTTTGGTCTTGCATTTACGGACCCTCAGCCTATTCAGGGTCCTCCAGTTAACATAGGGGAGATTGAGAACTTCAGCTATATTATTATTTTTATTATTATTTATTAGTTTTGTACCCTGCCTTACTCGCACAAGTACGACTCAAGGTGGCTTCCAACAAAAATAAATACAATATACAAACATGATATGCAGTAAACAATAATACATAAATTATACATCTTTAATGTTGTTCCTTTGCCAGTGAGCTCCTCCTTCCATCTTCTAATTTGGTTTTGCTCTTGTGCACCCTCAAGAATGTTTGTTCTTGCCATAAAGCTCTTCCTGGATCTGAGCTGGCAGACCTACTGCATAGCTATTCAGAGGGTGTCGAGGGTCATTCTCTTGCTTAGTTTTCTCATCATCTGCTGCTACTCCTCTCCTGATCTTAGATGGAGCAGTACCAAAAAGAGAGTATATTTTATCAACTGATATAGGTTTAAGGCATCCTGTCACTATCCACATGGCTTCATTAATACCAATGTCAACTTCTTTTCCACATATGGATGCGTTCCATTCTGGAGCAGCATACTCTGCTGTAGAGATGCTTAGGGCAAAGCTGATGTGTGCAGTATGGATGATTAAGTTCCCCATTTACAGCTGTGGCGGGGCCGGGAGGGGCGGGAGGACTTAAAAGATCAGCGTCCCTGCCATCGCCGATACCACCGAGCGCCTGCCCCCGGATCTTCCCCCTTGGACTTCTTTGGGGCCGAATGCCTCTGTCGCTGCCCCCCCCCCCCCTGGACTTGTTTGTGGTTGGGGCAGGGAGGTTGTTGCAGTGTTGTGACATGGTATTGTTTTCTATTGATATGTTGTCTGAATTGAATATTGTATCCTACTGCATAGCTATTTTTACTTTTTTTTTGTTATATTAGGATGTTGAGCCCCGATAGGGCATTACTATGTATTTTATTATATTTTGTAATTTATTTGTACTAATGTATACTGTACTTTGGCTGCTATGTACTTGTATTTTTGAGTTGTTATTGTTATATTGTATTTTTATTTTTGTCATGTTGTATCTGCATTTGACATGTTGTAATGCCACCCTGAGTCAGCCTGCGCTGAGTAGGGCAGGGTATAACTCACATAAACATAAACATATAGTTTGTGAGTCTCCTGATGAAGCGAGAAGAGGGTGCTGGAAAATCATGGCAAGAAGCCAGTCTCCTGCCTCTTAATTTTGGGAAAACATATTGTGGGTGGCATCTTTTTTAAAACACAGAAAGGAATCAAAAATATCTGTAAGATGCTTGCATGATCAATAAAATCAAGGTTTTGTTTAACTAAAATGGAAGAATTCATTGCTTTCTTCAAAATATGTTGATAGCAAGTCTATGTAGCTGTTTCACTGTGTGTTCAGTAATCCTGCACTGCCAATGCACTTTCTCTTTATTAATATCTAGTTATTTAAACCATTTTGGGGTAACTGACCAATGAGGGAACCAGACAGGAATTTTTAGCCCCATTTCTAGCCAATAATAACAACTGTGTCAAAAATTATTCTGGATTGAAAGGATTTTTGCTGGAGAAACTCCACTCAGGGGACGCCTGAATGAGGCTCCTTTCATATCTCCAAGATCTTTTCCCACTGAAGTGGTCCCTATTTATCTACTTGCAATTTCTTGCTTTTGAACTGCTAGGTTCACAGGAGCTGGGACAGAGACAGGTGCTCAAACTGTCATGCAGTACCCTGGTCTCGAACTGCCAACTTGCCAGCCTTCCAGCTAACAAGGTGAGCTTCTTAACCACTGAGCCAGCACAGCTCCCAATAACCAACGGGGGAACCAGACAGGGTTTTAAAATCCCATTTCTAGACAGTGGATATAGAGGAGACACATTGTTAGACTTTTTTCTAATCATAAAAAGCCATGACTTAGCCCAACATTTGTGAATGTTTTTGCTGCAAAATATGGGACTGTGGTGGCTTAGTAGTTAAGGCGCTGAACTTGATGACTGGAAAGT
This sequence comes from Bradypodion ventrale, assembly GCA_035047345.1. NCBI lineage: Eukaryota > Metazoa > Chordata > Lepidosauria > Squamata > Chamaeleonidae > Bradypodion > Bradypodion ventrale. Next base: position 238,999,949 of record JAWDJE010000005.1, read on the forward strand.
TTGTTGGTCAGCAGTTTGAGACCTGAGTGCTGCTCCGAGTGTTCTTCCATTCATTTGATTACGATTCTATTCTGCCTGGATTTCCCTCTCAACTTTTATAGCACCAATCTCCCACCCCCACCGCTTGAAAGGAGGCAAGAGAGAAGTATTAGTCAGTTTGGAAGCAAAAGACAAAAAAATAAAAATAAAAAAATAAAATAAAAATGCAGCAGAAAAATGTGTTGATAAGGGGGGAAAATATGAAATTCAACAGATTTACAATGGTAAATGCTGCTCTATGTGTATGCATTGGATAGCAATAGCAACTATACTTACAAACCACCCCATAGCACTTAGTGCACTCTCTGGGCAGTTTACAATTAATTCACATTTTGCCCTCAACATGATGGGTACTCATTTTACCAACCATGGTAAATTACCTGTCAGGATTCAACTCACCAGCATTTGGGTTGCAGTACAGCAGTTTAACCTCTATGCCACCAGGGCTAATAATATATGTACAGTAATACTACGACTTACATATGCCTCCAGTTACATAAAAATCAACTTACATAATGATTTTTTCACTAAAACCATATCCCGATTTACATAAATGTCCCAATTTATATAACACAATTTCCTATGGGTTTGTTTCAAGTTATATAAAAAAATCATTTTTCCTATGGGTTGATTCGATTTACATATCATTTTTCCTATGGGTTTGCTTCGAGTTAGGTAAAAAACTGATTTTCATAAAAGCCTACAGAACAGACTTTTTATATAAGTAGGGGTTTTACTGTATTAGCCGATTAATATATGCCAATAGTATATGCATCTGCCAATATCTGGTAGTTGCCTTAACAGTTCCTGGTGATATCGCTCGTTTGGCGACTCGGCAGGTAAGATTTACTTAACCCTGCCTCTCACAACAGTGGGAAGCAAAAGAAAAGCTGGGTTTCCTGCCCCAAGACCAGGGCCATAGCCAGGGGGTGGCCAAGGTGGGCGTCACCCACCCTAAGTTAGCAGTTTGCCCACCCTCAAACTCCTGGCTGCTTGTATATATCACACACACACACATATGACATTGTTGCCCATCCTGAAAAAATATTCACCCATCCACATCTAGAATCCTGGCTAAAGCCCTGGTCAAGACAAAAGCAAATACATGACCCTATAAATTAGTATGGAGACTTGGAACCACAACAGTATAAGTGTAAGTGATATAACTCAGCAATGACATCCCTAACAGTTTTATCTATATTTTAGTATTGTAATACTAACCTGTTTCATTTGTAAAGTTTTATCTAGTATGTAATCCCAATATGTATTAATCTTCCTGTGTTAATTTTAATTGCTGGGTTCCCATTATATCCTGGTTTGATTGGTTTTTTGCTGTTATACTTTGCCATGGCCCACGACTGGTACTGTAAAAATAAACTTATTTTTGAAAAAATTACTCTTGCTTCTCACTATATACAGAGGAATGGTTTGGCCTGTGTGCGTGCAGTAAACCCCTTCATGTGGAGTCACAGAGACCTGGGCTTCTGGGAACTGAAGTCCAAAAACACCCGGAGTGTCAAGGTTCACCATCACAGTTCTATGCTATCTTGCCTGTGGCTTACACCATTATTTCTGATTTTTTCAAGTGAGTGTGAATGATTTCAACAAAAGTGTGAATGAGTGACCCTTGGGAGGAGGATATGATCAATAAAACAATTCATTTATGTAATATAGAGACATCCCTCTATAAATAATATCAGCAATGAAAATAATATTGATTTCAATTATACTTTCACAGCTTATAGCCAAGGCTCAAAGCACACAATGGAGTGATAAATTCGATGGTGGCATTTTGAAATCCACGCAGATCATCCTGAGATGGTCAGTACAGAATTGGAGTGGTCAGCAGGAAGCAGGGAGTTTTGCCATTCATGATTCAGGAAGAATTCTGGCAGAGAAGGAAGCCCATTTCTGTTGCACAAATCACAAGTTGCACAAATCAGACAATCGTGCTAGATGCAGCTGTGATGGGCAGAGTGACAGAGTAATCAAGGAAGGCAAATAATTTCTTAGTTATCTGGCTCTTGAAATTGTGGGTGATGTTTAAATCTGAAAGACAAAATAAAAATATGAGTATCATTTGACAGAAGACATGAGAGAGGTACCTATGCACACACAAACACACTCCTGTTTCAGTCATATATCACTAGAAAAAGCCTTGAGCTGACGTCCTAGTGGATAGACCTCATCTGCCTGCACTGTCTTCCCAAATACTGGACAAGCGGCCACCCTCTTTCCTTCTTTCTGCTGCCCTGGGAAAGGCCTGGCTATAACAGCTGACAGTTTCCAATATTCTGGTTAACATATCAATACAACATCTGGTTCCATTCCATTTCACATGACCCCATCTATTAAGACTTATGATTCAGCCCGGAGCCAGTGTGTGGGAATGGTATGGCAGTCTAGACCCAGGGAATTTAGGATTGTGGCACTTACCCATGATTCTTTGCTTCCTACTAGGATTTGCACTGAGCATTTTCATTCCTTAGTTTTTAGTAACTACCCCAGTTCTAAGCAAGAGAATTGATTACAGATCTTTTATTCCAGTCAGTGCTGTTTTAGATATCATTTCATTGTACAAGCCAATTTTAACAATTGTATGCCATGCCATCATGTCGCGAGGCTGTGGCAGCTTAGTGGTTAAGATGCTCAGCTTGACAATTGGAAGGTCAGCAGTTTGAGACACGAGGGCTGAGTGCCCGTTGTTTACCACAGCTCCTACCAACCAAGCAGTTTGAAAGCAAGAAATTGCAGGAGATAAATAGGTACCTCTTCAGCAAAAAAAATAACAGTATTCAGTGCACTTGGGTGTCTAGTCATGCCTGCCACATGACATGGAAATGCTGAGCTGGCTCTTTGACTGTAAATGTAGATGTGCATGATTGGCTTTCGAGCAGGACAGATGATTACCTATACCAGTGTCTGGTCAGGTTATCCTGCTATGGTAATAGAGTCCAGTGATTGCCAACCTTAGCACTCCAGATGTTCTTGAATTTCAGTTCCCAGAAACCCTGATCAGCAGGTGTGTCAACTTGGACTTCTGGGAATTGAAGTCCAAGAACACCTGGAGTGTCAAGGTTGGCCATCGCTGGAGTAGACCATACTGCCAGTGACTCAATGCAAAGTGTCAGGTTAACTAACCTAACCACCCTGAGGACTAACGGCCTTGGGTGCCGAAGTCCACAGGGAAGGGTGATGGTCCCCAAGTGGACTTAATCCCACTTGAATCCATCTTGATGGAGGGTAGCAGCTTCATCAATACTGGCTGATGAGGACTTTGCATGCCAAAAGGGCTCAGGACCAGAAAGTGACTTGCACAACTGGATCAATGGTATGGGTGTCATGCTGCAATGCAGAAGGCAGATGGAAGGCCATTGCATTATATTCTTAGGATAGTCTTCATGGTTGATTGCCATGATGATTACCAATATTCAGATTCGGATATAGCAGCAACAGCAGAAGAAGAAGTGATGGTGAAACTTGGCACTCCAGGTGGGCTTCTGGTAATTGAAGTCCAAGAACAACTGGAGTGCCAAGGTTTGCCATCACTGACCTATACCATCAAGTCAACCCTCCCAAGGTTTCAGGGTTTTTTAAGGCATAAGTTATTTAGAAGTGCTTCCCCATTCCTGTCTTCTGAGACTGTATAGGTTGCCTAAAGCCACACAAGCTGGCTCTTTTCTTGGGATGCACAGTGTGGAACTGAATTTCAGATCCACAGACAGATAACTAACTCAGTTGTACACATGTATTTTTAAAGGTGACTTACATTCCTTCTTTAAGATAGCACAGGTTTTTGTTGAGGCCATCAAGGGTCTTCATGTCTTCCTCAGAGAGGTGGAAATTGAACACCTATTAGAACAAAACACTGACTTGGCACTGTGTTCTTTGCTAGCTTTGTACTTTTGGTACAAAGTTCCCAAGCTATAGGCTTCTGGTGGAGATACTGCCCTCAAAAGTTATTCTCCTTGCTTCGTGTTTCATTTCAGGCTTATAGCCTTGAAGCACATATACAGAGTCATCAGTATGCTGTTGCATCAAGTGTTTGTGGAAAGGCAATAGCAAAAGTCTCTCCCATCTGCAGCAGGCTTTACATGAACAGTCTTGTGGTGCTTGCATGATTAGTCGAGTACCAGGGGTTTGCCAGAGCACAGATATCCAAACACTATATATATAATAACTTATAACCTAATAATTCCATGCCACGATATTGCCAGAAGAAGTAACTATGAGTTACAAAAGCTTGCAGAGTTTTGAATTTTTAAAGTGACCTAGAAGAGGTATCATCTCATTCCTGCGCTTGTTTGAATTTATGGATGGGTCACATGGCTGGATTTTGTTTATTGAACCTTTGAAGATATCCAAAATAGCCACATCAAACAACAGGGAAATTGAACACTAATGCAGCAACAGGAAAACCAATTTGATGAACTTCCACTAGGTAATATTCCTAATTGGCTTTAATTTGGACTGATCTGGACTAATTTGACATTCCTAGTGGTAAATTTGTTGACCAATTATGGAGGACTGGGTTTGAATTTTACCCCCAACCCTATCACATAGAAAGCTACAACTTCAAAGAGGGGGAGGAAATATACAAATTCCTTGCTTCTTGCCTTTAGATTGTAAAAGGATATAGCTGTTGTCTGTTTCCCCATTTAACATTTAAGAATAAAGCCAGGCTGGAACTACATATTCCATGCCATGATATTGCCAGAAGAAGTAACTATGAGTTATGAAAGCTGGCAGAATTTTTAAAGTGACCTAGAAGAGGTATCATCTCATTCTTGTGTTTGTTTGAATTGATGGATGGGTTACACAGCTGGATTTTGTTTATTGCTGTAATAACTGTGATGGTAAGATGTATTCCAGTTTCATTGACTGATGCGGTTACTTAGGAGAAGGGATGGTTGAAAGGGCCAACCCTATCATGAGGTGGAGTGAGGCACCTACCTGTGTGTGTGAGAGAGATACAGAGATATATATAGAGAGACACAAACACAGAGAGAAAGTAGGAGATACTTAAGACATGACAGCTTCCTATGTTTTTCCAATGAGGCAAAATTCAGTGTGCCAAACACTGTCCTGCATGTCAAAGAGGGTGGTGTTTCCCCTTAAGCAGAAGAGTATATTTGGGCCAGCCCTGACAATAACAATGGATTCATCTCTGGCATTAATGGGTCAGGTACATCATCTTTAGGATTGCTAGGTAGAAGCACGGGGAGAGATTGCCATTGAGAAACCTGGAGTGCTGCTGCCTTTTGTAACAGGTGGCCCAGTGGTTCTCAACTTTGGGTTCCCAGATGTTCCCTGAAGCCTTTAACATTGGCTGTACTGGACAAGATTTCTGGGAGTTTCAGTCCAAGAACATATGGGAACCCAAGGTTGAGAACCACTGTGCTAGAGGACTATTCACCAGAGCCAATATAAAGAAATAATTATGCGCAATCAAGTCAACCCCAATTTATGGCAACTTTTCTCAGTGCTTACTAGATATACATTATCAAGAAACAGCTTACCAGTCTCCTTCTTCTTGTGGTACTCTGAGACAGTATAGACTGGTTCCACAGTCAAATACTTAACTCACTGACCTCTCCAGCCAACACATAAAGTCAAACTAAAACTGAATTTTCTCACCCTTTTGTCCTCCAGCTGCAGGGGACTACAATTCCTATCATAAAGAGTAGTTCATCAGTTCAAGTTTGGGGAAATTGAGGCCCTGTATGGTGGAATATGATCGGAATGGGGGATAGATGGTTCACACATTCAGCAGACCTTACAGGGCAGATCAGAATCTCAGAATAGCTGGATAGTACCATTTTAAAATGGAGATGGGGTTGGTATGATAAAATTTTCAAACATATGCGCTACCCCTTCTCTCTCAAATCCTAAATTTATGGATTACTTTAGTACAGGGGTGGGCAAACTATGGGCCATGGGCCAGACCTGGCCCATGGCACCATTTCATGTGGCCCACCACTACCGGAAGCAGGTGCATTTACGACAGTTGTAAAATGCGCCTGTGTATGCATAGACAGGCATACGTCTACCGTAAATGCTGCTGTAAATGCACCCACAGCTATTGTAAATGTATTAATGACAGCTGTGGATGTGTTTTACCTCTGCTTTAGTATAATCAGAGAGGTACAATGTGCTGTTGTGGTATGTGTTATATCTGAGAGTTACATTCCTGCAGATACTTTTACTACCAAATGTTCCACTACTGAAACAAAGTAAAAATAACCATACATGTATTAAACTAGTACAGGGATTCTCAATCTGCAGCTCATAGGCCAGATGCAGCCCATGGTGCCATTTCATGTGGGGCCTCCACTGCCTCCACCATACCCGGAAATGTCATGTGGTGGAGGAAGGGCAAAATGGCCGTTTGGCTCCTGAAGCTGTCTGAGGGAGCGTGACTGGGCCGCCAGCTTTAAAAGGTTGAGAACACCTGAACTAGTATCTTAGAAAAAATATTTATTGCAAATCTCTCCTTGTTGTGCTAACTTACTATAACCTTTAAAAAATTATATAACTCACATGGCATTAATTCTTTTAGAAGACATCTTGCAATTTATAATGGTATATGATCCAGGAGACTGCCTGAGATGAAACACAAATGTGCACCAACTATTTCTAAAAAGAGAGCCAGCAAACACAACCTCAAGAGTACCTCTCATCCCTTCACTTGTTTACCTGGATGAATTCTTCAACCCGTTGTTTGTTGAAAGACTTTACCAGGACCACCACACCACGTTGTAACTGGTGGCGCAAAGCCACCAGAGCCGGACTTTGTTTGTACTTCTTGGCAATGGCATTCAAGATTGGGTCTTCAAGTAGAACAGGTGTGTTTTGATCTATCCTGATAGGAAGACACAACAAAAAGAGAGACCAAATCTTATGGTTCACTTCCGCTTTTGGCTTCATCAGTGACGTTATCTGGACAACCCCAAGAATGCTGTAAATTTACCTATACTGTATAGCCAATCAAGCAGGCCAAAAAACAAGATAATTGATTGGAAATGATAGAAGCCCCCCTCGCACCTCACAATTCTTGCTGGCCAAGCAAAATATACCACATGTATATGCCAAGACATCAGATCTACTTGTGATTAGTACTAAGGTCATGCAGTGAAGAGAATAAACAGTGAAAGGAACTGAAAACAACTCAGCATAAACAGCAGTACAAATACCTACCTAGGTAAAGGTAAAGGTCACCCTTGCTCAAAAGCCAGTTGTATCTGACTCTAGAGCCATGATGGTGAGCCTTGGCAGTCCAGATGTTCTTGGACGGGCACGTTTTACTTCCGCTTCCGGAAACAATGAGGGCAGCGTGGGCCAGATGAATCACAGTAATCCCATTCATGTGGATTCACATGGTGCTTGGGCTTCTGGGAATTGAAGTCTAAGAACATCTGGAGTGCCAAGGTTCACCATAATGGCTCTAGAGTATGGTGTGAATTTCCATTTATAACCAAAAAGCCAGCGCTATCTGCATCTGCAGATTTTTCCATGGGCATGTGGTAGGCATCACTAGACACCAGAGTGCACAGAACACTGTTTATCTTCCTACCAAAGTGGTACTCAGTCCATCGAGCTGCACTCGGGTCTCAAACAGCTGACCTGCCAACCTTCCAGTCATCAAGTTCAGCACCTTAATTACTAAGCCACTGCAGTCCCTAATACCTGCCTGTTCACTTCTTTTATAGGGTTTTTCATTGTAATATGGCATATTTTAGACGTATTTCCCCAGAGCCAACCCATAAAGAGATTCCACAACTGAGTAAGAATTTGAACACAGTCGTCTTGAATCTTAGTCCAATATTCTGCTACTTCATTATGACTCTCAGAACTACTGTATATAGTAATAGTGAATTTATCGTCTGTGAAGCATATCCTTAAATTTTTTTTAGGAAAATAAAAATAGTAAACAGTGGGGCCTAAGAAAGATTGAGCAAACTCAGCAGCCACGGAAATCAGGCTAATTGTTGCAGAGGGGAGGAAGATACAGTTTCCTAAAAAAAAAAAAAAAAAAGTGTCTCTGGAGAACCGAGTCATCTCCGACTCTAGGGTTTGGTGCTCATCAATGTTTATAGCCAAAGAGCCAGCGCTGTCTGCATCTATAGACATTTCCGTGGACATGTGGCAGGCACAACTGGAGTGCATGGAATGCTGTTTACCTTCCCACCAAAGTGCCACCTATTTATCTACTTGCAATTTCTTTCTTTCGAACTGTTAGGTTGGAAGCTGGGAAGCTCACTCTGTCATGCAGCACTCAGGTCTCGAACTGCTGACCTGCCAACCTTCCAGTCATCAAGTTCAGCATCTTGACCACTAAGCCTTTTAAGAAAGAGCAACTTTTACTTGGAGAACCCAGATCAAAACCACTCAAGGCTGCAGCAGTTTATTGTTGGTATCATTTGGTTAAAAATAAACAGATTTATAGTAATTAAATTAAAACCTTGGAGAAGTTTCCCATATGGATAAAAAGAATACATATTGGCACATATTGATTGCTACAATCCAGATCTTATTATATCTCCCAACAAAGAACGTCTACATGAAGCAGCTTGCAACAAAAAATTAAAATTCCATATAACCAACCAACCTTATTGGTTATAAAGACATGCATTACAATACAAGAAGATTTTAAGTGGAAACAAACAAAAGTTACACCAAAGTTTCTGAACATGCCTTAAAATAGGAAGGATAGTTTGTTGAATTATTTTAGGAAAATGTTCCAGCATAATGGGGAAACAAGCAAAAGTTACATCAAAGTTTCTGAACATGCTTTGAAGTAGGGAGGGCAGAGGTTAGTAAATTCTTCCAGGAAAATATTCTAGCACGATGGGGACACCATCAAGCAGGCCCTGCCTAGAGATTTATGAAGGACACCCAGTAGGCAAAAGAGGTCCCTAACCTGACCCCAAAATGCTTAGATTGGGCAGAGAGGGTTAAATTTGCATTTTAGCAAATTCCGGCTATGGAGAAGGCCAGAGCCAGAAGTAGGAGAGCATTCTCTAACTCTATCTCACTTCCACTCCCTCCCTCTTATTCTCTTACCATTTAGGGTCCCTCTGAGATCCCAAGACACTATATGCTTCCAGGAGAATCCCATTTGATTTGCAGAAGGCCAGCAGCTTGCTTCGGTTCCAAAAAGCATGGCATTCAACCTGCATTGTCAACAGCCCCCAACACAAACCCAAAGATGAGACTTCAGAATGGGAAGAGAAGAACACAGAGAGACAGGAAGAAGATTGAGGTGTATACAGCCACACATGAAAGCATTTGTTGCAGAGTTCATCTGCTAAAATGTGTGTTTGTTCAGATGCATTGAGTTTTCTTGTGCATTAAAAGACCATTTTTAGGCGTGGTCTGCAGTATCACATCCTCTGGAGTGAAGCATATGGGTTTGGAGCTTAAACTTTCCTGTCACAGAAATCAAACTATATGATGACATGCAATACAAACCCTGTTTTTACCTTAAGACAGGTGTGCCCAAACTACGGCCCTGCTGGCCTTGCAGAAAGCTTCTGTAAATGACCCATGCATTTATGGCAGCATTCTGCACATGCGTGGGTGCATTCTACATGTGTATGCGTGTTTTACTTCCACTTCTGGGAGCAGCAAGGCATGCCCGTGGCCCAAAATATTTGGGCACCCCTGCCTTAAGAGGTAAAAGACCTCATTGAAACCCTAACTCAAGGTTTCCTTCACAATGTCTGTTGTGTTTGCTTTGTGGTTGGTCAGAGAGACGTAAACACAGATATCATTTGCAACTCTGAATGCTCAGTTATAGCAGAATTTGTCTCTGGAAGGATGTTGTTTCACCACTTTGTAAAGAAGAAGGGCGTGTCCTATGTAGCTTTTCTCTCAATTGCGTCTTCATTCTAGAGCAGATTACAATTATTAATCATTATGATTAACCCCTTCAGTGGTGATTTATGAACAGAGAAGAGTAATCTATCCTGGGAACAATATGTGACAGGGCAATATTTAAAGTGCTAATTAACTACACACCGATCTGAGATAATTATTTCAAAAACATAAACAGATGTAAAACTGCCTAGTGTCATAGCTGGAGACTTTTAAATGTTCTCTTCCCTTAAAGTTATTGAAAAGTTACTAAAGTTGAGGAGGTCGAATTAATGACCCTCCAGGTCCTATCCAGCCCTATAATTCTATCATTCTAAGATTTGAACAATATATACTGTATTTTTAAAAATGACTGAAATAGAGTTTTCAAAGTTCTGAAGTGTAAATGTGGGTCATATCACCATCAATTGAATTGAATTGAATTGAATTGAACTCAACTCAACTCAATTCTTTATATCCTGCCCTCTCAGATTCTGACATTCTCTAGGCATCATTTTTTACCTAGGGAAGGCCTGGGGACCCTTCCGATTGCAGGGGTAGGAGGGGAGACAGCAACCTTTAACACCAATTCATACATGCTTAAAAGGCAATCACACTTCACCTGGTTTAAAACAGGTTTGTATTTCAGTCCTGGCTTGTTCAGGATCAATTCCAGCTGCTTACAGGTGAAATTGGACACTCCAATAGACTTCACCAAGCCTGCATCCTTGCATGCCTCCATTGCCTAAGAGAAAACACAACATGTCAAGTAATTCTTAGCTCCAACTGTCTTAGAAACTGGACTTGAAGCTGGACCTACCACTGAGCAGAACGAAGCAGGGCATGACTTGGAACTAACACTGTGAGACTGTTATATCAGAGAGTAAACAAAAGACAAAAAACATTGTGGCACCTTAAAGACTAACTCCTTTTTTTAAATGTTAGCTTTCATGGATCAAGTCCACTTTGTGAGACGTAAGAGTGAATGTTCATGGTATCTATTTATACACTAGCATAGGTTGCCCGGCTTTGCCTGGCTGTTATAAACTGTGTTTTGCGGGGTTTTTTTTAGTAAAAAATAAACAGAGGATGCTACAAATGTTTTTTATTTAACATATTTGTTAATTCTGTAAACTTTTGATTTATTCTCTCTTTTTAGTTGTTTTTACTCTTGTAGCCTCTAGGTGAGGCTGTTAACAAGACGGCTGCTTTGAATTTTTTTGACTTGTTTTTAATCTTCCTGCCTGCAGGTGGGGCTGTTAGTAATAGTGTTGGATACTTTTTTTGTTTCACTTTTTTTTCCTCTGCTGGCCTCTAGGTGGGGCTTCTTCTGGTAAGAAGTCTTTGTTTCTTCATTTCTGTTCCGGTCTCGTGGAGGGAGGACGTGCTGGTCATGAGTTCTCTGGTTTTCTTTCTTTTGGGTTTTTTCTTTGTTTTGTTTTTGTGGTGGTGGGCTGGGAGGTGTTTCTGTTTGTTCTTCTGTGGTTTTGTTGGGTTTTAGATGTGTTTTATTGGTTTGTTTATTTCTGGTTTTTTATTTTTGTGATTTTGTTGGTGTTTATTTGTGTAATTTGTGGTAGTTGTGTTGTTAGAGTTAGGTATTTTCGTGTTGTAGTTAGGTGTTTTTTCTGTGCTTTTCTGGTATTGTAGATGTTTTTGTTTGTGGATTTTGTTGTTTACTTTTTGTTTATTAATGCATTTTTAATTAATTTATTTATTTGTGTTTTATTAATTTTGGTGTTTGGCATTTTTGGTAATTGTTTATTTTTGTTGTTGGTGTGTACTTTTGCATGAAGAACAGCCTGCCTGTCAGTTCCTCTTTTCCCCATTGCTGCTTCGAATTTTGGTTTCGATGCAGCAATGGAGAAAAGGAGTAGCTGGCAGAGCCCGTTCTTCTCCTGGTAAGGTTCATTAGGTAGGTCAGGGGAGAAGGAGGCAGAGAAGAGCTATCTGCCTGACAATGGTTCTCTCCTCTCTGTCTCCTTTTTCTCCTGGCTTACTTAACTGGAGATTGGCAGGCAGTGATCCGTAAGGGGTGGTGCTCTTCCTTGCGGATTGCTGGCTGCTGATTTTGTATTACCTCCACTGCTGTTTCGTGTTAGTTCTCGAAACAGTGGTGTTGGAAGTACAAAGGCAGCAGCCAGTCATTCGCCAGGGAGTGTGCTTTCCCTGACGAACTGCTGCCTGCTGGTGGTTTTTTCCCACCCTGGCTCAACTTACCTTGAGGCTGGCGGTGGTCTCGCCGTGTCTTCGGCGGGGTAGCATGGAGGAGAGGGAGTCCCTCTTCTCCCCGTTGCTCCGGGAAAGAAGGCTGGCGGGTGTCTTGCTGTGTTTTTTTTAGTTTTTTTTTGCGAGGCCATGAGGCGCTGCATCTGCCTGCGGCAGACTTGCGCTCCTGTTGTGGGATGCCGGCCTTTTTTCATTTTTACTTTTTGCGCGCTGGCTTTTTCCTGATTGGCTGAAGTGCTCACGGTGTGTAGGATGCTGGGACTTGGAGTTTTGTTTGTTTTGTTTGCATTTGTGTGGCGTTTTTTTCTGTGGGTGGATTTCAATTGGGCGCGCCGCGTTTCCCAACGTTCTTTTTGCTCGCGCCTGTCAGCCTGATTGGCTGAGGCGCGGCGCGGTGCAGAGGACGTTGGGAATTGAAGTTGTTCCTTTTGTTCATGTTCATGGGGCTCTTGCCCCACTGGCAGCTTTGGCAACCCTGCAGTACTCTGCGGGCCGGGTTCGGGCAAGAGCATGAGGCTCGGTACAGGATAGTATGGATGGATGCAGAAACGTATGCCGAATTCCAACAGTTAAAGTCTGGATTTATAGGTATAGATATCTGGTATAGAGGCCAAGAGTGGCTGGGCACACAAGTAGGTGGTTCAACAGATGGGTACGCAAATCAGTGAGTTATTTACAACCAGTAATAACATGCAATTAGTGTGGCTATTTACAGCAGTAATAACATAAAATCTCTGATGGGAGTTAGTTTGAATACTGTGGAGTTTGGTTCTGTTTTGCAAAATAAACTGCTAATGGGTTAATTGAGGAAGCTTTATGAGATAGGCACAGCCAGAGGAGATCTGTCCTGCGACTGGTGTCCTGAGACCCGGGGGGGGGGGGTAGATTTCAGCAATGGGTTATACCAGGGTTCCTCAAACTTGACTCTCCAGATGTTCTTGGGCTTCAATTACCAGAAGCCTAAGTCAGTGCTCCTGCTGATCAGGGATTCTGGGGATTAGAGCCCAAGAACATCTGGAGAACCAAAGTTGAGGAATCCTGAGTTAGACCTACTAATCTCACAGGCTCTCAGAAAAAGGATATTATGAGAGAAACAAATGCATGAGTCCTCTGTCTTGTGCATTTAAAAAAAGTTTATCTTAAAGTCCTGATCACAAATTCTGCCACCTACCTCCCATGTTTTACGAAGATCTATGTTGTCAGTAAGCAATTTTTCATTTTCGTCCTGGGGCATCAACTCTTGTCCAGGCTGGAATAAAAAAAGAGAAAAAATAAATACAGTATTTGGCCTTAGTGGGGAGCAGAGCAATGTGGGCTGCAAGACATCCTGGAAAAGAGGTCAAAAAAGCAAATTTTGCAGGAAACCTGGAGACTATGGCCACTACCAGATGTTCCAGACAGTCTATAATCAGACCTGAAAGAGAGTAAATGTTGTGGGAACTGGCTAAAGTCTAGTCAAGGTAAGCAAGCAAGCTACAGTTCAAAACTTTGTTGGCCAAATCATGACAAATGAACCAGTAATATGCTCAGCCAGCAGTGGCAAATATTACTATTTTCATGATTGGATGTATGATTTTGGGAATAGACTAAAAAAAGTAAAATTTCCCACCTCTGCCCATGATCATTCCTTACACAGCAGCCTGCCTGTTTTGTTCAAGTGAAATATTCTTCTGTTTGTCTTCTAGAGCCTAGCAACCTTCACATTTTGTAGACCACAAATCCCATTACCTTCCATCACTGGCAGGTATGGGTAGAGTGGATATGAGTTGAAATCCAAATCATTTGGATGGGGCACTAGGTGGGAGATATTACAACCTACGTATAAAAGTCAGAAGCATGTTTCCTTGTGCAATTATACTAGAGTACAGTACATGACTGCTTGTGCACCAAAATATGCAAGAAAGAGCTGAAAAGCACCATATGATTACCTTAGCACATTTTTTTTTCATCAGTTGGATTTTGCTGTAAAACTTTACATTGATATCAGTGAATATTCACCTTTAGAGAATAAGGGTTATGGATTATGAAAAGATCCATGTAGTCAAATTGGAGATTCTTCAGGGACTCTTCTAAGCACTTCCGAACCAACTCAGGCCGATGGAAGGTATTCCAAAGCTGTCAAAAATATAGATGTTTAATCTTTGATAACAGCTGTAGAACTATGAGAATTCATGGGGGAGAGATCTTAGCAAATACACAATTTGTTTCTTATGGCTAAGTGCTCACATCTAAGTGCTCACCATGTGTTACTCATGTTAACTCAGGAAGTGTGAGGTTATTCCCAAAGAATACTTGTATGTGGTTTACACTGCAAACAGAGGCAGGTAACATGACCCACAGAATTACCCTTCTCCTTGGCATTCTCGGCTACTCTTCACCAGGTCTGGTAACTTTAGCACACCAATATCATGTTTTGGAAGCATAGTGTTGCTCCCAAAAAAACCATGCAATTTCTCTTGAAAAAAGACATATGCAGTAAACAAGCCTCTTTTAAGATGGGATTTCATTCTTATAATCTCCTAGAACAGTGATGGTGAACCTTTTAGGGAACGAGTGCCCAAACTGAACAGGCTGCTGTCTGTGCCACATAGGGGTGGGCCAAATTATGTGTTGAGGGGAGGGAGGAAGTGCTCTCATTGGGCTGCTGGGCAGAGGGACGGAGTGAACTCTGTGCTGGGGGGAGGGAGGAAGCACTCCCATTGGGCTGCTGGGCTGAGGAGGGGCGGGGCAAACTCTATGCTCAGGCAATGGTGCGTGTGCCGACAGAGAGGGCTCTGAGTGCCTCCTCTAGCATGCATGCCCTAGGTTTGCCACCACTATCTTAGAACCATACTTCCATTAAAAAAAATAATGAGGCATATACTTCCTGCATCTTGTTTCAAGATTACCAAGAATGGCGAAATGGAGCTTGTGGGATATTATGCCTCATGTGCCTTGTCGGGTCCGGGGTATGACACAACCTGAGTTCAATGAATGGAATGTGCCTCTTACATGCTGCTTTATTTTTGGGGGCAGCCCAGTTTATACACCCATCTTTGTTAAAGTTAGTGTCACCATGTCACTTGTTAACATCTCCCCGCCCCCCTTACCAAAGAAAGCAATCCAGATCAATGACTTGATGAAAGTATAACTGGACTTGTTCATCCAAATCCAATTAGCAGAATTTGAACTAAGAAAAAATGTCTAGCTGAGAACAATAATAGATAAGGACAGGATATCAGATATATTTAATCAGGTTTAATACAAAAGCGAAGGTACCATGTTAAAAACTGTGGATTCCCCATGCCCCAATGGCATGGAACGGCCCGCGCAGAGGCCACTTCGGTGAGAACGCTCCTGGCCCGTGGGCTCTGCGGGCAGAGAAATTAAGGGGGGTGGATTAATAATAGGGTTTGATTCACCCAATTATGACCTGACCTACGGCTCTGCCAAGTAAGCAGATCGCTAACTTCTGTTACATATTAGGCAAACACTCATCTCCGAGTTTAGCGTAATCCCTGATGCAAATAGTGGCCATATTTACCCCGGTCTAAGCCCTAGACAATGGTGTTTCCCCTGTCAATGTTTGCCCACGTTAATTAACTTGCCCAAGAGAGATTCCCCATTAATCCGAGTAAATAGGTGATGTGATTTTCTGTCAGATGACGGTTTTTTCCTGCCTTGCCTTCTGATCTATAAATGTAGATACTTTTCCTTCAATAAACCACTGATCTGATCTCGCTCCATATTGCCTCGTATCGTTCCTTGATCAGTCTCCTCCGGGACCTAACGGCCGTCCTAGTGGCCCCGATTCCTACATCTGGTGACCCCGAGACGTGATCTTACCCGTGAGTAAGCGATCACACGGTCCGGTTCTGCGCTTGAACCGCATCCGATCATCCCAGAGGACAGCGCGGCAGCCCGGCCGGTAAACCAGCCGGTCGGGAGGATGGCCCAAGTGGCGAGGCATTACCGAGAGGCTTCCTACAGCTTGCTCCCAACTTTCGCGGCGGCTTGCAGGTTACGGAAAAACGCGTTCCGCTCAGGGTCAGCTGTGAACCCCTGACAGCGCAGAGGCCACCGAGGGCCCGTGGCAACAGTCCACGCTCCGAGCTCTACCCAGAGAATCGTCGCCAGAGCCTATTACCTTGCCCAAAGACGCGTCGACTCGTCCCGAGGAGGAAACTTCGGAGGACCCACGCAGGTAATATGGGGACTTGTACTCAGCAACAAGGTCCGTCCGCTAGCCAAAGAACTCGTGAGGAAGAGTTCAGAATCCTGGCCAGGGTATTTCAGTTGCGTTTTCACAGCCGAGAGCTACCGAGACTTTTGGCGTACCTAAGGGAACACTGCCTGCTTTACCCAGAAGTAGGTACGTTAACCCTTAAGCTTTGGGATCAGATAGGAGACTGCATTCAGCAACCCCCGAAAGCTCCAGGAGGCGTAATTCGCACGTGGAGCAAATGTAGGAAACTCTTAGCGGAGATAGAACCAGTCCGGGTAGAGGCCAAAGAACCCCCAGCGCCAGCCGAACCATCGGCGCCCACGGCGCTCTATCCGTCATTGCAGTTTAGGCAGAGTAGCGTAGGGAGCTTTCCCTCGGTGACAGCTGCAGACGTCACCGACGGAATGCAAGGAATGAGGAGCGCAGGCGCTTCTCTGACAGCTCCAGGTTCCCAAGTTACCAAGAGTGCCCTTCAGCGCACAGTTGAGGAGGAACTCAGGAAGGGGGATTTGCCAGCAGAAGAACTAGCTGAGCTTAGTCAGATTTGTCCAATTCGCATGGAAATGGATGCCCTCACAGGGGCCCAACAGATAGTTCATTCACCAGTCCCGTATAAGCTTCTCATGGCTATACGGAAGGCCATTTCAGAGACAGGGCTTCAGAGTCGGTTTACTAGGGGCACGCTTCAGCAAGTGTGCGAGAACACCATGTTCATCCCGCACGACTGGAAAGCCGTCATGCGGATGATGCTCAACCCTAGCCAGTACTTGATTTGGGACAGCGAGTTTCGCCTTGAGGCTCAGACTAGGGCTGCCAGGATGGGAGGCGCAGTACTTCCTGACCAGTTATATGGTTCAGGTGCCTTCGAATCCATTGATGCACAGATCAACTTGCCACTCGCCACCCTTCAGATGTCAGCCGAGGCTGCCTTTAGGGCTTTCTTCAAGGTTCCAGCAACTGGCAAGGTGGCTAAGAATTACACCACAATTAAGCAGGGAGCCCAGGAGCCCTACATGGACTTCATCAACCGCTTGGAGGAAGCGATCAGTAGGCAGATAGATAATGAGCAAGCCCAACAAGAGCTCATGATGAAGTTAGCCAAGGACAATGCCAATTTAGACTGCCGTAAAATCTTGCAGCCACTGGGCAATCGTCCCGACTTGACTCTCACGGACATGATTAGAGCTTGCGCCAACGTTGGCACAGAATCCTATAAAATGGGTTTGCTAGCGGCAGCGGTGCAAGGGGGTAAGAGACCCAAAAGTAAAAATCAAGGAGCATGTCACAATTGTGGCAAGGTCGGTCACTTCGCTAGGGAGTGCCGATCCAAGGGAGGCGGACAAAATTCCGGCCGTTCCAAGGCTCCAAACACCCTGTGTCCAAAGTGCAAGAAAGGCTACCATTGGGCCAGAAACTGTCCGAGTTCGGGAAACCAGAATGCGGGCATGTCTCTGGCCCCGGTCCAAACAGAGACTTCCCTTATTCAAAGCTCGCCAGAGCTAGACTAGATTCAGGTCACATTCCTAGCACTGCGAGGGCACAGGCCAGCCCCAAGGGTAGTTCAGGGCTAGAATTGACTTGTCAGGCAGACGTTACATGCGACCTGCCAGGCACAGTCTATCTGGTGGACTCCCAGTACATGGGTCCACTGCCCAAGGGCTTTATAGGTTTAGTTTTGCCTCGCAGTGTAGCAGGAGCACGCGGAATTCTTGTAATTCCGGGAGTCATCGACTCCAATTTTTCGGGCATTCTCCAAGTTCAGCTTTGGACGCACTTACCCCAGACAATTCAGAAAGGAGAAACATTAGCGCAACTGATTATGGTTCCTTGTCACTCGCCAGCAGATAGCCAGGGAAGGCTCAGGGACAGCTCAGAGTCCCGGTCAGAGGACCGCTCGAGCGCCAGTGAGGCAGTACAAGGATACCAGGTCTTAGCGACAGTGGAGACCAACATTGAGTGGAAACAGCGCCCAGTTATTGAGGTATTTCTGAATAAAAGATCATTTTCAGGGTTGTTAGATACCGGAGCTGATGTGAGCGTGATAAGCAGAAGCCAGTGGCCGCGGGAGTGGGCCATTGAGCCGGTCTCCGATGTGTGGGGGGTAGGCGGCATTCAGGAAGCGTTTAGGAGCCGGGAGTGGGTGACAGTCACAATTCCAAGGGCTGACGGCACAGCGGTAATTTGGCCGCACATTCTTGACGTGCACATCAACCTTTGGGGGCGAGACATTTTACAGCAGTACGGTGCTACACTTACCTTTGGGTAATGGCATTGCCACTTAAATGGCTCACTGATACGCCGGTCTGGGTAGAACAGTGGCCGGTAGTGGGAGAGAAATTAGTCGCCCTTAAGCAGCTGGTCAAAGAACAGCTAGACGCAGGACATATAGAGCAGTCCACTAGTCCTTGGAATTCGCCTATTTTTGTCATCAAAAAGAAGTCGGGGAAGTGGCGACTCCTCCACGATCTCAGAGAGATCAATAAATGCATACAGCCAATGGGTCCGCTTCAATGCGGCATCCCAAATCCTAATATGATTCCCGAGGGGTGGGAGATCCTAGTTGTAGATCTCAAGGATTGTTTTTATACGATCCCCTTAGACCCCAGGAAAGGTTTGCCTTTACGGTGCCGGTTGTCAACCACAGTGAGCCCACACAGCGTTACGCGTGGAAATTTTTGCCACAGGGCATGCTCAATTCGCCCACCCTGTGCCAAATTTATGTTCACAATGCACTGGACAAGTTTCGAAACCTTCACCCCAAAGCCTTAGTTTGCCATTTCATGGATGATATCTTGGTCGCGGTGCCGCAACTCGGCAGCGAAATGTTTTCAGACCTCCAGGCCAGCCTGGGGGAGAAAGGGTTACTCATTGCCCCGGAGAAAGTGCAGAGAACCGAGCCCTTCTCATACTTGGGTCATCGGCTTCTCCGCTCTTTCGCAGCACCAGTTTTGCCCCAAATCAACTTGAAGGATTCAGTCACCTTGGTGGAATTGCAGCAGGTTTTGGGGAACATTAATTGGGCCAGACCGTATTTCCGATTGGATACGGATCTTCTGAAACCGCTCTTCTCGCTGCTCACATTAGGTAAGCAGCCGGCAGACTGGCTCTCGAGACGGTCAACCAAGTTCTCAGCCAAAGATGGGTGGACAGGATCACTCAGGGGCCATATGCTCCGATCCTGAACTTGTACATCGTTCGGGCAGGATCCATGTTCACCGGAGCTCTAGGAGTAGACTCCGAGAAAGGAGCGAGTATCGTGGAATGGGTGTACTTGCCAAACACCTCTTCCCGAAACATCGTTCCTCCCCAAGAATTGGTCTCCGCGGTGGTCTACCGCGGAAGGCTGAGAGCTAGGGACATCTCAGGGCACGACTTAGCAAAGATCGTGGTCCCGTTCACCAAGGAGCAAATTCAGCAATTGATGCAGCTCGGTGACTCGCTTCCAATTGCTTTGGAAGGATTCACCGGATGCTTGGCATACCACTTGCCAAAAGACCCCAGACTTGTCTCGCTTCAAACGCAGACAGTCAGCTTGTTCGAATTGCTCTCGCTGGTTCCGCTTCAGGGGGCCAGGACAGTTTTCACGGATGGAGGTTGCACATATGGTGTCGTGACTTGGCAGGAAGGCCAGGCTTGGCGCACGCTGTTAACTCTTCCACAGAAGTCCGCGCAGCGGGCAGAGTTGGCAGCGGTGAACCTTGCTTTGCGCACCTTCGCCAAAGAGCGCCTAAACATCATTATTGATAGCCAGTATGTCAGGAATCTGCTTCACAGTCTACCGGGAGCATACATTACTCCCGTGATAGACAAGAATTTGCTTAGTCTGTTTCTCACTGCTCAATTTCATTTGCGAAACCGCACGGAGCCGCTCTATATTGCCCACATCCGAAGTCACCAAGACCTACCGGGTCCGATTTCCGCGGGCAATAGCAGAGCGGATGCGGTGGCAAAGGAAATTCAGCAACGTTCGGTGTTGGGTGTTTTCACTACGCCAATTCAGAGTCATGCATTCTTTCACCAAAATGCCAAAGCGCTTGCCAGACAGTTCAATCTGCCACTCTCTCAAGCCCAAGGCATAGTTCGCTCTTGCCAGCATTGTGCAGGGGCACCGGGGGGGCACCTCGTGGGGGGTCAACCCACGAGGGACAGAGGCTAACCAGGTGTGGCAGATGGATGTCACGCACGTTCCGCAGTTTGGCAGATGGCAGTACATGCACGTTTGCATTGATACCTTTTCTCAATTCGTTTGGGCAACGGCGCAGAAAGGGGAGACTGCTTCCCATGTGGAGCAGCACCTTCTTTCCTGCATCGCGGCAATGGGCAAGCCGCGGCACGTGAAAACCGATAACGCCCCGTCCTACTGCTCTAGGCAGTTGGCCGCCTTCATGGCCACTTGGGACATTAAGCATACCTTTGGCGTTCCCTACAATCCGCAAGGGCAAGCGATTGTGGAACGAGTCAATCGGACGCTCAAGTCCTATGTTGACAAACAAACAGAAAGGGGGGAGCCATCAGCCCTCCCCAAGTCACAGGCTCAGGCACAGCATTGTCTGAATAAGGTATTGTTCACGTACAATCACCTTAATGTTTTTTCGGATTGCACGCTGCAGGAGAAGCACTTCCGCCGTTCGGAAGACCTCCCGCGACCGATGGTCCGATACCGGGTGCCACCGGACCCTTCATGGAGGGGCCCGGCGCCACTCGTAACCTGGGGAAGAGGGTATGCTGCAGTTATGTCTCCTACAGGTGTCGTTTGGATTCCAGCTCGGTGTGTCAAGCCTCACTTGGAACCACATGGCATGGACCCAGGCCGACCCGAGTCCGATCCTGGAGATGGAGGACCTCTCTCTGACTGAGAGGACCCGACGGAAGAAACGGCCACAGATGACAGCACCGAAGATCACCTGGGGGATGGTCAAGGTCCTTTGCAGTGAGGCCAAGGACGTCATCCGGCGCGAGGAGAAGGAGCCAACGCCGGAGAACCTCACGGCTGCAATCTTTGCCTGAATTCATGCCAACACCGTGGCAGTCACCATCATCCTGACCCTCTCCCTACTGGCGGGGGGAGGCGTTCAGGCCGCCTCATTGAAGGCCAACGATTTGATGCCAGGCGGAGACCTCTCTGCCAGGATGCATTACAACATATGGGAAAGGTTGGCGGGTCTCGTCAACCAGTCCGATTTTTGCCTGAAGCAGGACATTGGTTCTGCCTCGATTTTGAGCACCTGCCTCATCCCAGTGTGCCACTCTCCAGGCGCGCACCCCAGGGATGGGGACTGGCTCGTGAAACGAATTTTCAGCCCGTACATCCCAGCGGCTTCTTCAGAATACGCCCGTTGGGAAATGCGGCTCACCATGACTTTGCCGGCTGATGCAGCCACTCTCCACACTCCTCGAGTGGCGGTCAGCCCGAACTCTACCTGTGCTCGAATGACCGGCTGCGCCTCAGCTGGTCAAACCCGGCGCCGCTGCCTCAACGTTGGCAGTGGCAATTGGACTTGTGATAACCCAGTGACACTTGGTTCAATGTATGCTCATGTTACCCTACCATCTGGTTGGTTCTTTACATGTAATCAGTACACTTGGAACTACATTCCCGCAAATGTATCAGATGCTACATGTTGTATCAGTCGTTTAACACTGTTACTCCCTACTAAGGATATGGTCACCCCAAACACAAATGTTACAAATGTTTCAGCACCCATACGACACACTCGCACCACCCAGTTAGACAGCTCATGTGAAAGCAGCTTTAGAGTAATGAGCTCAGCCGAATATCTCTCGTTGGCAGTCAGCATTTTTGGCGTGCCAGGCTTAGCCGTTGGCAACGCTCGAAGGATTGGTCGATTGACTTGCGGACTAGCTAAAGCCATTAACCATACCTCCTCGGCGATAGCGCTGCTCAACCAAGAGCAGGCAGAGCTTCGCCATGCCATACTTGACAATCGAGCGGCTATAGACTATCTCTTATTGCTACATCATCTGGGTTGCGAATCCTTTCATGGTATGTGTTGTTTTAATCTCACTGATAACTCTCGTAAGGTTCAGAGTCAGCTCACAGACCTCCACACCATAGTCGAGGGCATCAGGGAGGGTTCTGCATGGGGAACTTGGCTGAGTTCATTGTGGAACTGGATGTGGTCATGGATCCCGTGGGGATGGCTTCAGACGGTGCTCAAAGTGATTGTGGGGGTGATTATACTAGGCATAGCAGTATGCTGCTTCGCGCAATGTATTCCCTCACTAATATCAAGGTGCCGCTCCCGGAGAAAACCCCGAAGCACCATTCCCGCTCAACAGCTGATGCCCCTCTTGCGCAGAGTCGCCGGTCAGGCTCTTAAGTAAAACAAAAAGGGGAGATGTGGATTCCCCATGCCCCAATGGCATGGAACAGCCCGCGCAGATGCCACTTCGGTGAGAACGCTCCTGGCCCGTGGGCTCTGCGGGCAGAGAAATTAAGGGGGGTGGATTAATAATAGGGTTTGATTCACCCAATTATGACCTGACCTACGGCTCTGCCAAGTAAGCAGATCGCTAACTTCTGTTACATATTAGGCAAACACTCATCTCCGAGTTTAGCGTAATCCCTGGTGCAAATAGTGGCCATATTTACCCCGGTCTAAGCCCTTGACAATGGTGTTTCCCCTGTCAATGTTTGCCCACGTTAATTAACTTGCCCAAGAGAGATTCCCCATTAACCCGAGTAAATAGGTGATGTGATTTTCTGTCAGATGATGGTTTTTCCCTGCCTTGCCTTCTGATCTATAAATGTAGATACTTTTCCTTCAATAAACCACTGATCTGATCTCGCTCCATATTGCCTCGTATCGTTCCTTGATCAGTCTCCTCCGGGACCTAACGGCCGTCCTAGCGGCCCCGATTCCTATAAAAAACCTTTCTGTTAATGGCCATAAGGCTATTGTGAATTTACACCTGTGTAAGTGTACATATTTACATCTGTGGGTTCTCATGATACTGACTCTGCTGGCCAGAAAATTCTGGTATTCATTGTTGGAAAATAACTTTTCCAAGCTCTGCACCTGAATATCTGAGCATCTTGTTGATCAAAAGTCAAAAGGACATCTAGAAGAGGTTACCTTTCCTGTGTAGAAAATGTCTTCCCTTTTTACTGTTCCATCTGCAATCTTCTGACGAACGGCTCGTCCAACCTGGTCTTCAGTGCCATATATATATGCACCATCAATGTGACGAAAGCCAACTTCTATTGCTGTCTTGGTAGCTTCCTCACACTGACTTTTTTGATTCTGCCATTTTAAAAGGTAAGAATTAGACCACCAGGCTTTAAAAAAACAACAACAAACTAGTTGCTTTGTGTATTACTTTGTGGGAGGCAATAACTGTGGCAGCCAGTATTCTCTAGCTCTGCAGACAATTGTAAAAATATTTTAAATAAATAAACAATAAATAAATAAATCATGATTCCTCACATAGCTCAAGGGACATTACGTAAGAATGTTGTGAATGAGATTGTTTTTGTGTCTACACACAAATATGTGTATGTTTTTAGGGCCACTTATGTTCAGCTATAATAATTGCATGCCGTCAAGTCAATTCTGTCTCATGGCGACCCTTTTCAGGATTTTCTAGGCAGAGACTATACAGAAGTAGTTTAACATGCCTTTCTCCTAGGGTTGTCCAGGGACTGTAGATATTGTACATAACTACATAGGCAAGCTTTTCTCCAAAAGGCACAGTGGAGAACTGAATGTTGGACTCAGCAGTCATCCTAAACCACAGAGCTGTACCCAGTTTGATGTGATAGACTAGAATTCAGGAGATGTGGTTTCTATTCTCCACTACACAATAGAAACACAACGAGGCATTAAAACTGGTAAAATGACTCCTTAAACATCCCACTTGCCTTGAAAGCCCTATTAGGGTTACTAGAGGTCAGTTCCATCTTTATCACACATAACAAGATATGTTCAACACTGCCAATTGCAACCTTCTGTGATCAACCCTTAGCAGTACTCATTGAGCCAAATGCATAGAGCTTTCAGAGTGTGCTGAATCAGGATAAAAACCAGAGTTGTTTAGGTGTCACACTACTAGCCAGTTATATTTTCCAATAGAAAATATACCCAGTTTCACCAGATTCGAGACCCATCTGTACCATCCATCATCTACTCCAGGGGTCGGCAACCTAAGGCCCGTGGGGCCAAAACATCAGACCCCCGCCCTTGCTCCAACTGCTGCTACCACCACCGCTGCACTGGATGTGTTTATGGCTGTTGTAAACGTGTTTACTACAGCTGTGAATGTGTTTATGGCAGCATTTATGTTGGGGGTGGGGACCACCAATCTGGCCCCCTCAACTGTCTGAGGGAGCATGACCCAGCCACTGACTTAGAAAGGTTGCCGACCTCTGATCTACCCAGTGCGCTATCTTTCTCTTATCCTGGCCCGATAAGGTTCTTTTTCATGGTAATCTTTCTTCTTCTAAGTACTCACTCCACCCAGTTGCCACCCTTGTTATCAATCTACTTTCACCTGCTTGAATTAGTTCCACACAGTGAACAAGAACATAAGAACAGCCTTGCTGGAACAGGCCACAGCCCATCCAGTCCAGCATTCTGTCTCACACAGTGGCTCACCATTTCCTTCAGGGTATTCCCAAGCAGATGCCTTCACCTGCTTACGATTCCCTGGAAATGATATTGAGAGATATCCTGCCTATCTCTCCAACCCCGAGGTTGTCCTTAAGTATTCATAATTATAGCCATTGATACTCTTGTCCTCCTTGAACTTGTCTAATCCTTTCTTAAAGCTGTCAAGACTGACAGCTGTCACCACTTCTTCTGGCAGGGAGTTCCATAGACCAGTAATCCTCTGGGTGAAAAAGTACTTTCTCTTATTTGTTTGAGAACTAGTACCCAAAAGTTTCATGGAGTGTCCCCTAGTTCTACTGTTATGTGATAGGGAAAACAGTTTTTCCTTATCTACTTTGTCCACACCGTGCATGATTTTATAAACTTCAATCAGGTCACCTCTTAGACGCTGTCGTTCAAGAGTGAAGAGGCCCAACCGTTGCAGCCTCAGATGGTAAGGAAGGTGTTCCAGTCCCCTAATCCTTCTGGTTGCCCTCCTCTGCACTTTTTCCAGCTCCATAATATCCTTCTGGAGGTATGGCGACCAGAACTGTACACAGTATTCCAGATGGGGCCTCACCATAGATTTATAAAGAGGCAAAATGACCCTTGCTGACTTATTTTCTATACCCTTCCTAATGATCCCTAGCATTGAGTTTGCTTTTTTCACTGCTGAGGCACACTGGGTTGACACCTTCATTGAGTTGTCCACCAGGACACCAAGGTCCCTTTCCTGGTTTGTCGCAGAGAGTTCAGACCCCATCAGTTTATAAATGGAATTGGGGTTCTTTGCCCCAACATGCATCACTCTGCACTTACTAATGTTGAAACTCATTTGCCACTGTTTTGCCCACTCCCCCAGTGTCGAGAGATCCCTCTGGAGCTCCTCACAATCTCTCACAGTTTTCACTACCCTGTATAATTTAGTGTCGTCAGCAAATTTGGCTACCTTGCTTTTTACGATGAATATAGAATGCCTCTCTTTGTAAGAGGAAACGCTCAATATCTCTGATTAGATGTTTGTTAGGTACAAAGGTTTCCAGTATGACTACCTTGATGTCTCTTAGTGCGTGCTTTTTATCAAGGAAGTGGTTGACGAGAGGAGCAGAGACAATTCGGATTCTAATGCGTGAAAGGTGTTCGCCTAGGCGTATCTTGAGGGGTCGCCTGGATTGTCCTACATTGTCCCGCATCCTTATCGCCCATTTTCTAGAGACCCGTTCTGACAATCAACCACCTACAGACTTTCTGCTAGATCTCATAGACACATGTTTTGAAAATAATTTTTTCAGGTTCGAAAATCCGTATTTTTTGCAGACACAAGGAGTCTCCATGGGCTCAAACTTTGCCCCATCTGTAGCCAATATTTTTATGTGTGACTTTGATATTACTTTCATCCTAGATCCCCGGGCCAATCCATTTTTTACTAATATCATTTGTTATAAAAGATATATAGATGATTTGTTTTTTATTTTCAGAGATTCCACATGTGTAGATAACTTCTGTACTTGGATTAACAGTCAACACAGACAATTGAAATTTACTCACAACATGAGTCCTACATCTCTCCCGTTTTTAGATCTTACTATATATATTGAGAACAACCGGATACAAACAAAATTATACCACAAGCCAACAGACCGGTTTGCATATCTGCAATATAAATCTTTTCATCCACACCATCTAAAAGCAAACATACCGTATAGCCTACTTCTCAGAGCTAAAAGAAATTCGTCTAAGAATCAAGATTATATTGCAGCTGCCAGAGATATTTCGACCACTCTAGCCAGAAGAGGATATCCAGATAATATCATTCACAATGCTCGAATCAAGGCTGACTCACGTGCCAGAAGCACTCTTTTCAGAACTAACACAGAGTCTACACGAGCACAACAAGGGCTATTCTGGTCATTAGACTACACTCCGTTGGCAAATCGTATCAAACATATTATATTAAGACATTGGCACATACTGGATACCATACCTGGCTGCCAGCAGCGACCAACTATAGGATTCAGGAAAACACAGACCATCGCCAGTCTTCTCTCGCGAGCCGACATTTCCCCACCGAGTAGCATACCGTCCATCTTCGTACATGGACACTTCGCTTATGGACACTGCAAATTTTGCGGCCACATGTGGCTCACCAAAAGTGTCAAAATACCATCTAGTAACTTTACTCTTGAGCTCACCACGTTCTCAAATTGCAACTCCAAGGATACCGTCTACATGATAATTTGCCCATGTCAGTTAGCTTACGTAGGACAATCCAGGCGACCCCTCAAGATACGCCTAGGCGAACACCTTTCACGCATTAGAAACCGAATTGTCTCTGCTCCTCTCGTCAACCACTTCCTTGATAAAAAGCACGCACTAAGAGACATCAAGGTAGTCATACTGGAAACAAATACCTTGCTTTTTACTCCTACCTCTAGATCATTTATGAAGAGGTTGAAAAGCAGGGGTCCCAGTACTGAACCTTGGGGGACCCCACTCTTTACTTCCCTCCACTTGGAGAAGTGTCCATTTAGTGCTACCCTCTGTTTCCTGTCCCTTAGCCAGTTGCTGATCCAGGACAAGACCTGTCCCTTTATTCCATGACTGGTAAGTTTATTCAAGAGCCTTTGGTGTGGGACCTTGTCAAAAGCCTTCTGAAAGTCCAGATAAACAATGTCAACTGGATCCCCCTTATCCACATGCTTGTTGACACTCTCAAAAAATTCCAACAGATTAGTGAGGCATGAAGTTGAACAAACATACAGTATTTGTTTTTACTGGTACATTGGTACCTCGCTAAAAGAGCATAATGCATTCCATGGGATTGCTCTTTAAGCGAGTTTGCTCTTTAAGCTGCAAGAAACCTTTGAACCTAATTGTGACTTCTCTGTGTGTGTGTGTTTATGAACCCTGATTTAGTTGTTAAGTGAGTTTTTGGTTAAGCAAGGTGACCATTCAGAGAAAATTCTGCTGTTTGAGTTAGTCTCTAAGCGAGGCACGCTTTATGTGAGGTTTTACTGTATTACAAAAGTTGAAAGCTATATCTACCACCTGCCAACTCACTCATGGTCCTGCCAATAGGGAAAAGTGGCCATCTTTGATGGTAAATGTTGTAGAGCCAAGGACATCTTACACTCGGTGTGTTTCTCTGCTCCTACTTTGTCAGCTTGGGATAGATCAAGTGTTGGATGGATGCCAGAATTAGGTGCTTTACTGTGTCTCAAACGGGCTGCGGTAGCTTATGGTGAGGACACTGAGCTTGATGACTGGAAAGTTGGCAGGTTAGCAAGTTCAAGACCTGAGTGTTGTGCAATGAAGTGAGCTCCTGTTATCTGTCCCAGCTCCTGCCAACCTAGCAGTTTGAAAGCAAGAAATTGCAGGTAGATAAATAGGTACAGCTTCAGTGGGAAAGTAACAATGTTCTGTGTACTCTGGTGTCTATTCATGGCTGCCACATGACCATGGAAACATTGGCAAATGCAGACAGCGCTGGCTCTTTGACTGTAAACAGAGATGAGCACTGAACCCTAGAGTCAGATATTACTGGCTTTCGAGCAATCGTTACCTT
Source organism: Bradypodion ventrale (assembly GCA_035047345.1). Taxonomy (NCBI): domain Eukaryota; kingdom Metazoa; phylum Chordata; class Lepidosauria; order Squamata; family Chamaeleonidae; genus Bradypodion; species Bradypodion ventrale. The sequence goes on from JAWDJE010000005.1 coordinate 239,028,450, forward strand.
TAATGACTATGTTGCAACTCTTGTAGTAATAAAGAGATTCCTGGTGCTACAACCTCTCCTAGAGCAAGTATGGAGAGTACCAGCAATGTTAATACGGGCCTACTTTCAGAGTACATGGTTACGCTGGGCACAAGACCTGTGGACATATGGACTCACCTGGACTGCAGATGTGAGGCCAGTGGACTTAATTGTGAACCTGAGAAATGGCCTGCCTATGGAATGGCAAATCTTTGTTTGTTTCATAAACAGCCTTGAATTAATGTTTCCTTTTGGCAGGAGCTGGGACAGACAACAGGAGCTCACTTCGTTGCGCAACACTCAGATCTTGAACTTGCTAACCTGCCAACTTTCCAGTCATCAAGCTCAGTGTTTTCACCATAAGCCACCACAGCCCGTTTGAGTCACAGTAAAGCACCTAATTCTGGTATCCATCCAACACTTGATCTATCCCAAGCTGAGGATTTTTCCAGCCTGGACTTTTGCACAATGGAATGAGCAGAAAGAGACACAGAATTGCTAAGGTAACAAGGCTCTCATAATGCTGAAGACAAAGGAACATTATGGACAGGCTAAAGGTTGGATACTTTCAATGGTGCAAGGCCCAGAGTGTACCTTGATAAGATGCTATGATCATATCATATGCTGTAAGACACAGATGGTTTTAGCCTCTGGGAATAAAAAAGCAGGGCGTATTTTGCACTTGGAATTTTCCCATCGATCAATACAGAACTGAATGCTGCTTGAGAGAAGAGACTTAGATAGACACTCATGCCCACTCACATGCTTCTCAGCTCGTTTTTTTATTTTTATTTATTTATTCTATTTATTCTTAAATTTATATACCGCCCTCTCGGCCGAGGCCAACTCAGGGCGGTTGACAATCCCAGATAAAAACAGGTTAAAAATTATTTAAAACTACCCACCCCCTAAAAAGGGTGCAGGGACTGAAGGAACCATGGGGAAAGAATTCTCTTCTTCTTCTTCTTCTTCTCTTCTATATCAGCCACCCAATGGAGGTCATCCTTCCACCTGCACCCCACACTTGGCCCGCCAGCCAGGTTTTAAGTTCTTTTCTGAAAGGTAGCAATTCCGTCCAGAGACGTAGTTCTGTTGGCAGGAGGTTCCAGAGGGCCGGCACAGACATGGAGAACTAAGGCTCTCCTCCTTGTGCCAGAGATGTGAGCCCCTGTGGCTGATGGGACAATTAGAGAACCCCTCTGGTCCGCTCTGGTTGGACGAACAGACGTCCTCAGGGCGATGCGGTCTCTTAGGTATCCTGGCGCACTACCATATAGGGCTTTAAAGGTCAAAACCAGCACCTTGAATTGCACCCGGAGACAAACTGCATGTAATTTTCTCATGGAATTTTAGGCTTGCAAATTTTAACTGTTCTGTGCCCTTGAGGCTTAGTTTGCTGTGACAATGGGGTAGATTACTCCTTCTGGAAGACTTTACATCTATCTTACTGCCTTATTTATTACTTACACACATAGGCACACCCACACCCACTAGTGAGTTCACTACATTTTACATTTTCCTTCTGATTTTTCCCATCTGGATTCTCCTGGTCAATTCTGCTGCACATTTCCCTGAGTCTTCAGGAATCTGTTCCTTGGAATTTATTATTATTATTATTATTATTATTATTATTATTATTATTATTATTATTATTATTATTATTATTATTATTAATGTTCACATTTATATGCCGCCCACTCGACTACGCGACTCAGGGCGGTTAAAAAAATGCAAATCATAACAGTGAATAAATCACATAACAGTAAATGATGAAAGTCAATGGCTGAGACCATGTTTCAGCTTTACACATTTCCTAAGGTTGAAGTACTTTCAGGAATCCTGGGACAACAGGAATAAAGCTTACCAGTTTTCTTTCTCAGTCTTTAGGCCAAAGACTGCTTCAACTAGAGGGTTGGTGGAAGATTAGGGGCAAACCTTGTGTTTTATTAAAAGGCTGATTGTGGTTAACTTTGCACAACTGTAATTTCATTGATACTTTTCTTACAATTGCATTGTAATTCATTTATTTTTCTTGTGATTTCTTTTATTCTGTGCCTTCATTTCATAGATTTTAATCCTTATTTATCTTCTGTAATTTAAATAAACTTTTCTATTAATTGTAACTGAAATAGCCTAGTTTCATCTCTGGTTAAGCTTTGGGGCAAAAAGGATCCACATTTTCAAGCAACACATGCTTGTTTAAAGCCACCAGTGTTATAACTATTACTGTAAAAACCAGTAGATAAATAGGTACTGCTTTGGGGGGAAAGGTAACATGTTTTGTGTGCTTCGGTGTATAGTCATACCTGCCACACGGCCATGGAAAGTCTACAGATGCAGATAGTGCTCGATCTTTGGTAGACACGACTGGCTTTCAAGCAAGGGAGACCTTGCATGCACAGTCTGTACCACAGTCCCCGAGCCCTCCTGTTACCTGCCCTCCCACACCTTCCTCAGCATGGCGCCTAGGTAGTTAGCTAGCCCACAGCACAGTTTCCCTCTGGAAAGGTAAAGGTCACCTCTGAAATAGTGAAAATCAAAACTACTTACAAGATTTGCACAGTAGGTGCCAAATCCAAGCGCTGGGATTTTGTGGCCATCATTCAAGGTCAGTCTGCAGTCTTTGGTAAGAGCCATGTCTGTAAAAGTGCTGACGATTCAGGCGTTGACAAAATGCAGAAGTTTAAAATGGCTCTCTCTCCTCGGGTGCAGCTTCACTCCCAAGAGAGCCAAATACTCCAATGAAGAAAACAGGTGCGTGTCTCCAATAGGTATTGAAGAGTGTCAGCACTATGCTGTATTATGAGTGCTCAACATATTTTTCAATTATCCGGAAAGAACCAATCAGTGATTGTTATTTCCCTACCTACCTGATGACATCACAAAGTAAATGTCACAAACTGTTAAGTTCCAGGCACTCTCTCTCTCTCTCTCTCACCTGCGAGGAGGTGACTGTGTTAGTTGTATTGTTCTCATGGTTAGAGATGCTGGTTAGTTTTGTTAATAAATAATTTAATGAAAAAGGAACTAAAGACTTCTGAGCATTATTGATGCTGCAGTACTTCAGAGTCAGGTATTTGGAAATACCTTAACAAAGAGGCATGGCCAGATTCGAAGGAGGGGAAAAGGGAGGTCCACTGAAAATCATGTTGTGGAAAGCTGATTGAAATTGGTCCAAGTTAAATTCTCCTTAGTTATTCTTACAGCAGAAGCAGGTTGGCACACGGGGCACTGTCGCTCCCTGGCACTGGCTATCCACACCCAGCCAGGTATCTCTGACCTGGCACTCTTTCTCCAGAGTACATGTAAATACTTGCCTGTTTGTCTGCCTTTCTCTCTATGTGGAAAGGTCAGTTCCTGCAGGTGTTTCCAGGCAACGCCTTCTGCACCAAGCTCTGCCGATCACCCCCCCCACCTTTACCTGTTATTACCTTCTGCCCTGCCAGATACAATGGGAATTACCTAAGTCAACATTAAATATTGGAATGGAACAGCCAGTGGAATGGAACAGCCAGTGGGAAGGTAATAGCATTCCATGCGCTCCGGTGTCTAGCCATGCCTGCCACATGGCTGAAAGGGTTAAATTGCTATAAAATTTGTGGAAGCATAAAACTTGTAGGAGAACGAAAATTCCCTTGCCTAAACTGGCATCTGCTTAAACCTGTCTAAAAGGGAAATGTTATATTATACCATGTCTCATGCCTGGCTTACTGCGTATCGCTTCATATATTGCCTTCTGTTGAAGTTGTCAACGCAGGTATTTCTGCTTACATTATCAGAGGTAATGCTACACCTGTCTGAAATTAAAGGTCAAATATTGAAGATGAAATTAAAGTGCTTTGGACATCAAATGAGAAGAGAGGATTCACTTGAGAAAGCCTAAATGCTGGGAAAGGTCAAGGGCAAAAGAAGTCGGGGGCGGCAGAGAATGAGGTGGCTAGATGTCACTGTTGATGCATTGGGCACAAAGCTGGGTGGCGTGAGGAGGATGGTGGAGGAGAGGGGTGCCTGGCGTGCGGTGGTCCATGGTGTCGCAAAAGGTCGGAATTGAGTGTGCGACTGAACAACAACAAATTCTAGGCCGTTCTGCCTTGCTCCGTTTCCTCTGTCTTGCTTCAGAGACATCCTGTAGCTTGTGGTTTAGCTATATCCTATAAACTGATATCCATAATCGTGTTCACAGTTGTAATAAAGGAGCCATGCTGTCTGCATGATTAGATCTGCAGAAAGATACAGTATAGCCAATAAAATGATTATGGTATGTAGGCCAACTAGGTCAACTGTTGATTAGTTGCCAAGCTTTTGTTTCTGTATTTTGCTTGCTAAACCAATCAGAATAGGTGATGAAATATGTGGGAGGGTGGAAGCCCAAAAAGAGTATAAAAGGGTGATTTGTCATGTACTGTATCTAGGTAGGTTGCTCAGCTTTTGGAAATGATTCCACCGAGATGAGACCCTGCTAGCACAGAATAAAACTTGTGCTGTCCAGTGGTCCACTTTTTTGCCACAGAAATGTCTGCAGACACCAAGTAAAATCTATTTAGCTATAAACGGAGGTTATTGGCTTTCGAGCAAGGCCGGCCTTTACCTTTACTATACCCGAAGAGATTTGGAAGGTACAAAGGACTTCAGATATGAAACAGAAGATACCTAGGCCTTTTCCTGCTGTCTCTGACTTAACCCACTGCTCTCTTGCCCTGCTAATATTTTTATTCTTTAAATTGCCTTGTCGAACTCTGAAAACACTGCTGTAGTTTAGGATTTATGTCTTTATGTGCATCAGCAGAGAATCCACCAAGTACAAATCTTACAATTCCACACAAGGCAGCTGTGGCAGTTAAAGTGTTGTGATGCTCCAGTGCACAGAGTAGATACGTGATTTCACTTGCAGCAGCTCCCAAGAGACTTCGACTCAAGACTTCATGCACTAGTGTTTATTTCGACGACCTTAGAACATGCTTGTCCTAGACACATCCTAACCCTTCCACCACCTCCTCCTTAACTTATTACTTCCAGCAATACTGCTAGTTTTTGATAAGTTATTTAGTACTACCACTTCAGCATTCACAACTTCTCAAACAATGTTTATTTTATTTTGTCATTTTAAAATAGGGCTTTGTTTAGATAATTACCATTTTGAAAGTGAAGGCAAGCACTCCCACTAATTTACATGTCACCCTAATCCATTCCAGTGCTGAAGTCTACAGCTACAACCAGGTTATAGCAAAAGATCTTCCTTTTGGTCAAGTTACCCTCACTCTGCTGGTTCCAGAGTTTTAGTAAGTAGTTTGGAACATGGTTTGAAAGGTCCCACAAGCCATGATAGAGGAGTGTTGTGAGCAACATATTCCTGCAGCTCTTCCATGTATTCTTGAGCCTTCTCCAATGTTTGATAACTGTGGGCCAGGAGAGCGCTGGGGATCTCCCAAAACGAGCCAGCTGTCATGAAAGAAGCATGGAGTTCCCTGGTGCTTTGATGGACTTGCTGTACTTTCTCCTGCAGGCTGGATGGGAATCCTTGCATGGAGGAAATCAGTGTCTGACAAGTGGCCTGCAGCTGTCGGATCATGTTCTGGAACGTATTCAGGGTCTGGACTTCTACTTGCTGAAATAAAATAAAAACATAATTGTATATGATGCAGTAAGGCAAACCAGGGACTGCAGTAGCTTAGTGGTTAAGAAGCTGAACTTAATGGCTAGAATGTCGGCAGGTCAGTAGTTCGAGACCTGAGTGCTGCACAACAGATTGAGTACCCATTGTCTGTCCCAGCTCCTGCCAACCTAACAATTCGAAAGCAAGGAATTGCAAGTAGATAAATAGGTACCACTTCAGCGGGAGGGTAAACAACGTTCTGTGCACCCCAGTGTCTAGTCATGTCTACTACATGTCCACGGAAACATCTGCAGATGCAGACAGCACTGGCTCTTTGGCTATAAACAAATAAAATGGTTTGCCCATTTGGAGAGAATGTCTTGGAATTTCATACCATACAAGGCATGTGTGGAAAGAGAAGGACAAAAACCATGAGGCAAACTCAGAGGAAGGTGGAGAGATGACATCAAAGATACAGATGAAACTCGGAAAATTTGAATATCGTGCAAATGTTCGTTCATTTCACTTAAAATGTGAAACAAATATATGAGATAGACTCACTACATGCAAAGCAAGAGATGTCATGCCTTAATTTGTTATAATTGTGGTGATCATGGCGTACAGCGTACATGAGATTATGTGATGATTATGGGGTACATGAGATTGGGGGGTTGGGGTTTTCATAAACTGTAATCCATAAGCATCAATATTATAACAAAGTAAGGCTTGAACTACCGGTATCTCGCTTTGCATATAATCTCATATATTTGTTTCACCTTTTAACTTGCATTACTGAACTGAATGAACATTTGCACGATATTCTAATCCTCCGAGTTTCACCTGTATATTACAAGAATACCAAATAACACTGGTGGAGGATGCTAGAAGAGCCAGAACAAGAACCTTATCTCTCCCTCAACATCTGAAGGGGTAAAAGAGGAAGCAAATTATGTGTTTCTTATCCAAGGCAAGTCAAAGCGCCTGAGTTATCTTACTCTTCAACAGAGAAGACCAATCTATGGCCCTGTAGGAATTTGGGACCCTTGACTCCCATAATCTCCTCCCCATAGCCTTGCTGGCTTGGGCATCTGGGATATGAGGTCCAAAACATCTGGACTGCCAAAGGATCTCCACCCGGCTTATTCAGGCTCTTGGCTTACCACGCAAAGACATGCTTCGACTTTCCCATCCTTTGCTTTGCAGTGCATCTTGCTCCATTCCAGCATCATCTGGCGAAGCTTTCCTTGACCCTTGGTCAATGTCTGTCCTGCTTCATTTGTCATGTATTCAATCTGAAAGGGGAAGAGGAAGCCATAAAGCTCTGGTGGTTAAACTGTTGTACTGCAGCCAAAATATTGTGTGCCTAATCTGGGTAAAAACCAACATAGAGTTGTTTAGGTGTCACACAACGACCCAGTTCTATTTTGCAATAGAAAACACTGTATACCCAGCTTCACTAGATTAGAGACCCATCTGTACCAGTGCATTATCCTTCTCTTATCTTGGCCTGATAAGGTTTTTTTCCATGTTCCTCTTTCTTCCTCAAAGTACAGTAAAACCCCGGGTTACGACGGAGGTATGTTCCAACAGCCTCCGTCGTAACCCAAAAAAATTATAAACCGAAACATCCATAGGGATGCATTGAAAAATTAAAAACGGGCCTGAATTTATCGTTGTAAACAAAAAAAAAATACATTACAAATTTGTAAACTGGGACGGCATTTCTATAGGATTTGCCATTGCAAACTGCAGCAAACTTAAACCGAGGTGGTTGTAATCCGGGGTTTTACTGTACTCACTCCACCCACTTACACCCTTGTTATCAATCTACTTTCACCTGCTTGGATTAGTTCCACACAGTGGAGTTGAACAAACATATTTGCTTTTAGCAGTATTACAACAATTGAAAGCTATATCTACAACCTGCCAACTCGCTCATGATCCAGCCATTAGGCAGAGCAAAACTCCCCAGAAATAGGGTAAAGTGGCCATCTTTGATGGTAAATGTTGTAGAGCCAAGGTCATCTTATGCTCTTTGTGTCTCTCTGCTCTTCCTTTGTCAGCTTGGGATAGATCAAGTGTTGGATGGACCCCAGAACTAGCTGCTTTTACTGTGTCTCAAAGTGAGCAAACAAATGAATTAACATCTAAAGAGAGGAGCCTTAGTCAAAGTCTCTCCTGTTTCATTTGTCATGTATTCAATCTGAAAGGGAAAGGAGAAGACATAGAGACCTGGAGGCCCAGGGGTTAAACTGCTGTACTGCAGCCAAAATATTGTGACTGCAATCATTATGGGAACAAGGTTGACTAAGCCTTACATCCTTCTGAAGTCAGTAAAATAAGTACCCACCATGGGGAACACAGAAAGAGCTTCCTCAAAGATTGTGGTATTTTTGAACCACAATCAGGCATACCCTGGTAACGGCAACTTCGTGTTGCCCGCAAATCTTTCTCATACTAGTTCAGATGAAATGAACTGCAGAATGAACTCAGCAAAATGTACCTTCATTTTGGCAGTTTCACGTCTGACATAGACACGAAAGTAGTAGTAGTATCCAGCATGTTAGGGGTTAAATGCTATTTACCTTGTGAACCTTGATTTGTCACCTACCTATTTTCAATACAGATTACCCTAACCATAAAATTATCTACGGTATCAAGACGTATATCTTCCAAACAGTATAAGGTTTAATGTTGTAATGCTTTGAATATATTTCATTCCACTTACATCCAATGTTCAGGCTATAAATGTAGTTGTTTTTGTAGCTGATTTTTTTATGCAGATGATTATCTAATGACCATGTACTCTTTTCTGGCTTATGGTGACACTTTTCAGGATTTTCTAGATACACAATACATATGAGTGGTTTATCATTCCCTTCTTCTGGGGGACATCCTGGAACTGATCAATTTGCCCATGACTACAAAAGTGGCTCTGCTCCTGGGTGGCACATTAGGGAATTGAACTCACAACCTTTGACTCTGCAGCTCAATATCAAACTCACTGAGTGTTGAGTCTGAGCATTAATTGCAACGCAACAGCAGATCGGTGGTTAACCAACAAGTCATTTATTACAGTTTATTTCGGACTGGGGAAAACAGGGACTTATATACAGACAGAGCGGCAGTTACAGTGATACATTTGCCCGGACCTTTACTTAACATGGGAAACCTGTGTAAACCAATCAAAGGACATTGTGAACATATGAATAAGGCACCTTACAGAAAGGGGCATGAATACCGCAAAGATTTAATGGTGCATGCAACTTAAGCAAAATACGTTACTAATGTTTGGACACAACATCCCTCCCCCCTAATGGGAAACCCACTCTCCATACCTTTGACGTGGACCACAAGTCCGTTTAGGGTGCCCAACATTGGTGGGGCTTAGGGCAATGGGTATGGGACGACCAGGGTCTATGGAAGTGTCGGTGGACTCTCTGGTTGACCTAGGCAAGCTAGGTTTTTCAAAACATTAGCAGGAAGTTATATTGGAAGGGGATTCATTAAACGGAAACCTTGGCAAGCACCCCCAACTCAAAACTACTGCTGGGTCTGCCAACTCCTGTGATGGGGGCACCCTGTCGTTTGAATATAAATTAGGTGGGGTTGCTCCATAGTATTATCACTTGTCTGTGCTAGAATTGTACCCCTAGAGCGAGGGACCATCTCTACCGCAGAGTCGGCAGTGTTTGACTCAGGCAGGCTGCCAGGGGAGTGATTAGCGCTAGCAATGGGCTCAGCGGTAAACTGAAAATGAGGTGGGGGTTGACTGAGCAGATCTGGATTGAAATCGGGGAGGTCCGTCTCCCCCAGGGCAGGATCACTTCATGGCGACTCAAGCTCGGCTGAGTCTGAAAGAACGTTTTGCTCTGCTACACGGGGACGCATCTGGTCTGCATATCTCCTCTAAATTAACCCATTGTCCAGGAGTACTTTATAAGATACTGGTCCTGTCTGACATTGGCCTTGAGAGAAGGAAGGGAAGGAACTACTGTATTCTCCATTATCTCAGCATACAGGATGTGTAATAATGGGCTCAAACTAAAGAAAGCTAGATAAAGGCTGAATATCAAGAAAAGCTTCTTAATGGTTAGAGCATTACTTGACAGTGGAACCAGCTGCCTCAAGAGGTGGTGAGCACTCCAACACTGGCTGCATTGAAGAGAGAATTGGATAACCATTTGTCAGATCTGCATTGATTTGGATTCTTGCATTGAGCATGGGGTTGGACTCGATGACCTAAAAGGTCCCTTCTAACTCAGTGATTCTATGAAACCATTTTAATCGCCAGAGTGTTCTGGCTTGGAGGCAAAGTTCTTACCAGGCGAATCGTTTCTTCCAGGTGGAGGAGAGAATCCTGGATCTGCTGTCCGGCTTGTTTCATCTTGGCTACGGAATGCCGGTAAGCCCTCTGGCGGAGTTTGACTGACAAGGAGCCTAAGCGCACCAGATATGCCGCTCGCTCGCTGTGCTGCACGGGAACCAGATCACCCTTCTTGGCTGTAGCTACAAGTTCATCTAAGGACAGAGAACCACAGCAAGTTATCAGAGATCAGCAGAGGGCAGCCTTGTGCCTTAGACCAGTGATGGCGAACCTTTTAGAGACAGAATGCCCAAACTCCAACCCAAAACCCAATTAGTTACCGCAAAGTGCCAACACAGCAACAGGGGAGGAAGGAAATGCTCTCATTAGGCAGATTGGTAGGGAGATCTCTGTGCTGGGAGGAGGGAGGAAACACTCCCATTGGGCTGCTGGGCAGGGGGGTGGGCAAATTCTGTGCTGGGATGACTGCATGGGTGCCCACAGAGAGGGTGGCGAGTGCCACCTCTGGCACCATGTTATAGGTTCACCACCACTGCCTTAGACTTTATTGATACAATGTGGATTAAACCAGGGTCCTTTAAGCTTTTCTTCTTAGTATTGTGTCAATAGACAATAGAGCAGTGTTTCCCATTGTGGGGCCCAGTCCCCACAGGGGAATTTCAATTCCCAGAAGTCAGTACATTGGCTGATCAGTGCCTTGGGAATTGACTTAGACTTCTGGGAATTGAAGTCCAAAAACCAAAGGTCCTAGGGTAAGGTGTCTCTCTCTCTTTTTACTACATATCTCAGAATCTTCCAGTCGTGCAAAGGGGGAACTGAAATGACATATCATCAATTAATAATAATTGCATGCTGTCAAGTCAGTTCCACCTTATGGAGATCCACTGAGCTATCCAGCCAGCTGATTTATGATTAGGTGACACAAATACAGTCTCATTTTGTATTTGAATTGCTTTTTATCTTAGTCATCAAGCTTTCCAAAAGATCTTAAGGGGCAAGTCAAATAGAATGCACAGTTTACAACAAGCAGGATGATTTCTCTATACAGAAGTCCATAGTTTGGTGAAAGTTTAAGTACATTTTTTTGAAAGACTGTACATGCCACATCCATTAGGTGACCATCACCCGAAAGAGGAAAGACAAGCAGGTGCAAAGCTTTTCATATTTAGCAGCACATTTGAAAATCAATCAAAATATAATACATCTCACTCTAATGAGGGGAATGTCTGAGCAGGAAACTGTATTTCTTGTCTCCCAGTGAAAGCTGTCAATTGACAAATTCAAGAGCTTTAATATCTCCTTTTACTGTAAATGTTAAAATAAGGGACATTTCTTTAAAAATAGAAAATGTTAGCCCTAGCACTAATATCCTGAGTTTATCTGAATTTATGGCAATGGTCTATACTTTCTGTGATGGAAGGTCTCATTTTTCTAACTTCCCAACATTGCATCCTTCGATAAGCACACCTGAATGCCTCCAAAGCATCTCCTAAAACAACAACAACAACAACCATCAAGGAAACATTGCCTTAAGACCACACCATTCATCACCACTACCCTTTCATCTCCTACTTCTTTTGGGACAGCTTGCCTGACAAACAGAACTGTGACCTCAAAAACCGACACAAGTCCCCCATCTTTTTGGTTTGTCTATCAAGATACTGTACTGTATTACACCAGGGTATATTGGGCATTTTTTAAATCCCCAAAACAGTTGCTTCTCCTATTGTGTAAGTCTTATAAAAAGGTTAAACAACAGGCCTTCAGAATGCCACATAGTGAGAAGTTAGGCCTTCTAATATTACATTTGAAGGTCTAGTAAACAAGAATGAAATAAGCATTTTTCTATTTGTTACAGAGCAGCAAAACCTAAGAAGGATCTTGAGGGAGTCATACCCAACTCCTCATCAGTTAGGGGGAGGTAGTCATCTATCAGCTCTTCAGACTTGTCGAGCAATGCTTCAGCGCTGCTCACAGCTATCTGGCCCACTTTGGATTCCACAACTGTAGTCAAGCTGTGGCTGATAGCAGAACTGGTGGCACCCATGCTGCTCTGCACAGCTTCCTTGGTCATGTCTACAACTCCAGACAACCTGCTGGTGATGGCCTCCTTGGCACTGGCCATTCTGGATGACACCATCTCTTTTGTGTCAGAAGCAACCTGCAAGGCAACAGAAGACCAAGGATTCCATCTTTACAAATCCCCCATAGGATGGCAGCTTTCATGTGACAGTCAAGTTGTCCTATTCCCCTTGTCATTAGTAGTAATTCTTGATGCTTACCCACATACACTTGAGTATAAGCCGAGGTGCCTAATTTTGACCTGAAAACCCAGGAAAATAGATTGACCCGAGTATAAGCTGAGGGTGGGAAATGCAGCAGCTGCTAGTGAGTTTCAATAATCAAAATACATGAAAATATGGTAAAATTAATTAAATTGTTGGCACATCTCAATCCGGCATGGTCTTGGGCTTCTTGTGGTCATTGACCCCAGTCTAAGCTGAGTTCCCTTTTTGGGGCTTATTTTCAGGGCTAGAAAATTCAGCTTATACTTGAGTATATATGGTAGTCTTAACTGAGAAGGTCTTCTGAACACAGCTCTCTGTTCCAACCAACCATAGCATGCAAGTAACTCCCTCAGCAATTTCCATACCAAAAATGTATTTCTTTCCCCATCTTCCTAGGCAACTACACCTTTCGCTAATTGATGTTATAGAATTACCTGATCAGCTGTCAGCTGTAGTATTGGCAGCTTTTCCTCCAGTGTGTCCAACCCTTTAGAAACATAGTCACTTGCTGTTGCAACTATGGAAAAGATGTGCATCCAAATTAATTTTCCCTTTACCAACCTGACAACCACTGTGTATGTCTTCATAAAGGGTAAGCTTAGTCATGATGCATCTAAGAATAGGAAGGACACAATCAGTGAGCAACATTTGCTAGGGAAGTGGAAGTGGGTTACCTTTCAGGTTTCTGAAAGTTTTGGAAAATTTAGTAGCCAGTTTGGCTTGTGGGTGGTGGTGGTTGTGTACAATTCTGGAAGTTATAACACAAAAAGGGAAAATCTTAACATCTGTATTTTGCACAGGCACTTGGTTGCTATAGTAAGCAATGCTTGTCAAAATTACTTCTTTGAACAACATGTCCCAGAAGCCTCAGCACATTCAGTAAGAACCAGGAACAGCACTCCAAACAAGTAGCTTCATCAAGTTCTGACAGTGGGATGCTTTTGGTCCAATCCAATTTAGCTCTTATATTCTTAAATCGTTGTTCTGCCAATCTTTAGCTTTCCCAGTCCTCAGATCTTCCCTGGCTTTGGAGCCAGTCGACTGCATTGACAAAGCTTGGATTTACGGATTTTATTTATTTATTTATTTATAGTCATATTTGTATATGCCGCCCACTCAGGCAGAACCCGACTCAGGGCGGCATTACAGCAATTCTAAAAATACGTAAAAACAGTATAAAAACCCACATCCCACCCCCTTTAAAAAACCCATATCCCACCCACCCATCCCACCTACTATACAAAAGGAAAGAAGAGAGAGTTCTTATAAAAGCCAGCAGGATCAAAATATCTTGATTCAAAAATGCAATTTAAAGGGATCTTGCATACTAAACCTTAGAAGAAATACTCTTAACAGAACAGAGGATTTTGTTGATCTAATTCTGAAGAAGAACCTTAAGCCTAGATATAGCAATGCTGTGAATGGTTTGTATGGAACTCGGAGAAAAGGATTGGAATAGGTAACTGAATCCCAAAAGTTAGACTGTGAAAGTGCTGAGGAAACAGAAACGGAGTGTGTGATGGATGGATGTTTATGAACCTTTAAACCAGGAGTTCTGAACCTTTTCCAGCTGCGGGCCAGACCATGCCTCCTCAAACAACTGAGTGGGCCAGACACATGGTTCCCCTGCTTGAAATGCTGCCATAAAATGGGTCTGTGGCTGTCGTAAATGTGTTTATGACAGCAGCGGGTGCATGTTTTCAGTTGTAAATGCTGCCTCTACTGCTTCTGGCAGCGGCAGCGGGAGAAAGGCGGGTGCGTTTTTGGCTGTTTTAGTCGCTTCCACTGCATCTGGCAGCGGCAGGAACAAGGGTAGCGTGATTTCAGCTGTTTTTGCCGCTTCCGGTGGCAGGCCACATGAAATGGCATCACAGGCTGGGTCCGGCCTGTGGGCTGTAAGTTGTGAGCCCCTGCTTTAAACCCTTAGCATGAGTAGCCACTTCATGTTGGCTTCTATCTGGGTAGGGAAGAAGATGGCAAGCTACAACATCATCATGAAGTGGCAGATATCCCCAAGCAATGTTAGCAGTCTCTTCCTATGTTGAGATTATGAAGCCTATTTCAGTCTAGCAATGAGTTTACACAGCTAAAATCCATAAACATAATAAGCTGGTTGAGACATCTTGGCCCACTTACTTTTGGGTTCAAGTTTAATCAGGATAGGTTGAGCAGTGTTGACTGCTACTTCAGTCAGGGATGTTACCCCTTTCTCAGCAGCGTTGCAGAGGGATTTCACATAGAGGTGATTATCTCTGGTGGAGTTGTAGACATTGGCAGCCATGTCGTAGGCTGAGCTGACCAAAGGCATGCTGGCTACCCTCCTCAAGACATTCTGCAAGGGAGAAAGAGTTGTTTACCAAATCATTCAGGCTCCAAAATGGGGCAGGATGTTGAATTACAAGTATCATGATCTCTCACCACTGACAACACTATCTAGCTCATGGAACTCATAATCTCATGACATCTGGAGTGTCATCGGTGCTTCCCATTCCAGTAATTTAGGGAAACACAGCAGTTTACAAAGGACTGGAATATTTAAATGGGGGCAGGGGAGCATGTGATATGCTTGCTAAGAAGACTGGATTTTGGATGCTGTTTGTGCCTTGGAGAATTCTGAACTCACCTCCTGTCCATCTTCCTTCATTTCATCCCGAGAAGACATATTTATCTGGCCACTAGAAGCCATGGCAAACCTTCGAGGCAATTCTACGAGATAAAGCCACCCACATATTATTAGTTAAACTTACATTCCGGTTTTCCTTCTGTAACACAAAGTGGCACATAAGACTCTTTTGCCTGCGGTATCATCAGAACAAATCTTTAATATAAGTCAGGTTCAGAAATAGGCCAAAAAGCCAAAAATTACTGGAATCAGAGAATAAACACAACAGCAAAAAAATAAAATAAAATAAAATAAAGGCAAAAATGTTGTGGCACTTTAATGACTAACTCGTGTATTTAAAATGTGATTTTTGATTATTGTCAATTGTAAAAAGCTGCAGTGTTACTTTTCTGTTAGGCCGGCCAATCATTGCATGCCTTTGTGTATAAACTGATGCCATGAGGCCGCCTCACTCTTATATCTGGTGAAGTGGACATGCTCCACAAACGCTCAGATTTAAATACAGGAGTTAGTCTTTAAGGGGTCACAACATTTTTGCTGCTTTGTTTTCTCTCTGATATGCTTGCACAGGCTAACACGGTTACCACTTCAAACAAGATTACTGGAGTAAGTTTATGGCTCAATGAGGGGTAAAAGGTTTCCCTTGCTCGAAAGCCAGTCGTATCCGACTCTAGGGTGCAGTGCTCATCTGTTTCTAAGCCGAAGAGCTAGCGCTGTCTGCTTCTGCAGACGTTTCCGTGGTCATGTGGCAGGCATGACTAGACACCAGAGCACACGGAACACTGTTACCTTCCCACCGAAGTGGTCCCTATTTATCTACTTGCAATTTCTTGCTTTAGAACTGCTAGGTTGGCAGGAGCTGGGACGAAGACGGGAGCTCATTTCCGTCCTGCAGTACTCGGGAATCGAACTGCTGACCTTCTGCTTCCCAGTCAGCGTCTTAGCAACTTGAGCCACTGCACATTCAGCTACAGCACTCTAACCACTATCCTATGCTGATTCTCAGAGTGCCTACAGAAAAACCTACTTTACAAATTGTTCTACTTTTGTCTTTTTCAGAAGAGAATTCTAGATATGTTTTGTACCCAATTTAATATGCATCTTTGTGGTGCTTTTCATATTTTATTTTACATTTTCCAGTTTATTTTCATGGTTTTTAAAATCTTTTTTGGGGGGATTTGCTCAAAGAGCATGTGCTATTGAGAAGTTTAAAATAAAGAGTACTAAGACCATGCAAATGGATCAGAAATGCAACATAGGATATATGAAATACTGTACCAGCTTTACACTTAGTAGGAAGCAAATTACTAAGTGAACTCAGCAGGTTGTACTTTTGAGTAAAGGATTGCACTACTGTATTATACCATCAGGGATAAAGGACTGGAGTTTGTGTATTTGTGTTTGTATGTTTATTCACTCCTATTTGACTCTTGTTTTTAAAATGTTATAACTAAAGAGTAAATCTTCTTAAATTTACCATATCAACTAATATATAGATATGTTTTTGTGAAATGGTTACTTTAATCAATGTAACAGAAAGTTACCTGTTTCGACTAAAACTCCCAGGAACCTCAGCTAGTAGCCCTTGTGGTTGTGGGGAGTGAGGATAATAGTAAAAAAAAAAACCCACAGTAAATTTGCTAAGCTGTTTTCTTTTCTCACAACAAAAATCAACACACAGGTATATGAGCAGGTTTAAATACCGTTGGAATAGGAACACCCCCCCCCCCCCAAAGATTACAGAAAACAAGCTTTGTGTCCATGCATAACACAAAACAACCCCCTCTCCCCATTTTTCTTACCTATGTGTGTGGGAGAATCACATGAAACACCTTTCCCTGTCCTTATTAGTATACTTGATGATGTCATCATGCAGGCAGGGCAAAGGGGTTGTGACTGAAGTTTGGAGTGGTCCAGTCTCCCCAATCAGATTGTGATACAAGACAGATGGTTGTAGGAGACAGAGAATCACCCACAGGGAGGAAGAATGGTCTGATTTATTTTCCATGGCTAAATGATGTTTCCAGGATCTTTTGGTTGGCTGATTGATTGCTTTCCCTGCTCTGCTGAAAATCCAGACTCTTTTTCAATCTTTGGAAATCTAACTTTTTTTAAAAACCAAAACTCCCCGAACTTCCCAGGCTTCTAAGAGTTTTAGCACAAAGAGTAACTTTTCCTAGCTCTGTATTTACTCTTCCACAGTACAGTGGTACCTCCAGTTACAAATGGTTCGAGTTACAAAATTTTCACAATACGAAGGAAAATCAATTGAAAATAATGGCTTGAGTTACGAATTTTTCTGGAACAGATTAATTGGTTTTCAATTCAATGCATTCCTATGGGAAACCATGTTTCAAGATGAAATTTAGCTTTCAATGCATTCCTATGGGAAATCCGAGTTACAATTTTTCATAACATGAAAAATGCCTTGGAACACATTAAATTTGTAACTCAAGCTACCACTGTATAGTTCTAGTTCCTGACATTCTTGTGTTTCTGTTTCTTTCCACCTTAAGCTATCAGAACAATATATCCTCCTCTCCTTTTAATTTTCACTACAGCCTATATGGGTAGATTAGAATGAATAGAGAGCTACCTACCTTCTCAAGAAATAAATTATTTTAAAAAGATACAACAATGATGAACTTTAGAGTGATCAGCTCTTACTTTTGGAGGAGTAGCAAAAGCTATAGCAATTACAATTATATACCACCCATAGTGCTTAGTGCCCCCTCTGGGTGGTTCACAAGTTAATTAGCATTTTGCCCCCAACATGCTGGGTGTTCATTTTACCGACTTCAGAAGGATAGAAGGCTGAAACAACCTTGCACTTCATCAGTCTCAAACTCACAATGTTTTCGCTGCAGTCCAGCAGTTTAAGCACTATGCCACCAATTTAAGCACTGTGCCACCAAGGCCTTTGGTTGTGTGGACCACAATAAACTGTGGCAAGCCCTTTAAGAGATGGGAGTACCAGATCACCTCATCTCATCTAATGATGAATCTCTACATGAGCATTTCTTCTGGAAGGGAACCCAACTTTATTTATCTGAATAATTCCAATCCCAACTCTCAGCATAAACTCTCCCAATAAAATTACAAGTTGACACTATCCCTATATTCATGGGTTGAGTATCTTTGGTTGAAGTTATCTGCAGGTATAAAAATATTCAATAAAATACCTGAAATGTTAAATACAGTAGAACCTCTGTTAACAAACGGCATGGTTAACATAAAAATCGCATAACAAAAGGAAATCCATAGAAAATAGTGGCTTGGTTTCTGGTATTTTTTTAGAACAGATTAGTTGGTTTTCATTGCATTCCTATGGAAAACTGCATTTTCGTTAAAGTATTTTGGTTTTCAATGCATTCCTATGGGAAATTTGGTTAAAGTAATTTTAAATGTAAGAAACGTCTCGGAAAATGCATTAATTACGTTAACAGAAGTTCCACTGTATGTATTTTATGGTGCACTAGCAAGGGTTGCCCGGCATTGCCGGGCTTTTTTTTTGGTTTTTTTAAAAAAATATGAAAAATGGTGTTGGATGATTTTTGTTGTATGTGTATTTAAATGAGTTATGTTATTTTTTAAAAATAATGTTTTTTATACGTAGGTAGTGTTTTAAACTGTTATAAAATAAAATTTGGATTTTAAAAAGAGGAAAGCTTGATATAAATTTTATTTTCAATAATGGCATTTTTAAAAATAATGTGTTACTATGTGGTTTTTGGTAATAGGTGTACCTTGGATAAGAATTTTTTAAAAATGTGTAAGTGTATGTTTTTTTAAATTCAATGTTTTTGACTGTGTTTAGATGTTTGGTTTTTCTTTTAGTGTGTTCTTATTTATTTATGTTTGAATAATTTTTTTGTTTGGATATTTTTGAATGTTTTTAAAACTAATTTCCCTTTTTTAAAATCTTGGAGATTAATTTGAGTTCATTGAGTGTCATTTTTCCTGTGGCCACTGGGTGGTGCTGTTGCATAATTTTCTAATTTTGACTGTGTCCTGGCCTGTGTATTCTTCCTGTTCTTTTGTCATTTCAGTTGTGGACCTCGTTGAGGCTGGACGTGTAAGGTGTGTGCTGTTTTCTGTTAGGGGTGGTGGTGTTGGGATTTGTGGGGGGTGGGGGGTTGTGTTTGTCCTTGTTTATTTTTTTTGTTTGTGGATGTTTTTGTTTCTAATTTTTATGTTTATTATTGTTTTTGATTTTTGTGGAATGTTCTTGTTTGTGATTTTGGTGTGGGTATTTCTGTGGGCCGGCCTCAGTGGCTGGCCGGCCCATTGAAATACCATGTGGTGGTAGGTTGGGGGTATTTTCGCAGGCCGGCCATGTTGCCATATCCACGCCGCCGGCCCGTGGGAATCCCCCCATTGTGTTTGTTGGTTTGTTTGTTTTGGTGGGGGTGGGGGCTTCGCGGCTCGGCCTTGGTGGCCGGACTGCAAAAATCCCCACGCCGTTTTTGTTTTTGTTTGGGGGGGAATCCCAGCGTCGGGGTGTGTGTGGGCTTTCCTTCCTGGGGGCTGGATTCCCTGGGCGGCCCGCAGTAAGGAAGCCCAGCGGCGGGGGGTGTGTGCTTTCATTACCGGGGGCTGTGTCGCTGTGAGCCTTACCGGGGGCTGGCTTGCGGCCCGCAATAAGGAAGCCCAGCGGCGGGGTGGGTGGCTGGGCTTTCCTCACCAGGGGCTGGCCTCCCTGGGCGGCCCACGGTAAGGAAGCCCAGCGGCGGGGGTGTGTGCTTTTGTTACCGGGGCTGTGTGGCTGTGCGTTTTTTATTTTTATTTTGGCCGTGCCGGCTTTCCCAGAGTTCTGCACACTCACGGCGCGCAGGACCATGGGGATTGTATTTTTCCATTTGTGCTTTCCCTTTGTGCTCCGTTTTTTTTCATGCGGCTTGGTTTTGATTGGCCGCGCCGTGTTTCCCCAGGTTCTTTGTGCTCCCGCCTCTCAGCCTGATTGGCTGTGGCGCAGCGCGGCGCAAAGAATGTTGGGAAATGAAGTTGTTTCCCTTTTTTTGCGTTTGTGGGGCTGTTGCCCCACTGCCGGTTTTCTCAATCCTTTGTTGACCTGCGTACCCAGATCGGCCGTGTGCACGAAGGGTGAGTGCAGGCAAGTAGGGCGAGGCATAGCAACCTATAGCCAGTTCCAACGGTTAACCCTTGGATTTATAGGTTAAGATTACCAAAGCTGGCCACTAGAGACCACTGTCTGAAATGTAATGTTTATAAGAACAAGGCAGACATTTTGTTACCTCTCATGTAGAACAGCTGAGGCATTTGAAATCCCTTCACCACTTCTGATTCAGGTACATGTGTTAGATATAAGGTTTACTTTTATTTGTGGTTTTTGCAGACAACCTTGGAACATATTCACTGTGGATATGGGGGAGACATGTAACAGCTTTAACAATTTTAAAATATATAACACAAATGGAAAAATGCATGGGAAGGAAAAGTGTGTGTGTGGTGGGGCAATAGTTGTTCAGCAGAACTAGTGGAATATCCCATTTCCCCCTTAGTTGCCCAACAGAATTTTTGATGGAAGTGAGAACTATGATGCATGCTATAGCTTTCCCAGAGACCTCCATGATAGAACATATGCTTTGTTTGTATTCAGTATCTCCACCAATAAAGGATCAGATAGGAGATAATAAGAGTGGTTTCTGGTTCAGACTGTGGCAGCTGCTGCCTCTCAGGGTAGAGTACAGTAGACAAGTGGAGGCTGTCAGACAGACAGTATGTCAGAACACTGTCTGCCAATATCATGACTGCAGTCTGTCTGTAATATCTTTTTTCATAAATGCATTTCCTTCATATTTATTTGGGGGCATTCAAGGCAACTTCAGTCAGAATTACATTGACTGGCTAAGGAATTAATGGACGCACGCTTCAGGAGTCAAAGCTAGCACACACACACACACACACACACACACACACACACACACACACACACACATATATCAAAGTCTTCTGGCTATATCGTGCCTATACAATTCTAGTGTTTAACATGGGAACTACAACTAATTAAATTGGCTAACACCTGGCATAAGTCAGTCAGATCGTAGATAGCATACTTGGCACCAGCAACTAGGAGACTTGTCAAAGAGATATATGGTTTTAAAGGGGGTATAAGCAAGAGGAGAGAGCGCCTTTAGTTTCGACCCAAGTCAAGATCCAAGATCTGTCTTCAAAGGGCCAGAGGGCAGTTAGCCCTGCGGTAAATCATTAGTTCCGTTGGGCAGCGCTTCCAATGTGATGAGGTAAGCTCTCCTCCCGCGGTGCCCAGGACTGCACTTTGCCTCTCCCCAAGGAGAACTAATTTCTAAGGAATAATTTGGGGTGACTTTGGGTGCTAAAACTAATACACTACTACAGCCTGGAGCACCAAGTTTGGTCACCTCTGCAAGGCTATCCTTGCACAATTCTTAGTGCTAGTGCACAGGGCCGCTATCAGAAATTTCTGGGCCCCGTACTGAGCAATCTTATTGCCCCCCCCACTCACTTTTCTCTCTCCTCGCATTGGGGTGGCAGCGGTGGGTGGAATACACAATTTCCCAAAAGAAATTGATGGGCAGTTGTATCCAACTTTACAGTTCAGTGCCCCCCCCCTCGGCTCTGTTTCCCGCCCCCCCCCCCCTACGGGCAGGCAGTCTCCAATGACGCCAGGCTTACCTGGCAGTCGTGGGACATTTTGCCTGGCATTATGATGGGGCAGGGTGGGTGGAGGCCGTAATGGCCGGCAGCGTGTGCAGAAGCGCCCACCTGGTACAGGTGGTGGCAGGACCCTTCCCCTGAGGAGGAGGCCACGGGGCTCGAACTGGAGGAGCTGCTGTCGCCCTCAAAACGTTTCTCTCCCCATGCAGGGCAGGCTCGAAGCTGCCACCCAGGTGCTGTCGCTGCCAGTCGAGAACTTCGGGAATGACGTGAGTGCCGTTCACTGGGTGGGGAGGCCGGCGAATGCCCCGCGGCTTCCCATTGCTGCGCTCGGCCCTGGGGGCCGGCCCTCCTTGTGGGCTGAAGCCTGAAGGCAAGCAAGCCTTGACCCTGGATCCAGGTCGAGGCAGGGGGCCCTCTGGTGGGGCATGCCAGTGGTGCCTCGCGCCGTGATTAAAAATAAAAATAAGTTTTTAAAAGTTTTTTTAAAAATGACTTGCCCACCGCCAGGTCCCCTGCCAGCTCCGGGCCCGGGACAGGAGTCCTGGTTGTCCCCCCCTGACGGCGGCCCTGCTAGTGCACTGTGGAAGTTAAAAGTGTGTGTTGTGGCCAAGCAAACTCACATTCAAATTCTGTTTCAGTTCCAGCTCAGCAGCTTGCTTTAGAGGGGGCAATTCACCCAGCTCACTTGTATTTTCTTGGATGTCATGTTTAGCTCTTTATTTGAGGAATGTGTCTTCCCTGCCAGAAGACAGATTGAATTCCCGAACCATCAACAGGAAATACCAAAAAGAACAAAAAAGAATTCCACAGCATGTTTTTGAGATCCCTTGGTTACATCATCACGCAAAGTTTTGGTTTCTTCCACCAACCTACCTTGTCATGAAAATCTGCTCCAGCTTTGTCCATATTTGGTTGATCCTAATAACAGTACCGCTTTGGTTTCTGTATGTTGCGGTTTTGCTTATGGAGCAACAAAGCTATTTTTAAAAATAGCATAAGGCAGTTTTCTGTGTTTGAGTGCTGATCTCTGAGAGATCAAAAAAAGACATGCCCTCTGATCTTTCTAGTGCAACTCCAGAACTGCTGGGTTGACTAATACCTTCAAGTTTTCCATTGTATCTTGTGCAAATATTATCTTTCATTTCAATGTTTACACGGTTGTCAACAGTCAGAACTGTGGTCAGTAACTGAAAAGTTTATTAATTCATCATGTATCCATTAATGACATCCGTACATCTTTGCTCATTCTAAGAACCGCTCCCTAGAAACCAGAACTACACCCCTCCCTGAAGCATGGAAATTTTCAGCTGCAAAAGGAAATTTTCCAGAGTTGAGGGCAGGCCAGGACATCTGTTAAACTACAGAGCCAGTTACTGTACTGATTTGGCAGTGCACAAGCTTGGTCTAGCATACTGATGAAGCAAGAAACATCTTGCTGAGTGGGCCAGACTAGTGGTCCCCCCTGTTAGGTACTAAGTGCTTGCCTAACCGGTTGTCTGGGATATTATACCCTAACTAGCAGATTTTGCCCGGCGGTGCCGGGCTGTTTTAAATGGTTTTGGAAGAGTTTTTTTTCTTAATGTTGATAAAGAGCCGGGCTGTTTTAAATTGTGTTGTAAGGGATAATTTTTTTTGGTAATTTATGTAAAAAAGAGGTGTGTTGGTGGTTAGGGGTGGTTTTGGGTGTGCACAACCACCACTACCCATACAATACCACTCCAACCACCAACACACACATTAAAAATTCCTGGCAAGGCAGGAGTGTTGTGTGTGTGTGTGTATATAGTCCCCCGCAACCCTTCCAGAGCCAGGGGACCCAGCAGAGAAGGGATCGTCTCCCCCCAAACAACAACAACAACAAAAAAAACCCACTCCGTTTTTAAAGAGAAGAAACCAAGTGGTTTCTTCTCTTTTAAAATGGAGTGTGTGTGGGTGTGTGTATTCGATCTCCTCTCCCTGGTCCCCTGGGTTTGGTAGGGTTGGGGGGGGACAAAAGGGGTCTGTCCCCCCAACCCTTCTGGACCCAGCACCTTTCATTGCCTCCTTCACCCACCCCCTAACCCTTACCTAACCCTTACCTTTTCCTGGCTCCCTCCAGCTGGGTCTTTCAAAGTCTTTCCCTCCGGGTCCCACCCTTTTTTTTTTAAAGTTAGCGCGTGTTCCCAGCCTCCTCTGTGCTCGTATCCCTCAGCATGATTGGCTGAGGGGTTGCACAGTGCAAAGGATGCTGGGAATTGAAGTCCTTTTTCTTTGTTCACGTTCGGGGGGGGGGGGGGGCTCCTGTCCCACTGCCACATTTGTGCTCCCATTTACATTTAACACCTCTCCTCTTCCCCACTCAACTTCACATTTGCTTTTCGATCCATAAGGTTTCATTAAGAAACAATGTCTGAATAAGTGGACTTGATCTACGAAAACTCACATTAAAAATCTAGCAGTTAGTCTTTAAAGTGCAGGTGTTTTTGTTTTTGCTTCCTGATATGCCTGAAACACAGACTAACATGGCTACCATTCCAAAAAATTCAATTAAGAAACAAGTAGACCTCAAAGTTGAAAAAGTGGACCTGATCCATAAAAGCTCGTTAAAATACACCAATGAGTCTTTAAGGTGATGGCTGCCACCGCGTTGCCTCTCTCCAGGGCTCACTCCATCGGCCCTAGGGATGAGACAGGTGCGTCCCCTTCAGCCCCGCAGAGCCTTGCCAACCCGGAGGAGGGCTTCAAAAGGGAGATGCCGCCAGGAGCCCCACCGCTGCTGCCACGTTGCCTCTCCTCAGGCCTCACTCCATCTATTTTGTATTTGTGTACATATATTATTGCTATGCTATTGTTATTCTGATATTGTTGTGCTATTGATGTTTTGATATTGTTGTTCTGCCGCTTCGAGTCGCCTTCGGGCTGAGGGAAGCGGGGTATAAATAAACCGATGATGATGATGATGCAACATTGTCTTTTTGTTTGGTTGAGGGGAGCTTTTCTGCAATTAAGAAAAAGCTGATTTTTATAATACTGTAGAGCTAAAGTCTGGCCAGGTTATCCTGCTGTGGTAACAGAGTACACCATACTGCCTGCCACTCAATGGTAATAGCCAGGCAGTGGTTAACTAACACGACAACCTTGAGGACTAACTGCCTTGGGTGGCAGGGAAGGGTGACTTAAATCCATTTTTTGGAATAGTCGCTGTGTTAGTCTGTGGTTCAGGCATATCAGGAAAACAACAACAGTGCAACACTTTAAATTAAAGACTAACTGCTATATTTTTAGTGTGAGCTTTTGTTTATCAAGGCAACTTCCTCAGATGTAGGAGTAAATTTTCAGGCATGGTGTGTACATACACACACACACACACACACACACACACACACACACACACACACACACACACACACACACACACACCGATACAGTAAAACCTTGCATAAAAGAGTGCCTTGCTTAGAGACTACCTTGCTTAAAGAGCAGAATTTTCTCTGAATGGTTGCCTTGCTTAACAACTAAAACCAAGCAAAACTCACTTAACAACTAAATCGGGGTTTGCAATCCCATCCCCCCGCCAGAAGTCACAATTGGTCACTTACAATGGTGTTTCGCTTAAAGAGCAAACTCACTTAAAGAGCAATCCCCTTTAAGCGAGATAAAGTGGTTATGAGTTAAAGAGTAATCAAGTAGAATGACAGATAAGCATGCATATCAATATAGCTAGCAGTAGCAGATTAGGTTAAATGTCCTCTTTTCAATCTTATAAGCGGGGAGTTGGAAAACAGAGCATATGCTGACGAATTTAACCTCTTACTGTGTGAGCACACCCTATTCAGTTGGGCATGTTGTGAAAGAGAATATTGCAGGAAATTTAGTGAAGGTGGTATAATACACAAAAATATGGTATATCTATACCTATAAAATGGTGCGTTAACCGTTGGAATGTGACAAAGGATGTTGCACCAGGCCCCACTAGCCCCGTCCGAGCCTCCGTGCACTTGCCCGAACGGGGTTCGCAGGTAACTAGCCCCCCGGACGCAAACAAAAAAAGGGAACTTCAATTCCCAACGTTCCTTGCGCCGCGCCAGAGCCAATCAAGCTGAGCGGCGCGGCAAAAGGAACGTTTGGAAATGTGCCACGGCCAATCAAAAAAAAAAAAGCCGCAGGAAAAAACCGTTGCAGTAACCAAACACGCGCAGGCAAAACTACAAGCCCCAGCGTCCTGCGCACCATTAGCGCGCAGAACACTGAGGCAGCCGGTGCATGAAAAATAAAAGTAACACCCCCCGCCGCCGCTGCCCTTCCTTCCCACGGGCCAGCCAGCATGGCCCGTGGAAAAGAAAGGCCCCCCACCCGGCCTTTCCTTTCCACGGGCCAGGCTTAGAGCCTGGCCCGCGAAAAAAAAGATGCCCCCCTCGCCCCGTCTTTCCTTTCCACGGGCCAGGTATTGAGCCTGGCCCACGGAAAGGAAAGACCCCCCCCTAAAAAAAACAAGAAAAAACACACAGACCCCCTCCCAAAAACAACAACAAACAAACCCAGAGAGCTTACCATAAGACGTCTTCTCTCCATGAGGACCGGAACTCAAATGAGAAAATAAAGAAAATACTTACCGGAAGTGACACCCAGAGATCAGAAGAGAAAAATTGTAGAGGAAGAAAAGCTCACTACCCCCACCCAGAGGCCACAAGAGAAAAAACATTCAAAAATATTGAAACTAATAAGATTAATTCCCAAATTAATCAAATAAGTTATAAAAACATTCAAAAATAATCACACTAATCTCAAAAAATACCAAAAAAAACCACACCAGAAATCACTTTTCACTCAAAAAAACCCAAATAAAACAAAAAATAAAAAATGCGTAAAAATAAAGATTTAAAAAAACAAAATTAAATTTTAAATTAAAAAAAATCAATTTACATTAAATAAATTAAATTAAAATAAAATTTGCATAAACATAAAACAAAAACCTTCAAAAACCAATTTAAAGAGCCCGGCACTGAGGGAGCTGGCGCACAAAAAATAAAAATAAAACACACACTGAGAGCGCAAGTCCATCACAGGCGGATGCAGCGCCCCGAAGCCACAAAATCACAAAACCTTACAACACCATTTAAAACAGCCCAGCACCACTGGTTCAAGAAAAAAAACCCCGAAACCCTTTACTATCCAACACAATTTTAAAAAGCCCGGCACCGCCAGGCAAAATATGCTAGTAAAATATATAGGAGCAAATAACAATCTGTGTATCAAATTTCATCTTGATGGAGGGCAGCAGCTTCATCAATACTGGCTTGGGGCTGATTAAGTCCTCATGTGCCAAGAGAGCTCAGGACCAGAAAGTGACTCACAGAAATGGATCAGTGGCATTGGTTTCATGCTGCAATGCGGAAGGCAAATGGAACGCCACTACATTACATTGTTCCCAGGAAAATCTCCATTTTGGTACAGTAAAACCCCAATTTATGTAAAAAGTCTGTTCCATAGGCTTTTATATAAATCAGTTTTTTACTTAACTCAAAGCAAACCCATAGGAAATTGCATTAGCTAAATCGGAACATTTACATAAATCGGGACATGGTATTAGTGCAAAAATCATTATGTAAGTCGAATTTTATGTAACTCGAGGCATATGTAATGATATTTTACTGTATTTCTGAAACACAATTGGAATACCCTGGGGCAACAGCAACCTTGTGCATTTTAATCTTTTTCACACCCGGTCCTGTTTTGGCAGTTTAAAGTCTGAACTAGACATGAAAGAAGACATGAAAGGACAATCTTCACGGCTGATCGCCACAATTATAACCAATGTTTGGAATTTGATACAGCACTTGGAGAAATGCTAAAATGTTTTTCTTGATAATGAAGCATGTTGTTGTTCAGTCACACAGTTGATTCAGACCCTTTGCAATCCCATGGACCATTTTCCTCCAGGCACCTCTGTCCTCCACCATCCTCCTCAGCCCACCAATCTCTGTGCCCATTGTGTCCACAATACCATCTATCCATCTCATCTTTGGACGCCCCCTTCTTCTCTTGCCCTCCACTTTTCCAAGCATCGAGGCCTTCTCAAGTGAGTCCTCCCCTCTCATCTGCTGTCCAAAGCACTCTATCTTCATCACTATTTGTCCCTCCAATGAACAGTCAGGGTTGATTTCTTCTAATACAGTATAGACCTATTTGTTCTCTTTGCTGTCCAGGGGACTCTCAGGACTCTCCTCAAACACATTTCAAAGGCATCTATTCTTCTGCGCTCAGCTTTCCTAATGGTCCAGCTCTCACACCCATACATTACCACCAGGAATACCATTGCTTTGAATACGCGAATTTTTGCTTTCAAGGTAATGTCTCTGCTTTTCACTATATTCCCCAGGTTTCTCATAGCTTGTCTCCCCATAATCAGTTGTCTTTTTATTTCATGGCTACAGTCGCCATCTGCAGTGAGCTTAGGTCCTAGGAAAGTAAAATCTGTCACTGCTTCTACTTCTTCCCCATCTATTTTCCAGGGACCGATCAGACCTGTTGCCATTATCTTGGTTTTCTTCATATTAAGTCTCAAGCCAGCTTTTGCACTCTCTTTCAACCTAATCAGGAACTTCTTTAGGTCTTCCTCACTTTCTGCCATTAGGGTGGTATGGTCTGCATATCTCAAATTGTTGATGTTTCTCCCAGTAATTTTGATCCCATATTGTGATTCTTCCATCCCTGCATTGCACATTATGTGCTGTGTATAGACTGAATAATTAAGCATACTCACACAAATTGGAGCAACCATATAATTTTAATAAAAGCAGTGTCATCAGGAAGAAAACACTCTAAAACTTTGGTGGAATCTACCGTACATGAAAAGTCAAAACACCAAACATACAACCAAAACTTTCAAACTCTTAGAATGGAGCCACGATAAAGGAGTGTTCAGAAACTTTAAAACTACTAGAACTATACGTTGCCCACCAAGCTGTTAACACACTGCCTTTAAATATGGAAGGAGAAACTAGTTCAGTATAGCTCCAAACGAGCAATGCAAAACTCAACTCCCCATAGGTTCAACCACTTGTCTTGGCAAAGATGGTGCTACTGAACAAGGAGGAAGATATGACTATGTGTTTTGAAAGATACAGCATTAGCCTTATTCATTTGTTATCTAATCACACTGAGCCCATATGCATTGAGGGCAGCATGTCAGCTCCACCCTGGCCTGCCTGCATCTCTTTCCACAGCTGGAAGAAGGAAAGGCAGTTTGTCTGTATAGATTCCCCATGGCAGTTAAAACATGACAAAATTTGTTCACAGAAGGGCTAACAAGGATGGAATTGCCTTCCTTTTCCAAACCACTGTAACCATATGATAAAAACACTGACACTGGAAAGGTGGAACCAGCAACCAGCAGGGTTGTTGAATATATTTGGGCTCCACAGACTAGGATAACAAGTGAATGAGCATACTGTTGCTCATAATATACTGAATCTAGCTTAGAAAATGTTTACAGACGTTGCAAAGATGGAACTTTAAAAAGCTGAGCTCTTAACCGAGAAAGATCCATGGCATGGTTCCAAGACGCTCATGACATCCAGGCCTTAATATTCAGTTTTGAAAGGATAGTCCTTGTGATTGATGCACCTGAAGAAAGAAAGGTGTTAATCACAAACATGAACCAAGCTTTGCTTGTACTTATGTTTGGGATACATGGAGAAGCAAAGCAAACACACTTATATACCGCCCCATAGCACTCTCCGGGTGGCTCACAAGTTAATTAGCATTTTGCCCCCAACATGCTGGGTACTCATTGAACCAACCTTGGAAGGATGGAAGGCTAAGTCAACCTTGGATCCCTGGTCAGGATCAAACTCACAACCTTTTGGTTGCAGGACAGCAGTTTAAACACTGCGCCACCAGGGTTCTAAAAATATGTACCCTGTAAACTGTCACAGAATTCCTTGGCACTGCATGGAACACTGGCATGAAACTAAATACAGCTCAGTAGCCGTGTAGATCTGTCTATAAACTTCTAGTTTTTGTTCCTTCCTTGAAATTGCAAAGACTAGGTGCTTGCAATATCAGTGGTACAGGTATCATGTTGTGATGTATAAGGCAAATGGAAGGCCACTGCATTATACTGTTCCCAGGAGAATCTTCATGGCTGATCGCCGTGATGATAGCAAATATTCAGAATTGGATACAGCACTTGAAGTAGTAGTAATACAGTTAAGGAGAAACCATTAATGAACATCACTCCTCTGACAAGATAGCAAATTCCTTTGGGGCCATTCAACAATTATGTGATCAATTTTTTTGGGGGAAAATTGACCTCCCCCCTGTAATCCGGCTGTAATTTTCGTTTCGAACCCCCCTCCTTTTAAAATTATGTAATCCAGAGCTTTTGTATCAAAACTCTAATTTGTAGAGCTTTTCACTATTGGTGCCTAATGCAGAATGTATTGGTGAGGATTCAATAACCTCAAATCGGATCAAAATTCCCAGAGATCATTTTTAAACCTAAAAAAGCACCATGTTTCGAAACCACAACGGCTCCAAACGGATTGCGTAATCTTTGATCTGACCCCCCCCTGCCCCCACGCAATTCAGATGGCAGACCCCCTCAAGGATCATGTAATTGTTGAATGGCCCCTTTCCTGTCCAACAAGTCTTTAAAAATATCTAGAAGTGACAGCTTCAAAGTTGACTAGGGTCCAGTCTCCATGTGAAATCACCCTTCATACTAGATGAGATCAGCGAAGAACCCTCTTGACAAAAGTAGCACCGTTCTATATTGATCTTTATATCCAAATCAGACATAAGTATTGTTATCCCCTTATTATGATTTTCAAGTGACTACTACTTACGAGCTCAGTGCACATACTCTCCAGTTTCTGTTGAAACTAAGGATTGTTTCCATCTCTTGTTTAGATAACTCAAAATCAAACACCTGGCAAGGAGAAAGTTTCCAAATAAAATTGGCAAAGAATCCTGAGATTCTCAAAAATTGTAGAGATAAGACAATTTATTGCATTTATGTACCATATCCATACCCTGGCCCCTTTTCCTGCAAGCGAAATGCAGTGTCCATAGAAGTTATCTTAAGTTATCCCCTCCTAAATATCTTGTGATATAGCCAGACTATGACAGAACATGTGGCTGTTGACCACACAGAAAAGGTGAACTTCTTTTTGATTGTTTGTAGGGGGAAATAGTTCCTTTCCATCCTTTTATTGTGTCATATAAAGGAAACACCGTGAAAGGATACAAAAGGTAAGCATGAAAGCAGATGCTAAAGGTGTCAGTCTTGTAAACTTACCCTGGCAAAAACCCGAATCAAAACAAATGTAAACAAAAGTAAAATTAAACACAACTGGTCACTCACTTTTAAAACTAGCTTGTACTCAGCAACAATGGATGGAATCCTACTGAACATTACACCACACAATTTGGATGAAGCCATCAACTGCGACCATTGGAGGGGGGCGGGGAGAGAATTAAACATTTCCTATAACCTACACCATAGGGACTTAACCGTAGTGGTTAAGATCGGCAGGTCAGCAATTCGAGACCCGAGCGCTGCATGACAAAGTGAGCTCCCGTTTCTGTCCTAGCTCCTGCCAACCTAGCAGTTCGAAAGCAAGAAATTGCAAGTGGATAAATAGGTACCAGTTTGGTGGGAAGGTAAACAGTGTTCTGTGCATTCCAGTGTCTAGTCCTGCCTACCACTACCACCACTACTCTGGTTCCAAGAATCCCTTCTGAAATGCCCATCCTTTACAGGCCCACCATTCAGGACACAAATAGCTCAATCAGAGACTGGTGGTATTTTCAATCTTACCTTGAAGTTTTCCTCAATACGTGAAGGGGTGATGGATTTGGGAATTACAACCACATTTCTTTGGATGTGAAACCGGATCAAGACCTAAGAGTCAGAAAACAAACCCAACAGAATCAGTCTTCTTGTTCAATCAACAATTTATCTGTATTTATACATGAGCCATCCTATTTAAGTGCACACAGACAGGCTAAAGCTTTGCA
The DNA here is from genome assembly GCA_035047345.1 of Bradypodion ventrale. Classification (NCBI taxonomy): domain Eukaryota; kingdom Metazoa; phylum Chordata; class Lepidosauria; order Squamata; family Chamaeleonidae; genus Bradypodion; species Bradypodion ventrale. The sequence continues at coordinate 239,059,961 of JAWDJE010000005.1, forward strand.
AATAAAATTTAGCAAAAAGCATCTTTCCCACACTATCTGGTATTTCCTCCAGAATGTTAAGGTCTCAATCACCACAGCTTGATTGGACATTAATTAGGGAAGGAATCAAAGCATAAGGTTGCCCCTCAACTTACCTATCACTCATTTCTGCTACTTTTGTGAAATAAGACTCTTGAAATCTCCCTTAATTCTGGAAGAATAGTTTCTAGATTGTGTATTTACGATGACTCATGTTTAAAACCAATACAATAACCATAAACATGAGAAAATAAAAATAACAACCCCCCTTGATCACAAGTTAACCACCATGATTGTAATAGAGCAGAAAAAGCTGAGCACTGTAGTATCACAAAGGAAGTGTGATGACTGCTGAACAGAGGAAAATGCCTTATTCCAAGCAAGATTATTTGCCTAGCATACTACTGCTTAGTCCAGGGGTTCCCAAACTATGGCCCACGGTGCCTAATAATCCGGCTTGCCATTCCTGGAAGTAAAACGTGCCTGCACAAAATGCTGCTGTAAAGGCACCTGCCATAAATGTGTTTATGACAACCGTGGGTGCACTTATGATGTTTTGTTGCATGTACATTTCACTTCTGCTTCCAGTGGGAGGAACCATGTGACCGGCCCACTCAACCACATGACTGGCCTGCAGCCCAAAATTTTGGCCACCCCTGAATTAGTCTAACTGCCAAAATTCTCAGTTCCACCTGGTTCTTTTAACTGAACACACCAGTGACTAAACCCAGGACCTTTGGTATTCACAGCAAACTGTGTACCAATGAACTAGGATCATTCTCTGAATCTTGCTTTTCTCTTCTAGCACAAGGCATCTGAAACAGCACCCACTCTTACCGTTCACTTCCAAAGGAATTACCAGATGTCCCAGAACTGTCAAACAACTTGAATTTTAAAGTAACAAAATCTGGGTTCTATGTTTAAACTGAATATAATAACTTGATCAGCTAAAATTTTTAATTTTTCTTCTGTCTGCTAGAAAAGGCTTTGGATTCTATTTTACTGTTTTTAATCACCATTTTGTTATTTTGTACACCAACCTGAGAACCTGTGATCTTTGCAGGCAGCTGCAACTCTAACAAGTCAGCCATATAAACCCCACAACAGATTCAGGAAAACTAATCCCTGATGCTGCATAAGTGGTTTCTAAAGATCTTTTTCTTTAGCCTGTCTCTACAACTCTTCTCTGCTTTCTGCCAATTTACAGAGTTCTTCAGTCATGTTCACATACACACCTGAGCCGCAGTTTTCTTGTGCTTAGCAGCAATCTCTTTTATTTTGGGATCATCCAAGAGAGATGGATCTTCTGGCTTGGCCCTGGGGGGGGGATCCAACAAAAGGGGAACAATCAACAATGGTAATAAGAAAACTTTTATTTAGTTGTAACAGAATAGCTATTAAAAAGTTGGGTTTACCAGATACAGAAGCGATAATCTTGTAATTTTTAATGCAGTAATTCATTAAGGGCACTTTTTTCCACCTGTGTATCACTAACTGGCCTTAATTTTGTCTACATTTTTATTAACAGTATAGAGGTGGTGTAGCATTACAGCTAAAAGACAAAGCTCTTACAAAGTTCCAAGACCTACTGTGGATACGTGAAAACGTGGTTAATAGTGAATCCTATCTTTTACAATGAAGACAGTGGTCTCTAGTGGACAGCTCTGGTAATATGCCCGGGGCATTAGAAGAAAGCCCCCGTTTAAATCTCACCTCTGCCACAAACTCACTTGGTGGTCTGAGGCAAGCCACTCTCTCTTGACCTCAAGGTTCCCATTTGCAATGTGAAGGACAAGTATACTAATTTGCCTGAAAACAAGGGTGTCTGATACCCATCAGTTGTGGCGCTAGAAGTCACTTCTGCCCTTTAAAAAAGCGTGCAAGGAATGCAAGCACTGTTTTATAAGTTCAATCATACTTCTGGGAGTAATGAGGCTTGCAAACAAGGGTGTGTCCTGATTGAGTCCTTTTGCTTTTTACTGCCACTATTTAGATATTTGCAAACAAATTTAGCAGTGAAGGGACTTAAGAAAATGAGTGGAAAGAAGTGAAAGTGGTTCTGCACATCGCCTGTGCCTGCTATGCCCATAAGAATCCCATTTTCAAAAATTGCAACCAGATTATGCATGCAAAGTACTTTATGTTCTTAGATGTTCAATACAAATGGCACGAGAACTGTTCTACTTTGCATGCAATTCTATTACAAGAAACACTGGAGAAACCCTTCCCCTTTATCAAAACATAAGACAGCCACCACTATTTACTACAGTAGTGGCGAGCCTATGGCTCTCTGGGGCATATGCACCATCACCCCAGCACAGAGTTTGCCCTGCCCAGCAGCCCAATGGGAGTGCTTCCTCCCTCCCAGAGTGCTTCCTCCTTCTCCCCAGCACAGAATTCGCCCCATCCTTCTGCAGCGCAGACAGAAGACTGTTGAGTTTGGGTACTCTAAAAGGTTCCCCATAATTTAGTACAGGGGCATCCAAACTACAGCCCGCAGGCCCAATTAGGCCCTTGCATCTCATTAACCAGGCCTGCAGTGAGAACCGGGGCATTCCCAGACATGCCTCCCACCTGCCCAATGTCACTTACAGCGGTGGCAGTCACACTTTCTCCTTGTTGTCCTGAACATGGATCTGCACATCCCTAAGGCAGCAGAAACGTCCCCTTTGAAATCCCTCAGTGCCAAGGGAGTCTGGGAAATGTAGTCATTGCCACGAGGTCCCTAACGCCACAGATTTCAAAGAGGGGACACGGTGATTTCTTTTAACAAGGCAGAGAACTACTTTCGCAGGGGTTTCTGCTGCCTTAGGGACGAGCAGACCCACATTCAGGACAACAGGGAGAAAGTACAACCGCCACAACTGCTGCTGCCGTGGATGACGCCAAAAACGTAAGCAACCGGAGCAACCTGCCTCCGGCCATCGCAGCTTTGTCGGGGGCGGGACCAGCCAGGCTAAAAAAGTTTGGCCACCCATGATTAAGTACTTTGGCTTTACACCCCCAGGTCTGCTAGGCAATGACTTGTTATCCTTTGATCTTTTTTATTACCACTTCCAACATAGGGGTTAAAGGAGAACAAGTCAAAATTGGAAAGCTCAAGGCACATGTTGTCAAAGCATTAAAAAGAAAGTGGACAGCAAGCATTCTCACCATGGTCTGTCAGGAGAGCCAAGAGGACTATAGGCTGTGACAGAGATCCCTTTGGACTGACAGTAACTGATCAGCTTTTCTTGTGTAAGATATGGGTGAACCTCAACCTGCAAAAAACAGGGTACAACAGCTTTATTTGTGTGTGCGTCCGTCCCCGCCTCCCCCCCCCCGCCCCCGGCACTTCTGAGATGTATTCAAGCTTTGCAAATGAGAAGAACTGTTGGATGTCCTTTTTGTCCTCCATGATACCCCCTCCTGTTCTTTTCTTGTTGAGTTTGTATTATGCAAAAAGAAACATGAGTAAATAAAACTGAATTTTTAAAACTTCTGTATCTTGCCCAATTTGGTATTTTTTCTCTCCACTAGGCCAGAAGAGCAAACTCACCAATCAATACTGTCTTCAAAAGTAACTTTTTAAGTGTCTTAATCTTTTTATTAGCAGACTGTGGCTCAGATCACAACCTACTGATCGCAAAATTCAGGCTTAGACTAAAGAAAATGGGGAAAACAATTAGACCAGACAGATATGAAACCCTGTATAATAAACATTTTTTTTCGTTATGCTGAGTATTGCCAATTTGATCTGCATAACGAAGAGCTCCGTGGAATGGAGCTTTTTCATTATGCGGGGTACTATTGTATTTCAATTATGCTGCCTGCATTTACTAGGCTAAAAGGCGGTCTGTGTGTGTGGAGCTTTTTCGTTATGCGGGGTACTATTGTATTTCAATTATGCTGCCTATATTTACTAGGCTAAAAGGCGGTCTGTGTGTGTATGTGTGTGTGTAACCTTTGGTAAATATACATGAAACAGCAAAACACAGTACAGTACCAGCTTCTTCAATGACCTTGATCCTGTACATTTAATGGTGAACAAAATATAAGAGACAACAAATGTCTTCCTTGATTCTCTTTTTTTTTATCCTCAGCAAACAATGATTGCTACCCTACAGTCATATTTTTATGGGTATAGTTAGTATCTTGTTTCCCTTTCACCCTTAACAGAAGGCTTTCCAAACTGTACTGGACAGAATCGAACAGTTAACAGAGAACTTATTTCGAGCTCTGTTGCAACTCCCAGAAAATACTGTGTAGAAACTTGTTTGGAATTCCATGGCTGGATTTTGAGTATAAATAACTAAATCACATCTAGATTTGACCAAACAGGTTTGGAAGACTGTGTTGTTTTCATCTAGAAATTCAAGTTCTTTTTGGGGATGGGGTGGTGGTGGTGGTGGAAATGGCAAAATGTCAAAGCCATCTATGCACAGATATAGCAAAACCTATGGACTATATTTAGAATATTATACCCTGAAGCAAGCTCACTTCTGTGGCATTACACAGCACTTTAGTGACCATCGTTCTTTGGGGCTTACTTTTAGAGACCCTAAACCAGGGGTTCCCAACCTAAGGCCCGTGGGCAAGATCTGGCCTGTGGTGCCATTTCATGTGGCCCCCTCCAAATGCATCCAAGAAACAAAATGGCTACCCCTTTGAAGCTGTTGGGACAAAATTTTGCAGGCAGGGCAAAATGGCCGTCCAGCCCTCGAAGCTGACTGAGAGAGCTTGACTCAGCCCCCGGCTTGAAAAGGTTGGGAACCCCCACCCTAAGCTATTCACTAGAGCACTCCATCCTTTCATTCATGCTCTCAGGATGATTAAAAAGCATACTTTAGGAGTAGTTATAATTTTTTAGGGTCACTCTATGGTGGATAACTTACTAAATTCTTGATTTTTATCATTCTTCCGTGTCCAGGCCAAACGTGAAACTGCCAAAATGAAGTCACCTTTTGGTGAATTCCTTCCGTAGTTCCTTTCGCCTGATTTAGTGTGAGAAGGATTAGCCAGCACAAGGTTGCCGTTACCCCGGTAGGCCTGATTGTGGTGCAAAAATACCACTCTTCAAGAAGGCAAAGCAAAGTGATAATAATTACACGTATATAGCGCCCCATAGCACTTAGTGCATTCTCTGGGCAGTTCCCCTCCCCCCCCCCCATGATGGGCACTCACTTTATCGACCTCAGAGGGATGGAAGGCTGAGTCAACCTTGAGCCCTGATCAGGATTGAACTCACAACCTTTTGGTTGCAGTACAGCAGTTTAACCACTGCACCACCAGGGCTCTTCTGTGTACCCCGATTTCCTGAACATGAAGCAATAACAAAAATATTATGTTTTGCATCTGACTGTCAAATTCAGATGTACAAGTTCCTACAACACAACTTAAAATTTCTAGCATTAAACATCCTAGCAGACAGAGCAAAAGAAGACAACCGGCACATATGATAGCCCAGAACATTAGCATAAAAGAGTGGTTTTGTTCTTTGACGGGAAAATAGAAAAGCAGATCTGAGAGAATGAAAATGAGGTTACTTCATGTGAAAATAATTAAAAGAGGGTGTTCCATACTTGAGATGCCAGTGCTGAGCCAACCTTCTCCCTAAAGCTATCTATTTAATTATTTTAAGAAAGGGAACTTGGGAAAGTTCAAGAAGCTGTTTAAGAAGAAGGCAGAATCTTTTTGTTGCCTTGCTGCAACCAATTTGAAAGTGAGCATTATATTCGATTTGAACATATTATTTCTCTTTCCCCAAGGGAAAATGTTTTAAAAAAATACTCTTGCTCTTGAAAATCTCCAGCCCTACCCTTTGAAATCTGATCAGTCAGCAATCAGGAACATTTATTCAGGAACATTTATTCAGGGAAAGAGACAATTTGCCAGTAACTGTCACATTACAAGCCGTAGGCTAAATCAGGGGTGCCCAAACTTTTCAGGCCGCAGGCCAGTCACGGGGTCCAGGGAGCTGGTCACTATGGCCCAGGGGCTGAATCCAGCCCCCAATGCCAATTCATCTGGCCCGCAAAGCCCTTGCCGCTCCTGGAAGCGGAATTAAAATGTCCCTGTACAAATCTGGCCCCCAGGCTGTAGTTTGGGCACCCCTGGGCTAAATGATAGTTATACAACATCATGTTGGAACCTCCTGCCCGTGGAACTGCGTCTCCAGATGGAGTTGTTGCCCTTTAGAAAAGAACTAAAAACCTGGCTGGCGGGCCAAGTTTGGGGTACAGGTGGAGGGGTGGCTTCCATTGGGTGGTTAATATAGGGGAGGATGCCTGCCCCACGGTTTCTTCAGTTCCTGCACCCCTCTCTTTTTAGGGGTGGGTTCTTATTGCTGGTTTTTATGTTTTATTTGTTTTTATATGTTTTTACCCACTGTTGTGAACCGCCTGGAGTCGGCTTTGGCTGAGTGGGCGGTATAAAAATTTAACAATAAATAAATAAAAATGTTTGGGTAAGGTGAAGAATGTAAACAGATAGGTTCATCTGCTTCTTAAAAAGGTATGCTTCTGGAACTTCTATAGGTCTTTGCTTTTATAGATTTGGGAAAGATCCTTAAAACATAATTAAAGTCCTACTGATTTCCTTTGAGGGTGAAAACAAAGAAGGCCTGTTCATCAGCCATTCTTTGACTCTGAAGAGCCCTGGTGGCACAAGTGGTTAAACTGCTGTACTGCAGCCAAAACATTGTGAGTTCAATCCTGACAGGTGGTCAAGGTTGACTATGCCTTCCATCCCTCTGAGGTCAGTAAAATGAGTACCTAGCATGTTGGGGGCAAAATACCATTTATCAGTAAACTGTCCAAAAATGCACTAAATGCTATAGGGCAGTATATGAGCATAATTATATTGCTATTGTGTGAGTGAAAATGGCTCTGGAAATGATTCAGCATACTTTAGAAACATCCATACATTAAGATATTGTACAGTATTAAACCCACAGCAGCTTTAAACACCCCCCCCCACGCCCTTCCTCTACTGTACAATCATCTTCCATTCCATTTACACCACTAGGCACATTACCTGATTGTTCGCAGGCTTGTACTTCAATCCAGGCTTGTTCAATATCTTCTCAATCTGACTGTGATTGAAATTGGAAACTCCAATGGCTTTCACCAATCCAGCATCTACCAATTCCTCCATCCCCTAAGGGCACACCAAAGTTCAAGTACAAAAGGGCTACAAGGTGATGCACAGATTAACATAGCAACAACACCTACTCCCTTCCCTATCTGGATTTGGAAAACCCTGACCTTCTGAAAACCAAGTACTGTACAGCATTCCTTCTACTAATGGCATACCTGGATAGAAACATCACATGGTGATGGTGGTGAAGTATATCCCTTAAACTTGGCTTAACAAAAAATATGGTTGCAAATGTAAAAGGCGTGCCTCTCCAGCAAGAGGAAAAGGGCCTTCTCGGTCGTAGCCCCCACATTACTGAACCTCCTCCCAGTAGAATTATGCCTCCAGTTGCTACCGTTTTCGGAGAGAATTGAAAATGTGGTTAGTGAAATGAGTCTGAGGGCTGGGATGCCAACAAGCTCTCCTTTTTGGCTTGTCTGATGTTCCCTCCCCTCTTGTAATTGGTTTTATTGAAGGGCTTTTAACTGTTTGTATATTGTTTTTAAGTTTTGGCTGAGCAGCCAGTGAGGTGTTCGCTGGACTGTGTACACTGACCAGAGACTATTGATTGGGGCGGTATATAAAGGCCCGGCTGCTGCCGCTGGCCAACTGCCTCGGGAGCCAGCCCCTCCCAGCTCAGGAGGGGTGAAAAAGACCGGCCGCGAAGGCCTGGACGCCGCCGCCGCCGCGGATGCTCCGCTCCTTCCCTGGCCCGGCATTGGCCGCGGGGAAGTCGAGCACACCGGGGACTCCCTGGTAATTTGTATTTGTAATTTTTTACATCTGTGATGCTATATTTTTTATATTGTATACTGTTCTGTCTCTATTGCTATATTACCGAGTTGCGTATATTGCACCCTATTGTTATGGATATGTTGTTTGCCGCCTTAAGTCGGCTTTTGGCTGAAAAAGGTGGGGTATAAATAAAACTTGAATGAATGAATGAATATAAATCTAAATAAATAAAAAATAGATTAAAATAATAATAATAAAAATTCTCAGGAGACAAAATATACAGCACAAGCTCAATTACCACAATATTAAAATATTTGCAATGAACAGGCACATGTTAAGCAAAACCTGCATGAAAAGGAATTTAGAATTAAAGGAAATCTCTGCTTAGAAACTAACATACCTCCCAAGTGTCTAGAATATTTGTGTCACTGGGTATTATCATGCCTTTTTCATCCGTGGGAAACAGGACGTCTCCGGCCTGTGAATGCAAAGCAAAAACATAAATGCATTTAAAATTTAACAAGTATGGAATCGATGGAGTCAAGGTGAAGAGGGAGTTTTAAGGCAGTTTTACCTTGGCTGTCCAGACTCCAGATCTGCAGGAAGCAAAGTAAAAGCAGAGCTACCTTAAAACTTCCTCCCGTCTCTCTGCCAAATTCAAGTTACCTTAAAACTTCCTCCTCTCTCTGTGTGGAGAGGTCAACAAACAACAACAACTCTGTCAACATCTCACTCTTTTGTTTGCCTTTGGCTGGCCAGTCTTTAAAAGAAAAGAAACTAAAGGGAAAGGGAAGATGAAAGCAGATTCATGCCCCAGATGTGGGTAGAAGATTCAAAGAGTTAACTAGCTACAAACAAGGCTGATTTCCTCCCCACTACCTGTTGCCTCCTTTGCCGTAGGCTGAAGCAAATTAACCTGGAGGAATTCAATTACCTGGGTGTGAATTCACAATACATCCATTTACATTTTCTCCTCTGTGCAGTCACACCCTTTGTCTCTATAAAAACATAAATCTAATGACTTTTTTCTCATCATTAGGAAAAAAACAACCCACCAATATTATTTAACAGAAAAGCATTTCTAGTTTTTTCTCTAGCTTTTATGTGCCTTAATGAAGACACTGATTTCTTTGTAGTACACAACTTGTTTTGTCTATAAATGGTATGCTTGTTATGCTTTATTTAGTTTACTCCATTTCTATCTTATGTTTCGCACAATGCTGGGGCCGCAAGGCCCATCACAATTAATTAAAATACCAGATACAATAAATCCACTGTAATTTCTAGTATTGAAATATATAGCAAAACATCCTGCACTAAAATCCCTTTCTCAGCTGTTTGATTCTTAGCTGAAAGCCATTTTAAAAAGAAAGGTTTCTGACTACTGACAGAAAGACAGCAGACAGGGTCCCCAACCAGGGTTGTATCATAGTCTGAATTCCTATTTTTAGTTGCACACTGTAGATTTTTCATTTTATTTCTAAAACAACTGAAAAGATATTATTTTGTTGTTCCCAGTTTTCACTGATGCCATTTACTTCATTAAAGAGTTGCCCAGTTGTAACCTAATACTTGAAGGTCACCAGAAGTTCAGGTTATCTTTCACCAATCTGCTATGTACCAACGTTATACACAGTGGCTTGGTTGAAAGAGTAACATACAGCATATCTATGAACAAGTCAGCTTTCTGGTTCTACTTATTTTAATGGTGTTATTTCATTTGAGTTTATCATTTTAACAGCGTTATTTCAATAGGGCATTTACTTGTGGCTTGTGAAGGACACTAAAATGTATCATGAGATCACAAGGTAAATAACTCACCCTTCCACAACTGAATTTCCCCCCCCCCCTGGGGAGCGGGGAGGCTTTCAGCACCAGGACTGCCTTTCCACCTGCGTCCTGGGCCCCACCCCTGCCAAGGCTCAAAAGGTGACCGGACTCAGACGCCGCCCGGGAGCTTCGCGGCTAAAGCGGGGAGGCTTTCAGCACCAGGACTTCCTTTCCACCTGCGTCCTGTGTTGCCTATTGGGGATGGCCCATCTTTCTTCAGCTGGAACACAGGATGAGTCCCAGCGATCAAGTGCCAGGGGAGGGAAGCGCTGCCTTGCCACCGCCAACGAGGACCACCTGCGGCAGAGGGCTCTACCCCTCAAAAGGGCAAAAGCTGTGGAGGCGTCTCCCGCCGGACTTTCCCCGACCGGAGCAAGCCAGTTTATTCCCCCCCCCCTCGTTTTGTAATTTATACTTGATTCTTGTTATTATAACTGTATTGTATACTTTGGGCTGCATTTATTGTTGATATATTGGATTATTGTAGTTTTTGCTGTACTGCATTATTGATTGTATTTTTCTATATAACTGATTCAGTATTACTTGGATTTGTAACTTTGTATATGCTATTTATATTTTGTCATTTTATGTTTTTGTAAACCGCCTTGAGTCGGCCATTGGTCTGAGAAAGGCGGTATAGAAATATTAAGTGAAATGAAATGAAATGTTGACTCATTTCAGCTGTTCCTAATGTCAATCAGCTAGGCAGATGGAGAGGAGGTAAACAATGCAAAGAGCAGTAAGAGGACAAAAAATGCGCATTCTGGAGGTCAGGAAAAAGGCCTTTTTTTCAGGTGCTCGGGCAGCCTGCGTTGCTTCCCACATTGGCAGGAGAGTGTTCGGAGTGTATCCATTCTGTTTTAGGGATTTTCCATTGTGTTTTCACCCTGTTTTTGCAACTTAAAAGCAGAGGTTTGTGACTTCCGGGTTCTGTTGTACTTCAATTCCAAGAAGACCATGCATTGCTGGAAACTCCCAGGAAACCAGGCACAGGAAGCCCCTCTCCCCACTTTTAAGTCGCAAAAACAGGGTGAAAACACCACAGAAAAACCCCAAAACTGAGCGGATACACCCAAACACTCACTTGCTGACATGGGAAGCAGCACAAGCTGCCCAAGCACAAATAAGAGAGGCTTTTTTCTGACCTCTGGAATGGATTAGTTGGTTTCCCATGTATTCTTATGGGAAACAGTGCTTCGACTTACCAATTTTTTCACCATGTGAAGAACCCTGAGGAACGGATTAATTTCGTATCTTGAGGTACCACTGTATTCCATTTTTTGAACAACTATCGTCTGTGTAGATATTTTTACTATAAACCCAGTGTATAACTTCTAGAACAATGAACATCTTTGTTCTGCATTAGGGTGAAGAACCTCTGGCTTTCCAGATGTTTGAGACTATACCACCCACATTTCTTAAGGCTAATAAAGAGATCAAAGGTCTTCCTTGCCCCCAATCTATACAACAACATGTCAGTTAACATAAGAAGGGAATGGGGACTTTGTAAAGTTTATCTAAGGAGAGGAAATTCTGAATACCTTGAATCCTATAGGCCAGTGAATAAGGTAAAGGTCCAAGTAATCTAATTTGAGAGCAGCAAGCGTTGCCTTACAAGCATTTTTCACCAGTGTTTTCTCGTGGAAAGTGCACCAAAGCTGCAGAAAGAAAGAGATCAATGTGTTATTTTAAATCTCAGCGGTTCCCCTCTCACCTTGGAAAGGAAAAGGCTATCAATGAAGGGAAATGGGGCTGAAAATTCCCCCATCACCCACCCATTAAAAAGTACAGGAACTCCTGGCCTCTGTTTCATCAGTTGACAGGAAGAGGAAACTGTATATTATATTAGATGGCATTAAGGAAACGAAATGCAAATTCAGAGTGAAAATATTAAACTGCTGTAAGATGCTGATCGCAACCTAAACCAAGTTCTCTTACCACCCTCGCTGCAATTGCTTATGCATTTTCTTGAGCAATGTCAAAAAAATGTCTTACACAGTCATATAGGCACATGACATAGACCAGTGATGGTTAACTTTGACACTCCAGGTGTTCTTGTACTTCAACTACCAGAGGCCCAAGTCAGTACTCCTGCTGATCAGTGCTTCTGGGAATTGAAGTTCAAGAACAGCTGGAATGCCAAGGTTAGCCATCACTGACACAGACAATATTTAGAATTAACATAAATTTTGCACGGAACAATTTTATTGAAACAGAAAAGTACCTTACTGACGACAAAAAGGTCCTCTCGCTTTATATCGCCAGCCTTGATTTTCTCTTGGATACCATTGCCAACCTCTTGTTCATTCTCGTACACATACGCACAATCTAAATGGCGATATCCCACATCAATCGCCTTTTTCACAGCATCTGCTACTTTTCCTGGTGGAGACTGAAACAAATATTTTATTAACATTTCATATTTATTTTATTTATTTATTACAGCAAAACCTGTTTATGACCTTGGTCCATTCCAACAGCCTTCATAGTAAACCAATAGGGATGCATTGGGGGGGGGGGGAACCATCCCAACTGGACCAAAAAATAAATAAATACAAAAACATCTCAAAAAAATCAAAACAAAAGCCAGGCATGATTCTCTCCCATACCTCCAATGAACCCACCAGGTGGTGAGGGGCTGGGGTGGAGGAAAGGGGGTGTTCTTAAAGGATTTACCCATTTACAGGTCCGCCATCAGAGTCTAAAATGGTGGTGGTGGTCTAATTCCTAGTCGTAATCCGAAAAACCATTGTAAACTGGGACATCATTTTTGTAGAATCTGCTGTCATAAACCGCAGCAAACGTAAACCAAGGCGGTCGTAAGGTGGGGTTTTACTGTATATTTATACCCCGCCCATCTAGATTTTCCTACTCTGGGCGGCTAACAACCGAAAACTCACATTAAAAACAGTCATATATTTTTAAAAATACAGTACATATAAATTTTCAATCTCTTCTCTAATAACCTCTTACATGACAACACTGTCCACACTGACTTTTACAGATGATGCTCAAAATTAGCAGAAACCGTTGTTTGTTGCTATAGTCATAGATCAGATCTTAAATGGAATAATCCTACGAGTTTACTATACAACACTGGCTTTGCACAAATAAGTGAAAGTTGAAAGCAAAGAAATTCAATATATTCCTTTGCATAAAAATATATCTTACACACAAGAATGACTATTAATTTGCATTTAACATCAGTAAGGAGTGTTATGTTACAAAAAGCAAAGCAAACGATACAATTTTAACCTTTTTTATTAGTATAACTAGCATAGGTGCCCATCTTTGATGGTTGTTTTTTTTTGGGGGGGGGCTCAACCCGTGGGGTAGGGGTGGCTTGGGGAGGTTTTTTTTTCCTTTGTGATGTCCCCTGGCTCTTGGTAAAGGAACCGGGGCGGACTCACCCTGGCGTGATGAGGACGACGGGAGGGTAAGAATGAGGGAGGGAAGGAAAGAAGGAAGGAAGGAAGGGAAGAAGAACGGCTGGAGGTAGGGAAGGAAGGATGAGTGCTAATTACCCGGCCTTGCCCGGAGGGGTGTTCATTGTATGTTTAGGTTTTCCCAACCCTGATACACCCCAACACACCGAGACTCTCTCTCTCTCTCTCATATTCAGGCACACCCACACACACAAGTGAGATCAATTATTTCATTGCCCAGAAGAATAACAAGGTATGACCATGGATGGTTTTCTGGTGACTTACTCCTAGTTGTCTCAAACTATATTTTTAACATCTTCACAAGAGTGGTATGACATTTTTTATTTTTATTCTCAAGCTATACTTATGGAAATAAGTTACGTAAAAAGCTACAGAAACAACTGCTGAAAACATTGAAAATCTTGGACTGGTTTGCTATTGCTGGGTTGTTGTTTTTAGTGACTTTATCTCTGGCCCATCAAACTTTCCAGCCGATGAAATACAGGATCCTAAGGAAAATTGCTTCTATTATCTCCAATCCATCCAAGCATGTTAACAGTAGAAACTGAATGTTCCTGGGAAAGGACTGTAATATAACTTGCTTTACTAGATTTGCAGCTGTTCTCACTGAATACTGGCAAAATACATCAATCTTGAGAGAATCTAAGCAGCCCTATGAGAAAGCAGGTGACTCTGAATCCCAGAAGTATACTGTCCAACTCTACATTATCTGCTCTAGTTATTTGAAACAACCCTATTTAGATTTTCAGATTGAATTTAAAAGCACCATGCCTGTAGATGGCTGGAGGTGTGTGGTTTCTGCCTCAGACCATATAATTTTCAAAGATTGTACTTCACAAATACCAAGCCTGAGGAAGCAAAAAAGAAAGGGAAATATAAGAAAGGGAAGCCATACATAATAATCATGGGATGGGTTCACATGTTAATATGCTGATATGAGGAGATGCACAAATCCCTGGTACTCACAGTTTTTGCTTTCACAAGGTCAAAATAAATGCTTCAATCACATGTGCACCAATGTATAGGCCATATCTACAACTGGCCAACTTGTGCTCACCGTTTGGTACTCTAACCTGGTTCCCTGTAAAGTATCAACCACCACCTTTTCCTATCATCATGGCCAACACTTTTGGCCTATGCAGAGATATATCACACAGCTTGCAAAAAGCAAGACTGTTAAATTAGAAGATATACATAAATGTATTTTAAAAGATGCAACGTCTGAATAGCAGAAACTCTCCACTTTGCAAAATAACTCTTGCTAACTTATTTATGGTAAGTAGATGGATAAAATAAAAGCCAGGAAATATTTTATTCACATCACATATGCTGGTGATTTCTGAAGTTTTATGACCATTTTGGAATAAAAGTGGGAAATATTTGAGCATTCCAAATTGCTGCCGAGCAATCCAAAGAATTCCAGTAAAACAACAAGCTAATATAATTTCTGCTCGGAGGAGGGAATAAAACTCGTTCACGAGAACTGAAGAAATAATTGAACAGGATTCCAATAAATTCTAAATTACAATCAACTGAAGAGTATTTCATGTACAGAGTCTAAATAAAAAAATATCATCCTGAGAAAGAAAATTTCATTTTGCTCTTTGTGTTTGCTCTATTATGAAAGTGACATTTTTCATTCTCATTTTCTTAATTGGCCAAGACACGACCACATGGCTTAATGACATCTAGACAGGATTACTATAATGTGCTGTTTACAGTGTTATCTTTTAGGAGTTTTTGGAAGCTTTTAGATATAAGACTTTCACAAAAGTTTGTATTTTTTGGACAGAAATATGCAAGAATTTCCCCAACCAGAATTCTCAGGGCTTGAGCAAAAATTAAAATCAAAGTCATCTCCGGTTTTCTGGATCACTTACAGGCAAGGAATAAAGGCTTTGTCTGATATAATGAATCTTCATGAAAATTGGAAACGCTGCTGGGTGCAGCCAAGCTCTGTGGGAAATACAAAACATTAGGAGTCTGATAGTTTACCTGACCATTATGCTTCATAGAGACCTCTAATGCCTTGCAACCCCAATACAGCTTAGCCCTACACCAGGGGTGCCCAAACTATGGCCCACAGGCTGGATCTGGCCCCTGATGCCAATTCATCTGGCCCTCATCACTCCTGGAAGTGGAAGTAAAACATGCATGTTTATGAAAGCCACGAGTAATTTACGGCAGTGTTCTTTCTGTGCATGCGCATAAAGTGTCCACGCATGCGTGTTTTACTTTCGTTTCCAGTGGAAGGAACCATGTAACCAGCCCAATCAGCTGTCCATGGCCCCGAAAAGTTTGGGTGCCCATCATGCACAATCACTTCCTCTGCTGTCTTCATGAAGAGACATCATTTCTAACAGAGCCTTGCTACAAGCAATTCAAAACACCTGGAAGGCTTACATTTTGCTGACTAAAGCCCCCATAATTCTGACTGGGAGAATTCCTGCAGACTTCTGGGGAAAATACAAAAGCCCCATGCCTGGCTTTTTCTAGTCCAGAGGCCGCAGCAAGAATAGTGATGGGTGCTTACTTGTGTAATCACACAATACCGGTCTAGTACCATCTGCACTTGCTAGTAGTTTGTTAGTGACTGATCCCGAACCCACTGTCTTGTGCATTGTCTTGCACACACACATAGACACACCCTGTCTCACTCACACAGCATTGATGTACATTGAAAGTGTCTCATTCCGGAATTTACCCATCAGTCATTCACTCTCAACTAATCACAGTCCAACATGCAAATCAGCTCTTTCCAACATTCTGTTTCCAGGCCTGGCTGTTAAACTGCTGTTTTTCTCCCATGGCACCATGGGAGTTGTAGTTTCCATTCTTTTCCCCATTTTGTGGGGCTCGTAACTCTGATCTCTGTTTCAAAATGTAGGTGTTTGCGGAGAATTACGGGATAGGCTTGAGGAGTGTGGGTACGCATGCCTGTCACGTACATTACATCCCTTCCTTATAGGTAACTAGCAATTTTTGGGATAGTGGGGGGTATAGTGTGGTCTAGCGTGTGTGTTGGTGGTTGGGGTAGTACACACACACAGACAGAGAGAGAGACAGACAGAGAGAGATATTACTAACTTAATCCACACAATGAAAACATTCCAGCAATGAAGGGTTTTAATTTTCTTTTATGCGAAGATTCATAAGCTGCTACATTTGCATTGTAATTTCATTTGAAACTTAAAGTTTATTATACATACGCACAAACACACAAACCCAATAACAATACGGCTGCCTTTCCATGACAGCCACAAAGATGCAGCCAGAGATTGTCCCTATACTTATTGCTAATCACTGACGCCAATGCAATCAGTAAGGACAGGTGGCTTACTTTCTGGATGGTTCACAAGTTAATTAGGATTTTACCCACAACAAGCTGGGTACTCATTTTATTGATCTCAGAAAGATGGAAGGTCAACTTTGAATCCCGTCAAGATCAAACTCACAATGTGAGCAATTTTGGCAGCAGTACTGCAACTTTAACCACTGTTCCAAAAGGGCTCTTTACTTTTTCCATTTTAACAGGTCATCTTCCCTGCTTTGGCCACAGTAAATCTGAGATTGCAGAACTCTACCAGAGTGGAGAGGGTTGCAGCTGGACTAGTGTGCATGTATGTGCATGCCTAGAAGGTTGTCTCACCTCCATATCTGATATTAACAACATTAGTACCTAGAGTGCATTATCTTATCAGAGTATGCACTTTTTTAGATAAGACAGAAAGACACTTACCAAAGCCATACTCACAGCAGTGTGACACCAAACCAAAAAAGGATGGAAAGGTGGAATTCTTACACAATTGGCAAAATCCTGCTGCCCAAACCAGTGTGGGGAAAGTTACTAAAATAATCCACAATTAAAATATTCTAAAAACAAAAGGTTTTGATTTTTCTTGTGCTAAGTTTCATATACTGCTAAATTTGCGTTGTAATACCATTTGAACTTTATTCAACACAGCATGTTTCAATTAGATATTTTATTGGGAGGATAACAGAAAAATACTGCAAATTAAAATTTACAAAAGGGCACATAAAATACTTTTTTTTAAAAAAAATTGTGGCCTTGAAGTAGTTTAGCTGGAACTGCAGCAGAACCTGGTTTACTACAAACAAGATGGAATGCTGGCACAGGTAAACCAATTGTTCATATTAGATTTTTTTTTCCAACTGGAAAGCATTCCCATGAGAGAGCCTGAAGCAGCAATTTTCCTAATAAATGAAGCCCAGGATAGCTTTTCAAATTCAAAAAGCTTCTGGTGTCCACATCCAGTTCTGTATCCCTGGCTGGTTGCTACATCCCTAAGGATTCTTGAAACATGAATAAAGGGAGATAGGATGATTCCAGATCTTTTAAATTAAATACTGTATCACCAATGCTAGGTCCAGTTTGCAGTCTGTAACTTTACACCAAGAGGATTTTGCAGAATACATTTTAATTGGTGGCAACTAGGGGCCTCTTAGCTGGCAGCGCCCTTTGAATGCTTCACCAAGCCTACGTATTATATTTGGCTAAGCAAAGAACCTGTTTGCATACAGAAGTCAAGAAAATGATTGTGTAAACATTCCCTTCATCTGGAATAAGATTAAAGAAGCCCAGAATATGGTGTAAGCATATGGTACAGTGACTGCTGTTTAATTCAATTTTTCATCCCGTACATGAATAGGATTTCCTCTGTTTCAAACTTAATACAGTACTGTACTTGTAAATGAGACACATGACAAAATAAAGTACTTTGGAGGACTTCTGTTTATTGTTCTGTAATAATAATTTCATGTCACAGATTTATTTATTTATTCATTCATTTAATTTGTATAGCCACCCCAATCGACATGCAAGTCTGGGAGGCGATTACTCTGGGTTGAAAGGATTTTATAATTCCCGGTCTATTCTACAATATCCAGTACAGAGACTGCAGTGGCTCAAGTGGCTAAGACGCTGACTGGGAGGCGGAAGGTCAGCAGTTCGATTCCTGAGTACTGCAGGATGGAGTGAGCTCCCGTCTCAAGGCTCATAAACCTGAACAGATTCCTCTGCTTTTTAAATATATTATTTTTATTTGAAAATTTAAAAAAGCTACAGTAAAACCAAATAGCAACATGGTCTTCTTTTTTTAAAAAAGAAGTTTCTTACACAAACCAAGTTCTATAAAATGTACAATAAAACCCCTACTTACGAAAAAAAGTCTGTTCTGTAGGCTTTTGCTTAAATCAGTTTTACGTAACTTGAAGCAAACCCATGGGAAAAAATAATTTTTTAATATAAATCGAAGCAAACCCATAGGAAAAAGAATATGTAACTCAAAGCAAAACCATAGGAAATCGTGTAAATCGGAACATGGTTTATGTAAGTCGGATTTTATGTAACTCGAAGCATATGTAAATCGAGGTTTTACTGTATCAGCAAGGCTCATAAACCTGAACAGATTCCCCTGCTTTGTAAATATATTATTTTTATTTGAAAATTTAAAAAAGCTACAGTAAAACCAAATAGGATAGGCATCTTTCCCCCACTGAATCCATTCGGCTTAACCTCTACTGATGGTTGGAGTCTCTAAATGCAAGACCAACATGCTCAAGTGGGGGCTGCTGGCTGACAACATGCTGTGTTTATGTGGAGAAATACAGAATCTGGCTAATTTACTGCTCTGCTGATTATTGCCAGAAACATGCACTGATGAGGACCTAAGTTTGGACAACGACAAAACCAAGAAAGGCTTCATTTTGGCAGTCCAGGGTTTGATCCCGACACGAAAGAAGAAGAAAAAGAAACTTCCAAGCAAGTATTGCTAACTTCAGATTCCATTATTGCCAACTTTCCTCCCCTTTAGGGCTCCTTTACTTTAAATATGCTACAAAGCAGCAGAAATTCAGGCAGCAAAACTTTCTTAAGAGACAATGACATGAACAAACTTTTATTTAGACTTTCCCAATTTCTACACTGTTCTATATACAAAGGCCCAACAAGAAATGGAGAGGGGAGGATAAGGTACCATGCCAGTTAGTACTGTTACTCTGTATGGCCTTCTTAAGGAGTATATATAGACCCGTGATGGCGAACCTTGGCACTCCAGATGTTCTTGGACTTCAATTCCCAAAAGCCCCCATGAATCCACACGAATGGGTTCACTGCGATTCATCCGGCTCACGCCACCCTCATCGCTCCTGGAAGTGGAAGTAAAACGTGCCTGGACAGGCGCGTTTTACTTCTGCTTCCAGGAGCAACGAGGGCGGTGTGGGCCGGATGAATCGCAGTACTGTAAACCCATTTGTGTGGATTCACAGGGGCTTCTGGGAATTGAAGTCAAAGAACATCTGGAGTGCCATGGTTTGCTATCACGGATATAGACCATCCAGAGTTGCAGCCCCCAACATGAAGCCTCTGGACCTTAAACTACAAGGTGGGAGACAGGACTCTTGGACTACAATTTCCATCACCGCGACAGCAAAACCGAACGGGAGTAGAAAAGACGTTTTATCGCCCCCCTTCCTATTTTTGCGAATTATGTTTTAAAATCCGTATTATTAGAGTCCTGGTGACGCAGTAGTGCTGTATTGCAGCCAGAATGTTGTGTGCAGCCAAAACGTAGTGAATTTGGTCCTGACGGGGTACAAGTTCCATCCTTCCAGAGGTTCGGTTAAATGAGTAGCATGTTGGGGTCAAAAATTCCAAATTAACTTGCAAACCATCCAGAGAGTGCAGTAAACGATATAGAAGTGTAATTGCTACTGTATATAAAGATAAAATAGTTTGGAGGTCGCTTTTTTGGATCCACCAGGAAGACGCTTCACTCTAACATTTCGTTCCCGATTGACGTTTTCTATCTAGCCCCCCAACAACCCAACATGTTTACCGTTCTCCAGCATTTTGTCCTGTTCAGACAATACCAAAGAAACCCCCCAAAGCGTCAAGACAAGAAACACTCAATCCCTGCACCTGTTTATTCTCGGCACCGGCCATAAATAGGGGACCAAGAAAAGAAATAAAATGTCCAAAGGATCTGACTGTCCCTTCCATTTCAGAATTAAAAATTCTTCTGAGTCTGCCTCCTTCCCAATTTATCCCCAGCAAAAAAATTACAAAAAATATCCCAATGCGTTTTTATTATGTATTGCTGTATATTGCTTATGTTCTGCATTGTATTTATGTATATTGTATTGTTTATTATTGTATATTGTTTACTGTTGGAAGCCGCTTTCAGTAGTGTTTACACTAGAAAAGCGGGGTAGAAATAAACAATACAATACAATCCGTTACGCAGCAGGTTCCGATTAAGACTACAAGGGGAAGGGGGGGATAAAATAATGTTTAAACTATAATGCAATTAATTTCTTATTGCAATTTATTAACTGCAATGCACATGACCCACAGTTTCCCATGGGTGGTGGACCCTAATTGCAAGAAGAAGAAACTGGGGGTCGGCGTGCCTACCTTCCACGTGCCCAGGCCCAGGATGGGCATCTTTGCCTTCGTGTAGAGCTCCACGTACTTGGCCATGATGCCCGACCCGTGTCCGATTCCACCCCGTTCAGGCCGAGATCCCTCGTCTGCCACGCCGCCTCCTCCGTCGCCCCCGCAGCCTCCTTTCATAGGGCGCAGACGGTAGACCACGCCTCGGGAGGACCGCGGCCGCGCACGCAGGGAAGAGGAGGAGGAGGAGGAGGAGTGGCGCAGGCAGCAGAAATACTATGGGTTGTAAGCACGGGAGGAGAAGGAGGGGGAGGAGGGGGGCACTGAGTGTTCGCTCATATTATATATTTATTTAATATATATTTTAACATATGTTAAAATTAGTATATACTGTATTGTGCATTTTAAATATTTTTTACTATAGGATATATATATATAATTATATAGTTCTTTAACTATATATATAAGCACACTTAAAATGTAATGTTATATAATGTTATAACATTCATTCTGTAATTTTGCACGCACGCGCACGCACACGCACACACACACACACACACACACACACACACACACACACACACACACACACACACACACACACACACACACACACACACACACACACACACTTTTGGGATAACCTCCCACTCTGGCCATAATATTATATATAATTACAGTATATTATAAATGTGTATACTTTTTGGCCATCTCTGTATATCAAATTTAAGAAAGAAAAAAAAAACGATTAAAATAGTAATACTCAACATATACCTACTTATAACAAAAGATGAATACAAGTCACGTTTGACTTCAGCCGTTACAAGAGGTGCTCAAAGTGGGTACCATCAGTGTTCAGGCACTTCTGATTACGGCAGAATACCATACCTGTCAAGTTTCGGGAAATTTCAGTCAAATAAGGGGAATTTCCTGGCCAAAACAGGAAACTGGACAGCTATGCTTATCCTGTGCTGGCTTCCAGTCTAACTCCAGTCCATACCTGTCAACCATCCCGATTTGGCCGGGAAAACCCCGTAATTTAACGTCCATTGACGTCATAACCCGCCCGGCGCTACCAAAACCCCGTAATTTGGCAGCAGGGGGAAACGCTTTCGGTGCATGCGTGGAAGCGCTATGCCGCTTGCACAGCCCCTACACAAGCGGTGTAGCGCTTCCGCGCATGCGTGGCACGCAACCTGCGCTCAAGCGATGTGCACAGGTCCCGTTTTTCTGGAGCCGCGGGTTGACAGGTATGTTCCAGTCTAATTGCAGTCTAACTAATATGGGATGACGGCGAGAAAGAGTGTAAAATATGGGGGGGTTGACAGAAATTTCCCGAAACTTGACAGGTATGGAATAATACTGCTTTTGCAACGTTGACCAAAGTGCAGTGGTGGGATTCAAACTTTTTTTTACTACCTATTCTGTGGGTGTGGTATGGTGGGCGTGGCCAGCGGAAAAGGCCCTGCATTGCACCTGAATTAGGACTACTGTACAGTACTTTATTTTAAAACTTGGATGGGTGGGGCCAGCCAGAATTTCTGCTACCGGTCCTGGCAAACTGGTGCGAACTTGCTGATGCCCACCACTGCCAAAGTGTCCACTTGTATCACTGTGCATGCCATTTCCAGGGTTCTCCGATTTACGGTGGCCCTATGAGTGAGCACTCTAGAATGTCTTGCCCATACCTGTCAAATATCCTGGATTGGCCGGGATTTCCCGTATTTCCGCGCTGCTTCCTTTACTTTCCCGCCACCATCCTGTAATTTGACCAGCGGGGAAAGTAGTTACTGCACATGCGCGTATGCGCAGAAGGGTTCTGTGCATGCCCCGTATTGTCCGGAGCTGCGCTTGACAGGTATGGTCTTGCCCCTCAACAATCTTGCTCAGTTCTTGCAAATGCAAGCCGGTGGTTTCCCTCACAGGGTTAATCCATCTTATGTTTGTCCTTCCTCTTTCCCTGCTGCCTGCCTCCCATCTTTCCCAGTATTATTCTTTTCCAGGCCTGCCATCTTACAATCTCAAACTAGGCCAACCTCAGCATCATCTTTTTTTGCCCCCAGAGACAGTTCATGCTTGATTTGCTCTAGGACCCGCTTGTTCATCTTTTTGACATTCTAGGGGTATCTAGACTCCCCCAGCTTCCAGTAAGCAACATAGTTAGGGTACATCCCCAATGCAGTTTGTCCTAGGTCTAGCTGCAGAGGTCACAAATTCTAGTTTCCTCAATATGTTTATTGCACTAGCAATCACACTTACTGTATATACCGCCCCTTAGTGCTTACTGTACTCTCTGGGTGGTTCACAAGGTAATTAGCATTTTGCCCCCAACACATTGGGTACTCATTTTTACTGACCTCGGAAAGATGGAAGGCTGAGTCAACCTTGATTCTAGTCAGGATTGAACTCACAACATTTTGGTTGTAGTAAAGAAATTTAACCACCGTGTCACCAGGGTTCAACATTTCAAATGAATTGCTTTTTCTCCTGTCAGCTTTCTTTACTGTCCAACGTTTGCATCCATAGATGGTGATTTGGAACACAACAGTGTGAATGATCATGGTCTTGGTCTCCAGTAAAATATCATTACACTTGATGATATTTTCTAATTCCTTCACTGGCAGTTTAACAACTGGGCTAGACATGGAAGAAGAAGAAGAAGAAGAACTGCTACCCTTCCGAGTCCCTGTCTTCTTTAGATTTCTGGGCTACAAAAATCTTTCACGTCAGAGACTAAACAAAACAAAAAAAAGACAAAAAATGTTGTGGCACCATAAAGACTAACTACTGTATTTTTAATGTTAGCTTTCGTGGATCAACAAAGTGGACTTGAAGACTAAAAGCCTGGTTGGCAGATTTGACCATGACTTTAGGAACACCTTTCCCCCCTGCACCATGCACACAAACATCTGGTGCTTAGCCTAATGAAGACCCCTACTTTGAAAATGAGCATTGGGTGTACAGTACAGTAAAACCCCTACTTACAAAAAAAAAGTCTGTTCCGTAGGCTTTTGCTTAAATCGATTTTTTATGTAACTTGAAGCAAACCCATAGGAACAATTATTATTTTACGTAACTTGAAGCAAACCCATAGGAAAAATGAAATTTTTATGTAAATCAAAGCAAACACATAGGGAAATTAATTTTCACGTTAACTTGAAGCAAACCCATAGGAAATTGTGTAAATCAGGACATGGTTTTAGCACAAAATCATATTGTAAATTGAATTTTATGTAACTCTAACTCGAGGCATTTGTAAGTCGAGGTTTTACTGTATATAGCTATGACTGCAGTGGCTCAGTGGTTAAGATGCTGAACTTGATAACTGGAAGGTTGGCAGGTCAGCAGTTTGAGACCCAAGTGCTGCGTGATAGAGTGAGCTCCCATCTCTGTCCCAGTTCCTGCCAACCTAGCAGTTCAAAAGTAAGCAATTGGAAGTAGATAAATAGGTTCCACTTTGGTGGGAAGGTAACAGGGTTCTGTGCGCTCTGGTGTCTAGGCATGCCTGCCACATAACTACAGAAACATCTGCAGACAGCTCTTTGGCATTAAATGGAAATGGGCACCACCCCCTAGAGTTGGATACAACTGGCTTTCGAGCAAGGGCGACCTTTGCTATATGTAGCTAGATACTCCCTTCAAGAAGCTCATACTCCTCCCTTCTAATCAAAGTAATGCAGGAGGAAGGTTATACCTTTATAGGATCACTTAATAAAACAATTAAGTGATTCTAAAGGTATGGCCTTCCTCCTGCATTTGTTTTATTTCATCCCAGCTCCTGCCAACCTAGCAGTTCGAAAGCAAGAAATTGCAAGTAGATAAATAGGGACCACTTCGGTGGGAAGGTAACAGTGTTCCGTGCGCTCCGGTGTCTAGTCATGCCTGCCACATGACCACGGAAATGTCTGCAGAAACAGACAGCACTGGCTCTTCGGCTTAGAAACAGAGATGAGCACTGCACCCTAGAGTCGGATACGACTGGCTTTCGAGCAAGGGAAACCTTTACCTTTACCTTTATGCATGGATCACAAGACTGTCTTGGTTTATTGAACCTTCTTATAAAGATATCCAATAATGTGGTCTAATAAAGATGAATTTCGGCCTTGCTTTCTTAGAACCCCATGACCAATGTTATCACTCCAAGAGCATCAACAATCAGTGGCATAGTAGACCAGCTTCCTTTTCTGATTGTCTATAATACTATTGACATCAGGGCAGCCAGAACAGAGAATGTTTCCCATTCATTACTCTGTCCAAACTAAACAATTAATTATTTGTATTTGAAAATTTACATTATGGGCAGCCACGAATATTTGGAGGTTGAAACACCCACAGAAGCTTTTCTAATCTTCCACATCACATGATAATTGAGTATACTGGGAGGGGGGGGGACGGCTGTGTGTTATAAAATGGGGCACAAAAACTACAGTTCCTTACAATTACATGCTTACAAAAAGGCTTGATAAAATAACATCAAAGTTGCCAATTCAATTCTATGTTAGACACATCTGATTTGTCATTTCACTTGCTTTATTTTGGGTGAGTGTAGCTGGGCCTTTCTCCTGTCTGTGAACACTTTAATAGAACGGTTAGTTAGGTTTAAGCATTTGAAGAAAGTTAAACTTGAAATGTCAAGGCTCTCAGTAATTTTTGATTACTGTTAATGACACAGTTGCCTTTGTTTGCCAGATGAATGTGGCTTTAAGCTAGGGATTCTCAACCTGCGGCCTGTGGGCCAGATGCGGCATTGAAAGTTGGCCATAGAGAGCAATGCACCAAGGTAAACCATCGGCCATTGTTACTGTGACTTAAGTATAAAGGGTCAAAACTGGGATTTGAACTCATTTCTTCTCATCAAAACATTATGGGTGGGGGCTTCTTCCCATGATTTAATGCAGGCTTCTCTAACTTTGTGGGGGAAGGAGGAATCACCCTAAAAGACAGGAGTCAAAGAAATAAAAACAGCAATATTTAATATATAATATATAAAGTGTAGCAACCCGGTCAAACTGACGAAAAATGTGAACAATAGGGATAAGACTCATAATGTCATGCTATGCAAACTATAGACAAAATTGAACAGAGTCAAAAACCACATTCATCCAAGAATCAAAGAGTATCCCTAAAGTGAAATCTAAAGAACCTATCGGACAAAAGGACCTGAGGTAACAAATAGACCAACTCTATATATACCACAGTGTGATATCAAACAGTAACAACAAGTGGAGTAGTAATAAGTTCATGTAAAAGTATGATGAAAATGCGGAGTCGTAAGGTCCAGCCGAGAGGTCAAAGGAGGTAAAGACAATCAAAAGTAGTCAAAAGTCCGGGTGCCCCAGCAAAAGAGCAACTTCAAAAGATGATATAGAGGTAAGAGTCCTTTATCAAGACTCTGCAACAGTCAAGCAAAATACACAAACTGATATTCGAAACATACGTGTATAACATATAGTGATACACAAAGATACACAAGATACAAAAATGAGAGGAAGAGAGAGAAAGGTACCTGGATCATCAATAAACGCGCTCGAAACTACCTTCAAAGTGAATTCTTATGAGGTCAGAGCGTTATCTGGTGATGTTACGAAGCTCAATATATAAGTAAGAGTACGCCCATACATGCAGTCCACACCTGTGGGTCATCAAAGTACTAATATGCTCTCTACAATTAAAGGTACATCCACATCGAGAAAACATATAAGAGTGAGAAAAAGGAGTAAAATTACAAAAAGGATGAGAGATCATGCTCATTGTTGAGACCTTTAGGAGCCAAAGTGGAAAATCGATGGATATAAAAAGCTTCCCGTTGCAATAAAAAACGTAATTTGTCCACATGATGAAATTTACGAGGAGTGAAAGTTTCAAGTATGACCACTCGCATGTCCATAAAAGAATGTTTTTTTATCATCAAAGTGGGCTACAAGGGGAGATGTGGCAACGTTGTGTCTTATGCGGGATTGATGTTCACCTAGGCGGGTTTTCAGTGGTCTAGATGATTGTCCGATGTAAGCAAGTTGACAAGGACAGAGGATCATGTACACGGAATCGGTGGTGTTACAATTAGAGAAGGAGGATAGTACAAGTTTGTAATTACTACTAGGAATAGAGACCAAATTAGTTGTCCACATGAATCTACAGAAGGAGCAATGTCCACAAATATGATGTCCCGCAGGCAACCTTGTGAGAGGAAGAGATTTGGGAAGACAGTCAGTTTTAGAAATCATAGCCGCAATGGTTCTAGTTTTACGAAATCCAATAATTGGTTTATTCTGGCAACCCGGAACCATATCCACAATGTGCCAATGTTTATATATCACATTTTTGATTTTCTGGGCTAGAGGCGTATAATCTAGTGACCAAACGATGTTATTTTCTGTGGAATCAGTCCGGCGCTGGAATAAAGTGTCTCGGGGTCTAGAGCTTACTCGAGTGTAAGCGGATTGAATGATACGTTCAGGATAGCCTCTTATGGCGTAAAGAACGCTGAATGTTCGAAGCAGCCTGGTGAAAGTCTGAATCCCTGGTAGAGTTGCGTTTCGCTCTGAGGAACAGATTAAATGGAATGTTAGATTTAAGAGAGTGTGAATGGAATGATCTGTACTGTAAATAAGCATGTCTGTCAGTAGGTTTGTTGAATAGCTTCATGTTGAGCTTGTTGTCCGAAATGAAAATTTCCAGGTCTAGAAAGGAGATGGAATGAAAATTAACGGAGTGTGTAAAAGTCAGATGATTATGAATAGAGTTGATCCAGTGTACAAAATCTTGTATAACTGTAGGATTATTGAATACGAAAAATAAATCGTCGATGTACCGTTTATAAACCAAAATGTGCGTAAAAAATGGATTGACAACGGGGTCGAGTATATAAAAATCGTTCATGTAAATACGGGGTCGAACGATATCAAAATCGTTCATGTAAATATTTGCTACCGAGGGAGCAAAATTGGCCCCCATGGCCACCCCTTGTGTTTGTAAATAAAAAGAATCCTGAAACCGAAAGAAATTGTGCTCAAAAACGATATCCACCAAATCCATGAGAAAATGAGTGGGAGGATCTGCATGGGAGCGGGAAGACAAGTGGTGTTCGATCAGCTGACGGATATCCTGAAGTGGTATGTTAGTGTAAAGAGACGAGACATCCATGGTAAGAAGGGCACAATTATCTGGTACTAGAGTAAATTCTAAGGATTGAATGAAATGAGAAGAGTCTCTAACATAAGATGATATCTCAGAAACAAAGGGTCGGATGTGATGATCAATGAAGATGGAAATGGGTTCTAATAGAGAGTCGTTCGCGGCAATGATATGTCTGCAAGGTATGCGGGAAGAAGAAGGATCAAGTTTATGCACTTTGTGTAGAAGATGGAAAATCGGGACACGTGGATGTTTATTAAGTAAAAAACGAAAAGTGTTATCAGGAATATAGCCCAAAGCCAATCCTTCTTGAATAACTACAGAAATAATATTAGAAACATGTCGAGTGGGATCTTTATCTAGAGGCTGATAAAAGTTGGTGTTGGAAAGTTGAAGATCCGATTCCTTAAGGTAATCTGCCTTGTTCAAAAGTACAACCCCTCCACCCTTACCCGCTGCTTTTATGATTAAATTGGGATCCCGACCCAGATCATCCAATAGTCGTAAGTCATTCTGAGTGAGGTTGAAGGAACAGTGAGGATTACTTTCTAAGGTCATAATATCCCTCAATACGACTTTACTGAATGCTTCAATGGAGGCATTTTCGATGGGGGGTATAAAGGTGGAGCGGGGTGAAAAAATATTCCTAGTCTGACCCGAAGTGTCCTTAAAGAAAGTCCGCAACTTAAGCAAACGGATAAGTTTGAAAAGGTCCACCCGTGTATTGAAAGAAGAATATTTGGGAGTGGGAACAAAACCCAAGCCCAAATTTAATAATTTGGTCTCCCTTACCGTAAGAATCCTGTTAGATAAATTAAAGACCAGGGATGGAACTATTTCTTTTTGTTTCGACGGGTGACACATTGTCCTAAAAAATCCCCACCAGAAGAGTTCTTGTTTGTTACGATGAAGTCTAAAATTATATGGGTCTCTCGGTCGCTCGTCGGCGGAGGATTCGGCCACATCAGAATCCGTAGTATCAAAGTCGGTGTCTTCAAGTGGGCGATGCCATGTCACTTGCTTGTGAGTATTAGGACGAGCGAACTGCCATTTATAGATACGGTTGGATTTATAATCATTCCGATCCCTATTCAGTTTTTTATTCATAAAGGTAAGCAAACTGTTTCTGAATTCTTGTAATTTATTATCAAGGGCATCAATCTTATCCGAGGTGATGGAGGAATTTGAAGATGTAAAGTTGTCTTTTATCTTCTTAATATCAGTCTTAAGAATGTCAGAATCGTTATTGCAGATGCAGGATTGAAAGTTGGCAATAGAGAGCAATGCACCAAGGTAAACCATCGGCCATTGTTACTGTGACTTAAGTATAAAGGGTCAAAACTGGGATTTGAACTCATTTCTTCTCATCAAAACATTATGGGAGGGGGCTTCTTTCCATGATTTAATGCAGGCTTCTCTAACTTTCTGCCTTTTGGATGCCCTGAACTAAAAATACCATGATCCACAGCAAGTATAGATAGGTTACTCACTATGCTTTTTGGGGTTTGGCACTAGAAGTCCTGCGAACTGCAGTGGCTCAAGTGGTTAAGATGCTGAACTTGAAGACTGGAAGTTCAGAGTTTGATACCTGAGTACTGCATGACGGAGTTAGCTCCTGTCGTCTGTCCCAGCTCCTGCCAACCTAGCAGTTTGAAATCAAGAAATTGCAAGTAGATAAATAGGCACCACTTCGGTGAGAAGGTAAACGGCATTCTGTGCACTCCGGTGTGTCTAGCCATGGCTGCCACATGTACATGGAAATGGCTGTAAATGTAGACAGCACTGGCTCTTTGGCTAGAAACAGAGATGAGCACTGAACCCTAGAGTCAGATACGACTGACTTTTGAGCAAGAACAACCTTTACCTTTACCTTACCAGAAGTCCATCACAACAATAGTGCCCTTTGAATTAGAGCAATACCTCACACAACGTCCAAACTTGGTTCCACAAGTTTGTACTTTATACGGATTTGGACTTTGTATGAGGCATGCAAAATCCTAGCCGCGATGCCTCATACAACGTCCAAATCCTTGCCGCGATGCCTCGTACAACGTCGTTTCCATAGAGATACATTGTACTGTAACAGCACAGACTTCAGGGCAAAGTCAAGGAAACAGACAGTTAACTGACAGAACTTTAAGAAATCATTGTCTAAAGGCTAAAAACATTACAAAAGCTTGTCAAACAACCCTGATTGTCCAAGAACCTGAAGAATGCTGCAAAAATCCCAGGAATGCTTCTAAAAATTATGACAAAAAAATTCAAAAAAACCCAAAATTGCGCTCAAAACCACTCCTAAACACTCTTTGCCTCATTGAAAACCCACAAGAGCAATGCACACATGTGTCCTGCCTTTTATACTGCCCAGGCACAATCCAACCTGGGAAAACCCCAATGCCTCATACAACATCACACGACTTTGTATGAGGCAACTTTTTTCAAGGAATTAGGCGATGTTGTATGAATCCAATGTTGTATGAAGCAGACTTTGTATGAGGTATTACTGTATATGGGGAACTGTATTTTTAGCATTTGAAAAGATCCAGGGCCATAGGCAGGGGGTGGCCACGGTGGGCTTGGCCCACTGTGAGTTAGTAGTTTGACCACCCTGGCAAAGCATGGTTTCCCATAGTAATGCATCGAAAAGAGGTTTTGTTGCACATCCTGAAAAAATATTTGCCCACCCACATCTAGAATCCTGGCTATGGCCCTGAAAAGATCACAACAGGAGGAATTTGTCTCAGCAAATGTCTCTCTTTCACCCTTCCTGCCCTTTGTTCAGAGAACTGGAGTGAAATGGCATTGAAAAGCAGGTCATTTCTGAGATCAATTCCCCCTCCCTCCTCTCAAACTTCAAATATATTTCATACTGATTTATAACTAACTAGCATATTTATGCCCGGCCTTGCTGGGCATTTTTAATGTGTGTGTAGGTGGTTAGGGGTGGGTTTGGGTGTGCACAACCACCAGCACCCCACATAAAATACCACTCCAAACACCAACACACACATTGAAAATTCCTGGCAAGGCAGGAGTGTCGTGTGTGTGTGTGAGAGAGAGAGAGAAAGAGAGAGAGAGAAGCAGTGTGTGTGTGTGAGAGAGAGAGAGAGAAAGAAAGAGAGAGTGACAGATATTTAGAGTAGACCACCAGAGGGGGTTAGTGAGTTAGATTAGATAGAGCGAGGGAGGAGACAGGAGACAGAGGAGACAGGAGAGGAGGGCAGAGGCTACCTGCTGAGGCTGCGTGCAGGTAAGTTGGGAGGGAAGGTTTGTCTGTGAGTGGTTGGTTGGGGTGGTTTTGGGGTGTGTGTGCAATCACCCCCCCAAAAAAACAACAACAACACCCAACCACCAACACACAGATAATAATTAGCCAGCAAGGCAGGGGTGGTGTGTGTGTATGTGTGTGTGAGAGAGAGAGAATGACACCCCTGCCTTGGCCAGCAATAGTGAGATGGGGGGAGGCAAGGTGGGGGTGGCGGTGGGCGGCGTGGGTGTCTGGCCCGTGCTTGTTATGGGATGGGGGTAGGGGAAGATGGTGGGGTGAGTGGGCGGCGTGGTTGCCTGGCCCGTGCTTGTTAGGGGATGGGGGGTGGGGCAAGGTGGTGGGATGGATGGGTGTCATGGGTGCCTGGTCCGTGCTTCCCTCCGCTATCCTCTGACACCCACCTCACTTACCCTTCTTTGTCGGTCGGGTCTTTTCCCCCCAGCACAGCCTTCTTCGTTGGGAGCCGCACCAATGTCTCCTTTGTCCCTGGGGGCGTCGAGGCCACGTCGCCCACAGGGGCAAAGGACAGGCCGGTGTGCCTCCCTCTGCAGAAGGCAGCGCTGGGTGAAAAGACCCAGGCAGCAAAGAAGTGTACATGAGGTGGGGGTCAGGGGGTTGGGGCAAGGTGGTGGGGTGGGTGGGCGGCACGGGTACCTGGCCCGTGCCTCCCCCCCTCTTCCTTGCCCCACTTACCTTTTGCCGGTTGGGCCTTTTTCCCCTGGCATGTATTTGTTTTGTAACGTCGGCGCGCCATGCTGTCCTGGCCTCCTCTGCGCTTGCGTCCCTCAGCCTGATTGGCTGAGGGGTTGCACAGCGCAGAGGACTCTGGGAGTCATAGGGGTTTTTTGGTCACGTTCGTGGGCCGGTTGCCCCACTGGTGACTTCTGGAACCTTGCAACGATGGCTGGGCGGGGTTAAGTGCAGGCAGCTCAGTTCGGGATGGTTGGGCTGGGTGCGGGAGCCTTTATTACATACCAACGGTTAACGTCCTTCCTTATAGGTAAAGATTTCAAGGTTCCTTTGCTTTTCAGCCTTGGCAGTGAAAGAACAGGGACCGCTGAGTTGTTAATTGTAATTTATTTCATCTCTGGGGAAACTGTGTTCCTCCAAATAGCCTCATGGGAGATTATGCATCAGAAATATAAAGCTATATCACAGGCAGGAACACATACCAGTTTTTCCTTACTGATTCTTAATATTAAACATGTCACCAGATTCCTTCCCACATTGCATTCATCAGTTGAGACTGTTGACTACAACTAGAAGGGCTGAAGACACAAAGCATCATTTTGTTATACTTCTTCTTTCGTGTCCAGATCAAACTTTGGACTGACAAAATGAAGCCAACTTCTTGGCTTTGTTGTTAGCCAAAATTAAATTTTCATTGGTACTTGTTTTCGGTAGTAATCAGAAGACTAGTAAATGAGCTGGATTCTGTATTTCTCCACATTCGCACAGCATATTGTTGACTGCCAGCATCCCCCAACTAGAGCATGTTGGTCTTGCATTTAGGGACTCTGACCCTCAGCCTATTCAGAGTCCTCCAAGTGATGATGGGGAGGTTGAGTTCCTCAGCTATACCCTCCTTTAATGTTATTCCTTGTCCAGTGAGCACCTTCCTCTATCTTCTAAATAAGTTTTGATCTCAAAAATATTTGTTCTTACCTTTAACCTCTTCCTAGGTCTGAGCTGGCAGACTTGAAGCACATATCCATTCAGAGGACTGAACCCTAGAGTCGGATACAACTGGCTTTTGAGCAAGGGAAACCTTTACCTTTATCTTACAATGCTGTAATCAATTCCCTTGCCATGTAACACCCAGCTCATACCAATGCCTTTTGGTTTCAAAGGTGGAAAGCTCACGCTTGAGTCTTGCTCAGGTTCGGTTTCAAATGGTTGATAGTGTAATAATGTCCTAATTCTTTGAGTGCTCCAGTAAATTTTCCAGATATCCCATCAAACTTGATCCTTGTACGGCCATTGCTGTGCCACCCGTCAGCATTTGTTATACTGGAAAAAATCCATTGATGAAGCTGAGGCTGTGGGATGCACAACATATTTTTTCACATAATAGGCACACCCCATCAATGGCTTGCCTATGTAAGAATAAATGCTTCTTCTCAGTATTACACTTTGCTCCCCATACTCCTTTTAGAAGAGTCACCAAGTCTTAGAGCAAAATCTAAATTTATCTGTGGCACACAGAGAAGGGCTGGGAGATTCCTGGGACTGTGACTCCCAAATGAGTTCCATCCCCAGCATACCATTCCCCCCTTCAAAACTTTAATTTTGATAAACAGAGAGACTCAGCTATTGCTTCTCTTGTATCTAAACTGTCTCTGGTCTTAAAGCATATGTGTCTCCACTTCCCCACTAGGTGTAAGTGGTGAGGTCTTGCTCTAAGAAAAGCAATCCAGGAATAAAGATTGATTAATTCTTGACTTAGTGACTATGACCAAGGACAACACACAAGGTCTTTGTGACAGCACCTAGACCACTGATGGCGAACCTTTTAGAGACTGAGTGCCAAAACTCAACAACTTGCCATCCACTCAACAGGCTGCCATCCATGCCGCAGAGGGGCAGGATGGACTCAGTGCTGGGGGGAGGGAGGAAGTACTCCTATTGGGCTGCTGGGGCAGAGGGGCAGGGTGAACTCTGTGTTGGGCTGATGGTGCGTGTATGCCAACAGAGAGGGCTCTAAGTGCCCCCTTTGGCATGTGTGCCGCAGGTTTGCCACCACTGACCTAAACTCTGGGATTCCCTTCCAACTCACCACACACATACTTCACTGAGTGCGTCTTCAGCCAATGAATAGTAAAGGTAAAGGTCACCCTTGCTCGAAAGCCAGTAGTATCTGGCTCTAGGGCTCAGTGCTCATCTCTGTTTATAGACACTGTCTGTGTCTGCAGATGTTTCTGTGGACATGTGGCAGGCATGACTAAACACCGGAGTGCACAGAACAGCCAATTGAATAGAGGCATTTTAATTTCAACTGATTTTTAACATTATTGTTGTTAGTGTTGATGTTTAACATCTTATTCTTTCATTTATTATTTTTGTTCTCTGCCTTCCAATTAAAAGAGGCCTGAAGTGGCTAACATTAAAATCCATAACAAAAAGCCAACATAACAAACGTTATACCTCAAGATTAAATAAGATCAAAAATAGCAGGGCTGTCATTTTGTAGACAAAAACAGAGGCACCTTTGTGGAACATGTTTATTTTCTTTTAAGGAACTTAACAACTCATTGCCCATTACACACTGCTGAATGTTGTCCTTTACCTATTAAATGGTGGTGTGTTTCCTTCTCCATGTCTGCTTTAAAAACAATGTGGTGAGGGTGTTGTTTGTTAATAAAAGATATGTCTGAAACTTCCATCTACATCCCTCTGAAGACATTGACTGAATGTACATTCCATGACCTGAATGCCAGTCTGTCTTTTTCCTTATACTCTTTCAGCTGATTGCTTTGTTTGCCATGTAGCCTGAGGAAAGAATCTGGAAAACTTCAAAAGTCACTCTAACAATATTTTTATGGCAACATTACTATTCCAACATATTGGGACTCTCTGGAGAATTTTTAGACATACTGTACTCAAAAATGGTTTACCATTCCTTTCTTCTGGAGATATTTTCCGGCTGGGTAGCTTTCTCAAGGCTATATAGTCTGGCTCTTCTCCTGGGAGACACAGTGAAGAACTGAATGCCTAACCTTTGGCTCACACTTACTGAGCTGATAAATGTACCAAAACATATACTTGTTATCATGTTCTAGATAACATTTTAAAAAATCACTTGGTACACTTTGTAAAATTATAGGCTTAAAGTGTTTACATTGTTATGTATCATCAAGATGTCTTTGGCTTATGTTGAGCCTATGAATGAATGACCTCTAAAATGACCAATGGGCGGATGATAACCAATGGGATACAGTTATCCCAGGCTACAAACTGTACAGGAAGGATAGGAAGGGGAAAACGGAATGTGGCATAGCCTTGTATGTCAAAAAAGTGATAAAATCGTACGAATTGGAATATCTAGGTGATTTGGAGTCACCTTTAGAAACTCTGTGGGTAAGAGTACCAGGCCACAAGGATGGTCTAACAGTAGGCATATACTATCGGCCTCTGACCCAAACTCCTGAGGGATACTGGCAGTTAGAGAATGTTGTAAAGGAGGCATCCAAGAAGGGAAGCCTGGTTATAATGGGGGACTTCAATTACCCTCACATAGACTGGGTGAACTGTTGTTCAGCACATGATAAAGAGATAAAGTTCCTAGATATGCTAAATGATTGTTTCTTGGGACAGATGGTTGAAGACCCAACTAGAGGTACAAGAATCCTTGACTTGACTTGTGCAAGATGTTAATGTGACTGATCCAATAGGGAACAGTGACCACAACTCATTTATGTTTAACTTGATCATAGACCGCAAGTCACTGATAAAATCTAACACAGAGACTTTAATTTTCAAAAAGGAAATTTCCCAAAGATGAGGAAACTAGTAAAAAAAAAGCTAAAAGGGAAAATTGAGAGAGTCCAAACACTCCAAGAGGCATGGAGGCTGTTTACAAAAACAATAACAGAGGCCCAATTGGAATGCATACACAAAAGGAAAAAGGGCACTGCCAGGTCCAAGAGGACTCCGATGTGGCTTACAGGAGCTGTTCGGGAAGTGATCAAAAGCAAGAAAAGCTCATTTAGAAGATGGAAGGCTTGCCCAAATGAGAACAGCAGGCAGAAACATAAATTCTGGAAGAACAAATGCAAGACAACAATCAGGAAAGCAAAGCAAGACTTTGAGGAGCGTATAGCTAAAAACACTCAGAGAAATAACAAAGACTTCTTTAAGTAAGAACCCAACTAGGAAGGCCATTGGCCATTAGATGACAATGGAAGGCAAGGGGTTATTAAAGAGGAAACAGAGATTGCAGAGAGACTCAATGAATTCTTTGCTTCAGTATTAACTGAAGAAGACAGAGACCAAATGCCCAAAACAGAGCCTATCTTCGTAGGGAGGGAAACCGAAGAATTAAGCCAGATAGAAATAACCAGGGAGGAGGTCCTTGCATGTCTTGTTAAACTAAATGCTAACAAATCAACAGGACCAGATGGCATCCATCCACAAGTTCTCAGGGAACTTAAAGATGAAATTGTGGATCTCCTAGCCAAAATATATAATCTTTCCCTCAAATCAGGTTTTGTGCCTGATGACTGGAAGTTAGCGAATGTAACACGAATTTTCAAAAAAGGATTCAGGGGGGATCCAGGAAATTACCAACCAGTCAGTTTGACATGTGTCCCCGGTAAAGTGATGGAAACCATCCTAAAAGATAGTATTAATAGGCACATAGAAGAGAAGGCGCTGCTAAAGGAGAGCCAACATGGCTTTTGCAAGGGCAAATCATGCCTTACTAATCTGTTGGATTTTTTGAGAGTGTCAACAAGCCTGTGGATAAGGGGGATCCAGTTGATTGTTTATCTGGACTTTCAGAAGGCTTTTGACAAGGTCCCACACCAAAGGCTCTTGAATAAACTTACCAGTCAGGGAATAAAGGGACAGGTCTTGTCCTGGATCAGCAACTGGCTAAGGGACAGGAAACAGAGGGTAGCACTAAATGGACAGTTCTCTAAGTGGAGGGAAGTAAAGAGTGGGGTTCCCCCAAGCAAGGTTGCTGTCGGGGGGAGGGGGGAGGGGGACTGCCGTCCAGGGCCCAGAGCTGGCAGGGGCCCGACAGTGCTGTGTTAATTTTTAATTTTTTCTAATTTTTATTTTTTTAAAGCGCGGTGTGTGGCGCCACTGCAATACCCCGCCACTGCCAGAGGGCTCCGCCTTGACCCAGAGTGGCGTGGCTAGGGGGAACTTGCCGGGTGCACTTCTACCTTAAGCTCATCTGTATTTCCTGCGCACAGCCTTCGGCAATGCCCCCCCCCCCCCGCGCCTCGCCCAGGGCCAAAGCCCGAAGATTTGCAGGAAGCAGCCCCGGTGCGTAGTCTCTTCTGGACCAGGACCGGCGTGCCTCGTGGGCTGAAGCCTTGACCACGAGGCATGCCGGTCCTGGTCCGGAAGTACAGGAAGTACAGATGAGCCTAAGGATTCAGGAAGAAGCTTGCCAGGCAAGTTCCCCCTAGCCACGCTGCTTTGGGCAAGTGGCAGTGGCAGGGCAGTGGGTGGGAGAACCGGCAGCTCCCCCTCCCCCTCCCCGGCACAGGAAGGCCGGAGGCTGGCAGCAGCTTCAGCTCCTCATCGTCGAGGCGAAGCTGCACCTACCGGTGAGTCTCCTCTCTTACTCTTTCTCTCTCTGTTGGTGGGGGAAGGTAGGGGTGTGTGTGTGTAAAATGGGGGGAATGGAGGGGGAGTGTGTGTGTGTAAAATGGAGGGAATGGAGGGTGGAGGGTGTGTGTGTGTAAAATAGGGGGAATGGAGGGTGAGGGTGTGTGTGTGTAAAATGGGGGGAATGGAGGGGGAGTGTGTGTGTGTATGTGAAATGGGAGGGGGAATGGAGGGTTTGTGTGTGTGTGTGTGTGTGTGTGTGTGTGTGTGTGTGTGTGTGTGTGTGTGTGTGTGTGTGTGTGTGTGTGTGTGTGTGTGTGTGTGTGTGTGTGTAGTGATCAGCTCCCATCTCGGTCCCAGCTCTTGCCAACCTAGCATATCCTTATTTACTTGCAATTTCTGGCTTTCGAATTGCTAGGTTGGCAAGAGCTGGGACGGATGATAGGAGCTCATCATTAGGAATGTAAATAGCGTTCTGTGCACTCTAGTGTCTAGTCATGCATGGCACATGTCCATGGAAACATCTGCGAATGCAGACAGCGCTGGCTCTTTGGCTGTAACCAGAGATGAGCACTGAACGCTAAAATTGGATACAACTGGCTTTCAAGCAAGGCTGAATAATAATAATAATAATAATAATAATAATAATAATAATAATAATAATAATAATAATAATAATAATAATAATAATAATAATAATAATAATAATAATAATAATAATAATAATAATAATAATAATAATAATAATAATAATAATAATAATTTAATTTACACCCTGCCCTACTCAAGCACATGATAATGGTATCAATGGCTATAATTATGGCTACCTAAGGACAACCTCCGGGTTGGAGAGATAGGCAGGATATCTATCTCTCAATGCCATTTCCAGGGAATCCTAAGCAGGTGAAGGCATCTGCTTGGGAATAACCTGAAGCAAATGGTGAGCCACTGTGTGAGACAGAATGCTGGACTGGATGGGCTGTGGCCTGTTCCAGCAAGGCTG
Source organism: Bradypodion ventrale (assembly GCA_035047345.1). Taxonomy (NCBI): domain Eukaryota; kingdom Metazoa; phylum Chordata; class Lepidosauria; order Squamata; family Chamaeleonidae; genus Bradypodion; species Bradypodion ventrale. Next base: position 239,098,204 of record JAWDJE010000005.1, read on the forward strand.
TTCTTATGTTCTTATGACCTGTCGTCAGCAGCACTGTTCAGCAATTGTAAATTCAAGGCTGCGGTTTCCCTAATGGAAACAATTCATCTCATTAGTGTTTACGCATAGTTTTTAAAAATGCCTATACGTTTACTAAAAGTGTGGGGCTGAATCCCTGAATACTTATACTGTATAAGAAGAGAGCCTGGCAGACAAATATCCATGAACATTTTACTACATGCCTGAAGAAATGGTCTTGAACCAAGAAAGCTTGTGCAACGTTTTGTTTTTCTTAGTGATCCAATAAAGGTATCACCTGCCTCTTGCATCTTTTGCATGCTTTACAATTTGAATATGGAACACATGGCTAATCTTTCTTGTTTGTTTAAATATATATGTATTTCTATGGCATGTTACTAGAGCTGATCACTATAGGCCACTGTCTGCAATGTAATGCTTATAAGGAAGGGAAGCAGACATTTTGGTAATTCTCAGGTAGAATGAGGGAGGCATTTGAAACCCCTCCCCAATTTCTATGACTCAGGTGGAGATGTTAAATATATCAGAAGTTTTGTGTATCCGTAGAAGGTATCAGAACATATTTCATGTGGATATGGTGGAGACAGATAATGTCTAGAGCAGGGTTTCTCAACCTCAGTGCCCCAGATGTTCTTGGACTTCAATTCCCAGAAGCCCTGATCAACAGATGTGCTGACTTGGGCTTCTGGGAGTTGAAGTCCAAGAACATCTGGGGCATCAAGGTTGAGAAACCCAAGTCTAGAGACATGAAAAATTATCATGGACTCTAAAGTATACAAAGACTTGTGTACATGTGAACATAGAATAACAACACTTTTGACATCCATGCAACTTGTGATATAGGATCAGTCAGAAATAATCGCTTATGTTATTCTTATATGCCAGTGGTGGCAAACCTATGAGATGCGTGCCAGGCACTCGGAGCCCTCTCTGCGGGCACCCATGCAGTTGCCCCAGCACAGAGTTTGTCCTGTCCTTCTGCTCAACAGCCCAATGGGAGTGCTTCCTCCCTCCCCTGTTGCTGTCTTGGCACTTTGTGATAAATAAGTTGGTTTGGGGTTGCAGTTTGGGCACTTGGTCTCTAAAAGGTTTGCCATCGCTGTTATATCTTGTCAAGTCAGAAACAATTTACAGTGACACTAATAAAGGTTTCAAGACAAATGGTGTATTTAAGGAGGTGTTTTACCTATTCCACACCTCCAGTAAATTTCCATGGCTGGATGGGGATTCGCCACACTATCCACTATATCACACTGGATTTATGTACCTCTACAAAATTAAGATTAGTTGTGGCAAAAAAGCAGCTAAATTAGACAATTCATTTAACATGTCATTGGAAGAAAAGTTTACAAGTTTATGGGTCTGTCTGTTTATTCTGACATGAGATTACCTAATTGTTCCAGGCATGTAGCACTGAAAGACTGATGTTCTTGAGGGGACATTGTTATAAAAGAGGAAAATAGGCATTTACGTTAAGGTATATCTCTCACAGAAATGATTAAAAATTACACCTTTTACTTTCCCACATTTCTTCCTCAAGCTAGCCAACGTCTGACCTCTTGTGGCTGAAGTATCAAAGTAAATGCATGAAGTTACCTGGTTGAATGTTCCGTAATTAGAGAATAATGCCTGACCCATATATACTCTTTACCAACAAACTTAGATGTATTTGAAATAAATGTCTAAACATTCTCAACATTATTTCTGGAACGTCTAAGATGTGTCTTTTAAAAACTAACAAAAACAATGAGTATCTTAAAACAAGTTGTCTGTGTATGTGTGTATTCCAAAACTTACCAGGTTATACCCCTTGACCCATTAAAAAAATGAGGATTTGCTTTCATCTATCCCACTGAAATTTTAACAATTTATTATTTTACCTCATGTTTCACAACCTATTTGTGCTAATAATGTGCACTAGTCAGGGTATAACAATACTGACATCTTCAAGCTATCCAACTGAGTAAGCTATTTCATTCTTCTAGTATGTTTCCCCCCTCAAATTACTGTAAATTCGGGGTGATGCTTTAAGGATTGTGGTCAAGGCTATTTTGAAATGCTAAGCAGAAGCTAATATGTCCATCTCTACTTCCTATCGTTTACTCAGAATGAATTTTTCTGGGCTTGGAACTAACAGTCATGCTTGTTGCTGCAGTAACCAGATCAGTTGGAGGCACTTTACCAGTTTCAAATGAAATATTTATGTGAAGAGCAAAGATAATCACGGCCTGCTAACCTCAAGTACTATTTATGCCACAATGTTTATAGAAGCATTATACCATTTTAATTGTCACAGTTTTGGCTATTTTTCCAAATTAGCAAACCAGAAGCTCCTGTCTTCTAAGATATGGAGGGGCTATGTGGATGAATATTGGGAACCAATGTATTGGTGTAGATTTAATGCATCACATTATGTTGCAAATTGTATTCTTCAGTTGAGTGTCCAACTTCTGAAATTTGACTGCGGGATTCAACACCAAGCTGTGTCTCATATAGTCTATGAATGTGTAAACAGAGCATTTCCAGGAGATATGACAATTTTTCTTACTTTATCACCTTCTACAATAGACTGGATCAAGAAGCTAGACATGGCACTGTGATGTGTATACATGTACTGTACCTGTATATTTTATCATATTTTATCCATTTTTAACCTATACTTGACCCATACTTGTGGTAAATGTTATAGTGCTAATCTATCATGCTTATTAAGCTATTCAATTTATAAATAAATAAATTAATTAGTAACCAACTAATTAAATAAGTAATGATCAAGACTACATTTGGATTGAACTTAATTAATTAATTGTATAAAGAGTTCCAGTTGGCTACATTAATGCTGATATATACAGTGAGCACAAATTATCCATCTAAAGTTCCTAACTAGAGTTCCACATGTAGGTTTGAAAGCCATTGAAGGGCTTAATATGTGGCACTATGCAAATCCTCCAATGTACTTCTTTTTTATATATTTTTATTGGTTTTCATAAAATAACAAAAATATAATAAACATTACAAAAAGAAAAAAGATACATAAAACATAAAACAAATTAAATACATTGAATTACATACACTCTGTTGTAATAGCATTGTAAACAATACCAATTCTTGAACCTCATTTATATCATACCTTCTTATGAGGATCAGATTTATAATTTAATCTTCCCAGAAACTCAAATGTTGAGGTACTGGTTTATCTCCTTTATCCCCTATGAATACATGTTCCACAAATGGTCTCCATATTTCCCAAAAATTGTTCTCCTTCAGTATACCTTTCTTCACATTTAGTTCACATGTCAATTTGTCATTTAAGGCAATTTCCCACATTTCCTTATACCATTCATCTATTTTCAAAACCAAATCATTTTTCCAATTTCTTGCTATACATAATCTTGCAGCTGTTAACATTACTGATAACAATTCTTTTTTATTTATATTCATATTTATATTATCCAGTTCTGTCAATAAGGTGGCATTTGATTCCAACTTAAAATCAATTTTAAAAATCTCTGATATTTCTTTCTCAATTAGTTTCCAAAAAGCATTTATCACTTTACAATTCCACAACATATGCTCATATGTTCCAAGATTGCTTTTACATCTCCAACAATTTCTCTCCTTTTCTTATTTTGCAAATCATCTCTTCAAATTCTGTATTATTCCTCTGTAAACTAACTTCATCTTCATATTTCACCCCCCCCCACTTGTTTACCAAAATTACTTGTAACCAATTCAGTTTCATCTGTTTAAACACTTCACCTCTTAGTTCATTTTTATCTCACATTTTTTCCAATCTTTCAACAGAAACATATCCTTTCTCAAAAGTACAATGTACTTCTAAACATGCCATAAAGGACACTTAAATATAATGTGGTCCATGGTTTGGTCTGCTTCTCCACAGTCACACTGGGGAGAGGACTTCCATCCCCATATGAACAGAGTGGCTCTGCATCTACCACAGTCGGTCCACACTCTGTTCAGCATTCTCCACTGCCATCTGGAAAGGGGAAATCTGGTTGGTCACTTGCAGGGGTTCTTGACTATGTTGTGGTGGGGAATCGGGGATAGATGTTGCCAGAATTCCATCCAGGCATCTGGGATATTGAAACAATTATTCTGTAGGTTAATTGCAGTGCACCAAGCAGGGTGTCTATATTTTAATTGTTGGGCAAAGGGGCCTGTTATATTGGCATGGATTGTTTACTATTTTTATCCATAGTTTTAATAATGACAGCGATCTTCTTAGTGGCAGCAGCGGAATATGGCTCAAGACAGGGAGCTACTGGGTTTTTTGGTTGAATACAGCCTGTGATGTTATGCATTGCCTGATTCTGCTGTATGTCTATTAGTCCTCTGTGCATACCTGTCAACCATCCCGATTTGGCCGGGAAAACCCCGTAATTTGACGCCCATTGATGTCATAACCTGCCCCGCCCTGCCAAAATCCCGTAATTTGGCAGCGGGGGAAAACGCTTTCTGTGCATGCGCGGAAGCGCTATGCCACTTGCGCAGCCCCTACGCAAGCGGCGTAGCGCTTCCGCGCATGCGTGGAAGGGGTAAAACCCTTCCACACATGCGTGGAATGCGACCTGCGCACAAGCGATGTGCGCAGGTCCCGTTTTTCCGGAGCCGCGGGTTGACAGGTATGCCTCTGTGTGCACTATTAAGCCAAGATGAACAGCAGAATATTCAGTGGCAGAATATGATATTGCTAAGGTGGTGGATCTAAGAACTTGAGCACTGGTGCCCCAAGAAGTACCTGCTAGCTTCTGTAAGATTTTTTTTTTGGGGGGGTTGACCTTTGCTTCCACATTAGAGAGGTGGCTCTTATAGGCCAATGACCTATCTAGGAAGACTCCCAGGTACTTGGATCTAGATTGCAGTCTTCTTGGGGACACAGCTGCATTTTGTGTGTGCTCAGGCTTCTATCTAGTCATGCCTGCCAGATGACCATGGAAATGTCTGCAAACGCAGACAGTGCTGGCCCTTCGGCTTTGAAACAGAGATGAGCGCTGAACCCTAGAGTCGGATACGACTGGCTTTCGAGCAAGGGAAACCTAGCTGAAACAAAGGACAGCATTGGTTCTTGGGCTGTAAATGAAGATGAGCACCACCCCTAGAGTCAGACAGGACTGGCTTTTGAGCAAGGGAGGCTGTTACCTTTATCTAAATCAAAATACGTAAAGGTGAAGGATGGACCAGGTACAAATTTACCCTCCTGAGACTAACAACTCTCTAAAACAGAGGTGCCCAAGCTACGCCTCAGGGGCTGGATCTGCCCCCCCCCCATGCCAATTCATCCAGCCCACGACCATAGTGACCGGCTCCCTGAACCACGTAACCGGCCCACGGCCTGAAAAGTTTCGGCACCCCTGCTCTAAAACGATGTGCTTGACTGAACAGTCATTCCAGATCATCCTAACAGTCCCTACAGGTGAAACTCGCGCAAATGTTCATTCAGTTCAGTAATGCAACTTAAAAGGTGAAACAAATATATATGAGATAGACTCATTACATGCAAAGTAAAGTGAGATAGTACAAGCTTTAATTTGTTATAATATTGATGCTTATGGCTTGCATCTTATGAAAACCCCAACCACCCCAATCTCATGTACCCCATAATCATCACATAATCTCATGTATGCTGTACATAATCTCATGTATGATCATCACAATTATAACGAATTAAGGCATGACATCTCTCGCTTTGCATGTAGTGAGTCTATCTCATAGATTTGTTTCACCTTTTAAGTGAAATGAATGGACATTTGCACGATATTCTAATTTTCCAAGTTTCACCCTGTTGTGTCCTAATGGTTTAACCTTCCTCATGGATAACAATGTATCTGAACCAATGTAACCTTGCCTATGGGCAACAATGTAACCTTCAGCTGTATCACATAAACCCTGTAATAGGACGCGAGCTAATGACCACCAGCTGGCAGCAGCGAGCGTCCAAGCTCTCTTGGTCCAAACTCATCAAAGGCAACAGCGCGGGAAGTTTTCCCGCCACCACCTACACCTGGACAAGAAGGGCGTGACCAGCAATGACGTCACGCAGACAGTAGCCAATGGGCTATCATGGAACCACGTTCAAATGTGTTACTACTGTATTTAAAGAGCTATTGATCCGCCATTACCTCATGTTCCCTCTGACCACCATGCAATAAACCTGAGTTAACCCAGCCCGAGGCTGTGTCCTGTGTCTTGGTTCTCATACACCAAATTGGCGACGAGGATGGGATAAAGTTCTGACTGTCTTCGAGAAAGCGGGGCTACGACTGAGAAAAGACAAATGTGTTTTTTTCGAAACTGAGGTTGAGTTTCTAGGGTTTCGGGTCACGCCAAAGGGTATTAAGCAATCCAAATCCAAAGTATCCGCCATCAAGAATGCCCCTCGCCCCACATCCAAAACCGAGCTACAGTCATTTCTGGGGCTCCTCAATTTTTACCATACCTTCCTTCCACGGAAGGCGTCCGTGGCCGAGCCACTCCATCGGTTGCTAAAAAAGGAGGAAACATGGATGTGGGGCGACGAGCAAGAGAGGGCGTTTAAAGAGTTGAAGCAACTCCTAACATCTGAGGCAATCCTGACGCATTTCGACCCCAAACGGCCAGTGGTCTTAGTCTGTGACGCATCCCCGGTGGGGGTGGGGGCGGTGCTTTGCCACGTGTTGGACGACGGAAGGGAAGCCCCGATAGCGTTTTATTCAAGGTCCCTGTCCCAAGCAGAGCGTAATTACGCACAGACCGACAGAGAGGCACTAGCGATAGTAGCGGGAACCAAAAAATTTCACGATTTTCTGTATGGTCGGCCGTTCAAAATCGTGACTGACCACAAGCCCCTATTAGGAATTTTCACTGCAAGTAAGCCCACGCCACAGATCCTGTCCCCAAGAATGCTGCGGTGGGCTATTTTTCTCAACGCATACCAGCATGAGCTGGAATACCGGCCCGGGAAGGAGATCAGCCATGCCGACGCACTCTCGAGGTCTCCTTTGCCCTTGTCGGGCGTCCAAAAGGAAAGGGCAGAAAGAGATCACCAGGTTTTGTTAATAGAGGTTTTAGACTCACCCCCAATAGTACCAGCCGACATTGCCAGGGCCACAGGCAAGGACAGAACGCTAGAGAAAGTTAGCTCATGGGTGCAGAAGGGGTGGCCGGCGTCATCCCCAGGTACGGAATTCGACCCATTCTTTCGAAAAAAAATAGAGTTGTCCCTAGAGAGGGGCTGCCTTTTGTGGGGCCAACGGGTGGTGGTTCCTACGTCCCTGCGACCGAGGGTACTCGAACTGCTGCACGTCAGCCACCCCGGCATCGTCCGGTCCAAGGCGCTGGCCTGGAGTTACTTCTGGTGGCCACAGCTGGACGCGGACATTGAGCACATGGTCGGCACTTGTGAGGCATGCCAGGGCTCCCGACCAGAGGCGGCCCGTCTTCCGCATAGGGAATGGGACACAGCAAGGGGGCCATGGTCCAGGGTGCACGTAGACTTCGCTGGCCCATTCCGTGGAACAATGTTTCTCCTGGTGGTGGATGCATTCTCCAAGTGGTTGGAGGTTATCCCAGTAAAGGGTACGTCCTCCGCCACTACAATTAGCCAGCTAAGGAGAGTCTTTTCCACGTTCGGTTTACCCGACACTTTAGTCAGCGATAACGCTAGTTGTTTCACCTCCGCTGAATTCAAGGCATTCATGGAGGCAAACGCCATTCGGCATGTCACATCCGCGCCGTTTCACCCGGCCACGAATGGCCAAGTGGAACGGCTGGTGCGTACGACAAAGGATGCGCTGCGACGCATGGGCCCGGGGGACCTAAATCACCAAGTATGTCAATTTTTGTTAGCGTATAGGGTGACCCCCTTAGCATCAGGTTACTCGCCGGCAGAGCTGTTGATGCGGCGAAAACTGACCACGATCCTGTCCAGGCTAGACCCGACGAGAGTCGAGGACAAAGGAAAAAACATAGGGTTGGCAGTCTCGAAAGGTTTCGCCGCCGGCGATCCTGTTCACTGCAGGAACTACGCCAGCGCAGGTCCAGCCTGGGTGCCAGGGACGGTTGTGGAACAGACGGGGCCAGTGTCGTACCGGGTCGAGACGAGCACCGGTCTCCTCTGGAGGAGGCACGCGGACCAACTGAGGCACCGAGTGAGTGGGGGGCCGGTCAGTGGAGCTCAGCAACAGGAGTCAGCGTTAGGGTTCTCCCCCACCCGTTTAGCCCAAGGGGGAGACAGCAGAGGACAATGGTCCCAATCAAGGGGGGAAAGCAGCAGCCCCGACTCATACCCTTTTGATACGCCAGTTCTATCAGAGGCTGGGGAAGGGGGAGAAGAGTTCGCGACCGCTGCCCCCGAATTTAATTCTGATTTTGATTTTGCGAGCCGGGGGGGTTTTCGGGAGTGTTCCCCCACCCGTCCGAGCGAGAAGAGGGGTTTTTCGTTAGCCCCCAGTGCCCCCGGTTCTTCCCCAATAAAGCACACACCTCCCAACAACGCCGCGGAGCCGCGGCAAGTCACTAACGAGTCTCCCTCTCCACTTACAGGGCAGGAAACCAGGGGACAAAGAGAAGGTAGCAAAACCAGGGGAAGGCAGCCCACACCGAGACCCCAGCGTGTTCGAAATAAGCCATCTTGGCTGAGAGACTTCGTCTCATCATAGGGGGGGGGGGAGTGTGGTTTCGAGACTTCGTCTCATCCTAGGGGGGAGGGGTGTTGTGTCCTAATGGTTTAACCTTCCTCATGGATAACAATGTATCTGAACCAATGTAACCTTGCCTATGGGCAACAATGTAACCTTCAGCTGTATCACATAAACCCTGTAATAGGACGCGAGCTAATGACCACCAGCTGGCAGCAGCGAGCGTCCAAGCTCTCTTGGTCCAAACTCATCAAAGGCAACAGCGCGGGAAGTTTTCCCGCCACCACCTACACCTGGACAAGAAGGGCGTGACCAGCAATGACGTCACGCAGACAGTAGCCAATGGGCTATCATGGAACCACGTTCAAATGTGTTACTACTGTATTTAAAGAGCTATTGATCCGCCATTACCTCATGTTCCCTCTGACCACCATGCAATAAACCTGAGTTAACCCAGCCCGAGGCTGTGTCCTGTGTCTTGGTTCTCATACACCAAACACCCGTAGCTAAATCTAGGGCAAAGGAAGATCCTTCAAAGAAGGACTTTAGATCTGGGATAGACATAATAACTCTTTGCATAAACTAGTTTCAGATTCAGTCAAGCCTGCCTGAAACATGAGAAGCTGCACGAGCTCTGAATTGCTAGAGCGAGCCTCCCAGCTTGTTTACCCCCCCCCAGTAAACAACCCTTTCTATTGGCTCGAGTTTACGTCGATCTTCCCCTCGGCCAATCAAACCCCTTCTTCCTTCTATTGAGCGGTGTGAGATTGGTTCGGTCCCCTAAGTCCAGCCTCCCTTGAGTCCCATCTGTACCTGCTTATGAGCGACGCACGCCTGCTTCAATCAAAGGCAGGAACGGCGTGACGTCACACCCTCCCAGTTCGCCTCCTCCTCTGCAGCCAGCTGTTAAACGACTGTGTCGTTACCTTTGGAGAAGGAGTCGCGCGTTGCTCTGGCGTTTCAAAGTAAGTAACGAGCTATTATTATGTGTGCATTTTTATTTATTTATTTTTGCAAAAAGCAGACTGCAGCGTGTAATTAAACTACAGTCACGCGAAGAAGAATGTTTCATCAAAATGCATTTCATCTAAAAAAGTATTTTATTTAATTGCAATAATTTGAATCGGGTCTGCAGCTTATTTTCTGTCTACACCTGGCAGGTAGGTTTGACTGCGGCTGCTATGAAACTCTCTGTTGAAAAGGTGAGTTATTTTGGGAACAGATCTCTGGGATGTGATATGCAAAGGTATTAGGGCTAAGGTTTACTCTTGTTTTCTTTCCGCTCTCAGCATCAAGCCGTGGATTAAATGCACCTGCTATTTATCTTTCTTATTTCCCCCAGAAACAAATTAATGTTGGAAATATACATTCAGCTTGAAACAGTAGGAGGGGACAGAGTTTTCAACTGGCAGGTTTTTCCAGTAATATTTTCCTTTTTTTTAAAATTTGAAACATTTGTTACTTTTCACAACAATCTTATATTACAATCTTAATATCTAATTTGTTTTTTAATTAAATTAAAAAAGCAGAAAATAAACATAAACCTCTTACAACAACAACAGGAAAAAAAACACCAAACAAAAATCTTAACAAAATCACATACAAAGTACTGTACACCCCTTTGTTTCAAAAAGATAACACATCTGGATTTATGCCTTTCCTGTTCAGAAAGAGTCGCCTTGAAGATTGGTATTTTTGAACTACAATCGGCTGTACCTCGGACAACAGTACTCTTGTTGTGCCAGCTAATTTTTCTCACCCTAAATCAAGGAAAAACAACTATGGAATAAATTCACCCAAAGGTGGCTTCATTATGGCGGTTTCACATCTAGCCTTGATGGATGATGAAAAAGAATTTAATTTAATTTAATTTAATTTAATTTAATTTAATTGTCACATTTATATACCGCTCACTCGGCCAAAGCCAACTCAGGGCAGTTCACAATAATAATAATAAAAAAACACATGTTAAAAACAGTTAAAACTACCCACCCCCTAAAAACAAGGGGTGCAGGATCCAAAGGCACCATGGGGAGGAGTTCTTCTACACCAGCCACCCAATGGAGGTTACCCTTCCACCTGCACCCCACACTTAACCCGTCAGCCAGGTTTTAAGTTCTTTTCTGAAAGGCAGCAATTCCATCCGGAGACGTAGCTCTGTTGGCAGGAGGTTCCAGAGGGCCGGTGCAGACACGGAGAAGGCTCTCCTCCTTGTGCCAGAGAGGCGAGCCCCTCTGGCTGATGGCACAATTAGAGAGCCCCTCCGGTTCGCTCTGGTTGAATGGACAGACGTCCTCAGGGCGATGCGGTCTCTTAGGTAACCCGGCCCACTACCATATAGGGCTTTAAAGGTCAAAACCAGCACCTTGAATTGCACCTGGAGACAAACTGGCAACCAGTGCAGGTGAAATTACAGGTGAAATTCGGAAAATTAGAATACCGTGCAAATGTTCATTCATTTCACTTAAAAGGTGAAACAAATATATGAGATAGACTCATTACATGCAAAGCGAGAGATGTCATGCCTTAATTTGTTATAATTGTGTACATAAGATTATGTGATGATTATGGTGTACGTGAGATGGGGGGTTGCGGTTTTCATAAGCTGTAAGCCATAAACATCAATATTATAACAAAGCAAGGCTTGAACTATCTCGTTTTGCATGTAATGAGTCTATCTTCATATATTTGTTTCACCTTTTAAGTTGCATTACTGAACTGAATGAACCTTTGCACGATATTCTAATTTTCTGAGTTTCACCTGTACATAGTCTAAAAATTCTCCCCATACGGTATTGCTCTAAAACCAATGTTCTCACTAATCCCTTTTTTTACCTTTAACTCACATGTTATCTTGCAGTTCAAATTCCCAACCTACTTTTCATTTTTTAAAACAATATTCAATCACAAAGCTGTTACAAATATAACAATTATCTCTTATTCCATTCTATCTGCTTTTTCTTCAAGTGCTGTATCTGATTCTGAATATTGGCTATCGTTCTGGTGATGCAGTTCTATCTGCATGTTTCCAAAATCTTTTAATAATGCTATTTTAGGACACATCTCTTATAGATAATAATTGATTGATTTTTTTAAAAAAAAATTATATGAGGGAAATTTGTATGAGCCTTTGCTGCACTAGCTGTACTGTATCGTGATCTACACTATAGATTCTATACACGTAGGACCTCAGGTCTGCTGCAGTGTCTCGCCCTGATAAATGCCCATTTGCACCATTCGATTATCTCCAGCATCTGGGCTCTCGGTGCTCATTCTGAGGGAGGCCTGGACGATGTTGATCAAGAACGGGGGCCTCTCATTGTTGGCCCCGATGGCCTAGAATGCTCTATCTCCACTTGTTTGCTTGGCCCTCCCTCTACAATACTTTTGGAAGGCCATTAAGGCCAAGCTCTTCAGTATATTCTTCCTCTCCCTGCTTTATATGTATGATCCAGGTTGATTTGGCCCATTCTCGGTTGTCTTAAATGTATTGTTGAGAAATTTTATATTTTATATCTTTTATGTTTGTATTCTGGATTTTATCTTCTATGTTCACCACTCTGGGTGGCCTTTTGGTCAGAATGGTGTTATATAAATGTAATAATAAAAATATAAATATAGACAAATAGCATGAGCTCCTTAATTTCAGCAAATGAATCCTGCTATTAAAAGGCCCCAGAGCAGGACATGTCATTTTGGCTTCAGTAGGAAACTGCAGTGGCTCAAGTGGCTAAGATGCTGACTGGGAGGCGGAAGGTCAGCAGTTCGATTCCCGATTACTGCAGGACGGAATGAGCTCCCATCTTTGTCCCAGCTCCTGTCAACCTAGCAGTTCGAAAGCAAGAAATTGCAAGTAGATAAATAGGGACCACTCTGATGGGAAGGTAAACAGCATTCCGTGTGCTCTGGTGTCTAGTCATGCCTGCCACATGACCACGGAAATGTCTGCAGAAGTAGACAGTGCTGGCTCTTCGGCTTTGAAACAGAGATGAGCACTGAACCCTACGACTGGCTTTCGAGCAAGGGAAACCTTTACTAGGAAATCATATTATCATTATGACATTGTTCAGTAGTAGGCCAGTGTTATCTCTGTAAGTAAAGGATTGGATTTTGAAATGGAAGTGGAAGAAAATTGGAAGGTACAGAAGCATTCTTTCATCATGTAATGAATTCCTCAAATAATGAGGATCTGGTCAATAAAATAAATAAATATGTTGTGCAGATAAAGTATCTTTGAGCTTCAATGTACACTCAGGCATGCAAACCTCATGTTTTCTTGGAATCCTTATTTGAGATGAATCCTGTACTAGTTGTGCGCTGATGTTCTTTTGGGAAGTACGTAGTTTAACCTTGCTTTGCTCTCTGTTATTCTCCAGCAGTCAAGGGGGAATCCCAGGACACTTTTCTTTGTCCTCTGAATAGTAGAAATAAAAGGAAGACTCAAGTCATCAGTATGTGTGCTTCACTGGATTAAGCCAATTGGTCTCCGCTTGCTGTCTTTCATGGATTCCTAGTTCTAAAATATTCTGCACGGCTAGGTAATTACTCTCAGATGCTTCAGCAAAACACATACAACTGATCTTGCTACCTCTTTTCTTGAGCAGTTGTACAATAAGCAGAAATTCAGCATGAGAATGTAACCTCTCCAAGTGTAGATTTGGTGATACAGAAAAAAATTAATCGAATGCCTGCCTTTTCTTGGCATTCTGATGACAATTCATGTGTAATATAAGTGTGATCGCCTTGCTTTTGCCTTTAAAGAGGTAGCAGTACCACGAAAACAAAAGGAATCGGATCCATTCTAAGATTAGCAGGTTTATTTTAACATGAGATTTTTGTGGGTTACGATCCGCTTCTGCAGACAAATCAGTTTTCTTTTTATTAGTACAGTAGTTGGGAAATGGGCAAGTGTATGGGAAAGCTGTTACCTCCATGGTTTTAATTATTATTTTTTGCCCAACATTCAGAGATTTAAGTAAATGAAACTTTTCACAGAGATAAAAGGGATGAGGAGGGATTTCATCTTGGTAAATTTTAGTTGATCTGTAGGAGGACTAGCAGCATTTATAGGCTTAAATACAATACTGAAAACCTCAATCTGAGATTTCCCTAAGGCGTCTGCTGTTATTTGAAGCTAGCAGGGACAAATGAAATAGAGATTTTAGACCTTTCGGGTATTAAAGGTTAACTCTGCAGAACTTGGGAGTAATGGTTTATATTTAGTTTCACTGTGAAGTATCGGGTCTTCTCTTGGTTAGTTTAAGGCAGGAGTTCTCAACCTTTTTAAGCCGGGGCCGGGTAATGCTCCCTCTGATAGCTTCGGGGGCTGGATGGTCATTTTGCCCTACCTCCACCACATGGCACTTCCTAGTGTGGTGGAGGTGGTGAAGGGCCACATGAAATGGTGCTGAGCGCCCCATCCGGGCTGTGGGCCACAGGTTGAGAATCCCTGGTTTAAGGAATTTGCACATTGTCTAATGATATCAGTGGTACTGTTTTGTTGATTTCTGAATTTAGCAGAATTTTAACTGAGACAGTCCTTATTTTCACCATGAGAGAAATGTAGTGAGACTGTTGGTTCTGATTTTAGATATTTTGGAACTGGGTGTGTTGCATGTACAGTATTTAAGGCAAGCACCCTCAGCTTATATAATTATATGATCTCCTTTTCAGCCAGGTGAATCCACTCCTCCATTTCCAGGTTGGATATCTATATAGGTTATTTTGAAAACAATATTTCTCAATTTCCTGGCCATAGAAGAATATATCAATATTCTGTATATCAATAAAATACTGTATATAACATTCAATAGGGGTAGCAGTCTGTTCCTTCTTTGCTGAATGTTTGCCCCCAAATATGATACATGAACATCCACATGGCGTAACATAGGTGTGCATTTGGAATTGGCACATCACCCGATCTCCTTTGGTATCTTTCTACACTTGTGTAGAGTGTGAATCTGTGAATGACTTGTGTTTTCAGCTTTCAACATCTTACTATGGAGCAGGGGTTCTCAACCTTTTCAAGCCGTGGGTTGAACCATGCCCCCTCAGACAGCTGAGCAGGCCAGACTGGTGGTTCCCCCCGTCATAAATGCTGCTGTAAAACTCATCTGCGGCTGTTGTAAATTCATTTATGACAGCCGCAGGCACATTTACAGCTGTGGCTAACATGTCTGCTTCTGGTGGTGGTGACAGCGATGTGGGTCACATGAAAAGGTGCTGCGGGCCATAGGTTGAAAACCCTTGCTATAGAGTCTAGTGCAGTGGTTTAGCTCTTTGTGATGAGCCACTGGGACAGGTTGAAAGGGATTTTATCTGCTTTGTCCACAGTAGGTAGAAACACACGAGTCAAGTTATTGCAGGCCTGCTAATTGGTCCAGAGAAGAAGTGTGGATCCTATTAACAGTAAATTGGGTAAAGGTAAAGGTTGCCCTTGCTCGAAAGCCAGTAGTATCTGACTCTAGGGTTCAGTGCCCATCTCTGTTTATAGCCAAAGACCCAGAGGTTTCCATGGACATGTGACAGGCATGACTGCACAGTGCATGGAATGCTGTTTACCTTCCCAATGAAGTGGTACCTATTTATCTAGTAATTTCTTGCTTTCAAACTGCTAGGTTGGCAGGAGCTGGAACAGATGGAAGCTCACTCCATCATGCAGCACTCGGATCTCGAACTGCTGACCTACCAACCATCCAGTCATCAAGTTCAGCATCTTTACCACTAAGCCACCACAGTCCTGTTAGCAGTAAGTAGAAACAGCTGTAAAGATGTGAGAGATTTGTGATGAAATAAAAATCGAATTCTGAATAACAGCGGAATGCATAGCAGTCCTGTCTTTCTTGAGTTTCCATATGTCTTGGACTGCAGTGGCTCAAGTGGCTAATAAGACGCTGACTGGGAGGCAGAAGGTCAGCAGTTCGATTCCCGAGTACTGCAGGACGGAATTAGCTCCTGTCTTTGTTCCAGCTCCTGCCAATTTAGCAGTTTGAAAGCAAGACATACCCACTCCTTCGGTGGGAAGGAGACAGCGCTCCGTGTGTCTAGTCATGCCTGCCACATGACCAAGGAAACCTCTGCAGAAGCAGACAGCTCTGGCTCTTCAGCTTTGAAACAGAGATGAGCACTGAACACTAGAGTCGGATACGATTGGCTTTTGAGCAAGGGAAACCTTACCTTACTTGTATGTACAAGACTACTATTTTGTGGAAATAGCTTTTCCCAAATTTTAATTCTAGGTGGTGTTGGGACTGCATCTTTCATCATTTTTCATGGCCAGTACAGTCCACTTGTAAAGAAAAATGGTACTTGGAGTCCAAGAATACCTGAGCATGAGATTGGCAGGGTTAGAATCTTTCTCAGTAACATATCAACTTTCTTTTTTCAATGGTTGGTCACTTGTTTTGCTTTGAATAGAGAGACATTTGATTTTGTGGACTAGTCCACACACAGTTTTGTCATCTGTTTGTGAACCAGTTCTTAGATCCCATCCTTTCACACTTTCTACCTCATCAGAATGTCACTGCAGCTAATCTCACACTTTTATTTTTGCCATTTTATAGATGGGTGAGACATATCTGTTACTTTCCATGAGCGCTTCGTCGGATGAACGCAGTTATTGGGAGTAAGGTGAGTCTAGATTATTAGGGGCATGTTTTAGTTTTAAAAGTTGAATAAATGAAGATACATGATCTTTTAGGTATTGCCAAGGATCTTCTTTTTCATCTTAAAACAGCTTTATGTTGCCTTGGGCCAGATTGACAAGTGGCAGGGGTGCCTAAAATACCAAGGAGACTCAAAGAACCCAAACTTTTCCCTAACAGAGGGTTAGGGACATGTTTCCAGACATGTTTGCTTACCACTCCCATTCCCTATTCACTGGGAATGCTGCCTGGAGTTGCTGGAAAAACAGCTGGAGATATTTGGATGGGGAGTTCTAGGTCTGTGATGGTCAATCTTGGCACTCCAGGTGTTCTTGGACTTCAATTCCCAGAAGCCCAAGTCAGCACTTCTGCTGATCAGGGCTTCTGGAATTGAAGTTCAGGAATAGCTGGAGTGCCAAGGTTCGCCATCACTGTTCTAGGCCATTGGCTTTCAATCATCTGTCCTCTAAATGTTTAAGCTCCCATAATCTGATTGCAGCCAGAGTTTCTGTGTGAGATGAGATCTAGGACATCTAGAAGGATAAAGATGTAGAATCACTGTTCGAGATCTTCTCCACCTCCATGATAGCAATTAAACAATAATATTAGAAAGAGTGCTTTCATAACCTAAGACAGTTTTCGGTTAAGATGTTATGAAAGATAAAAGAGTTGCAATATGTTACCACCTACGCATGTTATAAGTTTGCTTCTGCAGCAATGATCCATAACTTACAGCCTACCCATTATTTTATTTGTTCCATACAGCTAGATGCAACTTCAGCCGTGGTGCCCCATTTCTCTGAATTACTTAAACTGCTTTATAAAATCACTCCTTTTAATGTAATGATTAAGGCTACATTTATATTGAACTTAATGCAAGATCTAGTTTGTAGCCTTCTTGGGGAGACAGCTGCATTCGACTGAAGGTAATTTTATTATCTATTTGTGTGGGGAAGTGGGTTACATAAGCTCTGTAAGGAAAGGGCAATAGACAGCAAGATCACATGTCTTATTATTATGTGAATCATCAAGATAAAAACTAAAAAGTTATTACCTGGCATGGAAGAGAATTAAATATTGGAAGGAGATAAAATCAATCTGATCTTCATCATCTGGTGGGAGGGAATCAGGAAGATAATATCTTAGAGTCAGATGATCCATTTAAGCCTTCTGGCACATGCTTACAACAGCTGCGGGTGCACTTACGGCAGCGTTTTGTACATGCGTGGGCGCATTTTGCTTCCGGTGGGAGGAACCACATGATCAGCCCACTGAACCACATGACTGGCTCGCAGCCCGACAAGTTTGGGAACCCCTGCTTAAATTGACCTAATGCTTCCAGGGTGTGTAAGTTGTATTTTTGGGTATTTTTTAAAAGTAGATAAGCATGGGGGTGCAGGAAAGGAAAAAATTGGAATAGTGCATGCACTTGATAGACTGCATTTTGCCTACCCTTGGACTAAACTGAATGCAGACTAAAACTTTATTTGCCAGAAGAACCAGGATTGGTGACTTGTTGCTTGTCTTATAAAACTGGGTCTATTGTTTGTTGATGAATACTGATTTTTTGTGAGCCATAAATCAAGCACTCCTGTTTAAGCAACATACTAATTTTTTTGGTTGGGTTAGCTGTCCCTGCTTACAGGAGAGACTATACAAGAGCAAATAGACTGTGTACACTAGTACAGAGCATGTTCATGGTAAGCTAGGATATGCCTAGCTTCCCAGTCCGTGCAAACATAACTAGTAATGATCAAATGGAAATTTTCTGGTATAAATGGAGGCCTAACAGAAAACAAGTTCTTAAGCAAAACAACTGCTGCCTTATGCTTTCAATGCAATGTGTCTCCGTGACTGTTGTTTTGTCTTATGCTGAGAGTTGTTAATATTCACCCAGAAAGCACATTAGTACAGTTTTTGTTAGAATATTTGTATGCTACCCTTTGCTGAGATGTAAGCACAAAACAATAGCGAGTGGCAAATTAACTGATTGAATAGCACTAAATAAAAACTTAATACTGGGAGAAATTAAAATTCCTGGTAAATGAGACAAAGAAGAGCATTTCTATAAACTCAAACGCAAAGATGGGTGTGTTTTGGATCACATCCATGAATACCCCATTAATAAGCACAGTCAGTTTGCTTTCTGTGCTCAAGAGGACCTAAAACACCCTATTCCGTGATGGTGAACCTTGGCACTCTAGGTGTTCTTGGACTTCAATTGCCAGAAGCCCAAAGCAAAGCAATCACACTTATATACCGCCCCGTAGTGCTCAATGCACTCTTTGGGTGGTTCACAAGTTAATTAGCATTTTGCACTCCTGCTGATCAGGGCTTCTGGGAATTAAAGTTCAAAAACACCTAGAGTGGCAAGGTTTGCCATCACTCCCCTATGTCTTTTGCCTTGTGTCATTCACCAAGTTCCCATGGTATATTTTGGTGGTTGCAGTTGGATTTATCTTCTTTCCCTGTCCTTCCACAGGCTTCTGTCTTTACCTTCCCCAAAAGCTCCAGAGAATTTCCAAAGCTCCAGATCAGGCTTTGGGCTGCATGGAAGTTGGCAAGAGGACAGAAAAGTAACTGGTTCTGATAAAAGCACACCATTGGTTTCTAGTTGAGGGTAGTAAAGAGAGTGTGGGATGTTTTCCCCCTTTTAAGGACTTTGGATTTCTGAAAAAATACAAAAAAATCTCCTTTCACTCACGATTTAATTTAATTTAATTTGATAGATATATACCACCCTATCCAATGGACTCTGGGCATTGTACACAAATTAAAACCAATATAAACCAATTAAAAACCCTTAAAAACATGTCAATATTACCCCTTCCCCCCTGCTGTGTCATTTACTATCTAAAAACTAATATAAAATCTCCAAAGCCTTAACATTAAAAAAAACTACAGGAGGAGGGGAGCTTCAGACGAGCCAAAAAGGGTAGGTTGTTGACAATCCCCGCCCCCAGATCCATTTTGCCAGCCACGTCTTCAATTCTTTCCTAAATGGTAGCAACTGGGCCTGGAGGCATAGTTCTACTGGGAGGAGGTTCCATATTGTGGGGGCTATGACCGAAAAGGCCCTTTTCCTCGTGCTGGAGAGGCAAGCCTCCCCAACGGATGGTATATGGAGGGTGCCCTCTTGGTTTGCTCTCGTGGGATGGGTCAATGTCCTAGGGATGATGCGGTCCCTGAGGTATCCTGGTCCGCTACCATGTAGGGCTTTAAAGGTGACAACCAGCGCCTTGAATTGCACCCGGAGACATATAGGCAGCCAGTGCAGGTCCTGCAGCAGTGGCAAGGCGCGGGCGAAACGACTACACTGAAACGACTACACCGAAACGACTACACAATAGTCTTGCGTGGGTGTTAGGTTAAATTATCATGTAAAAGAGCCAAGAACTGCCTGAATAGCTCAGTGGTTTAAGCATCTGGCTGCAGAACCAGGGGTTGAGAGATCGATTCCATAGCCAACTTTTGTAACCTTGGGCAAGCTACACTGTCCCTGAGTTCTCCCAGAAGAAAAGAATGGTAAACTGCTTCTGTGTATTCTCTACCTAAAAATACTGTGGAAGGGGGTCACCATAAGCAGGAATTGAATTGATGGTGCAAGCATGTGCACACATGCATATGTACACAAAGGAATCTAGACAGATTTTGGGCTTCTGTTCTTCCCCATCTCTCTCTTCTTCTAGTGTCCTTCAAGGAGAAGATGAGAGACTTTTGGTTCTACGTTTGAAGAACCACAGGCAGAAATTCTGTTTGGAAGCTAGATAAATTGAAGTTAGTTTTAAAGGTTTGCTTTTCAAAAAACTAACTGAAAGCCATAGGAGGTTGACTTGTGTACTGAGCCATGATTAACATTAAACACCGGTTTAGCTAAGTATGAAGCAAAAGCTTTCTCCCAGTCCGTCCCTCATGAACAATCCACTGTTCCTTTGTCCTAGACCAGAGGTGCCCAAACTTTTCAGGCCGTGGGCCAGTCACGTGGTACACTGGGCCAGTCACGTGGTGCACTGGGCCAGTCACATGGTTCCTCCCACCAGAAGCGGAAGAAAAGCACACCTTGCAATCTGTTTTGCAACAGATATGTTTTGCAACAGCATGAGATAGATTTTAGGCTGCCCCACTAGACCAGGGGTCTGCAAACTTGGCTCTCCAGGTGTTCTTAGACTTCAGTTCCCAGAAGCCCTGATCAGCAAGTGTGCTGACTTGGACTTCTGGTAATTGAAATTCAGGAACACCTGGAGAACTACATTTGCAGACCCCTTCTTCCGAGCATGGAATAAAGCAGGGCAGGCAAGGGAGGAGGAAGACCAGCCGGGCGGGGAGAGGCCAGCCAGTCGCCCCAACGCGAGCCCTCCTAAGCCGGTCCCCACCATTTCCAGCAGGGCAGGTGAGGGAGGAGGAAGACCAGCCGGGCGGGGAGAGGCCAGCCAGTCGCCCCAACGCGAGCCCTTCCGAGCCGGTCCCCACCATCTCCAGCCGGGCCGGTGAGGGAGGAGGAAGACCAGCCGGGCGGGGAGAGGCCAGCCAGTCGCCCCGACGAGAGCCTTTTCCAAGCCCTGAAAACAACCAAGCGCCGAAGGAGAGGTCCAATTGGCAGAAGGGAAGAAGGCAAAGGAGTTAAACCAGGGGGTGAGACTCAGAGCCCCATACAAAGGATAAGTAGTTAAATATGCAGAAATGTTGATGACTTAATATAGTAACTCACATAAAGACTTTAAAATGACTTAATATAGCAACTGACATAGAGACTGTGCTTTAAAGTGTGATAATATGCATGATAATATGTTGTCTTAAATGTTTTTAAACTTTTAAAAACTGTGATAAAATGTATGAGGAGAGAAAAATGGCGCAGACACCGGCAACCACGCCATAAATCTTGCCAAGAGAACCCTATGGACCAAAACAAAAGGCAAAACAAAGGGGCAGGCTAGGTGATACAGGATGCTTAACACCACAGAGGGGAGAAAGGGGAGGGACAGGAAAGGGGGAGGGGAAATGCAATGTTGTAAGGAGCAATACTGCATAGGGACATGGAATGTGAGATCAATGAACCAAGGTAAACTGGAAGTGGTAAAAAATGAGATGGAAAGAATAAGCATTGACATCTTGGGCATCAGTGAGCTAAAATGGACAGGGATGGGTGAATTCAGCTCTGGAAACCATCATATCTACTATTGTGGACAAGAAAACCTTAGAAGGCATGGAGTAGCCATAATTGTCAATAAGAGAGTAAGAAAAGCAGTAATGGGATATAACCTCAAAAATGACAGAATGATGTCAGTCAGAATTCAAGGCAAACCTTTCAATATCACCGTAATCCAAGTCTATGCACCAACCACTAGTGCAGATGAAGCCACAGTGGACCAGTTCTATGAGGACCTAGAACACCTCATAGAACAGACACCAAGAAATGATGTCCAAATTATATTAGGAGACTGGAATGCCAAAGTAGGAAATCAAAAAGTGGAGGGAATAACAGGCAAGTTTGGTCTTGGAGTACAGAACGAAGCAGGGCAAAGATTGATAGAGTTCTGCCAAGAGAACGCACTGGTCATAGCAAACACTCTCTTCCAGCAACACAAGAGGCGACTCTACACATGGACATCACCAGATGGCCAACACCGAAACCAAATTGACTACATACTCTGCAGCCAAAGATGGAGAACCTCCATACAATCAGCAAAAACAAGACCTGGAGCAGACTGTGGCTCAGATCACAACCTACTGATCGCAAAATTCAGGTTAAGACTAAAGAAAATAGGGAAAACAAGAAGACCAGACAGATATCACCTAGACAGCATCCCTAAAGAATACACGGTGGAGGTGATGAACAGATATAATGGCCTGGACGCAATAGACAGAGTGCCAGAAGAATTATGGACAGAGATAAAGGACATCATGCAGGAAGCGGCAAAGAAAACCATACCAAAAGAAAAGAAGCATAAGAAAGCAAAATGGTTGTCTGATGAGGCTCTTAAAATAGCAGAGGAAAGAAGGAAGGCAAAAGTCAAAAGAGAAAGGAAAAAATACAACCTTCTGAACACAGAATTTCAAAGAAAAGCAAGGAGAGATAAGGAAAACTACCTAAAAGAACAGTGCAAAGAAATGGAGGAAAACAACAAAAGAGGCAGGACTAGAGATCTCTTCAGAAAAATCGGGGAAATAAAGGGAACATTTAAAGCAAAAATGACCATGATAAGGGACAAAGACGGAAAAGAGCTAGCTGATGCAGAAGAGATTAAGAAAAGATGGAAAGAGTACACAGAGGAACTCTACAAAAAGGACCTCAACACTCCTGATAACCACAATGATGAAAAAACTGAACTCGAGCCAGACATCCTGGAGAGCGAAGTTATAAAGGCCCTAAAGAACACTGCAAACAACAAAGCTAGTGGATATGATGGTATCCCAGTCGAATTTTTCAAAGCGCTAAAAGATGATGGCGTCAAATTACTACACTCAATATGCCAGCAAATCTGGAAAACAAAACAGTGGCCACAGGATTGGAAAAGATCAGTATACGTCCCAATCCCAAAAAAGGGCAACGCCAAAGAATGCTCAAATTACCGAACAATTGCACTCATCCCACACGCCAGCAAGGTGATGCTCAAGATAATACAGGACAGACTTCAGCAGCATGTGGAGAGAGAACTACCAGAGGTGCAGGCCGGTTTCAGAAGAGGCAGGGGGACTAGAGACCACATTGCCAACATACGTTGGATCATGGAGAAAACAAAGGAATACCAGAAACAAGTTTACTTTTGTTTCATTGATTACACTAAGGCATTTGACTGTGTGGACCACAACAAGATGTGGCAAGTAATTAAAGAGATGGGAATACCAGAGCACATCATATGCCTCCTGAGAAATCTGTACATGAACCAAGAAGCAACAGTTAGGACAGAATATGGAATGACAGAGTGGTTTGGAATAGGAAAAGGAGTAAGACAAGGCTGCATTTTATCACCCTGCTTATTCAATCTATACACAGAGCACATAATGCGAAATGCAGGGATGGAGGAATCACAATATGGGATTAAAATTGCTGGGAGAAACATAAACAATCTGAGATATGCAGACGATACCACCCTAATGGCAGAAAGTGAGGAAGACCTAAAGAACCTCTTGATTGGGCTGAAGGAGGAGAGTGCAAAAGCTGGTTTGAGACTCAATATCAAGAAAACCAAGGTAATGGCAACAGGCCCAATCAGTTCCTGGAAAATAGATGGGGAAGAAGTAGAAGCAGTGACAGATTTTACTTTCCTGGGATCAAAGATCACGGCAGATGGGGATTGCAGCCAGGAAATAAAAAGGCGACTGATTCTTGGGAGACAAGCCATGAGAAACCTGGGGAACATAGTGAAAAGCAGAGACATCACATTGCAAACAAAAATTAGAATAGTCAAAGCAATGGTATTCCCAGTGGTAATGTACGGATGTGAGAGCTGGACAATTAGGAAAGCTGAACGCAGAAGAATAGATGCCTTTGAAATGTGGTGTTGGAGGAGAGTTTTGAGAGTACCCTGGACAGCGAGGAGAACAAATAGGTCAATCTTAGAAGAAATCAACACTGACTGCTCACTGGAAGGGCTAATAGTAAAGACGAAGCTAAAGTATTTTGGACATCAAATGAGAAGGGAGGATTCACTTGAGAAGGCCCTGATGTTGGGAAAGGTGGAGGGCAAAAGAAGAAGGGGGAGGCCAAAGATGAGATGGCTAGATGGTATTGTGGACGCAACGGGCACAGAGCTGGGAGTGCTGAGGGGGATGGTGGAGGACAGAGGTGCCTGGAGAACAATGGTCCATAGGGTCGCAAAGGGTCGGAACCGACTGTGCGACTGAACAACAACAACGTCTAGACTAAGTTAGACACTGAGGTCTTATCAGATATAGGGATGGGAGGAAGATCTTAAAATGTTCGCGTCTGAGAGGTGCTGCTTCAGCAATTTTCTACCTAATGACTTTTTCATAACCACAGTTGTCTTTCTCAAGACACCTTTCCATCTCATTTTGTTATCTGAGGAGCTGTTGCACATCTGTGAAAGAATCCCAGTATGTTGCAGATAATTTTGCATGAGATGTTGTCACCATATTCTTGTGCCAACATTCATTGGGTTTGTGATACAGGTCAAATCTTCCAGCTTTCATCATTGTCTTGCTTGACTGAAGAACGTGATCTAGCTCCTTTCTGGGAGCTGTAGCTGGCAGACCCACTTCCAGGGAAGCTTTTGTTTAGTGTTGTAGTTCATTTCTGTACGGCAGAGTCTTCTGAGGATTATAAGTGTAGTGGGCCAAAGAATCTCACTTGTTTGTTTCATTTCTCTACAGATGGTGCATCATTAGATACTACTCAGGCTGTAAACTTAAGGAAGACCTCATCAAAATGGTCAAGTACAGACTAGTTCTGCTGAGGCACGGTGAAGGTGCTTGGAACAAAGAGAATCGCTTCTGCAGCTGGGTGGACCAGAAATTGAGTAGTGACGGGGTTAAGGAAGCTCAGAACTGTGGCCGACTGCTCAAATCGCTCGGTTTTGAGATTGACCTGGTGTTTACATCCATCCTCAGCCGTTCCATTCAGACTGCTTGGCATGTGCTGGAGGAAATGGGGCAGGAATGGGTTCCCACCGAGTCATCCTGGCGGCTGAATGAACGGCACTATGGTGCTCTCATAGGTCTCAACCGGGCAGAAATGGCCCTGAACCATGGCGAAGAGCAGGTGAAAAGATGGCGAAGGAGTTATGATGTCACCCCACCTCCTATCACAGAGTCCCATCCTTACTATCGTGAAATCTATAGCGATCGCCGATACCGCCACTGTGACGTGCCATTGGAAAAACTTCCCAAGTCTGAAAGTTTAAAAGAAGTCATTGATAGGCTTCTTCCCTATTGGAATGAGAAGATAGCCCCAGAAGTGAAGAGAGGCAAAACGGTTCTTATTTCTGCTCATGGGAACAGCACGCGGTCTCTGCTGAAACATTTGGAAAGTAAGTCGTCATCACAAGCTAGTTTCAGACTTTGCAAATGCAGCATAACTTGCATTGCTTTCCTACAAAAGAAACTTCAGTTCATGTTTCTAAATGGTATGTTGGCCCTATTGATTTCTATGCCAGTTTAGCTGTCATGTCTTCTTCTAAATAATCCTGAGAAGCTGTAGTTCAGCATTCATTTTGCCAGTTCTTTGATAGACATCCTTAGTTGGCATCCTTTTCTAAGCATTGTGGTCATGTTGACTGGGGAATTCTGGGGCCTATAGTTCAAGAAAGTCATGCCTTAATTGGTTGTAATTGTGATGATCATGGCATACAATGTACATGAGATTATGTGATGATTATGGGGTACATGAGATTGGTTTTTTGGGGGTTTTTTCATAAAGTGTAAGCCATAAGCATCAATATTATAACAAAGTAAGGGTTGAACTATCTCGCTTTGCATGCAATGAGTCTATCTCATTTATTTGTTTCACATTTTAAGTTGCATTACTGAGCTGAATGAACATTTGCACAATATTCTAATTTTCTGAGTTTCACCTGTAAATCATCAGGACTCATCCCTGCACGGGCAAGCCAGTTCCTTGCAAAGCCTATAGCAGGAGTTCTCAACCTTTTAAAGTCAGGGGCAGGGTCATGCTCCCTCAGACAGCTTTGGGGGCCGGATGGCCATTTTGCCCTTCCTCTACCACATGGCACTTCTTGGTGTGGTAAAGGCAGTGGATACCACATGAATTGGTGCCATGGGCATCTGGCCCATGGGCTACAGGTTGAGAACCTCTGGCCTATAGAGTCAGTGAATTAATAATAATTCTTAGGTGATTGCCAAATCTGGGTCAGGCCTTTTGCAGAGTGTAGACGTTGACCTGAGAGCCCCTAGAAATCAGTGTGGTACGTCCACATGTGCTAGTTTTGTCCCTGTCCGAGCGGCATCATCAGATATTTTGATATTTTGACTTGTTTACTGATATATTGTATTACTGTAGATTTTATTGTAAATGAATATGTTGTTAACCACTTTGAGTTTGTCGTTGACAAAGGAAAGCGGTATATAAGTTCAAATATTATAATAATAATAATAATAATAATAATAATAATAATAATAATAATAATAATAATAATAATAATAATAATAATAATAGAAGGACAGAAATGGAAAGCTGTTTAAAAAAAGCACAATTCACTTGACCAGCTTGCTGTATCTCTGATTCTTGTTCTGTTACCCAAGTAAAGATTGTATTGTGGGGATTTGTGTGTGGGTTGGGAGGTGGGAATAGTTAATACAGCACTCCCCTCAACCGTTGTAAGTCCCCAGGTTCCATTCCTAACGTTAGCTGGGGGCTAGGGAAAGAAATCTTGTAGTAGTACTGCAGAGTCATTTCCAGTTGATATCAACAACATTGGGCAGGATGGACCGATGCTTTGGTTATTAATTAAGGCAGCATCCTGTTTCCTATGAACCAGATGTAAATTCACCTCCATTTTTTTTGTTTTTCTGATGATCTGAAGCTGATGCCTTGAGAACAAAGGAATTGCTTTACAGGAGTAGATCAAGGATCATCAAGTTTATTAGCTGGCCAGATGTTCCTGGGAATCACATGTAACCAGCATGACTGATGCTGTTTGTCCTCAATACAGTATTTGATATTCAGGGTTCACAGCTTCTGCACCTGGTGTTTCCCTCCAGGGATTAGGCTGGCTGCCTTTGTTAGATTTGTTTTCCAGGGAAATGACTTAGCCTGACATGGGGAATTTGCAGGTGGTTCATGTCATATAGTTCCAGCTTTTTTTTCCTCACCCGAGAAGGGAGAGCAGAACACTGGGAAGGCGCAGATTCTGCCAGTTGTGCTTGAATGGAGAATGAGTGGCCTAGAGCAGAATGCTATCGAAATTTGTTATCTGGCAGCTGTTAGGGGGAGAGGAAACAAATTCTTATTGGAGTCCTAAAGTAGTTTGACTCTAGCAAGATCTTGCCATTCTTGATTTTGGAATGTCTATGCCCCATATTTGGGAGATAATCTCATGACTGTGATGTACAGTTTTTTGAAGAATCAGCTGGATTACAACTCATACCATTCATTTCCTTCCTCTTTGCCTCTTTGCATGTTCCTTTAACAAGTAATTGCCTTTCTGTCCACAACTGTTTGCAACAAACAGTTTATTTGGGATGGAATTGTGTGTTCCAGGTAAAATCTACTGAAGATGAGCAGTACCCAAGAAAGTGGACAGTTGTTGGGTTTTTGTTTTAATTAGTTGCCCTTGTATCTTGCCTTTCCTTGAATGAGCTCAAGGTGGTGAACCTGATTTATCCTCCCTACTTAATTCTCAGTGTCCCCTCTCCATAGAATAGATGAAACTGAAAGCAAGTTACTGACCCAAGGACAGTTGGAAAGGAGAAGATTGACCTCGTAATCATTAGCTCAACCATAACAGCTACACACATGCTCAAGTGGGGGCTGCTAGCAGACAACAACACACTGTGTGAATGTGGCAAGTTACAGAATCCAGCTCATTTATTGGTCTGCCAGAGACATGCACAGATGAGGGCTTAGGTTTGGCCAATATCAAAGCCCAGAAAGTGGCTTCATTTTGGCAGTCCAGGGCTTGATCAGGACATAAAATAAGAACAGCTACACCACCAGGGTTGTTTATTTCTCTTTTTCAGATTAAATTCCTGCCTGGACAGTGGTGGAAGTTCACCAAAGTTTGGATGGCCACACATTTCCCTTTTCTGAAATTAGGGAAGAAAGTGTAGGTTGACCTATATCCTTGCAATCTTGCCTATGATTCTGAATACCAGTCAAGGAGTACCCAAACTTAAAATTAAGTCATCATGGGGCTCTATTTCCTTTGAACATGGAGGACTTATTATAACCGACCCACTCCCATCATTAACTGTTTGTGTCCTTTGATAAGGTTGTATTTGCACAGGGTGGCTTTCCCAGGTGGAACAGGAATCATCTTTAGATCAGGGGTTCTAAACCTACGGCCCGTGGCGCCAAATATTTCGCCCCTGATCTTGCTCTAGTCACCGCTGCTAGAATTGGGCATGAACTCATTTATGGCCATTGTAAAATGCATTTACGACAGCTGCGGACTCATTTACGGCTATTGTAAACATGTTTACAATAGCCGTAAATGAGTCCGCAGCTGTTTGCAGCTATTGTAAACATGTTTACAATAGCTGTAAATGAGTCCACGGTCAATTCCGGTGGCGAGCGGATCACCAGTCTGGCCCACCAACGGTTTGAGGGAGCATGACCCGGCCCCTGACTTGAAAAAGTTGAGAACCTTTGTCTTAGAGGAACCTCCTGCCACCTCCAGGAAGAGTTGCTTCCCTTCAGGAAGGTCTTAAAAATGTGGCGGCTATTCCAGCAGGTGTGGGGTGCAACTGGTACTACAACCCAGCCCTGCCTGGGGTCCTTATTTACTCCTGCCCAGGTGTCCTTCTTTTTAAGGGGATTGGGGAGGTTTTATAAAGGTTTTTAGATAGTTTTATAGTATTTAATTGTAATTAGGATTGGGTATAGGTTTTAACTGACTTTGTAAGCTGCCCTGGGTCACTTAGGCGAAAAGGGTGGTTATATAAATACAATAAATAAATAAATAAATAAAATGGCACCCCCTGTTCTAAACTGTAAATTTGTGAAAGAAGAGCCAGTACTACTTGGCAATTGCTGGAGTGCTTGTGAACTTGAAAGTCATCCATCCATCCAGTTGTTTAACATCTCACCTTTGTGCCCAAAATGGACCCAAGGCGACTGAATTTAGATTTTTTTTTTGGAATTCAGATACAGTAGCTGCACAGTTGAGTCCATATGTTCAGTTTTCCTATGTAAGAAACACAAAGGGGTGTGCAGCAGCATCCAGAAGTTCAGGAGTAAGCAGGAAGAAGACGTTGGACTCATTTATCTTCAGAGATTCTCACTGTCATGATGGAAATAATAGTTTCTCATTTACTCCGGGTTCAAGGTGGTGAAGATACACATGATGTGCTTCAGTGACTCACAATGCTGATCTGTGAGTTGTGCTTGCAGGTTCTTGGTGCCACACATTCTACCTATTCCAATTTAGAAATGATTTACATCAGACTCTGCCTTTATACATATTGTAATGTCACTTTAGCAAGAGTATAAAGAAAATTAGGTGCTTCATTACCAGATTATCCCAGCTAGTATTTGTGCAGCCTTTTTTAAAATTAGCTGTGCAGGCCGAAGGCATGTTGGTGCTTACTACTTACGTTTTTGTTGGTGTGCAGTAGCGATTGCACAATTTTCATGGCTTCATGTACAGCCTCCGTTGCTTTCAAGGGTGGTGGGAGGTTTTTTGGAGCATATTTACTCCATTTTAGGAATTTTTAGTCACTTCTCCACTGTGTTTCGGCAGCTAACCCAGGCGCTGACATAAGCTCCACCCGGCACTGGAAGTCGCCAACCGCCGTGGATTAGCTGCCAAAATGCAGTGGAGAAGCAGCTAAAGAGTCCCAAAATTGAGCGAATATGCTCCAAAAAGCCTCCTGCCACCCTGGGAAGTGGTGGAGGCTGTGCACAAAGACACAAAACAGCGCGATTGCTGCCGCCGTCACGGTAACTGACATATTTTGACTTCCAGTGGCGGTGAGTGGTCCTAGAGGTAGCCAGGTGGCCACCATGGGCCGGATTAGGCCCACGGGCCAAAGGTTGTGAATGTGTGTTTTAAGCAAACACTCATTTCTGACTCTTAAAGCCTTTTGCTCTAAACCAGCGGTTCCCAAACTTTTTGCACCATGGGTTGGTCACATGGTTGAGCAGGCCGATCATGTGGTTTCTCTCACCATAAAACGCATCGGTGGCTGTCGCGGGTGCATTTATGGCAGCATTTGTGCATACACAGGTGTGTTTTACGGAAGCGGTGTGGGCCAGATGATTAGGCGCCACGGGTCGGGGCCGGCTCGTAGGCCGTACTTGGGCCACCCCTGCTCTAAATGTTCAACTCATTTGGAGGAAAACCTTGTGTTTAATTCATTCCAATAGAGAAGACATAGATCAGTTTTTCTGACCATATTTATTCAAATTTCATTTGCCGTTTCTTGACGCATATGAGAAGTCTGTGTGTGGGCTGCTCAAAAGGTGCTGGGATCCAACATACAAGGGGCTGTAGATATAGAAATGCAGTGAAAGGTCAACCATGTTGTTTTACGGATGCCTGAAGTAATTCGACCCTGGCCTTGGTTGACACTTAACAAGTTGCCAACTTGCAGAAATCACCCTATTAAGTAAGAGGCAATTTGAGGACATGAGACCAAATGAGGGGAGAGTTTGAAGCAGATCAAAGATTGTTAGCCCAGTAACAGAAAGCCCAAAAAGTTTGTTTTCCTACACCTTAATGCTAGCAAAGGAAGTGCTATTTTAGATAAGTGTGGAGTTACGTGTTTAAAATGCATGTCCCTGTTCTTAATGTAGGGCTGATTTTATTTTTATTTTTTTGCTTTTATTTAGAAAATATACAAAAAGAAAAATATAGCATAACTTGTAGTGGCTTTATTCCTTTCCCTTTTACCACCCAGGAATTCTCCTCATATCTTTTTTTTAAACCCTTATTTCACATGTTAATTTATCATTAATATTTATATTCCATATCTGTCCTCTGTATTCCATATCTGTCCTCTGTCCTCTGTATGTTGATAGTGTTGTAAGGTCTTCTGTCTCAGTTATTTTTTACTCAACTGTCTGCAGATTGTCTAGTTTTCTCTTTTTTAAATAAAAAAAAAATCCAAGAGAGAATGACTGCTCGATATCCGATTGTCCTCACCATCCCACAGTCTTATTAATCATAAGCTACTGACATAACATTTGGGACAAATTGCATGGTTTTTGTCTGAGGTTGATGATGTTTCATTTTTGTTGTTGCTGTGGAAGGATAGATGTAGCTAGGTCCAAAAAATGCTGCCCAGTTTCTTGATTTGTATAGTAGTGCCATTGTTTGTACTCATTCTGTCGCATTGATTCTATCCTCAAGTTCATTGAAGAGAAAGCTGAGACAAATGCAAAAGAAGGAAAAGATCATGCAGGGTGAACCTGGTCTGATGTTGAAAAAAATGATAATAATAATAATTTTGTGTCAGAAATTATTTTGGGTGAATGGATTTTTGCTGGAGAAACCCTGCTTAGAATGAGACTCCTTTCATGTTCCCAAGAGTTAAGACAGAGACGGGCACTCAATCCATCATGCAGTACCCAGGTCTCAAACTGCCGACTTGCCGGCCTTCCAGCTAACAAGGTGAGCTTCTTGACCACTGAGCCACCGCATGATATTATGATAAAGGGTGCATGTTAGCTTTGAAACAATTTTGGGCAAATTTATGGAGGATGTGCAAGCATTGTTGCTGGAATAACTCAGTGATTTAGAACAGGGGTGTCATGGGAATGCCATTCCCATGAGCATACCATTATTGAAACCAGATTTCCTAAAAGTTAAAAAAGGTTTTAAAATGGTTCAAAATGTCATATTCTGATGCTTGAATGTTGAAAAGTGCTTACAGGGTCAACAGGAGGAAGGAAAAGAGAGGGAATGAAGGTGATAGGAAAACCAGGTTTTCCTACCTGTTGGAAATAAGCCACTGATTGGGAGATGATAATTAGGGAGGCAAGAGAGATATATAAAAGGGAAGAAGCAAGCAGTGGGAGAGAGAGAGAGAAGATAAAGATGACCTAAACAGGAACCACAACAGAAGAAAAGTGCAGGAGAGAGAGAAAGCAGAGATTCTCTACAACAAAGAGCAAATGTATGTAAGTTGCCAGGACTTAGAACAGTTAGGGTCTATTTACGTTAGGGGATGAACCAAGTACCCGTAAGTTCCTGGGAGGAGAATGAGGTTTATAAAATGTATTGTGAACTTTTGTAACTGTTTAAACCAGTATAAGGATCATTTGTCTAATTTTAAATAAAGTATGGTTTGTGTTTTTAAAACCATGTGTGGTTATTAAAAAGGGTCTTGGCAAAGAGTGCTTGCCAGATATCTAAGTTTCCAGCTACTAAGTTTAAAATACTTTTAAATCTCTTTGAGATCTCTGTAGAATAGTAGATCTTAGGCAGCTGTGGTGGTCAGCTGGAAGTCCGAGCAGACTTCTCTGCGGAGACCTGTGCTGGTCCTGGGAGAATATAGTCTTAAGTGGGATCTGGCCAGGTCGTAGGAGGGCCCAGGCAAGGAGTCCTGTTTGGCAAGGGGTTACAGCCTAGTCAGGGAAGAGCTAGGTAAACACTCTCACATATGTGAGAGTTGGGGTTGGGTCACGCTCACTCAGACAGTTGATGGGGCTGGACTGGTGCCCCCCGCCATTTACGGCTGCTGTAAACGCATCCGTGGCTGTTGTAAATATCTTTACCTCACCTGTAAATGAGTCCATGGCTGATTCTGGCGGCGGCATCTGAAGCGAGGGTGGGGATCGGATTATCTGGTGCCACAGGCCGGATCCGGGCCATAGGCCATAGGTTGCCTATCCCTGATTTAGAGCAACAGAATGGAAGCTCAAACCCTTATTGTGCCTTCTGTGACAGGTGTTAGCTGAGATCATCCAGAGGGTATATGTGGCAGATAGGTTATGTGTCCCTGCCAGAGTGGAACTACCAGGAGGTACTGGCAAACTGTTCAGTTCTATTCTTGGTTTATTTAGCGGATATTGTAATTTAAAAATAATTTAAATCCTTTTTACAACTGTGTTTCTTAATCCTAAGGGCCTCAGTGGCTTATTAATTAAGATGCTGAGCTTGACAATTGGAAGTTTAACAGGTCAGCAGTGCAATACCCAAGTGCTGGGTGACGGATTGAACATCCATCATCTGTCTCAGCTCCTGCCAACCTAGCAGTTTGAAAGCAAGAAATTGCAGGTAGATAAATAGGTACTGCTTTGGTGGGAAAGGTAACAGTGTTCTGTGCTCTTCTGTGTCTAGTCATGCCTGCCACATGACCACGGAAACATCTACAGTTCTTTGGCTGTAAATGGAAATGAGTACTGCCCCTTAGAGTTGTACATGAGTGGTTTTCGAGCAAGGAAGTCATTGACCTCTTATAATCTTTCTAAAACTAAAACCTGTTCCTCTTGCATCGTCATTATGCAGTCCCAATTTGCCATGCTCAATAGAGATCTTTTGGCCAAATATATATAAGTGTGCACCACATTCAGAGAGAGAGGCTCTTGTGTTTTATGCTTTGAAACCTCTATTACTGAATGACCCAGGGAGTTTTGACTTTTGGATTGTAGAGTAAATTGGTAAGTCATCTAGCTCCAAAATGTGCAATAAAAGAAATCCGCAGATATCTAAAGTTGTAAGTCCCAAGTTTCTAGGATTTTGGATTCTTAAACAGAGGGAGATTAGTGGAGCCCACGAGGGATTCACAACCATCTTTCAATAGGTAAATGCTCTGTTTTGTATACAGATACTTTACAGTACTTCTGTTTTCATATTGCACAAAGACTTTTTGAGACTCAGGTTCTTACCCGCCCTGCCAGTGAGTGGGCACTGATACTGACCCAAGGAAAGGGATGTTAGCTTGCTGTGGTTGGCAGGCATAGTGGAATGACAACAATATGACTGTTGTTCTGGCAATATATTATTCTTGGACTGTCACTGGGCAAGTCCGAGAACAGACGGTAGTATTTATTGAGCTGCTCCACAGTTGCAATGATGAGTTGCAGATTTTTATTAGCAACTTATTCCTTGTAATGCACCACCCAGACTGACTCCAAGTCAGATAGGTGATGTAGAAATTTATTGAATGAATGACTGACAGCCAGGGAATTACTGAAAGCTTGGAAAGCACCCTTCAGGCCACGAACAGGCTGCCGGTGTGCCTCCGGGTGCAATTCAAGGTGCTGGTTGTTACCTTTAAAGCCCTACATGGCAGCAGGCCAGGATACTTAAGAGACTGCGCATCACCCCAAGGACATCTTCCGACCCCCCAGAGCAGACTGGAGAGGCTCTCACTAACTGTTCCATCTGCTAGAGAGGCGTGTCTCTCTAAGACACAAAATAGGGCCTTTTCAGTGTCTGCCCCGGCCCTATGGAACCTCTTGCTAATTGAGTTGCGTCTCCAGACGGAGTTACTGCCCTTTAAGAAGGGCCTGAAAACCTGGCTGGCGCAGCAGGTATGGGGCACCAACGGCGTGATGACCCCTGCCTGCTGGCTAATTTAGGAGGAATTCTCTCTCCCTTTTAATCGGTATGGATTGGGCTAATTTTTTGGTATGAGCTTTTAATGGATTTTTAAGAGGTTTTATAGTTTTAAAATTGTGATCGGTTTTGTTTGTGTGCCGCCCAGAGTCTTCTGAGTTGGGCGGCAATATAAATCAAATAATACATAAATAAATGAACAGCCCAAGAGTCTACCAAGCGTGAAGTAAATGTATAAATATTGTTGTTTCTTATTTCCAGACATCTCTGATGAGGCTATAGTCAATGTGACTCTCCCTACTGGCGTCCCAGTCCTCCTGGAGCTTGATGAAAACCTCCGCTCACTTGGCCAGCATCAGTTCCTCGGTGATCAAGATGCAATCCAAGCTGCGATCAAGAAGGTGGAAGACCAAGGGAAGGCCAAGCCTGTAGATAAAAAATAAAAGGCTGCTTTACAAAGATCCCATCCATTTTTTGGCATTTGCCCTGTGTAGTCAAAGATAGATGATTGCACTATGTATATGTCTTTACTTTTAAAGTCTTAGCGGGCGGCAGCTAATGGCAATTAGATTTTAGGGGTTAATGTTTGGGGAGTAGAGTTCGGGTCCTAGCAGATCGTGTTGTGATTAGATTTAGTTTAGAAGCAGAGACTACTGTTGAACAGACTTCCCATTTCTTTGTGTAAGTATAGGGCAGTGGTGGCCAGCCTATGGAACATATGCCAGAAGGAGCACTCAGAGCCCTCTCTGTGGGCACGTTCACCCTCGACACAGAGTTCATCATGCCCTTCTGCCCAGCAGCCCAATGGGAGCGCTTCCTCCCCCAGCACAAAGTTTGCCCCGCCCCTCTGCCCAGCAGCCCAATGGGAGTGATTCCTCCCTTCCCCCCAGCACAGAGTCTGCCCTGATCCTCTGTGGCGCGGATGGCAGCCTATTGAGTTTGGGCACTCTGTCTCCAAAAGGTTCACCATCACTGGTATAGGGTGAGCAACCTTAGTAGGTCTGGGGTCCATTGTTGGTCTTCCCAGGACCATGGTGGACCCCAACCTTAACACACAACCTCTTTGCAATAAATATATTTGGGAATGGCTAGTTTCATCTCATAGGTGCACTAGTGATGTGATTGCCTATTTACAAGCTACTTGGATAGACCTTTTTAAAAAAGCCTGACATAGCCTTTTTTAAGAAGCAAGAAATGATTGGTTGGTCACTTCTTTTTAAAACATTTGAATCTGAAAAAGCTCTTATAGTCCCAAGTATTATTTCAGTGGCCAATTGTGCCCCTCTCCCCTGGCATGACATTTTTGGGGCAGTTTTGGCTACGTTCACATTGGTGCTTTTGCTCTGGTGTGCATAGAAAAGGACCTAAGGGCCATGTTTGACAAGTGAATGTGATTGTTAGCCTACATTTTGACCCTTCAGTCGGAGAAGAATCAGTGTGCCACAGATACGTGTTGCAAAGCACCATTATAATCTGTGGAGGTGGCTCAGTGGTTAAGAAGCTCGCCTTGTTAGCTGGAAGGCTGGCAAGTTGGCAGTTCGAGACCCAGGTACTGCATGATGGATTGAGTGCCTGTCTCTGTCCCAGCTCTTGGGGACATGAAAGGAGTCTCATTTGGGCGGTCCCTGAGCGGAGTTTTTCCCGCAAAAATCCTTTTAGCCCAGAATAATTTAGGACACAAAATTATTATTAATATCTGTGGAGGGAAACGTTTCTAATTAACATGAGCCATAAGTGAGAGAGCAGGGGAGGGATAGTAAATTCTCAGGTTGAAACCCTTCAGAGAATGTTTGATTCAGAAGTTGAAAGGTTTTTTAAAAGGCTTGTGGTGAGCATTATGCTGGAGGTTGCTAATTTTATTTTTTTAGATGGAAACATGTCATTTATATTGGTGACTGAGAATACAATTGAGAATAAACCCCTTATTTTTATGTACACAAAAATGCTCAGCCTGTCCTGCCTGAATGTTCCCAGATGTTATGTATTCATGCATACTTTCTCTCAAGTATGATTCTGTCTTTCTTGCATGCACACATTTCTCACACTTAGTTCTTGGTGACTCTCGTATAACACACTTTCTGGCAATCTCTGACATTCTACCTCATGCCTTCAACTTGTTTTCATTCTTTGTTTCTCTGGCTCATCCTTACCAACACACAAAAACGTTGTGCAGTATGTCTCATATTTGGGATTCAGATGTGTCGAATTAAAAAAGGGGTGATGGTAAAGACATCAGGATCCAGTAAATCCTGCTTCCAGTGCCCACACCCTATCTGGAAGCCATGCATACATTCACCTGTCTAGCATGAAAATCTACATAGGGATTTTTTGGTGTATTCAGTGTTTCTGTGATCAGCAACCCTTAATGGAGGTGACTGCTCTGTGAACAAATATACAATACTTGTGCAAGACGTGCAAAGTTCTGCATGATATACAAGTGAGTTGGAGGTGTGTGGGTCAGAGTTAACCTGTTTCACCCTCTTCCCCAAGATCCTTTAAGTACAATACTATATGTTTTCAGGCTATATGACCCGGCCGTCGGCTTGAAAAGGTAGAGAACCCCCTCCCTTACACAGTCAGGTCCAGAAACCTGGAACAAAGATAACTTTTTCTAGCATATGGCCTTTGCACCCCACCACACTGAAGATGAAAAGTAACACCCAAGATGTGATGCCTGAATAGAAATTATGCATCTAAGTCTGTCTCACTCCTGTCTTCTTGACTGTCTGCTTTGTTTTCTTGACTGTCAAGTTCCCTCTCAACCCCACACCTCAACCCTTATCCCTAGACAGGCATGATTCAAATTTGTTTCTCTTCTATCAAGAGGTCATCACTTGTGTAGTCTATTATGGGGTGGCCACAGCTTCGAAAAGCATGCTAAATTAACTGTAGTTTCCTTCTTTAGCTAGATGCATGATATTTTACTAACAGACATGTATATATAATCAGGTTCAGAAATATTAGAACAAGGATATCCATGGCTATACTTCCTGACTGGTTAATAGCCCTCTTTTGTCAAACCCCTTGCATTGAAGTTGACAATTCTGATTTTGCTCACATC
The DNA here is from genome assembly GCA_035047345.1 of Bradypodion ventrale. Classification (NCBI taxonomy): domain Eukaryota; kingdom Metazoa; phylum Chordata; class Lepidosauria; order Squamata; family Chamaeleonidae; genus Bradypodion; species Bradypodion ventrale. Next base: position 239,135,702 of record JAWDJE010000005.1, read on the forward strand.
TTGGGTGTTACTTTTCATCTTCAGTGTGGTGGGGTGCAAAGGCCATATGCTAGAAAAAGTTATCTTTGTTCCAGGTTTCTGGACCTGACTGTGTAAGGGAGGGGGTTCTCTACCTTTTCAAGCCGACGGCCGGGTCACGCTCCCTCAGACAGCTTCAGGGGCCGGATGGCCATTTTGCCCTGCCTGCCACACATGGCACTTCCAGGTGTGGCGGAGGTGGTGGTGGGCCACATGAAATGGTGTTGTGGGCCACATCTGGCCCCTGGACTGTAGGTTGAGAACCTCTGGTGTAAGGCCTAAACGTCATTTGAAGTTGTTTTTTAAAAATTAATTATTTTTACAAAGTCAAGATGTACAATTTCTTTGCTGCTTTCATCATAACTAGGGAACAGGCCAGTTTGGTGGGCCGTCTCTCCATCTCTTCTCTCCTCTTTCATCTCATTTTTCCTGGTTAGACAGCAGCATGTCTCTTAATACAAAATGCATAGCACTCTTGAATCTCTCTTCAAATACTCTTTGTTGTGGTACTGACTCACTCAGATTAATCACTGTCCTTGGATCATTGAATCCTAGTGGATGTTTTGATGAGGACTACCCTTTACGTTTAAATGCATGAATACCAGTGAGCCATTGTCTGTTCCTTTGGTTATTTCAAAATTAGGGAATTTACTTCTGGAGAAACCCTTGTGGATTTATTTATTGTACAAGGAATGTGGGACTTTGTGTCATTTAAACCTTTCAGGTGATTGTTTACAGAGTCAAGAGACTTGCTGTGCAATTCCTCCCTAGGCAGCCTAGGGTGCCCATATTTGTTGGGGTTTTAAAGGGATGTATAGATATATATACAGTGATACCTCATACAACGTCCAAACTTGGTTCCACAAGTTTGGACTTTATACAGATTTGGACTTTGTATGAGGCATGCAAAATCCTAGCCGCAATGCCTTATGGCACGATGCCTCTTACAACGTCGTTTCCATAGAGATACATTGTAATGTAACAGCACAGACTTCAGGGCAAAGTCAAGGAAACAGACAGGAAACTGACAAAACTTTAAGAAATCATTGTCTAAAGGCTAAATACATTACAAAAACATGTAAAGCAACCCTGATTTTAGGGGACAAACCAACCTGGGGAAAAATCCCAATGCCTCATACAAAGTCGCAGAGACTTTGTATGAGGCAACTTTTTTCAAGGAATTAGGCGATGTTGTATGAATTCGATGTTGTACGAAGCGGACTTTGTATGAGGTATTACTGTACATTATATTATGTCTGAATAGTAAATGTGTTATGTTGGTACCACCCATTTGTTAATATCAGTTTCATTTGTAGAGAAGCAGGATTATTGACAGACCCATCAAAGGTCTGTCCACATAGAAAAGCCCATTAAGGGATTCAGGGAATTGCCCTCCCTGGTACTGCAAAAGTGAGCTAAAATCATTCAGTTTGATTGGGACAAGACATTTGTTTTGTTCTTTGGACACCCAGAAGTCTCCAAGAATTTCCCAGGCAGAATTTTTTGAGTTCTAAGCTACAGACTCAGATCCTACAGTTTGGTCACCTGAGCTAGTTCCTGTCTTAGGCCTTGCTTTTTGTTGGTAATGTACAAAAAAGAGACCACAGCAGTGCTTCATGGAAAGGGAAGTCTTACTGCTTTTTAGGTCCTCTAGAATGTGGCACCTCCTGAAGACCTATGTTTACCAGGAACCATCACAACACTTTTCTTTTTTAAAAATATATATTGTCAATGGAAAATAAAACTTGAGATAGGCCCTGGTGCATGAAATGCAGGTATGGGTATGTGGGCCAGAACTCTCAATTCTGCCTGAGGAATTATTGGAGAATTCTGAGAGTTGGAGTCCAAAGAGCCCACATAGAGAGTCCCTGCAATCTAATGCATCATGGTATAAGGTTAGTTTTTTTAAAAGTCATTTTTTAGTACCGGAAAACTGTAAACTTGGCGGGGGACAAGGGAACTGTCTTGTTGGTATTCCTACTCATGCAATGCACTATAACCATATTCACTTTAACATAATTAGTTTTTCCTTAGGTTTGTCCTCTCAACATAGGGATAATGAAGTTGAGCTGGGACTCCACTTTCGGCGCCCAAAATGTTTGAACATGTAAGGACTATTGTGGAATTCATGCATAGTTATGTTCTTGACAGATCACCAAGATACTGTAATCCCAAACTAACGATCAAAATTATGATGCAATGGAATAAGTGACTATTTAGCCAGCATTTTATTTTCTAATCTTACAAAAGTTGTGTCCATAGGTAGGTTTGAGATTGAAGTGCATGACGAATAGTGAAAACACTGGAGGTCTAAGGCTTGTTTGCTTAATCCCACCAAAATGCACCTACAATTGTATACATTGATAAATAAAATGCATTCTGCACCTTTGAAACAATGTCTTGTGTCTTATTGTAAAATAAACAAGCAGCAGTCATTTCTCAGAGGTTTCTTTTTAAACCAGTCAGTTGCCATTCCTTGTCTCTTAGAATTCAAAATGATTTTCACAGGCAGCATTGATAGATGTGCCATCTGTGCCGTGACTTGGTGAGAAGTTTTTTAGTTTCAGCATGGTTGTTAAATTCCATATGGGTGGACTGTAATGTGGAATGACTAACTGATCCTTCCGCTCACCCACTGCTGGGAATAAGAGGACGCAAACAAAGATATTTGGGTTGGCTTGGTGAGTTGTGTAAACAGAAAGGAGCCTGCTAGAAAACAAGCAAATGAAGACAAAGCATGTATGTCAGCATTTTCTGATGTTCACTGGTAAGTGCTGTTACTTAGGTAGGCACAGTGAAATCACTCGAGCATAAGAGGAGGCATCAACAAAATGAGGATGCTGAAGGGTTTGCAGAAGTTTAACAAATCTTAAGATGAAGAGGGAAAAACTTGCTAATGGGATGCCTCAGAGACAACCCAATAAGGCCTGAGTTGTCCATTGCACTGGAAGGCTGTGAGCTATTATGGTTGGGGTGGAGAAAAGGATGGGATTTCTTTAAAGAGGCTGTGGTTTACTGATTTGAGCTCTAAACACGAGAACTCACATTGCCAACAGAGTCTCCCCCCCCCCTGCCATCTGCCGCCCATGGGTGCCTCAAACAAAATTACAGAATACAACAAAGTATACAAAAGAGAAAAGCTAATTAAAGTCTTGTATATATTGTGAAGGACAAATGTGGACGCCTGCCTTGGATTGGGTCTGCCAGCCCCTCTGCCGTCACTGAAGCAGGTGGGCATGAATGTTGCAAGTGAGTCACACTGAACAAAACTTTACAACCCAAGTGCAACAAAAACAGTTCAGTGCCCTCTGGGGATGGAGAGTTCTGTTCACTCCAGATTTCTCCCCTACCCTGCTCCATTATGTCTTATCCACTGTCATTCACATTCCCGCAGTAGGACAGTTAAGCAGGTGGCATTTCCCTGGCAGATAGGTGGCAGTAGACCACCACCTCAGTCCAAAGGTCCTCCTTCCTAATGTACTCCCACTCATCTGGGAAGGTGTTGGTGTTTAGCAAAGTGACTGGAGGGTGCACAGCAGAAGTTGAGGGCACTGAGATTAACTCAGGGACCGAAGCTGATTGTACAAAAAGGTTCTTTCACTTGAGGCAAAAACAGAAGGTCCAAATATTTACATCAACATAGATAACTAACACAAATAGGATAACTTCTCCTTGGTCCTACACAGTTCAGTTCACTGTGGCAAATTGTCTTGTAAGTTTGTGCCGCAAACGTAAGTAATACAGTCCTTTATTTACAAGTCTTGTAGCTCAGCAAAAGTAGCAGGCCTTTCTGGCTGAGCAAATAGTACAAGTACTCACGGTACAAGTTGCAACGTCTCGCATACGCTCACAAAAACAATGCAAAGTCTTTCAGCATATAAGGCAGTCAGCACGAAGGTCCTTGTAGAATATCAAGTCTTACTCTTTCCTCTAGTAAGATGACCATAGGTGAGTCAGCAGTTTCTTCGTCAGCTTTGTTCCAGTATGAAACCTTTTTCCTTCAGAGCATAACGACCAGCTGAAATCTTGAGCACACAGATGGTATTGGGCACATAGGCTAAAGAAGTGCGAACTGAGACCTTGTTTTATACAAAGTCTTGAAGATACATAATCAGTAAGTTACACCTGTGCTGTTACAATTGCAGAGCCCTTAAGGTGGTACAACAGTTTTACATTAAGGTATAATATCCTAGACCACCGGTTAGGCAAACACATAGTACCTAACAGGAGGGAATCGGGAGCTTCTGCTTGGGTCTTGGAGTAGTCGAACGCATCCTCCTGTCCGTCCGTCCCCCCACCCCACCCCGGCACTCTGGTCCCTAGGATGTCCTTCTGTGTTCCCCCCCAAGTGTTCATTTTACACTCCTCCAGATCTCAAGGTCCCAGGGCCTCTGCCCTTGCACCCCCTAGTATTGTGATAGTGAACCTTGGTACTTCAGCTGTTCTTGGATTTCAATTCCCAGAAGCCCAAGTCCCTGTGAATCCACATGGATGGGTTTACTGCGTGTGCAGTAGAGTTTACTGTGTGTGCAGTAAACCCATTTGTGTGGATTCACAGGGACTTGGGCTTCTGGGAATTGAAGTCCAAGAACAGCTGGAGTGCCAAGGTTCGCCATTACTGTCCTAGTATCTGCTCTTGAGTTGGCCCTGAAGATATTTTTTGCCTCCATCAGCAACAGGCCGCCAGCCCAATCCATGGGAGAGCTATTGGTCAGAAACCCCAGGTGGTTGGGTGTTGGAGACAACAGCCTGCTGACTAAGTCTACACACCCTGATCTCCCCTTCACAATTGGAGGTATAGTATAAAGAATGCACCTGATTTCAAAAGACGCATTGTCACAACTTTCGACTGTTAGATTTCTGAGAGTCATGAAATGATCAAAACCTCTTGACTCTCTTACCATAATCAGACAGGATCATGTAGAAATACAAGGTCTTTTGCACCTTTGTGTCAGAACTCAATCCATTGTCTGTTGTCTATGGCTAGGCTAGAGGCCACAGTGGCTTAGTGGTTAAGATGCTGAGCTTGACAACCAGAAGGCCGGCAGATCAGTTTGAAACCCAAGTGCTGCATGATGGACTGAGCTCCCGTCGTCTGTCCCAGCTCCTGCCAACCTAGTAGTTCAAAAGCAAGAAAGTAGATAAATAGGTACCACTTTGTCAGGAAAGGTAACAAGAGTTGTGTGCACTTCAGTGTCTAGTCATGCCTGCCACATGACCACGGAAACATCTGGCTCTTTGGCTACAAATGGAGATGAAAATGTCCCACTAGAGTTGGATACGACTGGCTTCTGAGCAAGGGAGATATTTACCACTATCTTTACTATGGCCAGGGTGAGTGGAATCACGCCAATTTACATAAGATCTTACCTTTGAATTGTGAACCTTGTGCAGTGAGATATTGTAGTAGTAGCAGTGAGCCAGAGCAAGAACTATGGTTTCACATGAAATAAAAAGAATGGTAAAATAACCATAGCTGTTTCTTCAAAAACATGTGTCTTATTGGCACTGACTGTGTTGACACTGGATGATAAGCATATAAATTATCAGTAGGGGGTGCTGATGTGTCAAGGATGTTTGTAGTTCTCTCCCGAGAAGAATGTTTCAGTGTCCCAGATATGAGTACAGAGTAGAATGTAAAAAAGAAAGCAAGGTTGATTTATATCAGGGGTTCTCAACCACTTCAAGCAGCGGGCCGGGTCATGCTCCCTCAGACAGCTTCCAGGGCCGGATGGCCATTTTGTCCTGCCTGCCATATATGGCACTTTGGGGTGTGGCGAAGGCAGTGGGGCCCCCACATGAAATGGTGTTGTGGGCTACATCTGGCCCCCGGGCCATAGGTTGAGAACCCCAGATTTATATATTGCCATAATTTTGTATTGCATTCCTTCCCACTCTTTTTCATAAGCTTGCTTCAGTTTACCAGAGCTTGGGAAGGTGGATGTGCTGGTTAGGACATACATTGCTGATGCTCTTGACCAAAAAAAAGAACCTTTCCCATGCATTACTTCACATCAGTGGTTCCCAACATGGGGCACACACCCTACAGCAGGATTTCAATTCCCAGAACCCTAAGCCTAAGTCAGTACATTGGCTGGTCAGTACTTTGGATTGAAGTCCAAAAACCAAAGGTTGGGAAACACTGCTTTACATAGAGGTATTTAAGGCATGTTAATCTTGAGCATTGCAGTGACAATAGGGCTGACAACTCATTCCTTGTGAGTTTTTAAAAAGTTGATTACTAATATTGGTTTGAAAATACCTTTCTTTTGACAAAGTAATGAAGAGAGAATGAAATAGAATAATCTTCCCCTTGTGTTCCCTCCTTGTATTGAACTACGGTTTGCCTAAGACGAGGACCAGTTCTATGGTCTGGTATTCTAATCATTACTATTTTCTACCCTCAGTCCTTTGTGGAGACAGACAGCAATCCCATCTGTGAAACCTGAAGTATTCAGTCTGCACATTTGACAGAAGACATAATATAACCCCCTTTCCCCATGCTATACATACATTGTATGTATTTTAGTAGTTTCTTTATTCTTTTGTGCAGTGGTTTGACTTTTCATTGCTTGGGAATGGAAGGGACGTCATGAACGAGTCCCATCTGCAGCCCTGTCCCAGATTTCTATTTATGGTTTATAGAACACACTGTTTGCACAGTTGGCTTACTAGTAAATTTCCATTTGCCTGGCAGGCTGACAGGCTGTGAGATCAGGAAATCACCCCAGGGATATCCTGCTGGTATACTACATTTCATGGAAATGTTCGACAAAGATGGAACAACTAACAACCACCAGGCTACTCATGCAGTCTTCTTTCGCCTGGTGCTCTCTTATTGGGCTACTATCCCAGAGGAAGGATGCCCTAAAAAGTTATTGCTGCCTAGCACTCAATTTGTTCTGTCCCCCTGGCCTTCTATAGGGATCCTTCAACTGGCCCAGTTCCAAATGTATATATGTTCTAAACTATTTCCTTTCGTTTCAAAGTGTGCTTTTTTAACAGTGAAAGGTAAAACACTATGTCTGAAGTTATTGAATTGGATTAAATGCAAGCCGAAGAAAATAGCTGGCTAGATAGCTCAGTGGTTTGTGTGTTTGGTTGAGGGGTCAGAGATTAGGAGTTTGATTCCCCACTGGTGCCTCCTGGGAGAAGAGCCAACCTGTGTAACCTTGGGCAAGTGACACAATCCCAGCGTGCCCACAGAAGAAAGGACCCATAAACTACCTCTGAGTCTCCTGACCTAGAAAACCCTGGGAAGGGCCACCATAAATTGGATTTGACTTGACAGCACACAATTATTTATTATGGTTTTCCATATGTACAGAATGAATCCTCTCTATCCATTGGTATATCTGTTATGAAACAGACTTTAGGCAATGCCAAAAGAAGTTTTTATTGTACAATTTCCCTTCCTTATTCACGTGGGTGAGATGCATCCAAACTCTACGTCTACTAGCACAGCTCTTGGTTTAGCTAGGCTTATCTCTATTCCATTGTGAGATCCAGTGTGAAGAGGCCGATAAACATAAATTCAAATCCCTGCTCAGCGGAAGAAGATGAGATGGTTAAACAGCATCGTTGAAGCAGTGGGCATGGATCTGGGTGGAATCTGCAGGATGGCAGATGACATGGCATGGCCCATGAGGTCATGAAGGGTCAGTCTTGACTGTGCAACTGAACAACAATAATAGTTTCCAGATGATTCTTGTCTCAACAAGTCACAGATGTACAGCAAGAAGCAAAAGGTACACCTGCTTTTTCTGTTTCTTTCATTTCTTCATACAGTCACCTAATTTTATGCCCATATTAATTCCTGGATTTTATCTGAGAAATCCAAAATTGTAATTTTAGTCTATTTTGGCTGCACTTCATTTGAACAGAATAATTTTTAATGTACAGTGGAACCTCGCTTAACAAGCGGCTCAGTTAACACAAAACTCGCATAACAAAAGAAAATCCATAGAAAATAGTGGCTCAGTTAACAATTTTTCCCGAACAGATTAATTGGTTTTCATTGTATTCCTATGGGAAACCTCAATTTGGTTAACAAATTTTGGTTTTCAATGCATTCCTATGGGGAAGTGCATTCAATGCATCCCCTTACAAATTTTTCATAGTACAAAAGGTCCCGGAGAATGCATAAAATTTGTTAAGCGAGGTTCCACTGCACCATCTGTGTCCAGATGCTGAGCAATTAGAGAGATAGGGCAAATGTACCTAGGTGGAAAATATCCATGCTTCCAATCAAATGAATACATGGATCAGATCAGAGACAAAGTCCAAAACAGTATGTTGCAGATATCTAATTAGAAGCTGAAATCCAGTATTGATGCAGAGAGATGATTGATGCATACCTTTTTGTCTTCTGTGTCTTAGCTAGATGTTAAGTTGCCAGAATGAAGCCACCATTTGGTGAATTAATTCCATAATTTCTTTCACTTGACATAGTGTGAGAAAGATTAGCTGACACAACAAGTTTGCCTTTGCTCAGGGTACGCCGGATTGTGGTTCAAAAATACCACAGTCTTTGAGGAGGCTTTCTGTGTACCCCACCTTTATGTCTGAGCAGTCATGATTGCACGTGAACCCTGAACTTACCTCTCATTGACCAATCACAAAACAAGGCTAGCTAACTTGCAAACTTTAGGACAGGGGTTCTCAACCTTTTCAAGCCAAGGGCCGGATCATGCTCCCTCATGCAGCTTCGGGGGCCAGATGGCCATTTTGCTCTGCATGCCACACATGGCACTTCTGGGTTTGGTGGAGGTAGTGGGGGACCCACATGAAATGGTGTGGTGGGCCCATACCTGTCAAGTTTTGGATTTGGAAATAAGGGAAATTTCCCGGCAAATATGGGATACTTGACAGCTATGCTTATCCTGTGCTGCCCTCCAATGGCAGCAATAGGGCATTGCAGTCTAATTAATAAGGGATGACGGCGGGAAAGAGGGTAAAATAAGGGGTTTCCCTGACCAATAAGGGATACTTGACAGCTATGAAAGCTATGGGTGGGCCACATCTGCTCCCCAGGCTGTATGTTGAGAACCCCTGTTTTAGAAGGTATGAAAATGTCCTACTGTGACAAATTTGGCACTATCAGAACTTAAGAAATTCCTTCTTCTAATGAACAAATGCATTGTCTGGTTTGTCCCTGTATTCTTAAATTGTAAGACTGATGTGTGAAATTATCCTCAGTATTTCTTTGCTTTCTCAGCAAGGAAAGTCATGCATCTTTCCATCATCAGTCAGTCCAACCTTATCCTTATTTATTTGCAAGTTGGCCAAGGAGGGTAAAAGGGAGCTCATTTTCAAGGACCAATGGGCATAAGGGAACTGCAGTGGCTTAGTGGTTAAGACGCTGAACTTGACGACTGGAAGGTCAGCAGTTCGAGATCTGAGTACTGCACGACATAGTGAGCTCCTGTCCCTAGGAGTTTGAAAGCAAGAAATTACAAGTAGATAAAAATAGGGTACCACTTTGGTGGGAAAGTAAATAACATTCCGTGCACTCCGGTGTCTAGTCATGCCTGCCACGTGTCCACAGAAACATCTGCAAACACAGACAGCACTGGCTCTTTGGCTATAAACAAGATCATCACTGAACCCTAGAATCGGGTATGACTGGACTTTGAACAAGGGCGACCTTTACTTTTACTATGGGCATAAGTCTGTAACGTGTATTTGACAGACCTTGCAATCTTTTCTTTGCTATGTCTTATGCTGTCAGTTATATTTGTTTTAAAGATAGATTTGGATGCTTTAGGCCATTGGCAGGCCCCTTTTCTTAGTAATAATAATAATGTGGGACTGATTTAAACTGTGGTCTGCCCCATGGAAACTCTGGGGACAATCACACATTCAAAAATACAAGGAGACGATTTCCTTTGCCTTCAGGAAATTAAAACAGAGTGTTTAGATCTATGACTGATACCCATAAAGAATTCTTCTGAGTAACGTCTAGATTTCCGCTGCATCATCAGTTACACTTAGCCACCAAAAATGTCTATTCTTCTTCCTCCTTCTGTGCTTACTCTTCTTAAGTGTGGAATGCTTTTCAGTACATCAAGCAGGGTTAGAGAAAATGATTGTCACGTGGCTTTTATTGGCGCATTTGTAGCTGCGCTTATTGGCGCATTTGTAGCTGCGCTTATTTTCAGTACAGATAGCTCACCCTTCCTTAAAACAGCATGCAGGGTGAATAAATAAAGGAAGCTAAGCCTTTCCACTTTCCTTAGGTAAATACACTCCTGTTTTTCTTTGAAAGTGCACTGAATACCTGATTTGTCAAAACCTCAAACCACCACTTGGTTGTATTTGCAGAAGCATTCAGCTATGGGGGTGGGGAGTGTCTATTACCTGAGGAATGAGACTCTTTTTCTGAGTACTTCCCCAACTTCAACTGAATTAGTAGAAACACACATAGGTTGTCCCCTGTATTGGCAGGCTCAGCATCTGTGGTTTCATTATCCACAGGTCTAAAAATATTCAATAAATATCCCAGAAATAGATTCTATATATTTCTATGGTGCATTACCAGAGCTGGCCATTAGATGCCATTGCATAATGTTTACAAGGAACAGAAGCAAACATTTTGGTAGCTTTCATGTAGAATGATGGAGGCATTTGAAACTCCTTCCCTGATGCTATGACTCAGGTATATGTGTTAAATATAGGATTCATTGTTATCCATGTTTTCACGTATGGATAGCAGGTCTCAGAGCATATCCCCCTTGGATACAGGAGAGGAGATATGTAGTAATACAGAAGACAGGATAGGAGGTAGTGAATACTTTTCACCAAAAAGAATCTGTGCCCCTTTAATTGTTGTGCTCTCAGTGAAAATGGCCATTGATCAGGAATGATGCATGCAGAACTACTGTTGGGGTAGAGCAGTGGTTCCTAATCTCATTCTTGCCCATGTTCAACCTAAGCATCTCTAAAAACCAAATGCCCCCCCGACGTATAATTTTTATTATTCAAAAAGTGAACTCCTATTCATGTAGAGGAATCCTAAAAGGCCATTAACATGGTCTATACCTTCTTGGATATCCCCCCTTTGGGGCGGCTGTTCCACATTGGGAACCATGGGGGTAGAGCCATCTTCCTTATATGCTTCTTTTCTATGAGCACAGAGATTTTCATGGGGGAATGCAGAAACCTGGCATACCATTTCTGAATTTGTGGTCTGAGGGTTAAAATGCATGCTAGACTAGATAAAGACTCTAGTCCAGATCAAAACAGCTGTTCACAACATTCTTCCTCTTTCATGTCCAGATCAAATGTTGGACTGCCAAAATGAAGCAGCTTTCTTGGCTTTGTAGTTGGCCAAATTTAAGTCTTCATCAGTTCATGTTTCTGGCAGTAATTGGCAGACCAGTAAATGTGCAGGGGTCTGTGTCTCTCCACATTCACACAGCATGTTTTTGTCTACCAGCAGTCCCCACTTGAGCATGTTGGTCTTGCATTTAGGGACTCCGACCTTCAGCCTATTAGCTCCTTCCTCCATATTTTAATTAGATTTTGCGCTTTCGTACCCTCAAGAATGTATATTCTTGCCATAAAGCTCTTCCTGGATTTGAGCCAGCAGACTTGAGGCTCATATCTGTTCAGAGGATGTTGATGGTCATTCTCTTGCTGTCGCGTCTGGCCCTTATAAGCAATAGTCCAGGCAACGATGAGCAGAACAGCAACAGGCGTTTATTAAACAGCCTTTCAGATAAAGCTTACAAGGCGCTCCAGACACAAGATGGCTATACGAATCCCATGAAATCAGTCCCTCCGGACTCTGCCGTAGAAGATTGGCAATGACTAAGCTACACTAGTAATGATAGCGTATGGAGGAAACCTAGGCTTAGCACGTACTGGTTACCTATGTAGAATGGGTAGTATAGATCCGGTCCAGCCCCACCCTTGTTTACCCATGGGGCTTATATAGTGTCTCCCGGCGGTTGCTCCTTGATACAAAGTAGTGACCCACCAGACAATCTCAACTAACCAATCATAACATGATATATATGTATTTAACCAATAAGGAACAGGATCCAAAACTGTAACCAATCACAGAACTCTGATTAGCATAACAAGCGAGCCCTGAGAGGGAGATTTCGCACCAACTCAAGCTCCAAATTAGGATGGCGGGAAACCGCCATTTTCTTCTTGCAAGGCACTGCCTGCGTAACTTGAAATTGTGCCTCAATACACAACACTTGCTTAGTTATCTCAGTGTCTGCTGCTACTTCTCTCCTTATCTTTGCTGAAACGATACTAACCAGAGGGTATATTTTCACGACTGGTGTAGTTTTGAGGCATCCTGTCACTATATGTGTGTTGAAGTGCTCCATAATGGAGCCGTATGCCCTGCTACTGAGATGCTCAGAGCCAAAGCTGATGTGAGCAGTGTGGATGGTTGAGTTCTCCATTTATAGTTTGTGAATTTCCTGATGATGATGTTCTTGTACTAACTTTAGCTTTGGTATCTAGGCAGTGCTGCTTAAAAGAGAGTGTGCTGTCAAGTGTCACACCGAAGTATTTTGGTGCTGGGCAATGCTATAATCGGTTCCCTTGCCATGTAACATCCAGCTCAACCTGTTCACAACATAGAATGTTTTGATTCTTCTCCAGTGGTGTCTACCCTAAACCCCTTTTCCATATAAAAGCAGAAAATGCAATGGAAAGATAGGGGAAGGGATTAGGAGTTTCTCGGAGTCAAATCAGACATGCTACACTGTAGTTTTGTGTGGCATAGCTGATTTTTAAAAATTAAAAAGAAAAAGCAGGCTGCACTAGGAAGCAATAGTTCAACGCAACTGGTAAGCATTGGATTGGACAACTCTGTGTTATTCTGTGGGATTTTACAGGATTCTAAAACTGGGACATTTCTTTGTTTCACCCACCCCTGCTTTCATCTATGAGGCTTTTGCAATTGCTCCTTCTCCATCTTAAATCCTACAGGAGTCTTTCTCTAATGAACATTCCTAAGGAGCTCTATTATTGTTTACATTCGGTGTGTTGATTTATTCATTATGTGAAATGAAACCAGGAGATTAAAAAGAAAAAAACAACCACTAGACTGGTTTTGAATGTTTGAAGCATATAAGTTACCACCCATCTTTTCCTGTCGCTGTTCAGAAGCCAAAAATACATTCTTTTCTTTAGAAAAGAAGGAATAGAAGGGCACCAGATCACAGCTCTTTAAATGCAATTAATCTTCAGAGAGGCTTTTATGATGGGCTGGGACTGTAAGTCTCTTGGCTCTGAGAAGACAGAAGGCTGGGAATGAATCCATTCAGGAGAGAAGAAACTTCTGCTCAGTCCTTAACTAGCTCAGAATCTGAATTGTGAGAATTTCTGTGGTTATCTATGTTACATTTGTATAGTTCATTTATTTAGTTCTATTTATATCTTGCCGGCCTAGCCTTGAAAGTCCCAGACCATGTCACTGACCAATATATTTACCAAACTGATGGGAAGGGCCTCCCCACTCTCTAATAAAAGCACATTTATAATTAATGCATGTATTTATTGCATACAGGTTGCCCCATGAGGATACATTCCGAGACTACTGCAGATATCTGAAACCACAGATAATAGCACACCCTACCTTTTACTTTTCAGACAGTGGCCTCTAATGGCCAGTTCTGTTACTGCTCCATAGAAATATATATGTATTTCAGAAGTTTTATTGAATATTTTTAGACCTGTGCATAACTGAAACCTACTGCTATAGGAGTGAACTTTACAGCATTTCTGCCAATGCACCCACAGTGGTTCCTAATTTAAAATGTGGTTCTCCAAACTGATAGGCAAAAGGCAAAGGAACAAGTTGTGGGGAGGAAGAATACAAGTGTTGGGAAAGTTCTGGGAAGAAAGAACCCAAAAGGTCTCAGTCTAGCTTCTTTGATGTGGCTGGTTGGAATGGCCACTTAATGGGAGTGGAGCCAAAATGGTGGCTGGTCCCAGCCATGCTGGTGGAGAGGGACTCACCTTTTCCTCTAGAGTCTAGGAGATCTAGCTAATATGTCATCTCAGATAGTATGTGGTATCATGGTGGTTGACCTCTGCTGTTCTGTGGCCACCCAGCCTACAGAAAGAACAAAAAAATTATTCTGGATCATGTGTAAAGGGGAGTAGTCACCTGAACCAAACAGTGCTCATTTGGTCCTGCCTGGGATGTAGTGTTTCTGTTGAGGATGAATTTAGCAAAACTTGTATTTATTACCTTTTGACCCATTAGGGTCAAGGTTGTCTTTGTTCAAAAGCTAGTCGTATCCAACTCTAGGGTTCGATGCCATCTCCATTTATAGCCAAATAGTCAGTGCTGTCTGCGTCTGCAGACATATCTTTGGACATGTGGCAGGTATGACTAGACATGGAATTCTGTTCACCTTCCCACCTAAGTGGTCCCTATTTGTCTACTTGCATTTTCTTGCTTTTGAACTGCTAGGTTGGCAGGAGCTGGGATAGACATGGGAGCTCACTCCTTCATGCAACACTCAGTTCTCGAACTACTGACCTTCCAGTCATCATGTTCAGCATCTTAACCACTAAGCTATCGCAGTCCCCTTTAACCAATTGCCCTTCCTTAAATGAGCTTAGGGTAGCAAACAGAGGTTCTAGTCACAACATCTTAGGGGAGAAGGTAAAACAAGAGGTAAAGGTAAAGGTCACCCTTGCTCGAAAGCCAGTCGTATTCATCGCTAGGGTTCAGTGCTCATTTCTGTTTCAAAGCTGAAGAGCCAGTGCTGTCTTGCTTCTGCAGACGTTTCCGTGGTCATGTGGCAGGCATGACTAGACATTGGAGCACACAGAACGCTGTTTACCATCCCACCGAAGTGGTCCCTATTTATCTACTTGCAATTTCTTGCTTTCAAACTGCTAGGTTTGGCAGGAGCTGGGACAAAGACGGGACCTCATTCTGTCCTGCAGTATTCGGGTATCGAACTGCTGACCTGCCATCTTCCAGTCAGCATCTTAGCCACTTGAGCCACTGCAGTCCCCCAAAACAAGAGAAAGATGGCCAAAGTGACAAGTGAGTTTTCTAGCTGAATGGATGTTATTTCACTCACATTCTCCTATTCCTTCAACCACATGATATTTGGGTGCAATAGACACTGCACTATCTTTTGGTATAGAACCCTGGTGGCAAACCTTTGGCGTGTGGACCAGACATGTCACACAGAGGCCTTTCTTCTGGCACATAGGCCATTGAGGGGAAGTCCCATCCCACCCCGCCCTGCCCAACCTCTTCCCCACCACCACTCTCCCTTCACCAAAGGGGAGGCAAGAGGGGAGGTTGAAATCCTGGCTGGAATGCTGTGGCTGGGCGAGATAAGGTGGGAAGTGGGGAGCACTCGTGGGGGGAAAGGGAGGCCCCACAGGGTGTGGGGAGGACTTGTGGGGCTGGGGAACACTCATGGGGGGGTGGCTATGTGGGGGTGGGGAGCCACGTGATGTTGCTGGTGCACCTCGAGCGGCACATATGCACATGCACCCACGTGATTTCACTGGAGGCATGCCCATGACATCACATGGGTGTGTGGGCACTTGTGGTGCCTGCCCATGTGCCATTTCCTCCTCCTTGGGCATTTGGCCTCTAAAAGGTTCGTCATCACTGGTATAGAAGCTTTTGGGAACTCTTATTTGGCTTTATTGTGCATCCCTTGCTACATTATGTCCATCTTTGCTTCCTTCCTGCTATTTGTGTTGGAGGCAATCTCTTGACTTTGTGCAACTGTGAACCACAAAATGAGTAGCGCGCATGGAGCATTATACCCACAGAACTGGGGTACTTTGCATTTGCCAACAGGTTACTGTCCTTGGACTACAATTTCCAGGATCCCCCTGGTGAAACTGTCCGGAATGTTCTGGGTTTTATAGTCCCCCACCCCAAAGCTCTGTTCTTGATTTAGGCCTGCATGAAAAGTCTTGGTGCAACACAGCAGAACTGTTCATGCTCTCTGGCTAGGCACGTGGTTTATGACAAGCTGACAAGGGTGTGAGCATATTTAAGCCAGATGTGACAGCCATGAAATGTGATAGCAACCGTGTGCCTCTTGGAAGGCCATCAGCATCATTTTTTGTTATTCCTAAGGTGGGAGACATGATTCCCAACTTCATTTGAAAAGAGTAGTATATCCTTTTGAAGATATTAGTGATATTTCCCTTATATTTTTTCAGATACTTGAGAGAATTTTGTTTTGGTACAGGAGATGGCAAGTTGTTCATTCAAAGCTTCAGTAATGTTTCTGATCATAAATTCAGTTTGTTTTCAATATTAAGAGTTTATAAAACATTTCATTAAATCCCATATGCTTTTTAGTGCTCTTTTCTCCTAATGCATATACAATGGAACCTTATACAACAATTGCCCCGTATAGCAATGAAACTGCATAACAATTAGGTTTTGGGGGAAAATGGTGTCCTGCATAACAATTTTCCCTATGGAAAAAAATGCATTCCATAGGGAAAATCGTTATATGATGCATGCATCATATAGCAATTGTTTCATACAACAACGAGCCCTGTGAAACGGATTAAAATCGTTGTATGAGGTACCACTGTATTTGTATGTATGCAATTTTTCATAATCAATACCTTGCTGCTAGTCATCTTTCTCCCTTATTGTCCTAACTTATTCCTATATTATTATAATCGTATTCTGGAGGCTATTTTCATCAATGAAAACATTTTGTTGCATGTTATGAAGAAGCTGAAAAAGTGAGGGAATACTGAACACAGAACCTATCTTCTAGAAACCTCAGACTTCTTTGTGGGTGCCTAGCTTGTTGAGAAGGTCTGTGCGTGTATCAGTATTTGCCAATTATCAAAGGGGAAATAACACCTCAAACATATCTCTTGTCAGAAAGGACAGCAGACATCACCAAGGGTGGGGGTGGATTAACACATACATTTTATATCTTGTTAGGGAAGACATCAAAGGTAGAATACTTTCAGCCTGCCTCCTCCCTGGAGTTATGAAAACTACGGGACAATTACAGCTGTGTGAAAGGAAAGGGCAGAAGGTGCTTTCATTCTGGTAAACATTAAAGTGAATTCAGATGTTGATTAGAAAGTTCTGGAATGAGTGGTTTAATGTCTAAAATGGGGTTATAGAAATCTAGTTAGATGGTTCAGCCTTCTCTGAGGGAAGGCGTTGCTCAGCAGATGTCTCACAAAGCTTGAAAGGATGCACTGTGTATCTGGCTTGGAACTACTGACTGTGCTAAGGGATGAGTATCAGGTAGATTAGTTTAGCTTTGTTATTTTCTGATGTGATCGCTTGATTGCCTTAGTCAAGAAATTATGTTTTGCTCCAAATGTGTCTTTGAAATCTTTTGAAATCTTTTTTCTTGTCTGTGTATATGTGTGTTTCTTTTAAATACGTCCAAAAATATCTTCAAGGAACTGTCTGGGTTATTGGCTGGGTTAAAGGTTTCCCTTGCTTGAAAGCCAGACATATCTGACTCTAGGGTTCAGTGCTCATCTCTGTTTCAAAGCCGAAGAGCCAGCGCTGTCTGCTTCTGCAGACGTTTCCTTGGTCATGTGGCAGGCATGACTAGATGCCGGAGCGCATGGAACGCTGTTTACCTTCCCACCAAAGTGGTCCCTATTTATCTAATTGCAATTTCTTGCTTTCAAACTGCTAGGTTGGCAGGAGCTGGGACAAAGACGGGAGCTCATTCCGTCCTGCAGTACTTGGGAATCGAACTGCTGACCTCTTGCCTTCCAGTCAGCGTCTTAGAAGGACGTGCAATCATTAGAACCCTTACATGAAATCAAAGGTGGTACAATCTAAATATACGTTGAATATTTGACTTAGAATTAGATCTAGGAATAGGCTGCATCAGAACCATATCCAAAATGCTCTAATTGCTGGCAATAAAATAATAAAATTGGGGTGGTGAGGTGGAATGAATTAATGAATGAATGGAATGTTGTAGGAAATAATATTAAAGAGCAGACAAAATGTCCTGTTACATGAACCTAACATTTAATCCAGAGGGCCAGTGGGAATGCTATGTGAACAATGGCTCCATTATTTATAATTGTGTGGATTTTTTTGTGGTGAAAGTTTTAATCCTTGCTTTGGGGCACAGGCAAAGTTCACACTTGTCATAATTTTTATTAAAATTAAGGAGAGGAGCGGGGATATACAACAGATCTTGATGAGTACATTACTTGTGATCAACCCAACAACTGTCCCCTCCCCCCAAAAAATATTTGGCACAAGGTCTGTCTATTTGCCTAGTAAAGATAACCAGGTATTTCCTGTCCAGACAGAATCCAAGTGAACCCGCCTGTTAGAAGGACTGAGGAAAGTCTCACCCAGTGAAAGAAACCCGTAGGAGCTGGAGTTAGGAAAAAAAAAAAGATAATTTGCAAGGAAGGGGTGGAGAAAAGTGATGTACAAATTGAAAGAATAAAGGAAGGGCGGACCTTTACATGAGGGGAAAGTGCAAAGTTCTTTTGAATCAAACTTTTGAAAACCGTCTGATTTTGCAGAAGAAAAATAAATACTTAGCTAGCTTTTTCTCAGTTTGCTGTGATTTAGTGAGCTTAAAATTCCTTGTTTGGTGTTCTTTTAGCAAATTATATGATTGATATCACTTATGGTCCATTTATTTTAATCCCCTTTTCTTCTGAGGCTTCCTGTTTACAAAGTGCTAAATATTTTAAAAGAAAATAGTTAACTTTTTATTTTATTGAGCCATCCATCTGGTTTCATTTCATATCATGAAGCCACCAAAAGTATCATACAATACACGTTTCTTCTTCTTCTTCTTGTGCCATATCTGGTTCTGAATATAGGCGATCCTCATGGCGATCAGCCATGAAGACTGTCCTGTGACTGCCTTCCGCATCACAGCATGACACCCTGATTCAGTTCCACGAATCACTTTCTGGTCCTGAGCCCTTTTGACACACAAAGTCCTCCTTAGCCCCAGGCCAGTATTGATGAAGCTGCTGCCCTCCATCAAGATGGATTCAAGCGAGATTTAATCCACTTGGGGACCATTACCCTTCCTTGTGGATTTTGCCAAGGTCATTAGTCTTCGGGGTGGTCAGGTTAGTTAACCACTGCCTGATGCTTGGATCTGTTTAGACAGTTATAAATGACTAAAATAATCTTTTGGGAAGAGCAAAAACTTCCATTAATGAAATGCATTATGCTTTTCTGATACATAGCTCACTAGTCAGTCCACTTTATTGTACAAACATTGATCATAATGTTTTGTTAATAATAACAATGGTGTGGGGTCAAATCAATTTTTACTTATGGCATTAGCAGAATACAAACCGGAAACAACCTGGTCAAATTCAGTATACTGTATAATCACATGCTAAAGAGGAGATTTTCTTTTAATTTAAGGAGTGCGTGCTTTAGCACAGATAACCAGTGTGGTGTAGTGGATAGAATAATGGACTAGAACTCAGGAGGCCTAGGTTTGAATCCTTGTTGGGCCACAGAAACTTACTGGTTGATTGAAACTGATAAATCCACTTCTTAAATATCTCACTTACCTTGAAAGACCTATTGGGGTCACTATAAATTGGTTCCGATTTGACAGCACTTAACAACAATCCTTTAACAACCATGGATGATGTTGGGAAAACAACAATTGTGTATGCTTGTATTTCTAGTTATCAGTGGGAATAGAGTTCTTTTAGGACAGAGGGATTCTCCTTTCCCACTAATCCATGGCAAGCCATTCCACCTTTTCTAGTTTGATTTGCTTCAATTCTTTCCCTTATTTAGGCTCTCTACCTGCTCCTGTTAATCTGTAGTATGTAGCAACAGCATGGAAAGTATGTGGGTTGACTTTGTTTTTGTTTTTTTTTTGTAACTGCTGAAGCTGATTGTAAGTGGTGGTGATGTGTGCCATCAAATCAATTCCAACTTGTGGAGACCCTTTCCAGGGTTTTCTAGGGAGAAAATATGCAGAACAGTTTTACCATTTCCTCCTTCTGGGGGCTCCTGGGACTGTGCAGCTTGCCCAAAGCCACATAGGCTGCTTTTCTTCCAGGAGGCATAGTGGGGCAATTGAACTCCCAACCTCTGGCAGAGTTGTTAAGTTAATGCACAAGATCTCAGCTTGTAACCAAATCACAAGGCAATTGCAGTGAAGTAATGGCTGTTCATCTTTAGGGGAAAAAGTAGAAGTGACTACTACTCAATGTTTGTTTCAGTTTTCCTTGCATTTCTTGTTGAGTTCAGTCCTATGCTAGTATTTAACCTCAGAGGGAGTTTATTCACATTGGATTTCATTTTCAGCTACATAGCTCCAGGAATGGCTAGTCCTGATACAACTTGCTTCACACTATTGAGGGACTGTGCCTCAATTAGAACAGCTTGGGTCCCCCTCAAGAGGAAGACTGGGGATACTACCTTGGTGGAAATGTGCTCCATTGAGACCATCTACTCTATTTTATATTTATTTATTTATTTATTTATGGACTTGTATAGTCCTCGCCTCAGCGACCCAAGGTGGCTCACATTGGTTAAAAGCCCATCCCTCATACCACAAAAACCGTATTATTAAAACTATAAAACATTTAAAACATCCCTAAAACATCCCTGATCCCATTAAAACCCTTAAAACTCCGGATAGGGTTAAATAAGCCAGCAGGGCTGGGTTGTGGTGCTAGATGCACCCCACACCTGCTGGCAAAGCCATGTTTTTAAAGTCTTCCTGAAGGGGGGCAACTCTGCCTGGAAGCGCTGTTCTGGTGGCAGGAGGTTCCAAAGGGCAGGGGCAGATCCCGAGAAGGCTCTCCTCCTGGTTCCAATGAGCATGCCTCCCTAGCTGATGGGACCACCAGGGAGCCCCTACGGTCTGCCCTCGTAGGACAGGTCGAAAACTTTGGGGCAATGGGGTCTCTTAGGTATCCTGGCCCACTACTATGAAGGGCTTTTGCCATAACACATTAACCTGGTCAAACTCTGTCTTAATGATTAGGTTAAATTAATTTTACACCAAAGATAACAAACATACTCTGGCTACCAATCTGACTCTAGGCCCAGTTGAAGGATCTGGTTTTAACATTCTGGTTAACATACTATTCAACATAAAGCCACTTAAAGAGGTCATCCAATGGTCTGGAATGAGGTGTCAACAATATGTGGATAAATGCTGAACTGTTCCCCTCCCCACCTTAAATTAGTTGAAGTAGTGGAAGGGTTGATATGGCATCTGGCCAACGTGGTTTAGGCTACATCTCCCATAAGATCTAAGCAGTTTGGTCCACGGTTAACGGTGATAGGTCCTATAGTCTCAAACGTCAGGAATTCACCATATTTTGGAAGGTTTACCCACATATTGAAGCATCTGTGGGGGCATTTGAAATTCTGACATAAAAATGATGTGTACCATCACCTTGGATTAACAAGCACTAGAGTCAAAGAAGGCTGTATTTGGACGAAACAACTACGGCTGGAGAGTATATTTATAAGCCCATGAAAATGTAAAGTGCACTTTGGAAATGCTGCATGAGTAGTTGTCCAGCACCTAGGGCAGTGGTGACGAATCTATGGCATGTGTGCCAGAGGTGGCACTTGGAGCCCTCTCTGTTGGGCACCCATGCAGTCACCACAGCACAAAGTTTACCCCGCCCCTTTGCCCAGCAGCCCAATGTGAGCACTTCCTCCCTCCCCAGCACAGAGTTCGCCCCGCCCCTCTGCTCAGGAGCCCAATGGGAGCATTTCCTTCCACTCCTGTTGCTGTGTTGGCACTTTGTGATAAATAAGTTGGTTTTGTGTTGTAGTTTGGGCACTCAGTCTCTAAAAGGTTCACCATCACTGGTCTAGGGCGATTGGCTCTTCGGCGAGCAATGTTTAAATATTACTAAAAAGGATAAGGGAGTTAAAAACGGCCTGGCAACAAAGACATTGCTTATCATTTGCAACTCAAAAAAGAAGCCTGGAGCAATTTGAATCTGGAAATAATATAAAAGTAAGCCACAAGACTGTTGCTTTGGATTTGGAGCAGCTTTTCTTTTAAAGTTGGTATGTAGGCTTGTTGAGAGAGTGCAATGGGCAAAGATGCACGTGATTGATGGAATTCATCTTTCGAGAGGATTAAAAGCAAAACATGCTTTTTATTTCTTTTAATGCAACCCTCAAAGGTGGGCATATAACTCAAAAAGGTGATCATGAAATCTTAAACTTTTAGTATATAAAGATTTTGAAGAATGTATAAACTTTCAGAAAAACCTCTCCACCTTCAGTCCCTATTCCTGCTGCATGGGATTGAATTCCAGCCTGTATTGAAATTATTTGCATGTGAAGCCCAAATTAAAATCAAGCCGGCTAATTGTGAATCTGTTCCAAATCTATTCTAAGTCATATTTGCAGCTTGTCCACATTAGTAAAGTGCCTGGAATAGATCTTTGTTTGGAATACAACTTCCAGGATTTCTCCCTGCTAGCCTGGCCATATTGATGGGAGGATTTTTGGAAGTGTAGTGGCTAAGATGCTGACTGGAAGGCGGGAGGTCAGCAGTTCGATTCCCAAATACTGCAGGACGGAATGAGCTCCTGTCTTTGTCCCAGCTCCTGCTAACCTAGCAGTTTGAAAGCAAGAAATTGCAAGTAGATAAATAGGGACCACTTCAGTGGGAAGGTAACAGCATTCTGTGCACTCCGGCGTCTAGTCATGCCTGCCACATGACCACGGAAACGTCTGCAGAAGCAGACAATGCTGGCTCTTCGCCTTTGAAACAGAGATGAGCACTGAACCCTAGAGTCGGATACGACTGGCTTTCAAGCAAGGGAAACCTAGCTGAAACAAAGGACTGTGGTGGCTTAGTGGTTAAGACGCTGAACCTGATGACTGGAAGGTTAGCAGGCCAGCAGTTCAAGATCCGAGTGCTGCATGATGGAATGAACTTTCATCTCTGTCCCAGCTCCTGCCAATCTATCAGTTCAAAAGCAAAAAATTGCAAGTAGATAAATAGGTACCACTTCAGTGAGAAGGTAAAAGCACTCCCTGTGCTCCAGTGTGCAGTCATGCCTGCCACATGAGCATGGAAATGTCTGCAGACGCAGAGGGCGCTGACACTTTGGCTGTAAATGGAGATGAATACCACCCCATAGAGTCGGACAAGACCGGCTTTCAAGCTTCTTCTTCTTCCATGTTTAGGTCAGATGTGAAACTGCCACAATGAAACCACCTTTGGGTGAATTAATTCCATAGTTCCTTTCACCTGACCTAGTGTGAGAAAGATTAGCTGGCAACAAAAGGTTGCCATTACCAGCGTATGCCTGATTGTGGTTCAAAAATACCACACACTTCAAGCTAGGACTACCTTTACCTAGCTGAAACAAGTTAGTTTTCCAAGGTCATTAGTAATACAGGATTTCTGATATTGAGGGGAGGAAAATGCCAAATAAGTATGACATTCATACCTTTTTAATCACAATCTTTCATTTTTTTTGTGATAATGAACAATTTAAGGGGAGGACTGAGGTCAAGGTCAATGAGAGAATGAAATGACCTTAAGGAGCTACATCTCACATCATACTACAAGATCATCCACAGAACCGTGGATTCCCCCCCCCCCCATTTTATTTAGTGCATGTGACTCTCTACATTTTAATTTTGCCCATCAATAGTGATATCATAGGCTAATCAGACTCTTAATACACTGTTGCATTTTCATGCATGTGCAAGCTTAACTATTTGCTACTTGTCATTCTGATCTTCCAGCTTGCAAGTAATGTAGTCCATAGGACTCTCCCTCCCTCCAGAGGGTTGTTTGTTTGGATGATAATGGTTTTATTGAGTCTATGCATTTTAAAGAGGACTATATATTGATTAGATGTTATTCTACCTCTGCCTACAGCTGCTGAGTTTAATTGAATGGGTTGGGATTTATTAAAAAATTACCTGCCGATATTTTGTCCCACAATTAAATGGAAAATGACAGCTTGAAATTGCTTCACAATTGTGAAGGAGGGAGATCAATGCTTTAAAAACAAATCAATGCAGATTTATGTGAGAGTTAAGCTACTGAAATCTGTGGGAAATGTAACTAAGTAAATATATTATATATTTGATTTATAAAATGTCAGTGTTAAGAATGAAATACAATATATAGCAATCTTATTGGTTCTATAGACATATATCTTGGAATTGGTAGAATCAACTTATTAGAAGAATGACAGTACCATTACGGAAAATGAGTGTGCATATGTATGACACACATTTCACCAAAGTATATATCATAGGATTCTGTAGGATGAAGACACAACATATGTATATTTTATTCTATTCCCTCATTTATCCCATAGTGGCATCAAATGGTTGCAAGAAGTATCTAGTATAGATACTGTATACTGTACTCTGATAAACTTCTTTGCACAACTAATATCAGGTATAATTTTTATTTATTTATTTATTTAGATGTCTAAACCATCCCATTAGTGCAAACACTCTCTGGGCAGTTCACAACTCATCAAGGCATAGTTTCAAACCATAAAATACAAAAACCCACAATAGGCAATAATTACAATAAAACCCTGTTGCTAGCTGAAATGATAAAACTGCTTTTAAACAGAAATAGAGTTAAAGCAAACTTAAAACATATTTGTAGATCTTGGGGCAATATGACCATCTGATAATTTTGTTATGGGGATTTTAGATTTTTTAGATTTGTGCTTTTGTGATTTTAAGATTTTAGAGAATTTAGTGTTTTTATGATGTTTTATCCATATGTATGGGTTGTTCTAATGGGTTATGTTGGGGGGTTTCTTATGTCGTAAGCCGCCCGGAGTCACCTCGGTGAGGGGGCGGCTAAACAAGTCAAATAAATAAATAAATAAATAAATAGTTAAAAACACCAGTAAAAAGGCTGCTTTATATCATAGTAATTAAGTTCCTGAAAACTGAGAAGGGTGGCACCTAACGAACCTCTGTAGGAAGCTTATTCCAGGGCAAAGGGGCTATGAGTGAGAAAACACAGTTCTCTGTGCAATAGTTCTATTTCTTCTGCCAAGCGTGGGCCAATTGTGTTTCTTGCTATACATATTTACTGTATTATGCTCTATTGCTACTGTGAAGGCAAGTGTTGATGGGCTACTCTGATTCAGGTGGCAGAATAGCTTGGTCAGGCATGAGGACTCTGTAACTCAACAAGATAGGGGTGGGTGGGGGGATATTTGGATGGGAATATCTGCATATTGGTCCCAGACAATTTGTTACGTGAGATGAACAAGTAGATCAAACATATGAACCCAGCTTGACTTAAAGCTGATACAGTATATACTTCAGTGTGCTCAATGGGATAGTTTTCTTCACAATTTCTCAGAGAGCAGACCAGTTTAGGAGTTCCAAAGGCATAGCTGTCCTTCAATAATGAGGACAGGAATGCACCAAGTTCAGGAGGAACAGCCAGGAAGATGCTACTACTGGTGTCCCCCCACCCCCAACACACACACCTGGGGTGTCTGAGGTGATCATCTCACTCTGAATGAGGTTAAGAGTTGCCTCAGAATGGTGGTCATAGTCAGTCCTGAAACCTCAACTTATGATTTCATTTTTCTGGCTCTACAGCAGGCATGCCCAAACTATGGCCCATGGGCCAGCCCTAACCCCGAAGCCATTTCATCTGGCCCCCGACGCCCTCACCAAACCAGGAAGTAAATACGGATATTTCTGAGCATGCGCAAAAGTGGCCATTTTGTGTCCTGGTTTGGCACAGGAAACAAAATAGCCACTTCTGTGCATGCGCAGAAGCGTCTGTGCCCAACCGGGAAACAAAATGGCTGTTTTCATGCATGCGCAGAAGCATCCGTGCAAACCAGGAAACAAAATGGCCACTTTCATGCATGCGTAGAAGTGGCCATTTTATTTCCTGGTTTGGCACAGACACTTCTGTACATGAGCAAATGTGGCCATTTTGCTTCCTGCACCAAACCAGGACACAAAATGGTCACTTTCATGCATGTGTCTGTGCCACACATGTGCAAATATGTCATGTTCCGGGTGTGTGGTCTGGTCCACTCAGCTGTTCTGGGGGTGTTGTCAGGCCCCTGGCCCAAAAGGTTTGGGCACCCCTGCTCTAAAGGCTTAACCAAAAAGACTGCATAGGGCTCAGTGGACCTCTTCTTTTCAGGGTTGACACTTAAGATTCCTTACAAGGAAAGTTGCCATGTTACTTAATTGGGCAATATAGTGCTTGGTTATAGCCTCAGTTGGCCCAAAAACAAGGCAAGAGATCCAAGGGCCAAGCAATTGCAGGTCTGATGGCCTTCATTGCCGAGGCACAACAACAGTCCATAGGAACCACAAACAGGGCAGAAGTCTTCAGGAGCGGGAATGAGAAACAAGGCAGGTGATCTAGAAACTAGGAATAAAGCAAGAGGTTGAAGAGCCAGACAAAAGCAATTCTGCCGACCACCACTGCTGAGGCAGATTCTGAGAGGAAGGGCCAGTTCTTGTATAGCTAAGCCACCTCGGGTCTCCAGGTGGAGTCTGTGGAGATCCAGAACTTTATCCAGGGCTCTCAGGTGGGGCTTAGCAGTCGGGTGAGGCTCTAGTCCTGCAGGTTATACAGGTTATGTATTTTTCCTTGTTCTTGTGCAGAATACTTACGGCATAAAGCTTGGCAATAACTGAGCATTAGTGAGGTAATGGAAATGGAAAAATCTGTGTGTTAGTCCCAAAGGATATTTTATCTTCTGTCACATGCTACAAACTGGTAAAATTTGGCTACGGATGACTTCTGAGGGAACATTATGATGGTAAGCAAGAGAGGTATCTTCCATACAGGAAGTATGATTGGGTTGAGAGGAAGTGAGAAATCCAGCAGTTAATAAAGGTGGAGAAATTTATCCTGAGGAAATGAAATGCCCATACCAAATTATATCTTTATATGCTTTTTTTGGGAGGGGGAGGGGGGAAGCAGGAAAGTGATATTTTCAATTCAGGGCAGTTATTTTATTTTGGGATGACCATCTTGATGAGATGAGTTGACACAGCTGTAGCTGTTGGAAGAGGCTCATGTTTTGAAGACTGAAAGTTTCTTTGGAACAATCTAACTATGTTACAACTGTATTTTTAGCATTTCCTCTTTGATTCTAAGGGCGAAACTGCAAAAAAATAAAATAAAATGGAGGTTTCATTGGATAGAACCGCATTTCCTGAACAGGCTGAATCATAAGATAAAGAAGACCTAGCATAATCAGAATTATGAGGTGGTATAGCAGATAGAATAAATGGGCTAGAAGATCTCTGGAGACTAGGATTTGAATCCCTGTACTCAATGAAACCATATAATGCAGACTTTTGGGTCACATGGCTGGAAATGCTTGACTGTAGAGTTCAGTGACACACACTATGTCAGGGTGGGAACCTTTTTCAGGTATGAAATTCAGTTTCTCTCCCTGGGATGCACCCAGGACCACATCACTCACAGGTCTTCTACTAAACTCAGCAACAAATTGCACCGCTTGGAGAGTGCACTAAGTGCTATGGGGCTATAAGGTCACCCTTGCTTGAAAGCCAGTCATATCCGACTCTAGGATTCAGTGCTCATCTCTGTTTATAGCGAAAGAGCCAGCGCTGTCTGCATCTGCAGATGTCTCTGTGGACATGTGGCAGGCATGCCTAGACATCAGAGTGCATGGAATGCTGTTTACCTTCCCACTGAAGTGGTTCCTATTTATCTACTTGCAATTTCTTGCTTTCAAACTGCTAGGTTTGGCAGGAGCTGGGACAGAGACGGGCGCTCATTCCATTGTGCAGTACTTGGGAATCGAACTGCTGACCTGCTGCCTTCCAGTCAGCATCTTAACCACTTGAGCCACTTCAGTCCCTGTGGGACTGTATATACAGGTAAGTGTAATTGCTATTGCTATTTCCCTTTACATTTTCAAATGCAGTGGTGCAACTGAGCGAGCCTTAGGTTGCAAAGTTAGCCCCATGTTGCTCATCCTTGCTAAGGGTGGATTTTCCCATGTCTTTTAAAAATATATAAAAGTAGATCCATAGTCCTGATTTGTTTGGGGCTGCAGCATGGGAATAATAGGAATTTAGCTCTCTCCTTTCAAAACTGACTCCTTCACACAAATTGACCATTCTTCTTCTTCTGTGTCTAGGCCTGATGTGAAACTGCCAAAACAAAGCCTCCTTTGGTGAATTCATTTTGCAGTTCCTTTCACCCAACCTAGTGCAAGAAAGATTAGCTGGCACAAAGGTGCCTGGTGCCCAGTGCCGGGGTACTCCCGATTGTGGTTCAAAAATACCACAATCTTCAAGGAGGCTATTATTTCTGTGTACGATCAGGACCCAGTGTTCCCTGTGAAGAGGAGTAAACAGGAACTTGGACCTGTTTGGGTCAGATCATAGGCTAATGCAAATGCATGTTACTTCCTTCTACACTTTTGCCTCTCTATGCCTGGAAATCTTCCAATGCTTCATGCCCAAGATATCAAACATACAAACATTGCTATCTCCCAGCTGACTAGCAGGATCTAATAAAAGAAAAACAAAAGCAAGCTAATTTTCCAAATACCTTTTTTTTGAGACAAGCTCCTGTAAGAATGAATAAGCAGTCTTGTTAAAAGTGCATTCTTATTAACAACAGCCAGCCAGTCTAATAAGCCTTTATGTTTCTTACTCTATAGTTAGTAACAACTTAAAACAGGAGGGGAACAGAGGTATAGGCATAGGCTAAATGTTGAAACCTCCTCTTCAAAACACTAGTAATGAAGGTGGTAGTAGAAGTTGTACCACCCCAACACATCTATGGATTATAGGTCTTGGAAAAGATAGAAGGCAACCAGGGGATAGAGATAGCAAAGCTTTCTACGCCTGTGACAGTAAGCTAAGACTTTGCCCCCCAACCCCCGGAATAACAAGACAGACACGATATTGGAGTTAACTCAGGGCCACTTTATTAACACCAAATTCATTACTGTACTGATTTTGCCTGCGGCAGGGGCAGAGTAGCGCAGGTCTAAGTGATGGAGCCAAGGTGATCAATTTTACCCTCTCCACTCACCTCTAGGTGAATACCAGCTTGCCAGGATCGTCCTGTTCTCAAACAGTCCCCATCCTGGTTCACCATTCGGGTGTAATGCTTAGCGCCATTCTCAAGCCTCAAGGCTGTAGGCCAACAGTACGTTCCATGATCACTGAGCATGCCTGCCACCCAGAAGTGGAAGCACCAGTCATCCATCCCCTGGCCGGCCGACACGCCCAACGTCATCCCCGAATAATTCTAGGCCTTCACCTACCATTTAACTACGTGCTAGCTGCTACAGCAAGGGGTTATCCAGACATACCGCTTGAAGATGCTGAACTGTACTGCACAGTACTTGCAAAACACATTCAGGATGTTGGATAGCTCCTGTAAAGTTTGGAGTAAACCCTGGCACAGATTTATCATCACACTGACAGGCGAGTCACTAACCTCATCTGCAAGGAAGGTCAGCTTAATGCATTTCTGCTTGGATGGAGCAAACATATGATCGCCCTATGTCACTTGGAGGACCCTGAATAGGCTGAGGGTTGGAGTGCCTAAATGTAAGACCAACATGCTCAAGTGGGGGCTGCTGGTGGGCAATAACATGCTGTTCGAATGTGGAGAGATACAGAATTTGGCTAAATTGCTGGTTTGCCAATTACTACCGGAAACATGGACAGATGAAGAGACAAGTTTGGGCAACTACAAATCCAAGAAGGTGGCTTCATTTTTGCAGTTTAAATCTGACTTGGACACAAAAGAAGAAGAAATTAATAGAAGGAACAGTATATCCAATGGATTTAGGGATGCTTTCTTTTTCAAAATTGCACAAATTTTTCTGTATTTATCCATTAGGAATTACTTCCGCAATCGGTGTTTGAAATGGGGGGCTCAGAAGAAATTCTGTGGCATATGTTGCTGCTACTATTGCTGTCACTCCACATGGGATTGCCTCTTCTACTCTGTCTCATGGTAGGGCTGGGCTTATGAAATCTAGAACATAGCTATAGTTCAACAACAGGAAGGAGAACATGCGAGTTACTGTAAGATGAAAATGCTTGAGGACGGAATGTGAACATGAAGGCCGGACACCAGCTGTTTGTTTTTAGGCTGATCTGTTGACTTCTTTGGCATCTGTGGATTGTACTGTAAGCAAAAGCTGAAAGGTTCATTTCTAAAGAATCTTAGAAATAGAAAATAGAATCACTCTAAGAGACTTTTGCCACACTTTCATAAACAAAGATCTTATGCTAGCCACAAAAGATCAACTCATTTTTTCTGATGATTTAACTTTATTCCCAAAAAATTTTGAGGCAGAAGCATGTCTGCAGAACTTGGAATGTTATTTTTTAAAATTAAAATGTTAGTACTAGAATTACTTTTTAAGATTAATTAGACCTTGACTCATAAATAAATATATGTCACTCTTTACCCATTACTTTGCAATTAACATATTATTTATGGTTTACTAATTTGCTCACTTTTTTTGCAAGTTTGCATTAATATTATTTTAAAAGATGATACTCGAGAATAGGAAAAATAGCTGAAAAATCTTCCAACTTGACCTCCTTAAAGTAATTAGTGAATGTTATTTTTCCCCTAAGGCAGCTTTAAAGTAACACCAAACTGCATTAAAACAATAAATATAAAAATGAATTTTATCTTTAGAGTCTTCCTCTAAGGCATTTTGTGGTTTATAGTTTGAGGAAAGGGCAGAGGCAGGAAATAGGTGCCTAGCTGAAATTGGTACTGATGTCTTTTCTTTTGTCCATGAAAAAATTCTACTTAAAAATTACACTAGATCAGTGATGGTGAACCTTTTAGACATCGAGTGCCAAAAATCAACAGGCTACTGTCCGTGTCACAGAGGAGTGGGGTGAACTCTGTGCTGAGGGGATGGAGGAAGCGCTCCCATTGGGCTGCTGGGCAGAGGTGCAGGGAGAACTATCTGAGTGCCTGCTCTGGCACGCATGCCATAGGTTCGCCACCACTGCACTAGATCAATGTAAACATACTTGAAGATCTCCAGGCATATGTAAGGCTTCAAAAGAAGGTTTAGTGATAACATCCGTTCATATACTTTCAATTAAGCCAACAAGAAAACTTTTCTAAAACTACCAGCTGCCAGTTGTTATCTGGTAGGACTCTCTCGTTTATTATTCTTAATGATATCAATATGTTGCCCACATTTTTTAGACTTTGATGGCAACTGAAGTGGTTACTGCACAGATGTCAGTGAGTATGTGTTTTGTAAAAGGCACAGGGTATTCAGACAAGTTTTCTGGGAAGGATTCACAAAGTAATGCTCGGTTTTAAAGTTCTCCATTTTTTCAAATGGAAGATGCAAGTCATCACTATAGAAAGACATGCCCTGTTTGCTGATCACAATGTAATTTTGGCTAAGAAAAATCTTTCTTGTTGCAAAAGGGGAAGTGAGGGGCTGATATCCATGTGTCTTCCACAAATGCCTTGGGGACTGTTGTTGTGGAGAAGGAAGAGTCCATTGGCTACTAGTTGAGGGAAATGCACAGCCTTAACAGGATGAGTCCTTTGTTACAACTATAGTTGGATTCCCATCCACATTGGTAAGAAGGGCAGAGTGGGTGAGAAGATTCCTGATTCTTTGGCAGCTGTTGAAGAGTGGTATAAAAAGGGAAATCATGCTTTCCGAAAAGATGCAATGGAGTGGAAAGTCAGGAGAAAGCACAGTATTAAGCAAGATAAGAGGAATGTTGCATGGATGGTGAAAAAAAAATGGATAAAAGTAAGGAACTCATTAGGGACAGCGGTGGCTTAGTGTTTAAGACACTGAGCTTGATGACTGGAAGGGCAGTAGTTTGAGACCCGAGTGCTGTGTAACAGAGTGAGCACCCATCATCTCTGCCTATATTTTAAAATACCAGCTAAAATCATTCCTTTTAAAAGAGGCTTTGAAGAATATATTGCCAATGGCCAAATATATATCTCCTGCCAACCTAGCAGTTTGAAAGCAAGAATTTGCAAGTAGATAAATAGGTACCACTGCAGTGGGAAAGGTAACAGTGTTCAGTGTACTCCGGTGTCTAGTCATGCCTGCCACACGACCATAGAAATGTCTACAGATAGCACTGGCTCTTTGGCTGTAAAAGGGGATGAGCACCCACCCCATAAAGTTGGACACGACTGGCATTCAAGCCAGCTACTACTGTAAATAACTCATTAATTCATGGAGAATCAGTGCTCTTTCTTGGGAGTGTCCTTGTTCATTCTAAGAGAATGTGGTTAGCAAAGGATTTCATCCTTTAAGGATCTGTCTTGTATAACGATGATGCTTGTGGTAGCTGCATGAAAATGTGCTATCCTTTAATAAGAGCCCTCTTGAAGCTTCAGTATGAATAATTTTGATTCATAAATGACAGCAAAGAGTTTGCAAAGATGTGGGAAAGATGTTTTTATTCAGATCCATGAATCACTGTAACTGAAGCCCTAATATGATCATCATATGTCACTGTTGCATGCTTTAAAGTGGAACCTCTAATCAGGGGTGCCCCAACTTTTCGGGCCATGGGCTGGTCATATGGTTCATGGAGCTGGTCACTACAGCCTGGGGGCCGGATTTGGTCCCCAATGTCCATTCCTCAGGCCCAGAAAGCCCTTGTCGCTCCTGGAAGCGAAAGTAAAATGCGCCCATATGAGCGCGTTTAACTTCTGCTTCCAGGAGCGACGAGGACTTCATGGGTCGGATGAATGGGCATCGGGGGCTGGATCTGGTCCCCAAGCTGTAGTGAGCAGCCTAGGGGCCGTATTTGGCCCTCAATGCCCATTCATCAGGCCCAGAAAGCCCTTGTCGCTCCTGGAAGCGAAAGTAAAATGCGCCCATATGGGCGTGTTTAACTTCTACTTCCAGGAGTGATGTGGACTTCATGGGCCGGATGAATGGGCATTAGGGGCTGGATCCGGTCCCCAGGCCTTAGTTTGGGCAGCCCTGCTCTAAATCATATTTTGATTTTAATTAAACCAATTTTTTTCTTAAATCCCCAATTAAGACATTTAGAGCAAGGAGGTTACCTCATCTCTTTGAACGATACAAAGGCTCAGACTAAAACTGAAGTTGTAATCCTCAATGTACACCTATGAGACACACAGAACTATGTGGAACTTATACCTCACAAGTCTTGTTGAAGATGTTAGGACTATTTTCTTTAGCAAGGCACACATTGCAAGGTCTAGCCTACCAATTATAGTAGGGACAGGGGCCCCTAGATTTGTAAAAAAATTGTTTTTTCAATTTTAATTTCTACCACCAGCAACCAGTCTAGACAATAGTGAAGAATAAGTGAAGTTCAACAATCCAACAAACATTTTGGGAGCCAACCCTGAAGTAAAGTTTACAATTCGACAGAGAATGGGTACATTTTATGGGCATGTTAATCAGGCAGGAGAGAATCATGAAAAGGATCAGGAGGCCATCCTAATTCAGGTGTAAATACAGCAAATAACTTGTAAAGGTAAAGGTCTCTCATGCTTGAAAGCAAGTCATATCTGACTGTAATTGGTGGTGCTCTTTTCCATTTACAGCCAAAGAGCCAACAATGTTTGTGTCTGCAGACATTTCCTTGGTCAGGTGGCAGGCATGACTAGGAGCCAAAGCACACAGAACATTGTTACCTTTCCCAGCAAAGCAGTACCTATTTATCTACTTGCAATTTCTTACTTTCAGGAGCTGGGACAGATGACAGGAGCTCATCCCATTGTGCAGCATTGGGATTTGAATTGCTGCCCTTCCGGTTTTCAAGTTCAGTGTCTTAACCACTAAGCCACCACACCCTTTAAATCATTATGTATCCCTCTCTTATTTAAACAAGGTCAAGTTAATAGCCACAGATATGTGCTGATTACTGAGGAAGTGGGGTTTCCCACTGCAGTTCAGAACAGGTATTTCTGATTCCCTTGATATTCTTCCCCCAAAAAATAAACACTGGAGTGTCCAAAAAGAAAATGCTGAGAACAAGAGTTCATATTATAGAAGACCATGATGATAAATGTCTCCAGCGGCAAAATGTCTAACTCTTACCATCTGTGATTCCACTTTCACCATAGTAACGTCAAGCAAATACTTACAAAAATAGTTGAAAACCAGGAAAAGCGCAGCTGGGAGCATCTATACTAAAAGAAAACAAGCCCTCCATGGGACTATCCCACAATAAAGGGCTGAGATATTTCAGAGAGCCTAATCTGAAACTACACATGACATTCATAACAGTGTTAAGTTTCTTCCCCCTCTCGTGTTCCCCCTCTGTCTTTTAACATAAAGCTGCCACCCAAGTTGTTGTCGCCCATGGGAAGATGAAATGAGCAACTTAACCGCTTCCCTGCACGGCTTTCCACATCTAAATGTCCCTCCAATCCTCTTTTAACCCCTTGGGACAGGGAATAAGAGGGAGCTTCAGACGAAGAGTGTGAAAGTGGCAAAATGCTGGGCCAGGAATCTACTTCTGCAAAAGCTTGAGACTTAATATCAAGAAAACCAAGATAATGGCAACAGGTCCGATCAGTCCCTGGAAAATAGATGGGGAAGAAGTAGAAGCAGTGACAGATTTTACTTTCCTAGGATCTAAGATCACTGCAGATGGCGACTGTAGCCATGAAATAAAAAGACGACTGATTATGGGGAGACAAGCTATGAGAAACATGGGGAATATAGTGAAAAGCAGAGACATTACCTTGAAAACAAAAATTCACATAGTCAAAGCAATGGTATTCCCAGTGGCAATGTATGGGTGTGAGAGCTGGACCATTAGGAAAGCTGAGCGCAGAAGAATAGATGCATCTCCCTTGACATCTGCAGGGGTAAAGGGGAAGAAGACTCCAACACTGATCTCTTGTGAGAGATTATGTTCTGGCTGGCAGAATGTTCCCCTCCGTGAAATTGAAATTACATGCGAGTATTAACTTTATGTAGGAAGTGACTAGATCACAAGTGGCTGCTCAAAGAATTTCCATTGCTTATTATGGACTGGTCACAAAGTTGTCAACTTCAGCGGTGTGTTGTTTCTGGGTTGTTGCCCAAGTTAATTCCATAATACTTCAAACGCTGGTGTTTTACAGATCAGAGTAAGCTGGAGGAGACCAGGCTTTAGAGGCTGTTGCTTAGGTCACCTCCTTGTCTTCCCATCCAAAGTAAAAAATGAGACATGGGTTTGACTGTCCATAAAAATGAACTCAGCTCCTCTGAATTACAGTTCCGTCCAGGAGAGAATTTTAAGTAATTTACCAAATTATGAGTCCAGGATGGGGCCACTGAAATTCTTCAACTAACATGTTATTTTATCATTTATACCTATATTCTGTATCTCTTTAAACCAATCATCCAATTCAGATTCACAATCTGCTTTGCATTTTGTTTAAACAATATTCAGTCATAAAGCCTCCACCTATTAAGATGTGTTTATTTCCACCATTTTACCTATAGACATGATGGGGGTGAGACTAGCATGCTTCCTTTAGCACCTGAAGGCTTGACACAATTTAAAGAATGACAGTGAATATTAACACACTATTCCAGTTGTGCAGAAACCATGGTGAGGGAGCTAAATTTGGGGCTGTCATTTTTAGTGGTAGCCCCATTATGGATTTCCCATCTTCGTAGCTTCCTGCAATGGCTCTTTCAGCAGTGTTCATCTGATAAGACTATGGGGAATAATATTTGACTTTTAGTGTAAAGAAAATTAGTTTTAAAATAAAGGACTTAGGCTGAACATTTCCAGAAGTGATTTATAGGGTGTTAATATGCTTTTAAGTAAATGTGTTGGCATTTGGATGTTAGCAACACACAACCTTAATATTTTAATTAAACATTTACTCAAAGTGTCATAAAAAGTTTCCATCTTTCCTTTTCGAAAAAGAAACGCAAATGTCACCGTAAACGGTGGTACTGTATTTAGCATTGCTGGTATTAATACTTTCTTCTTCTTTATCTTCTTCTTCTGTTTCTAGTTCAGACGCCAAAATGAAGCCACCTTTTGGTGAATTCATTCTGCAGTTCCTTTCGCCTGACCTAGTATGAGAAAGCCTGACCTATTGTGAGAAAGATTAGCCGGCAACACAAAGTTGCTTTTACCAGGGTACGCCTGATTGTGGTTCAAAAATACCACAGTCTTTGAGAAGGCTCTTTCTGTGAACCCCATTAACACTTAATGAAGAATAACAATGCAAATATATGCAGGTGATAATAATCAGGAGTAATATACAGCTTGAGAAAAGGAAAGATGTACAAATGTTATTCCATCCATCTTTTCTTTGGTCTTCCTCTTTTCCTGCTGTGTTTAACTCTCCCCATTATTGTCTTTTCCCATCAAGCTTGTCTTCTCATGATATGCCCAGTTTAAGTTTTGTTTTAGTTTATTACTGTTTAACAACAGGAGACTAAAATGAGTACATTGAAAAATTAACAGTAGTTTTGCCTTAAAAATCTGTGTTTTGATGAGAGCACCCAGAATTTGAGTTGGAAAGGAGTGAGATATGTTTTGTTAGGTTTTTTTTAAAGTAA
Source organism: Bradypodion ventrale (assembly GCA_035047345.1). Classification (NCBI taxonomy): domain Eukaryota; kingdom Metazoa; phylum Chordata; class Lepidosauria; order Squamata; family Chamaeleonidae; genus Bradypodion; species Bradypodion ventrale. Next base: position 239,172,215 of record JAWDJE010000005.1, read on the forward strand.
ACAGTGCATTGTACATTGATTGCTGGTATTTGATATTGTCAACTGACCTATTGATATATGATGTTCTATTTGTTGAAGAATTAAGTGAATTCTGATCCTGTTAGTGTTAAGATGCCTTGCAATTATAATCATAATGTTTGCAAATCAATGAGTGTAAAGCATTCTAGAAAATGCAAAATGCAAATAAATTAACTACGAATATTATCAGCATCTTCCCCATGATAATAAAAAGCATAGGAATTGGAGTAATTATTTTAAAAATGAAAAAGTTAAAAATGTATCTATCAATATTACAGTATCTAGCACATATACAGGTTTCTGGAAATGTGTATCCTTTTTTCATTTTCTCCTCTATCTATGCATTATTTTATTTCTTATATGACACACTAGCAACCACCAACATCTCCTTTTTTGCAAACAAATCCAGTGCGAGACCCATTCTACAGTGGCACTCATCACAATCACAGTATAATATTTTGGAAGACAAATCCTGCAGTATAGGAACCATCCAGAACTTAGTATGGTTGTCTTCTGTCTTTTAAAGAGCTCTTAGTCATTCACCAATAAAATTGCTAGCAAAAAACGTCACAACCTAACAATAACCAAATCAAAAAGTCCCATCTTTACTTTATGAGGCTTATTTATGGTAATAAATGTAACACACACTCAACATTAGATAATTTCAGTGGCCTCTGAAAGCACACTGTGGTTACAAAAACAACAACACTTGGTCCATTTCCCTGCTGTATATATTCCTGGAAAAAATGTATTTATTTAATACATTTACAGGCCTTTTTATTGTGCTCCTTTGCCATCATATCCTAGAATATTGCCATCAGGGAGCCCATACTTTTTTTAAAAGAGAGGGAGGAGTTGTTAACAGTTTCCTGATTTGAAGCTTGTAGCTGAAGGCATATTCTTCCTAAGCACAACAATTCTTGACCTTGTTACTTAAGTAAACTTAAATGAATTGGGGTGGGGTGGGGACAGAATCTGATGGGTAACAGCTATCAGCTAAATCCAGAACTGTGGAAAAATAATTTTTCATTAAGGCGAACAATATTTATTGAGATCATTGTTATAGATCCAGGAAGAGCTTTATGGCAAGAACAAACATTCTTGAGGGTACACAAGAGCAAAACCAAATTAGAAGATGGAGGAAGGAGCTCACTGGACGAGGAGCAATGTTAAAGGAGGATATGGCTGAGGAACTCAACCTCCCCTACTTCACTTGGAGGTCCCTGAATAGGCTGAGGGTTGGAGTCCATAAATGTATGACCAACATGCTCAAGTGGGGGCTGTTGGTGGACAACAACACATGGTGTGAATGTGGAGAGATTCAGAGCCTGGCTCATTTACTGGTCTGCTGATTACTTCCAGAAACATGCACCAATGAGGACTTATCAGTTTGGGCAATGAGAAAGTGAAGAAAGCGGCTTCATTTTGGCAGTCCAGGGTTTGATCGGGACACGGAAGGAGGAGGAGGAGGAGGAGGAGGAGGAGGAGAAGAATCAAGGCTAACCATATCCTGTATTCTTTAAAAAGAGAATTCTGCAATGTTACGTATCTTAGATAAATGAAACACTTTTCTCTCTCATTTTGCTTCCTTTCTGCCTCTGTTAGATGAAACTGAGGAGCTATTGGAGACACTGAAAGGGAGCTTTGATCCTTGTACTCATCAACTGCTTTTGAAGCACACCTTTCACTTTCACATTGGTGAGTTACAATCAAAGGGACTAAGACCTTGTATGTATATGCATGTTTAAGGAAAGTGGAAATTCTCAGAGAGCTAAATTCTGTCTTTGATGCCACAATTTTCTGCTTCTTTCTAGTTTTGGGTAGAATGGTGGCGTTTTAGATGTGTGGCACTGCCCAAAGCTTTTTCTTGCATAAGAAAGTCGCTAGCACTTTTCAGAATGTATGATTTTTCTATGTGGTGAATTTTGCTTCTATATAAGTCAAGGATCTGGCATTTTCCACTGTTTAAATGTTGTTGGGTTGCATCTCCCATCACATCTGACCACCATCTATGCTGCCTAGGTTTGGTGGGCACATCTACAACTTCCTCTGTTCTTTTTTTTTTAAAATTATTTTAAAAACACACACATAAAAACACTCTCATAAAGGAGAAAAATAATAATAGGAAAAACAACAATACATAACTTGTAACAAAATTCACACGGTTTAGTATATATCAGGAGTTCTCAACCTTTTAAAGCGGGGGCCGGGTCATACTCCTTCAGACAGCTTTGGGGGCTGGATGGCCATTTTGCCCTTTCCTCCACCACATGGCACTTCCGGGTGTTGTGAAGGTGGTGTGAGCCACATAACATGGCACCATGGGCCATATCTGGCCCACAGGCTGCAGGTTGAGAATCCTGGGTATATATCCATAAACCTAATTAACCTAGCCCTGGTGGCACAGTGGTTAAACTGTTGTCCTGCAACCAAAAGGCAAAATGCTAATTAACTTGTGCATTAAGCACTATGGGGTGGTATATAAGTATGATTGCTTTGCTTTTTTTGCTTTATTCAAATGTGCATAAAACATATATAACCTTTAACAAGTGCACCCTCCACCCTTAGGATCTTCCTTTCCACATATCTTAATTTTCTAATTTAATTGTTATACCTTCCCCTATTTCCAAAAGCTAATACTTCCTTGACCTGGCTTGAATCCTTTAAATTTTTGGAAAACATATTCAATAAAATCTCCCCATATGTGAAAAAATTCATTATTCTTTGCCATCCCCTTTTTAATTTACATGTCAGTTTATCATTCAGTGCTATAGTCCATATTTCTCTGTACCTCTGTTCTAAGCTGTCCACACCCTATGTGACATCTGGTAGACCTCTTATCTCATGGCTGACCTTCAGAGAAATTATGCATGTAGGTTCCTCTAGATTTTTCCCCCCAACTTTCACCTGTAGGTTGGTCCGTCCATGGGTAGGAAAGGCAGGTGTTTGATCCCATGCTTCTTCTCCTGCCTTTGACAATCAACCCCACTAAACACCCCAAAGGGAAAGATTTATGTGCTACAGTAGACATTGTATATACTGCACATGTACATGTGAAACTGGCTTATATTTATAGCTTGGATAAGCTACTTTCGTGTACTACAATTCCCAGATTTCTAACCTCCACCTCCACCCTGCTAGCTAGCTACTTTAATATTCCAAAATAGGTGGATTTTCCAAGTTCTGCTTATAGGAAGCTATGCTATTAGTCCCCTTAAAAGAAGGGTAGGCAATGCTGACCCTCCAGATGTTCTTTGTATAGAAATCAGTCCAGCCAGTTTGGGGAGGTTTTATGAGAGCTATAATCTAAAAGATTCAGAGTTGCTCTCCTTTTCCCCAAACTAGCCTATCCACTCTTCTTCAATTTGGTGTCTTGCAGATCTTTTAGACCGGGGGTACCCAAACTTTTTGGGCCATGGGTCAGTCATGTCATTCATCGGGCCAGTCATGTGGTTCCTCCCGCTGGAAGCAGAAGTAAAACACGGCTTGCAATCTGTTTTGCAACAGGATGAGATAGATTTTTAGGTTGCCATTTTCTCTGCTTAAACCATGGGTGACCAAACTATGGCATGTGGGCCAGATCCGGCCCCAACACCAAATCATCTGGCCCACACTGCCTTTTCTGCTCCTGGAAACGTGCAAGGGCGGTGTGGGCCAGATGAATTGGTGTCGGGGGCTGGATTCAGGATGCAGTTTGGGCACCCCTGTTTTAGTCTTCAGTCCCCATCACTCTTGTTCTGGGCCATGCTGGCTAGGAACAGTGGGACTTGTATTCTGACATATCCAGAGGAGAGAAGGTTTGTAAAGATTGATTAAGCTTTGATTGGAAGTCACTCTGTCTGAAACAGAAAAGTGTCTCTCTAGTCACCAGCTGCCAGATCTTTGTTAATGAAAGATGATATGAATTAAAGGAGGGAACCTCTATGTACAAAAATATGTTCTGATACAGATGGTTCATTTCTTCCTTTACAGCATGTCACATTCATAATATTCCAGATAGGATGCATGGCATGCCACAATCGTCTCTATTCTGTTGCATCAAGTGATAATCTTGGACAAACCCAGGCATTTTGCTCATGGATGTAAAGATGCAGATCACACTGTTCTTAAAGACAAAGAGGCAGGGTTTGGTTTTTAAAAGTAGCACTCTGTTGCACATACAGTTGCATGTTGGCAAATTAGAAATTTGTTCAGCTGCTCCCAGAAATTCCAGCACTGGTGATCTTAGCACCAGGAGACAAGCCATTGGACCAATCATTATTTTCTTCTCACCAGCATCTCCTGCATCCACACAGCATTCAGCCAGTACCACAATTCGAATGGCATTTTGTGGAGCATGACCACCATTCTGAAACACCCCCCCCCCACTCCCGTCCCCAACGGGATCCCTCTAAAGATCTCAAGTCTGAGACTTATGGCAAAGGTGACCTCACTGCTCCAGGAAGTCTTCTTGTGGAGGTGAAATAGCACAGGGATGGAGATGTGCAATGTGGGAGAAACGGACGACTCTCATAGCTTATAAAATATATTGCTGGGAATTTGACATACTGTCTGGAAAAGTACTGTATGTCTAGAAAACCCTAGGTTTCCTTTTTAATGCTGCCTTTGTACGCATCTAAACTGATTTGCTTTCGTGCCTTGCCAACCAATAATTTAAACCATTTGTTGAAGACACTTGTGTTCCCCATCTATTAGGCTAGCTTTTCTTTCTCTTTTAATTTTTACTGTCAGTAGCAATTAGATTTTTTCAAATGTGACAGCATTTGCTCTCCTGTACATATTAGCCATTGATACTTCAGTCTTTATTAGGAAAACATTTAACCAAAAGATTTTATAATTCCTTTTGCTTCGTGGGGCAAATTGTCTTATTACATCTGATAATGAAGTATGTGGGGTGTTGTGGAAGAAGGGAAGGGGAGAGACTTCCTCCCCTTATTCCTATATTAGGTGCACTTTACTTTATCCCAAATACTTCCCCTGTAACCTGCACCCAGATATTTAAGAGTGTGCCTCTTGGGATCAAACTTGATGACATACTTGACATGTATTTTGAAGCTGTGCTACACTAAAGGGTAAAACATATCTGTTACTTATAGTACAGTACTTGCTTCCCCCCCCCCCCCCACCTACGTATCTGGCATTAAGTTGTGTTTTCTGTTCCGTTTAGTCTTCATGATAGCAAGAATAAGCAAAGTGAGGAGGTAACCAGCAGAGCTTTGAAGTTAGGTTTCTAGACTAGAGTTTCCAAACTCAATTTCTTTGTTCTTATGGCCAGTGGCCAAATGTGATGTTTGCAAGCTCTGAGTCACAGACTATATGACTTGCATGCAGTATGCTCATGAAATACTATTCTGAAATTATGGATTATCATCCAGTATTTAATAGGCATGGGAATGCGGTGGCTTAGTTGTTAAGATGTTGAACCTGAGAACCAGAATGTTTGCAGGTCAGCAGTGTGAGACCCAAGTGCTGCATGATGGAGTAAGCTTTCATCTCTGTCCCAGCTCCTGTCCACCTAGCATTTCGAAAGCAAGAACTTGCAGGTAGATAAATAGGTACCACTTCGGTGGGAAGGTAACAGCTAGTCATGCCTGCCATATGACATGGAAATGTCTGCAGATGCAGACAGTGCTGGCTCTTTCACACATCTATGATTCTCCAGGGACCTTGGAGAATGTAAAGAAGGGATACAAACAGTGTATGATTTTTATGAAAACTGCTTTCTTGTGAACAAGTGCTTAGAGTGAAGCCTGCCAGAAGTCTTCAGGGCCAGGTGTAGCTTGTGTTGAGAGAATAAAATGTGAACTGGTGCCGCTCCAAATTCTGGGAACAAACATATTCTAAACATTACAATTTATTTATTTATTTATATTTATTTATTTATATTTTTATGCCATCCAATCAGGTATACCTGACTCAGGGTGGCGTACAACAGCTAAAACATATAAAACAGATTAAAAAAAAACCATCACCCACCCACATCACCCACCCTACTACCCCTCCCCCCTATTTAAAAGAATAAAAGGTAATAAAGGGAGTCAGAGAGAAACAACCGCATAGAGGGAGGGACACTAACTGAATACCAACTGGGCACTAACTGGAGATAAGCCAACAGGCTGGAGCTGTAACCCCATTAAGGCCCCACACCTGCCCTGCCAGCTAAGTTTTCAGACTTTTCCTGAAGGGCAGCAATTCTGTCTGTAATCTCAACTCTGTTGGCAGGAGGTTCCAGAGGGCTGGTGCGGACACAGAGAATATGAGCTGGCTTCTCTACCTGCAATACATTGAACACTATGGTTGAGCACCACAAGGAATAATTAATGATGGGGCTAAGGAGCATCTCCATCACTACTGTCCTAATAACTAAGAAATCATTTCAAGAGCTCTACATACAGTTATTCTGGAAGAGTTCAAAAGGCATTTCAACAGCACAACCTTGAAATCCTTTGCATTTAAACCAAGCCTTCATCTACATCAGGGGTGCCCAAACTATGGCCCGGGGCTTGGATCTGACCCCCGATGCCAATTCATCTGTCCCATGAAGCCCCCATTATTCCCGGAAGTGGAAGTAAAACACACCCGTACGGGCGCGTTTTACTTCCGCTACTGGGAGCTACAAGGGCTTTGTGGGCCAGATGAATTGGCATCAGGGGCCGGATCTGGCCCCCAGGCTATAGTGACCAGCCCCCTGAACCATGTGACCAGCCTATGGTCCAAAAAGTTTGGGCACCCCAATCTACATCTTAAGTTCCATTTCATGTATAGTAAAAAAGTTACAGCATAAGAAAATTTCTTATACTGTACAAAGTCAGTACAAGGGCCCATCCAGACCTGTGCTGTTGACACTGACTGACAGCAGCTTTCAGGCAGGATTCTCTCCTATCCCAGTCTCAAGTTGTTGGAGAAACTTATGTAGGGCTATCCTTAATCTTTTTGCAGTCAGACCATTGGTTAGTTGCATTTCATTTTTTACCAATAAAAAGGTTTCTGGCTTAGAATTATAAGCAGCTTCCACAAGAATTCCTCTTTACCTAAGTAGAACAGTCAAAATAGTCAGTACACGAAACAACATTTGCGTATAAAGATTGTGCTAAAAATCTTCGGACGAAGGACGAGCTGAAAACCTTGGGGTGATGCGGTCTCTTAAGTATCCTGGTCCACTGCCATGTAGGGCATATGTAAACCTCATTGGTATATGTAAATCTCATTTTGTAATGTAAGCTGTGGAATGATTTTGGAACTACTATGTGAAATAAAATTCACAGGAATGAATGGAGGACATTTTTTGGAAAAATATATTGTTTTTTGAAATGCTTTTATTTTTCCCTGCACACTCAATATGCTTTACTTGTGCAAACTTGCCTCCTTTCAAAATTCCTGGAAGGTTTACATCTCTAGCACGTGACTTATTTTATTTTAATTTAATTTAATAGTCATATTTATATATGCCGCCCACTCAGGTAGACCCCGACTCAGGGCGGCATGTGAGTCTATGGTGCTCTGTGCCATGTGGAATTGTATGCTCCCAGGCTGCTAAAGTCTTTTCTTTCAAAATAACTCACGCTCATGAACTGTAGAAGCATTGACTGCGTTTCCCCCCAATTTTCCTGTTTTTCCCCCAGTCAATTTTCCCTTATTTCGTGTTCAGGTAATGAAGAAGCAGACGAGTAAAGTAGTGAAATTCAACTCTTTAATAGTGGGGTTTGGACACAGTTTGGATGGGGCAAAACTCAGGCTTATATACACTATAAACAGTAACAGTAACAATAATACAACAAGCCCATTAGCTAACAGAGTGTGCACATTTTCGATCCACTTATTTGCATAAGCATAGATACATGAGAAAAGATACATTCTGCTCCTCTCAGAAAACACAGTTAACATACATACATAACATTCTTCCCCCTAGGTAAAAACAAAACCCTTTAACCAGGATGGCAGTCTAGTTTCCCTTGTGGGTCAGACGCTTGGCTGAGCCGGCTCAGGGGCTTGTAGGATGGGTGACCCAACTGAAGTGAGGGATTGACTAGAGGGGGAGGAGTGTAAATCCGAATTAAAGCCCTGTTTGTCAGATGGAGAAGCAGGGGATCGTTCAAAACCAAAATCTAATTCTGTGGATGAATAAGACAACTCAGGGTCCCTCCTGTGTGTACTAAGAGTGGAGGGCGACTCTGAACAAAATTGGTCATCATCAATAAAGGAATCCAGAGTGCTAGGCTGGGACAGTGTAGGGGTACACATGACCGGAATAGGGGAGTATTCCACAAATTCCCCTTGAAATTGGTTCCTTCTGGGTCAATGTTGGCTGGCTGCTGACTATTACCTCTGCCCCCTGGGTTTAAACAGGTGGGGGCCAACGCTAGCGTTGAGTGTCTGTGTTCGTCTTATGGGTCCAGTACTCTGGGTCTCAATTGATCTGCATGCCTCCTCCAGATCAGACCAGTGGCTGTTTCGATTCTGCAATAAACAGGACCAGTCTGATCGATCACAAACCCAGGCACCTACGTAGGACCACCAGCTGCATAATTGCGGCAATGTATAGGGTCTCCGGATGAGAAACCCTTCTGGTTTTGGATTGCTATATTTGTGCCTTTGTCCTCTACCCTCGTGGGATCCAATCTGTCCAGCAAGGATGACAGTTTCCTTCGCTGGAGCAATTCAGCAGGGGACAGCCCTGAAGCAAGGGGGTGAGCCTATATGTGAAAAGAAACTGGCATAACTGGAGCTCCAAATCCCCTTCACCTATACGCCGAAGCACGTCTTTAGTTGTGCACACCTGCAGCTCTACCTGGCCATTGGTGGCTGGGTGGAATGGGGCGGCAGTGATGTGCCTAATTGCATTCCTTTCCATGAAGGATTGGAATTCTGCAGATGTGAACGTGGACGCGTTGTCGGACACCAGCACATCTGGAAGTCCAAATGCTGCAAACAGCCTTCTTAGGTGCATTATCGTGGTGGCTGAAGTGGTATTAGGCACCCTAATCACTTCCAGCTACTTAGAGAATGAATTCACAACCCCCAAAAATAGGGCACCCCTAAATGGACCTGCAAAATCTATGTGCAACCTGTACCACGGGCCCCGAGCAGAATCCCATTCCTGAGAGGGAAGGTGGGATTGCTCTGGGCGAGAGGATTGATAACTGGCTACGGGCAAGGGCTTTGGAACGGACAATTCCCGGGTGACTTGTGTGAAGTAGATGTAAAACCTTTTTCCTGAGAGTGACAGGAATGACCACCCGCTGGCCCCATAGAAGGCAACCTCGTTCCACTGACAGTTCCAAACGCTTGCGGTGGAATGTTCTGAATTCCTCGGTTAGAGGAGAGGCAGGCCAGTATTTTTGTACCCAAGACATTACTTTAGTCAATGTTACATCCTTGGCCGTAGCCTTGGCTATATCTGAGGGGACGACTGGGGGTGAGTCGAAAGCCTCAATCATAAGGACCTGGTGGTCGCTTTCGATCTTGCAATCAGCTTCCCCGTCCCCTGGCAGTGGAGAACGTGACAGGGCATCAGCATGGGTTGTTACATATTTCAACACAGTTTGCCACTAAGTGCCTGGAAAAGTTATTTTGATGTATTGTTTGTTACGTCTTCAATTTCCTCCTTGGGTAGAGTGTTTAGCTACTTCTTATAGTTCCTTATTACTTGACAATATTAATTTTAAAATAATATTTACAAAAAAAACCTTTTAAATGGTCATTCCCAAGAATCAGCAGTTCTCCAGAAATGTTTAGATGTTATTTATTATATAGGTAAAAGTTGCCCTTGGTTGAAAGCCAGTCATATCCGTTTCTGTTTATAGTCAAAGAGCCAGTGCTGTTTGTATCTGCAGACATTTCTGTGGACATGTGGCAGGTATGATTAGACACCGGAGTGCATGGAATGCTGTTTACCTTTCTATCAAAGTGGTACCTATTTATCTACTTGCAATTTCTTGCTTTCGAACTGCTAGGTTGGCAGGAGCTGGGACAGAGATGGAAACTCATAACTCCCACCCAAATATTTACTCCATTGTTGCTAAATTATTTATTTATTTATTTTTCGTATTTCTATCACCACCCAACTCGACAGCAACTCTGGGCAGTTTACAGAAGTAGACGACATCAAAATAGCTAAAAACACATAAAACCCCAATGAAACACATTAGACCCCATTAAAATCCCACCTGCACTCATAAAAAGAGAGAGACTCCTTGACTGTTATTTTTCTCTCTCCCCCAAAACAAACTAGGGAGTGACATATCACAGTGTTGATGTTAACAGATGACTTCTGTGCTGAGTTGTTGATGCAGTTGAATGATAATGTTCCTCAAACTAGATCTTCCAGGAGAGTCTTAAACAGACACACAAGCATAAAGAACTCATAGTGCCTGGCATTAAGGAAAAGATGAGCAATTCCTCATCAACTCTAATCTAAATATTGTCCTGCAGTAGCTGTTTGCTTTGCATTATGATTGAGCACAACTGAGATAATCTGAGCCACCTTTCTTTAGTCTTTATGAGAATCTAGGGATCCAGTCTTTCCTAATTTTGTATCACTGCCATGAAGGAAAAAAGAATAGTAAGCCATTGCTCTGACTTTGCTTCGTTGCCCAAGAGGCCGGAGATGGAAATTTGGGTCAGATTGTGTCAATTTTACTCTTTTGGTCTTCTAACTCCCAGGATTTCATGCAGACTGGGGGATTCTGGGAGATGTAATTCAAAGAGAACAATGATTCCAACCTGGATGTTTAGATCTTCCACAGCTGTTCGGTACATCCACAGAAGAGAGAAACATTCCTCCCTCCCCAATTTTCCTATACATTAATATACAGTATGAGTTTTAGTTGTAAGTAGGAAACAAAGAAGTAATGTGTGATGATCAGCAGCATAGCTAAGTACCAAAACACCAACATTTGGCAAGCTTATTTGGCACATCTGGAGTATATTATATACACATGCACACATACACACATACAAGCTAGAGATTTTAAAAGCTTAAGAGCTTTGGTGTTCTCCAGTTCATCTGAGATCCTAAATGAATCTGCAGGGGGGGAAAAGGTTTTTTTCTTCTAAACCCTTATTACGTGTTTTCGCACCGTACCCTGTACTTTTGTGGCTTTATATGTGATGGGCTGGGATGATGCACCCAAAGAATACAACAGAATATAATTCCAGATCTATAATTTGGGGCCACTTTGCTCACAAGGTTTATGATATATTTCTGTATGGCTGGGTTTACCAGATTTAATGTACAGTTTACCTGATCTCTTCCAGGGCTGAGTTCAAGATCATTAGGCAAAAATGCTTCACTGGGGCCAAGATAGCCATGATGATTAGAGAGAGTCTGAATCAGAACCAGATCTCTCTTAAATCCCTATAATGAAGAGGGAGAGATTTAAAGTACAGGATGTGTAGGTGAAAGGGGTCATGGAGCCTCTTCCACTGACTGTAGCTGGATTCTTTAAGAAGGAAACTGGAGTGACACTGCTTCCCATTTTCACCAGCCCAATTCATTCACTGTGCTGTTGAGAAGACAGAGGGAGTTATGTTGTACCTACCTGCCATAGAAGTAAGGAGTCTTTTAGAAAAAGATGTAGCAACTCTAATTTGGGACCACAACATTTGATAAACTCACAGGGATTAGAAGCCAGTTTTTAAGACATAAGGAGTCAAATCTCTTTGGCTGGGTGTTCTTTATCTCCTATTAGCATAGTTTGCCCGGCGGTGCCGGGCTTTTTAAATATGTTTTGGATAGTTAAGGTTTTTTTTCTTTGTGGAGCAATTGTTGGTTGGCTCTTATGATTTTTGGTTTGGTTGTGTTGTTTTTCCTTTCAAAAATGATACTGACTCATCTTTTTTATTTACAAATTTTTTTAAATTTTTTTCAAAATGCTGGTTTGTTTTTTAACATTTATCAAATTTAACTTGGCTCATTTTCCTATTTACTAACAATAACTGGTTTTTTAAAAAAGATAACTTTTTAACTTTAACTGTAGTTTGCATATTGTTGTGTTTTGTGTTGTTTGGGCCGTCCGTTGTTTTTGTTGAATCTGCAATATAAGGAAATGTAGTGTTAGTTACAATTTTTTGTTTGTTTTCTATATTTATTTATTTTTGTGTTTTAAATTTGTCATTTTTGGGGGGATCTTTATATGGATATTTATTGTGTTAGATTGTTAGGTTTACCTTCATTCATCTTGTGTGGTCCATTTTCCTTGGCCGTCATCTTGGTTTTCATCTTTTGGTAGAACTGTGGAAAGAGATTACTTGGTTAAGTTTTTCTTTTTTTGTTCATGGTTTTTTTGTCAATCCATTTATGTGTAAATATCTTTTCTTACCTTTTGGTCTTCTTAATGGAAATTTGCTCATGGTGATGTAGTTGTCCAGTATTTCCAATGGTGTTTCTATTCTGTGTCTGTTTGTTGGACTCATTAGCCACAGTAGTTGTGTTTTTATTATTTCGTCTACTGTGAGAGTTGTTCAGTTGTTGTATTGTCCATAGGTGTCATTTGCGTGGTTTTCTTCTGGTTTGTTAGTTGGTCTTGTATTGTCCTGTCCGGTTTTTTTTTGTTAATCTTATCTATTATTTTCTGTAATTTTTCATTTTCCTGGATTGTTATAATTTTGTTGTCTGATTCTGTTTGTGTAGATTTGTCTATGTTCCATTTTTGGTCTGTTTGTGATGCTTTGTCTTTTTGCTGGCCATTTTCAATTCCCTGGTTTCTTGGTTGTTGATTTTTCGGTTTAGTGTTCATTGTGGTAATTGTGTTAGTTTTCCATGGCAATATTTCTTGACTTTTCTGATTTGTTCTGGGTGTCCAGGTCCATTCATTTTTGGCTGATTCACTTTTCTTTTTAATGTCCTGTATTTGTGATTTTTGTTGGGGTGGCTTTTCCTTTCTTCTTACTACTTGCATTTCTTTTGTTTGTGCAGCTTTCTCTATTTCAATTTGTTTGAGTATTTCGGTAATTGTTGGTTTGTTTACCTCAGTTGTTGTTTCTGTCTTTGTTTGCCCATCAATTATCTTTTTAGGTGGGCTATATGTTTTTTCAATGTCTATCTTTTCCTGTTTGTTATTTTCTATAGGATTTTCATTTTGATTTGGTTTTTTTAGTTGTGTAATTGTTTCTTGCCTTCTCGCAACCTTGGATTATTTTGAATCCTCAGTGCTGGATGCTTTCGGTGTTTTTAGGTAAGTTCGTTCCATTTTGGCTTTTTATTTTGTTGGGGTGGCTTATCTAAATAATTTCATGGAGGCTAGGACGGGGCGCTTGTGGCTTTGCAATTGCGGGTGGGGGGCTTATCTAAATAAGTTCACGGAGGCTAGGACGGGGCGCTTGTGGCTTTGCAATTGCGGGTGGGTGGGGGCTTATCTAAATAAGTTCACGGAGGCTAGGATGGGGCGCTTGTGGCTTTGCAAATTGCGGGTGGGGGGGCTTTTCTAAATAAGTTCACGGAGGCTAGGACGGGGCGCTTGTTGCTTTGCAATTGCGGGTGGTGGGGCTGGGTTACTTCCCCCCCCCCTTCAGGTCATGCTGGCTTTGCCTTTTGGAAGTTGTTTTTTTTTTTTTTTGCTTTGTTCTCCGTGGTCCATTTGGCTCATGGGGAAGAAGGACACCGGCGGCGTTGGGTTCCTTTTTTCCCCTGTGGGCTGTGCTGGCTTGCCTTTGGGGTAGAAGGGCGGCGGCGGCAGTCATGGGGAAGACGGGCACCGGCGGTGTGGGTTTTTTTGTCCCCCCCCCGCCGGCAATGCTGCCTTGTCCGTGGGGAAGATGAGCAGTTGCTGTGGGCTTTTAAAGAAAACTCTTATTTTTTTTCGTGCCGTCTGCCTCAGCGTTCTGTGCGCTAATGGCGCTTTGGATGCTGGGGTTTGTAGTTATGGGTTGGTGCTTTGTGTTTGTGCTGCGTTTTTTTAAAATGGTTTTCTTTTGATTGGCTGCGGTGCGTTTCCGAACGCTGCACCGTGCGAGAGCCTCTCAGCCTGATTGGCTCTGGCGCGGTGCAGCGCAAGGAATGTTGGGAAGTGAAGTTGTTTCCCTTTCTTCGCGTTTGTGGGGCTGTTGCCCCACTGCCGGTTTTCTCAATCCTTCGTTGACCTGCGGACCCAGATTGGCCGTGTGCACGAAGGGTGAGTGCAGGCAAGTAGGGCGAGGCATAGCAACCTATAGCCAGTTCCAACGGTTAACCCTTGGATTTATAGGTTAAGATATGGGGTTTTTAAAATCTCAAGTTCCTTCAGCCTTGCACATGCACATTTTTCATAAAATCTGATTTAAAATTTAGACTTTCCTCCATCCTTACTGGCAGTGTTTGGGATGATTGACTGATTGGTGGCTGTGATTTTGCCACTTTCGCCACAACCAGTACCATTGCTCTGAGTGGAAACTGTGTTTAATGATATCCCAGAAGCTGAGCAAAAGATTCCCCTTTAGTTCCCTTGTATGGAGATTCTGTTCCTTACGGCATGGCTTTGGTTGAAACTCATAAATTAAAATTCCAGGTTCATTGTCCAAGAAATAAAGATTTGTGGCATTAAAAAAACCCCAAATATTTGATGTTTGGAGTGGATCTCTATCAACTGGGAAAGAAAAAATAAATTTGAAGACATGGGCTGCTAAACTTGCTAATCAGCTAATGGTTAATGCCAAATATTGTGAGGTTTTGTCATAGCCAAAGGTGATGTAACTGCCAACCAAAGCCCAACAGGACTGGATTATAAACAGGCACTTGTCCAGGACAGTAAAGAACAGAGAAAAATATTTGAAGGTTAAGTGCAGGGACCCCACAGGTTAAGAACTTACAGGCTATAATGCTAGTGAATAGTTTACAACAAATGGTGACTCTTCATTCCTAGTACGGAGGAGTATGGATGTGGGGTCTGCTTAGCCAATCAGCTGTGCTCCTTGAGTCCTTTAATGATTTTAAAATGATTCAGAATGAATTGGTAGATGCTACTATCCCATAGGGGACTGTGATGACTTAGTGGTTAAGACACTGAACTCTATGACTGGAAGATCAGCAGGTCAGCAGTTCGAGACCTGAGTGCTGCATGACAGAGTGAGCTCCTGTATCTGTCACAGCTTCTGCCAACCTAGCAATTCAAAAAACAAAACAAAAAACAAACAAAAAAACAAATTGCAAGTAGATAAACAGGTACTGCTTTGGTGGGAAGGTAACAGCATTCCGTGCACTCCAGTGTCTAGTCATGCCTGTCACGGACCACAGAAATATCTGTAGAAGCAGACAGCAACATTAATTTGGCTGTAAATGGAGATGAGCACCAAACTCTATAATTGGATATGACTGGCTTTTGAGCAAGGGTGACCTTTACCTTATACTGCCTAATAGAGCAATTAGATGCAAAGAAAGAGAGGGCTGTTCATTGTATACCAAACAAGGGATTTTCCAAATAATGTAACTTCCCCCCTCCATTTCTGTAAAAACTAGATAATTAAATCATGTTAAAATTGGAATGCAATAATAATATTTAGATACATCTCAGTTTAGAAACTGAAAGAAAAATGCACCATATCGTTTAAAACAGGGGTACTCAGCCTATGGCCTATGGGCCAGATTTGGCCTGTGGTGCTATTCCATCTAGCCTACCCCCTCACTCCTACCGCCGTCATCGTCCTTTCCCCCTCCACCTGGCCTAGTGTGTCCCTAACACCGCTCCATAGCAGGGCGGATATTGTAAGAAAGCTTACAACATCCACCTTGCTATGGATACCGTGTTAGGGACACATCAAGCCAGGTGGAGGGGAAAAGGACGGCAGCAACAGCAGTGTTAGCGGCAGACACACATGGCCACCTGCATCCTTCCCGGGTGCAAGAACAGGCAGGACCCCTCCTTCAACCACGGCAGGGCTGTAAGCAGGGAAGCGGCAACGGCGTAGGGGGAGTGTTTGCAGACCAGACTGGTGACGTGTGTGGAGGTGGGGGTTTCAGTGGTGGGCATCAGCAGTGTTCGCACAAGTTCGTCAGAACCAGTAGCAGAAATTCTAGCTGGCCCCGGCCACTCAAGTTTTGAAATAAAGTACTTTGGACATCAAATGAGAAGAGAGGTTTCACTTGAGAAAGCCTTGATGCTGGGAAAGGTGGAGGGCAAAAGAAGAAGGGGGCAACCAAAAATGAGATGGCTAGACATACCTGTCAAGTATCCAGTATTGGCCGTGATTTCCCGTATTCTGGCGCTCATTCCTCCCTTTTCCTGCCGCCGTCCCGTATTTTGAATGGGGGGGAGGGTTTAATGTGCACATGCACATGCGCAGAATCCATTTGTGCATATGCAAATGGGTTCTGTGCATGCGCAAATGGGTTCTGTGTATGCGCACCCGTGCATGCGCAGAAATTTCCTGTATTTTCGGGAGCTGTGCTTGACGGGTATGTGGCTATATGGTATTGTAGAATCAATGGGCTGGTTGAGGAGGATGGTGAAGGACAGAGGTGCCTGGAAGTCTATGGTCCATTGGGTCGCAAAGGGTCGGAATCGACTGTGCGACTGAACAACAACAACAAAGTCCTAATTCAGCTGCAATGCAGGGCTTTCCCCCGGCCATGCCCACCATTCCACGCCCACAGTGTGGTAGCAAATTTTTTGGAGCCCACCACTGGGGGGGGGGTTTGCGGTCGAGTTGTGGGGGTGCAGTGTTGGTGGTGGCAGTGGCGTGGGGAGAAATGTTGGTGGGCTGGACTGGTGGGGTGTGGAGGAGTGTTGGCAGCGGCAGCGGCGGAGGGGACACCAGTCCAGCCCACCAACAGCCTATGTGGGCGTGATCCGACCCCCAGGTTTAAAAGGTTGAGAACCTCTGCTTTAAAACTTTTGTTCTTAACAGAAGTTGCTAAAGGACATCAGAGATCACGGCCAAACCACCCACCCACCACAGTCTGTTCCACAGTCTGGGAGGAGCCACTAACTCATTTTGACATACGTATATCCAATTTCTTGATTTCTGGACTCCCCCTTTAAGATGTTTTGTTCAGCAGTCTAGCTTCAAACTTTTGAATCACTTGAAGTCTCTAAACTGTTATCAACAGCAGCCTATGTGGAATGTGTTTGAGTAATTCAGGCAGCAATGTATAGTCTGTCTGCAATGATTGCCAAAGGAGACCTGTATGGACAGAAGGCTGCTCTAGGAATTTCTGTAAATAAGTTTAGGGATCTCCTTCCTCCCACATTATCCTTAAATGGATTTCCTAAAATAATAAATGATAAGTTTTTCTTTTCTTCCTAGTTGTTAGTCCTCCTAGTGCAGTGGTGGTGAACCTATGGCATGTGTACCAGAGGTGGCATTCTGAGACCTCTTCCATTGAGTAACGTGGAGAGGCTGAGAGCTTATCATGGGAATGAGATCTCTGCCAGTTTATGTGTGATGATCATACATAGGGAATTTGTGACCAAGCTTAAGACATGAATCAAGGCTTTCCAGCACATGCTTAGCCTTGTAGACCTTCTTTTCTAGCCTGGAATTTTTGCTGCATTCTGCAGAGCTCATAAAATGCTTATAATTCCATTAAATAGGGAACACAAAATAATTGCTGTGGGAAAAAATATGTCTAAGTATATTGAGCAACGTCATGACCCAAACTTTGCGGCAACAACTTAGAATAAATTATAATGAAAACAAAATTCAAACAATTGTTTGGAAATGTAGAGCAGAAGTGTGGGTGGTGGGGAAGATTTATGAGCCTTCTTCTCAGAGACATGTTGCCAGCATATAGTGTCCAAAATATCTAGAAGGGAAAGGTTAGCATGTAGTGGAGAAGAAGAAGATTAATAGAGCATGTTTAGTCAGATGTTAAGTATCTCTTGGTTCAACTAGGTTTATTCCCAGAGTCCCGGTTAAGTACATATTACTTTGGGGCTTGTAAGAAACTAGCACAAAAGGTGCTTGTTTTAGGAAGAGGGCCATATAAATTCCCTCTCTGGGTAGAAACTGGGAAAAGGAAGCAGTGAGAAAATTATGATACCACTGAGCCAATGTGTTTTGAATTCATGGAACTAACAGCAAAAGCTTTGCTTTGTACAAGGAATTTTCTCCAGCAATTCCAGACTTTTCAGCTGTCCACAATCAATGGCCAGTTGATTATGCAATAAGTGGATCAGTTTTTCCTTGACAGTTGTACAGAATCAGCATGTCTTCCCTTAGGTGCACTGAAAGTTGCTCGGTTAATTCGACTGGAGTACGTTTAGGTCAAAGTACTTTCTCACGCACTACATAATAGGGAATTAATTGACACCACATGTAGCCAAGATGCTTTTTCAGAAGGTTTTACAAAAGGATTAGACACTTTCAAGAACTGTGGGCTTATCATGACGAGCCAAAAATAAGAAGCTACAATACAGATAAACAGAGATTTTCTTGGTATGATCTTCAAAGAAGTTTTTAAAACGAAGAAACACCTATTCAGGCTAATGTGCCTTCCTATGAAGTTAGCTTTTTCTGCATTAAGGTATTAGTTAATGTGAACAAAGGCAAGCCAAGCTCTTTTTTTAAAAATCACATGAATGTTGTTTGCATGTGTATAATTCTGGAGATATTAAGGGCAGGGTGTTCTTACTAGTGTTAACTGAAGCGATTTTGTTTCTTGAGATAAAGGGCAAAATGACATCCCTAACTGCATGTACAGCATCTGACCTGAAGAGAAAATGAATTATTGTTCAATGCTGGCAATAGAGTAAAATCCTTCTATGTAGTTGTTCCCAGACTGTGGTACACCTACTACTAATGGAATATAGAAGCAGTTTTGGTGGAAACAGTTTCCATGACAAACAGAAGACTGCTATTTTTGGGGTCCTCTGGAGGAAGTGTGATTTGCCATCTTCTATCAGCCCTGATCTTATCTTTCTTCTTCCCACTGTCTGATTGTAAATGATACATGTAATAACAGAATACTGTATTTTCTGGCGTATAAGACTACTTTTTAACCCCGAAAAATCTGTGCCAAAGTCGGGGGTCGTCTTATAGGACAGGTACTTAACTGCAGCTGACAAGTATATTCCAAACTCTATATTTTAACTGGAAAAGTTGGGGGTCGTCTTATAAGCCCAGTCATCTTATACGCCGGAAAATACGGTATATCTATGTCCTTCTGGGGGGGGGGGGGGGGAGTGGGATTTGTGTAATGTTGGAGCTCAAGACTTTTCATAGAGGGATTGGTGGGTATATTGTAGGAAAGGTTGAGAACCACTGTTTTGTTGTAGTCAAAGACAGCTGGCTACTTTAGCCAGCGCAAAACAGTCAAGCTTAGGGGATTTGGGTTGCCCTAGTGCCTTGCTAGGGACTGCAGTGACTTATTGGTGAAGATGCTGAACATGATGACTGGAAGGTCAGCAGATCAGCAGTTTGAGACTTGAGTGCTGGACGACAGCTCCTGCCAACATAGCAGTTTGAAAGTAAGAAATTTCAAATAGATAAATAGGTCCCACTTTGGTGGGAAGGTAACAGCGTTCTGTGTGCTCCAGTGTCTAGTCACGCCTGCCACATGACCATGGAAATGTCTGCAAATGCATTCTTTGGCATTAAATAAAGATGATCACCATGCCCTAGACTCGGAGCTCAAGTGGTTAAAATGCTGACTGGGAGGCAGAAGGTCACCAGTTAAAAACCCGAGGACTGCATAACAGAATGAGTGCCTGTCTCTGCCCCAGCTCCTGCCAACCTAGCAGTTAGAAAGCAAGACATTCCAAGTAGATAAACAGGTACCACTTTGGTGGGAAGGTAAACACCGTTCTGAGCACTTTGGTGTCTAGGCATGCCTGCCACATGTCCATGGAAACGTCTGCAGATGCAAACAGCGCTGGCTCTTCGACTATTAACAGAGGTGAGCACTGAACCCTAGAGTTGGATACGACTGGCTTTTGAGCAAGGGTGACCTTTACCTTTACCTTTTTCAGCTGCACTTGGGGGCATAAAAGGAACCTCATTTGGGTGTCCCCTAAAAATCCTTTCAACCCAGAGTAATCTCTGACAAGAAAACAACAACAACTGAGTGCCTTGCTGCCTGGCAGGTGTCTCATCCTGTGTAATAAGAACATAAGAACATAAGAACAGCCTTGCTGGAACAGGCCACAGCCCATCCAGTCCAGCATTCTGTCTCACACAGTGGCTGACCATTTCCTTCAGGGTATTCCCAAGGAGATGCCTTCACCTGCTTAGGATTCCCTGGAAATGGCATTGAGAGATATCCTGCCTATCTCTCCAACCCGGAGGTTGTCCTTAAGTATCCATAATTATAGCCATTGATACTCTTGTCCTCCATGAACTTGTCTAATCCTTTCTTAAAGCTGTCAAGACTGACAGCTGTCACCACTTCTTCTGGCAGGGAGTTCCATAGACCAGTAATCCTCTGGGTGAAAAAGTACTTTCTCTTATTTGTTTGAGAACTAGTACCCAAAAGTTTCATGGAGTGTCCCCTAGTTCTAGTGTTATGCGATAGGGAAAACAGTTTTTCCTTATCTACTTTGTCCACACCGTGCATGATTTTATAAACTTCAATCAGGTCACCTCTTAGACGTCGTCGTTCAAGAGTGAAGAGGCCCAACCATTGCAGCCTCAGATGGTAAGGAAGGTGTTCCAGTCCCCTAATAATCATTCTGGTTGCCCTCCTCTGCACTTTCTCCAACTCCATAATATCCTTCTGGAGGTATGGTGACCAGAACTGTACACAATATTCCAGATGGGGCCTCACCATAGATTTATAAAGAGGCAAAATGACACTTGCTGACTTATTTTCTATACCCTTCCTAATGATCCCTAACATTGAGTTTGCTTTTTTCACTGCTGAGGCACACTGGGTTGACATCTTCATTGAGCTGTCCACCAGGACACCAAGGTCCCTTTCCTGGTTTGTCGCAATGATAGGGCTATCTCTGCTTTGTGTTCTCCTGTTTCTCATACTTTTCCAGAAAGAAATGTCTATTTCGTATTATATTGTTCCTGTGATTACAATAGCTTCAGGAATATTTGGGGATGTTTCACAAAACGTTTTATGATTGTTCAAATGTTTGGAGTATCAGTCTAGGAAAAGCATGGGAGCTGTTTTCTGAATTAAATATAAATAAAACTAGAATAAATCTTTTATTCCTTCAGCACAGAAATCTTCATCATCACATTACCATAGTAAGAACTCTAGGTTGGAGTGTTAAGAAGAACCCTTTAACAATAAAAGAGAGTGAAAAATAGATTGCATTTTAAAAAGTACAGACTTTAGAACAAGTCTGCCCTAGACATGAAATAAGAAGAGGGTTCTAAACCACAACACTCTAGGAATTATTAGAGGTGTAGCATGATTTCTCCTATCTATAAGGAGAAAATAATTCAGTTTAATGTAGTATTATGATTCGGGGGGTCAATCCAGAAGTTCTCTATCCTCATCTTTTTTCCTTCATTGAGACCAAATATGGAAAATTAAAGGTAACAAAATCATTTCTGTTGTAATGTTTCATCTGAATGAGAAATTGTCAATTAGAAGGCACCAACTGGCTAGAGCAGTGGTGTCGAACCTGTGGCATGCGTGCCAGAGGGGGCACTCCAAGCTCACTCAGTTGGCATGCATGCATGCATGTGAACTCTGTCACCCCAGCACAGAGTTCACATCTGACCAAAAGCCCAATGGAAGTGCCTCCTCCCTCCTCTCGACAGAGAGTTCACCCCACCCCTCTGCCCAGTAGCCCAATGGGAATGCTTCCTCCCTCCTTCCAGGCATACCCGTCAAGCACGGCTCCGAAAAAAATTGGAAAATTCCTGTGCATGTGTGGGTAGTAACCCATTTGTGCATGCCTGCCATGGGCGTGCATGCACAGTAACCCCTTTTCCCGGCGTTCAAATATGGGATGGCAGCGGGAAAGGGGAGGAACGAGCGCTGAAAAACAGGAAATCCCGGCCAATACGGGATACTTGACAGGTATGCTCCCAGCACAGAGTTCTCCCTGCTCCTTTGCCCAGCAACCCAATGGGAGCACTTCCTCCATTCCCCCAGCACAGAGTTCACTCCGCCCCTCTTTTTGGGCACTTGGTCTCTAAAAGGTTTGCCATCACTGGGCTAGAGCCTGTGATGCCTCTAAAATTGTTATTGCAGTCTGGCAATCTCTCTCTCTCTCTCTCTCATACATACACAGATTTAGTGTGAACATAAAGGACTCCAGAGGCTCAAGTGGCTAAGATGGTGACTGGAAGGCAGGAAGTCAGCAGTTCGATTCCAGAGTACTGCACGACGGAATGTGCAAACGTCTTTGTCCCAGCTCCTGCTGACCTAGCAGTTCAAAAGTAAGAAATTGCAAGTAGATAAATAGGGACTACTTCAGTGGGAAGGTAACAGCATTCCATGCGCTCCAGTGCCTAGTCATGCCTGCCACATTACCACAGAATCATCTGCAGAAGCAGACAGCGCTGGCTCTTCGGCTTTGAAACAGAGTTGAGCAATGAACCCTAGAGTCAGATGTGACTGGCGTTCGAGTAGGGGAAAACTTTACCTTAAATGAGTAAACAGTGAACAAACAAATAGATAAACATATGCATGTAGTGGACAAATTGTTTCAAAGGACAACACACATCCAAAGGATGAGAAGATTTACAAGACATACAGCTAAATCAACATTCAGCCCACTGGCTTGAACCTATTTAAGACAAATTCTGAAGCCCAGCTCCCAATGCACATGAAAAACCCTCTCTAAATATTCTGTATACTAAAGCTTGTCCAGCCTGCAGCCTTTAAAGAGGGTAAATGAAAGTTTTATGTACTTCAAGGGGGTTAGCTATGATGACAGCAGGAATGACGACAAGCTATAAAATGTCATGCTAAAATAATTTATGTGCATGGATTAAATTCATTTTTATCAAGGGAAAGCTGGAACTTTGGTAAAAAACATAGCTACACTTCTCAAGGACTTATTTCGTTTAATGTTGCATATACTGTATGTTGCAATTGTTAGTGTGCTTTTTTACTAGCAAATTCCACTCACAAAGTTTTTCATAGTTAATGCACATTGCTTTTGCCCTGGTTTGTGTGATTTATTCCTTTAAGTCATTAGAGATTTGAGTCTGCATATCAAGTAGCCTAGGAGAGTACATACAGTTGAGAGAGAGAGATGTCCAGAGCTGGGCAGAGCTCCATCTTGGACCTACAGATGTCTATATTGGCTGGGAAATTCTTGAAGAGTTAGTCCAAAAAAGTAATATGAATGTTAGCCTCCTTGTAAACATTTTTTAGAAACTTGCCTAGAGAACTATGGCTCTTTTCAGATGGAAATGATCAAGGAAATAGGAAAGCCTGCCTGCTAGCTGTACTTCTGTCAGTGTCGCAGCCCATATGTATAGCATTAGTTTTAAATATGGTGGCCACTTAGGACGGTATGTATCACAAAAGGAGCATATACATCAGAAAACTAAAGAACAAGAGAAGACATTTGTTTGCATAAAATTCCATATGGAAGGCCAGAAATAAGATTTAAATAAAATGACAATCCATCTCACTTGAGTGGAGAAGAAGGTGACTTGTGTGCCTCCTAAGTATGATGTTCAGGTGCTAGCTGTGGATAGTGCTACCTGTTGAGGTACTACTTGTGGATGGGCAACTTCACACTTTGCCTTGCCAGCCCTTACAATGGAGAATGTGTTCAAATGAAGACTAGTCCTCTGGTAGTTCTTCAAATAAATAAATGAGGACATGTAGTCACTCTAAATGTCCATAGATCTATATACATTCAAACCTCTGTATACAAATCTAATTCGTTCCTCCAGGTTGGCTGTATCTCAAAAAATTATTATCTTGAATTTCCCATAGGAATGCATTGAATGCAAATTCCCATAGGAATGCATTGAATTATGTATCTCGAAAAAAAATTCTTACTAAAAATTTGTATCTCGAACCTGATTTTTCCTGAGATTTCTGGATGTATCTCAAATTTTTCTTAAGTCACACCATTCTTATCTCGAGGTTTGACTGTACTTAGAGGCTGTTCTCTTTTTCCTAAAGGCTGATCTGAGTTACCACATGTACAACTCTTTCTAACCAGCTCTGTATATGTGGCCATCACAGGATTGTGAATAATGATTGTGTCAGGGCAGAGAAATAAGAACAGTTCCTTTTCTGGAGAACAGCTCCCATAATACTCACATAGCATAGCTGGTGGGTATGGCTGGAAGGCACTGCAATATTTTAAGTTTCACAAACAAGTTCCAAGGATGGGTAGGCCGAAAGATAATTTTATTCAAAAGCTTCTTCAAGATCCTCCCATGCAATAGTGTCCTAGAACACTTGGAAACTACCAACCAAGAAATGTCCTCAAAGTAGCAACTTCTCAATATGTAGGCATGTAAGCAAACACAAAACAAAAGCAAGATCGTATGGCACCTATGATATTACAGATTTATTTTGCATGAATTTTCCTAGATTATAATCTGTTTCTTTAAATCCATGGCCTATGTCAGTGGTGACGAACCTATGGCATGCGTGCCAGAGGTGACACTCGCAGCCCTCTCTGTGGGCACTCGTGCTGTTGACCCAGTGCAGAGTTCGCTCCATCCCTCTGCCCAGCAGCCCAATGGGAGTGCTTCCTCCTTCCCCAGCACAGAGGTTGCCCCGCCCCTCTGCCCAGCAGACCAATGGGAGTGCTTCCTCCCTCCCCCAGCACAGAGCTTGATCTCATCCCTCTGCCCAGCAGTCCAATGGTAGTGTTTCTTCACTCACTCAGCACAAAGTCCCTCCCCTCGGTTTGGGCACTTGGTCTCTAATAGGTTTGCCATCACTGGCCTATGTCTTTAAAAGCTGCAACAATGCAATTTTACTATTTTACAAAGTTATCTTTACTCTTGAAACCACCCCACCCTCCCCTTCACACATACACCACTGAAATAGAATCACCCTCAAACCCCACAGAAGGATCCCTTCCTTTGTTCACATTTTAAAATCTGGGAGTTTTACATTTTTTTTTCTTGAACCGGCTGGGACAGTTTGAATCTGGGAAAATCCTGGAAAACAGAGACATATAGCAACCCTAGGCAGCTCATCACTTTTAGTTTGACTCCCTTTCCCAGATACTATTACCAAGTGTTTCATGCCATGGCTTGTTCTCAAGCTTTCCAGACCTTTCTAGCCCTTGTTTGTAGAAAGCCACTTGGCCTGCACTCTTTGCCTTGGCAATGTGAGGCAACACGAGTTGGGCAAAAGCATTCTCTTAAGTGATACAGTTTGTAATTTCCAAGTGAACGAAAATTATGTACAGTATCATGGTTTTTCCTTTTCGCAGGTAAATGTGAAATGTCTGGCCATGCTTTTAACACTCAGGCTTCACGGCAAAGTCCTGGAGAGTGGCTGTGGAGTGTGATCACACCAGGGCCTGTCCAACCACTGCAGACACCTCTTAGAAAGCGCTCTGAAACACCACAAACTTTTGCATGAGTGACTAAGGAGTGACAGATGGTGCGCAGGGTCAAAGGCATCTACCAGTGGAACTTATCTTGATAAATGAAAACAACAGAGGCTTTGCCACAAGGCTCTAAGGTGTTTCACGCTCACAAACCACTCCGCCTAGACTGTGGTATACATCAACAACAAGCCTAGGGACTGTATTATTAAAAGCATGCTGTATCCCCCCCCAAAAAATTTGGACTTTGACAGTAGAAAAAGAAATTTGAAATACTGCTTAGACATTTGAATTCTGAGGTGTCCCAAGATGGTCACAGATGTGTCATCTCCCTTACAGTGAATTTCAAGCTTCTAATCTTAAGTATTGAAAGCTGTCCAGCCCCTATATAACTTTACTCCTACTACATCTTGTCCTGTCAAGGCATGATTTCTCGTCTGTTCTTGATGTCTCTTGCCCTTTCCCCCCTCTTGCTCCTGCAAAGATATATCACGATACAGCCTCCTTTTCCTACAGTAGTCCCATTTGTCAATGCCCTTTCCATTTTTAAGGCTTCCATGTTGGGGAACAAACCACCAATCTTAAAATCCTCAGGTTTTTGGATTTCCATCTCCCCCAAGGTAAAGGTAAAGGTTTCCCTTGCTCGAAAGCCAGTCATATCCGACTCTAGGGTCCAGTGCTCATCTCTGTTTCAAAGCCGAAGAGCCAGCGCTGTCTGCGTCTGCAGATGTTTCCGTGGTCATGTGGCAGGCATGACTAGACACCGGAGCACACGGAATGCTGTTACCTTCCCACCAAAGTGGTCCCTATTTATCTACTTGCAATTTCTTGCTTTCGAACTGCTAAGTTGGCAGGAGCTAGGACAAAGACGGGAGCTCATTCCGTCCTGCAGTAATCAGGAATCGAACTGCTGACCTTCCGCCTCCCAGTCAGCATCTCAGCCATTTGAGTCACTGCAGTAAAGGTTAGGCACTACTTATTAGAAAAGGAACTCTCTTTAGCAGGTTAGAATATGTAAGGAATAAAGGGAATTCTGATTGGTTGTATGCAAATGAAGCAAGCTATGGAGTTTTTCCCTCTGAAGTGGGAGGAGCTAAAAAGAAAGTGACAGTTGGTTTTCAGTTAGAAAGGGAGTTGGGAAATGGTCAGGAAAGAGTGAGGGTTACTAAGTATCAACTCATACCTTAGGTAGGGTTTATTGGTATAGAAAGGAGGAAATTATAAGTGTTATTTATTAAACGATTTTAGGAATAGCAAAGTTTCAGAATAACATGTTATGTTGGGGGAAAAAAGAACTTACCATTACTTCAATATGTTTTCAAGAATAATAAAGAACTTTATTATTCTAGTCATTGCCTGTTTATGAAAAGGGGGAGAGGGAAGAGTTGCCAGATAACATTTTTTCACCTTATGCTACCATATTTTATTGCTGACTAGCAAGGGTTGCCCGGCGTTGCCGGGCTTCCCCCCCCGTGTGTTTTAATTAAAAGTGAGCCAATTTTATTTTTGCAATAGTTTTAGATTGTGTTGGAAGGTTAAATTGTGTTAATTTTTTCAAAAAATTGCTTAGTCTGTAATTTTAATTTTTTAAATGTTTATTTATGCAAAAATTTTTTGGCTTGGCTGTTATTAACTGTGATCTACTTTTTTTTTTTGAGGATTAATAAAAGAAGAAAGTATGATATAATTTTTTCAAATTGTTTTATGTAAGCGAATAATGTTTTAGTTTTTTGAATTTTTTTAATTAGTTGTACCGTAGGTAATAATTTTAATAATGTAAAAGTAAATGTTTTTTACATTCAATGTTTTTAAAATATGTTTAGATGTTTTGAGTTTAAATTTGAGTTATAACTCAGCACAGGATTTTTAAAAGTTTCTATTGTATTTTATTGACATAAATTTGTGATTTGTGTTAAAGTGTGTTTAGTGTAATTTTCTTTTCACTTGTTTTTATTGGTGTGACCTTTTGTGTAAAATTGTGAATTTGTGTTATGTTTTTGATTTGTTTTTACTCTTCTGGCCTTTTGTTTGGGGCTGTTGTGTGTTTTTGAATTGTTTTTACTATTGTGGCCAGCAGGTGGTGCTGGTAGGGGTTATTGTATTTTGACTTTTTTTTCTCTCCTGGCCTCTGGGTGGAGCTTCTTCTGGTAAGTAGTGTCTTTCTTTATTCATTTTTTCCCCAGTTCTGGTGGAGGTAGCACCTGTTTTGGTAAGTTTGCTTGTTTTCTTTCTTTTGTGTGTGTGTGTGTTGGCGGGGGGGGGAGGGGGGGTTGGAGTTTGTGTTTTTTGTCTGTTTGTTTTGTTTTTGATTGTGTCTTTGTTTACTTCGTATTGTTTTTGGTGTTTTTGTTTTTGTGTATTTTTGGATGTGTTTGAGTGTTTTTAGTAATTTTAAAAAAAATATTTATTTGGTGGTGGGGAAGGTACGTGGTCATTGGGGGTTAGGAAGGGTGGGCTAGGTGGTGGGGAGGGGGGCATGGTCATTGGGGTTAGGAAGGGTGAGCTAGGTGGTGGTGAGGGGGCATGGTCTTTGGGGTTAGGAAGGGTGGGCTAGGTGGTGGGGAGGGGGCATGGTCATTGGGGTTAGGAAGGGTGGGCTAGGTGGTGGGGAGGGGGCATGGTTGTTGGGGTTAGGAAGGGTGGGCTAGGTGGTGGGGAGGGGGCATGGTCGTTGGGGTTAGGAAGGGTGGGCTAGGTGGTGGGGAGGGGGCATGGTCGTTGGGGTTAGGAAGGGTGGGCTAGGTGGTGGGGAGGGGGCATGGTCGTTGGGGTTAGGAAGGGTGGGGTAGGTGGTGGGGAGGGGGCATGGTCATTGGGGTTAGGAAGGGTGGGCTAGGTGTTGGGGAGGGGGCATGGTCGTTGGGGTTAGGAAGGGTGGGCTAGGTGGTGGGGAGGGGGCATGGTCGTTGGGGTTAGGAAGGGTGGGCTAGGTGGTGGGGAGGGGGCATGGTCCTTGGGGTTAGGAAGGGTGGCCTAGGTGGTGGGGAGGGGGCATGGTCGTTGGGGTTAGGAAGGGTGGGCTAGGTGGTGGGGAGGGGGGCATGGTCATTGGGATTAGGAAGGGTGAGCTAGGTGGTGGGGAGGGGGCATGGTCGTTGGGGTTAGGAAGGGTGGGCTAGGTGGTGGGGAGGGGGCATGGTCATTGGGGTTAGGAAGGGTGAGCTAGGTGGTGGGGAGGGGGGAATGGTCATTGGGGTTAGGAAGGGTGGGCTAGGTGGTGGGGAGGGGGCATGGTCGTTGGGGTTAGGAAGGGTGGGCTAGGTGGTGGGGAGGGGGGCTTTAGTGTGTTATGGTGCTTTGTGTGGAGACGTGAAAGTAGATCGGGTTTCCCCTTTAATATCAGTGGGTGAGCGGATCGATTCCCTCCCCCCCTCCTTAAAACAACTCCGTTTTTAAAGAGAAGAAAAGATGGAGTTGTTTTAAGGAGGGGGGTGGGAATCGATCCCGTCTCCCTGGTGTCCTGAGTCCAGAAGGGTTTGGGAAACATACCCCTTTTGTTCCCACAAACCTCCCAACCCTAGGGGAGACAGGGGAGAGGGGGATCGCAAACCCCACCCACTGATATTAAAGGGGAAACTCCAGTCGGGACCTTCAGGCGCCGCGGGTGAGGGAAAGAAAGCCAGCTGGTGTTTGCTTGGCTGTGAGTTGTTTTTCTTTTTAATTTTTCGGGCGCCAGTTTCCTCAGCGTTCTGCGCGGGTGCGCAGGACGCTGGGGCTTGTAGTTATGGGTTGGTGCTTTGTGTTTTTGCTGCGTTTTTTTAAAATGCTTTTCTTTTGATTGGCTGCGGCGCGTTTCCGAACGCTGCGCCGTGCGAGAGCCTCTCAGCCTGATTGGCTCTGGCGCGGCGCGGCGCAAGGAATGTTGGGAAGTGAAGTTGTTTCCCTTTCTTCGCGTTTGTGGGGCTGTTGCCCCACTGCCGGTTTTCTCAATCCTTCGTTGACCCTCGTACCCAGATCGGCCGTGTGCACGAAGGGTGAGTGCAGGCAAGTAGGGCGAGGCATAGCAACCTATAGCCAGTTCCAACGGTTAACCCTTGGATTTATAGGTTAAGATTATACTCTCCTTGGTTAATTGATAGGCACTAGGATAATCAGAAAAGCCTATGAGTTATTGCAGCCTTGGTTGGACGCGCATTAAGCCATACTGGTGTCGGAGTTTCAGGGATTTCCACAGGAAAGACTGGAAATTAGTCTAAGTTGGGAATAGGAGAGTACCTCAGGCAAGGCACAGATATATGGCCAAATGTTCATAATTACCAAAACAAGGAGGAAATTTACCAGTGGTACATGCCTCAACAACCAGATATTTATTTATTGCATTTATTTTTAAGATTTATATATCCCTTGATTTAGTACTAGCACTACTCAGGGTGGTTTCCAACATAATACACAACAATAAGCATCAATATAAAAACTAATGCTGAAAATATAGCAGATTAAAAAAGCAAGAATAAATGGCAATTAATTAACAAGTAACAATCATACCCACCCCACTGACAGGCAGTAGCCCCAGCCTACAGCCCCAGCCTGCACCACTGCCACTGTTTTACACAGAAGAGGAAGTGGACATGCTTACATCAGCCGTAAAACACACCAGCACATGCATAAACACGCCCACAGATGTCATAAACACAGAAGTGGGTGCATTTATGACAGCCATAAATGCGGCTGCTTCCGCTTCTGGGGGCATGGTCCAGCTTGCTCAGCTGTCCTGGGGGGGGGGGGCATGGTCAGGTCCGCGGCATAAAAAGGATGGGAACCTCTGATGTAGGGTTTTGTATCTAAGTACCAAACCCTTGAACCTGGCACAGAATGAACTGGGCAATCAAGGCAGACAAGCCAGAACTGGTGATATAAATATGATGATATGCAAATTTAATTAATGTTTACC
Source organism: Bradypodion ventrale (assembly GCA_035047345.1). Classification (NCBI taxonomy): domain Eukaryota; kingdom Metazoa; phylum Chordata; class Lepidosauria; order Squamata; family Chamaeleonidae; genus Bradypodion; species Bradypodion ventrale. The sequence continues at coordinate 239,202,473 of JAWDJE010000005.1, forward strand.
CTCCAACAATCACTCACAAAAGTATGGGGCAAGGAAAATCATTTGCTATCACAAACAGATATCTTTTACCCATGGGGGAAGTGCTTCTTCTAAAAGTATCTTATATCTATCCTTTATTTTGACACGCAGTCTGTCGCTATCTAGGTCAGGGGTGCCCAAACTATGGCCCAGGGGCCAGATCTGGCCCCAATGCCAATTCATCTGTGCCACAAAACCCTCGTTGCTCCTGGAAGCGGAAGTAAAATGCACCTATACGGCCCAAAAAATTTGGACACCCCTGATCTAGGTGCTCAATGTTGATGAGCAAATCCAAAACTCCTTCTTTCACATAGTCATTGAAGGCATTTGCTCTCTCCCTTCTGCCCCTTATGCATTGTGCCTGACTGGAATTTTTTTAAAAAACTCTTCACTTAAAGGACTCAGGAAGTCCTTTGTTTCATAAAGCAGGACACATACCGTTCCTGACCTTAATAGTTTGGTAGTTTGGTTCCTTCTTCACCTAAAGGCACAAGGAGATGCCTTGTTCTTTATTCCAAGCCAGTGTACTGGAACAAAGTACCCTGTGTTTAATCCATAGCATCTGAAATAGTATCCTGGATTTAGGAAGGGGGTCTGCCCTTAATTTTGTGACTAGCTGCAGCTTGGCAAAGTTACCTTGAGGTAGGTGGGAATTCATAATTCCCAGAATTATGCCTGCCAGCTGGTGCATCGGGGGAGTGATATTCCAAAGTCATAAATTTGCCATGCTCTGTAACTACCATACGAACCATAGCCCACTTAATCCTAAACATCAGATAATATCAATGATATCATTGATCACTGTAGGGTTTAATATAACAAATAATGAGGCAACTTTGTAGGAAAATGATTAAAATCTTGGACTGCCCAAAGAAATTTTGCTGCCAGAAGTAATGAAAAAGATAACATTCTGTCCCATTCCATGCACAAAAGACAAGTAGGCGGGTCACTGAGTCAATGCTGAAACACCCTCTGTGACAGTTGAGAGCAGCAGAGAAGCTGAGGTCCTTCATCAGCACTGACTATCCAAGCCTATCTTAGAGTGTGGATTAAACTAGAGAAAGCATTTAGCACATAAATGGATACATCAACAATTCTTCCTCCTCCAAAATCTACCATTAGATTCACAGTCAAAGACTGGTACAATAAAACCCCAGGTTACAACCACCTTGGTTTAAGTTTGCTGTGATTTACAACTGCAAATCCTACGGAAATGCCGTCCCGGTTTACAATTTTTAATGTATTTTTTTTTGGTTTACAATGATTTTAATTAGTTAATTTAATTTAAGCCGGGGGGTGGGGAGGAGAGCCAGCCGGGCGAGCGAGTGAGCGAGCGAGCGGCGGAAGGGCCAGCCACGCCGCTGCCGGGCAACCACCCCCAGCCGGGGGGTGGGGAGGAGAGCCAGCCGGGCGAGCGAGCGAGCGAGCGGCGGAAGGGCCAGCCACGCCGCCGCCGGGCAACCACCCCCAGCCGGGGGGTGGGGAGGAGAGCCAGCCGGGCGAGCGAGCGAGCGGCAAAAGGGCCAGCCACACCGCCGCCGGGCAACCACCCCCAGCCGGGGGGTGGGGAGGAGAGCCAGCCGGGCGAGTGAGCGAGCGAGCGAGCGGCGGAAGGGCCAGCCACGCCGCTGCCGGGCAACCACCCCCAGCCGGGGGGTGGGGAGGAGAGCCAGCCGGGCGAGCGAGCGAGCGAGCGGCGGAAGGGCCAGCCACGCCGCCGTCGGGCAACCACCCCCAGCCGGGGGGTGGGGAGGAGAGCCAGCCAGCCGGGAGAGCGAGCGGCGGAAGGGCCAGCCGCGGCTGACGCCGAACTACCACCCCCAGCCGAGGGGTGAGGAGGAGAGCCAGCCAGCCGCGGACGCCGCCAGGCAAACACCCTCAGGGGGGGGAGAGGAGGAGGAGGAGAGCCGGTTGAGCAGCGGAAAGGCCAAGAGAAGACCAACTGAAAGACGTGAAGAGGGCAGAGAAGGAAAAGCAAGGGGAGAGACTCAGAGCCCCAGGCAAAGGATAAGTACCTGATATGCAGATGTAGAAGACTTAACATAGAAACTGACATAGAGACTTTATACTAACTAAATACAGAAATTGACATAGAGACTGTATATAAAGTGTGATAATATGCATGATAATATGTTGTCTAAAATGTTTTAAACTTTTAAAAACTGTGATAAAATGTATGAGGAGGGAAAAATGGCGTAGACACCGGCAAACCACGCCACAAAGCTTGCCAAGAGAACCCTATGGACCAAAACAAAAGGCAAAACAAAAGGGCAGGCTAGGTGATACAGGATGCTTAACACCACAGAGGGGAGGAAGGGGAGGGACAGGAAAGGGGGAGGGGAAATGCAATGTTGTAAGGAGCAATACTGCATAGGGACATGGAATGTGAGATCAATGAACCAAGGTAAACTGGAAGTGGTAAAAAATGAGATGGAAAGAATAAGCATTGACATCTTGGGCATCAGTGAGCTAAAATGGACAGGGATGGGCGAATTCAGCTCTGGAAACCATCATATCTACTACTGTGGGCAAGAAAGCCTTAGAAGAAATGGAGTAGCCATAATTGTCAATAAAAGAGTGAGAAAAGCAGTAATGGGATACAACCTTAAAAATGACAGAATGATGTCAGTCAGATTTCAAGGCAAACCTTTCAATGTCACTGTGATCCAAATATACGCACCAACCACTGGTGCAGATGAAGCCACAATGGACCAGTTCTATGAGGACTTACAACACCTCATAGAACAGACACCAAGAAATGATGTCCAAATTATATTAGGAGACTGGAATGCCAAAGTAGGAAATCAAAAAGTGGAGGGAATAACAGGCAAATTTGGTCTTGGAACACAGAATGAAGCAGGGCAAAGATTGATAGAGTTCTGCCAAGAGAACGCACAGGTCATAGCAAACACTCTCTTCCAGCAACACAAGAGGCGACTTTACACATGGACATCACCAGATGGCCAACACCGAAACCAGATTGACTACATACTCTGCAGCCAAAGATGGAGAACCTCCATACAGTCAGCAAAAACAAGACCTGGAGCAGACTGCGGCTCAGATCACAACCTACTGATTGCAAAATTCAGGCTTAGACTAAAGAAAATAGGGAAAACACGGAGACCAGAAAGATATCACCTAGACAGCATCCCTAAAGAATACGCGGTAGAGGTGATGAACAGATTTAATGGCCTAGACTCGGTAGACAGAGTACCAGAAGAATTATGGACGGAGATGAGGGACATCATGCAGGAAGCAGCAAAGAAAATCATACCAAAAGAAAAGAAGAGTAAGAAAGCAAAGTGGTTGTCTGATGAGGCTCTTAAAATAGCAGAGGAAAGAAGGAACGCCAAAGTCAAAGGAGAAAGGAAAAACTACAATCATTTGAACACAGAATTTCAAAGAAAAGCAAGGAGAGATAAGGAAAACTACCTAAAAGAACAGTGCAGAGAAATGGAGGAAAACAACAAAAGAGGCAGAACCAGAGATCTCTTCAAAAAAATCGGCGAAATCAAGGGAACATTTAAAGCAAAAATGACCATGATAAGGGACAAAGACGGAAAGGAGCTAGCTGATGCAGAAGAAATTAAGAAAAGATGGAAAGAGTACACAGAGGAACTTTACAAAAAGGACCTCAACACTCCTGACAATCACAATGATGAAGAAATTGAACTTGAGCCAGACATCCTGGAGAGCGAAGTCATAAAGGCCCTAAAGAGCACTGCAAACAACAAAGCTAGTGGAGATGATGGTATCCCAGTTGAATTCTTCAAAGCGCTAAAAGATGATGGTGTCAAATTACTGCATTCAATATGCCAGCAGATTTGGAAAACAAAACAGTGGCCACAGGATTGGAAAAGATCAGTATACGTCCCAATCCCAAAAAAGGGCAATGCCAAAGAATGTTCAAATTATCGAACAATCGCGCTCATCCCACATGCCAGCAAGGTGATGCTCAAGATAATACAGGATAGACTTCAGCAACATGTGGAGAGAGAATTACCAGAGGTGCAGGCTGGTTTCAGAAGAGGCAGGGGGACTAGAGACCACATTGCCAACATACGCTGGATCATGGAGAAAACAAAGGAATACCAGAAACAAGTTTACTTTTGTTTTATTGACTACACTAAGGCATTTGACTGTGTGGACCACAACAAGATGTGGCAAGTAATTAAAGAGATGGGAATTCCAGAGCACCTCATATGCCTCCTGAGAAATCTGTACATGAACCAAGAAGCAACAGTTAGGACAGAACATGGAATAACAGAGTGGTTTGGAATAGGAAAAGGAGTAAGACAAGGCTGCATTTTGTCACCATGCTTATTCAACCTATACACAGAGCACATAATGCGCAGTGCAGGGATGGAGGAATCACAATATGGGATTAAAATCGCTGGGAGAAACATCAACAATCTGAGATATGCAGACAATACCACCCTAATGGCAGAAAGTGAGGAAGACCTAAAGAATCTCTTGATTGGGCTGAAGGAGGAAAGTGCAAAAGCTGGCTTGAGACTCAATATCAAGAAAACCAAGATAATGGCAACAGGCCCAATCAGTTCCTGGAAAATAGACGGGGAAGAAGTAGAAGCAGTGACAGATTTTACTTTCTTGGGATCAAAGATCACTGCAGATGGGGATTGTAGCCATGAAATAAAAAGGCGACTGATTCTTGGGAGACAAGCGATGAGAAACCTGGGGAACATAGTGAAAAGCAGAGACATCACATTGCAAACAAAAATTAGAATAGTCAAAGCAATGGTTTTCCCAGTAGTAATGTATGGATGTGAGAGCTGGACAATTAGGAAGGCTGAACGTAGAAGAATAGATGCCTTTGAAATGTGGTGTTGGAGGAGGGTTTTGAGAGTCCCCTGGACAGCGAGGAGAACAAATAGGTCAATCTTAGAAGAAATTAACCCTGACTGCTCATTGGAAGGTCAAATAGTAAAGATGAAGCTAAAGTACTTTGGACATCAAATGAGAAGGGAGGATTCACTTGAGAAGGCATTGATGTTGGGAAAGGTGGAGGGCAAAAGAAGAAGGGGGAGGCCAAGGATGAGATGGCTAGATGGCATTGTAGACACAATGGGCACAGAGCTGGGAGGGCTGAAGGGGATGGTGGAGGACAGAGGCGCCTGGAGGAAAATGGTCCATGGGGTCGCAAAGGGTCGGAGTCGACTGTGCGACTGAACAACAACAAAATTTAAGAGATTTATATACCACCCTATCCAAAGGACTCTGGGCGGCATACACTAAGACCAATATACAGGTAAAACAATTTAAAAACCCCATAAAAACATAACAATATTACCCACCCACCCCCGCAATTACATCTATTATCTAAAAACAAATATAAAATCTTAAAAACCTTTAAAAAATAAAATAAAAAATAATTACAGGAGGGGGAAAACCTCAGATGAGCCAAAAAGGGGAGCTTGTTGACAATCCTGGCCCCCAGACCCATTTTGCCAACCATGTCTTCAATTCTTTCCTAAATGGTAGTGACTGGGTCTGGAGGCGTAGTTCTACTGGGAGGAGGTTCCATAGTGTGGGGGCTATGACCGAGAACGAGCAATTCAGGACCATTTTTTAATTTTTCAATGCATCCCTATGGATGTTTCGGTTTACAATTTTTTCAGGTTACAATGGAGGCTGTTGGAATGGACCTCCATTGTAACCCGAGGTTTTTCTGTATAAAATTAACATCCAAGACCTAACCAAGGACCTACAAATTGTTAAGGTAACATCTAAATATATAGGCAGTTCTGATTAAAGTTAGGACAATAAAGTCCAATAAATCCAAACTTTCCAAATATCTAGGGAGTCCTTTAGGTATTACTCCAAGGGCTCCAATCACTATGGGTACAACAACATATTTCATCATCATCATCATCATCCCCCTCACTACAGCTTGTCCTTTAACATCATGCAATGGCTCCTAAATAGAAAATAAAACAAAATAAAGAAATATAGAAAGAAATACCTGTTTAAATTTAAAAACAAACAAATATGGGCTCTCTTTGAATCCTATAGCCTGGAGCTATCTACAGATATTGGACTCCCAAACTCTATTCATGATGACTCCCTCAATGAGGCTGATGTCTCCTTTACCACTTGAGGCGATGGCCTGAATCGAATCATGTTACCCCCAAATACAATGCTTTAGATTTTCAACATATTGAGTAAATAGCTGTTTTGTAAAAAAAAACAACAACAACATATTCGGGAGTTCATGGGTGGAGGGAATATATCTTTTATACTTTCTGTTGATCCCACCTATTTGGACACCACCTAGTTAATGTACGGTAGTCACATTTCATGGCCACAGCCTCAATTGTGTTTCTTCTCGCAGCATTGTGGGATGGAGTAAATATTACACTGGCTAATGTTGACATTTTTGAAATGGTAGCCGTGTTAGTCTGTTTCAAGCATAACAGAGAGTAAACAAAACAAAAAGACAAAAAAAATTGCGGCACTTTAAAGACTAACTGCTGTATTTTAATATTAGCTTTCATGGACGAAGTCCACTTTGTCAGACTAATGTTGGCTATTGTTGAGTTAGACTTCTGGCTTAGCTAGACCAGTACCATCAGATCTGACAACAATGGGGCATTTATTTATTTAGATTTTTACCCCACCCTACTCAGCGCAAGGCCGACTCAGGGCTGCATTACAACATATCAAATACAATAAACCAATACATCAAAATACAATATCATAAATACAATAAGAGTGAACAGTAAAGTTACAATAACGATTTACAAATTACACATCAAGGAAAAAGTACAATAATCCAGGGGATTATTATATCCTGTTATTTCCTACCATGTCTTTACTGGACATTGCCGAGTGAAGAAGTGCACACCTGCACATGAAACAAATGTTCTGTCACTGAGTTATGGCCCTTTAATAAAAGAGCATGAGATGAAATATTGGACAGATAGGTCTTCTTCTTCTGTCATATTTAAATCCAAATATTGGTAATAATCATGATGATCATGACAATGACCCTGGAAGTGGAAGCGGATGTGCCCATGCATGTGCAAACGCACTAGCGTATGCACAAACACGCCCGCTGCCATTGCATCCTGCCTACTCAGCTGTCTGAGAGTGAGTAGTTTGGCCCATTGTGTGAAAACCTTGAGAACCTCTGGTCTACTCTGGTCTACTCTGTTACCAAAGCAGGATAACCTGGCCAGATAGACAATAATGTTCAGAAAAGTTCGATTTTTGGATGTCAGTTTCCAGGATTCCCCAACCAACAGGACAACTAACCCTTCTTGTAAGCCAAAAAAAGGATCTTCAGATGGATATACAAATAAGGTAAATATCTACTATAATAGATATTGAGAAAGTTATAATTCAACAGATCTATTTCCTAACACCTCAGTATACCAGGCAAAATAACCCACACGTCTAGCTGTCCTTTTAAAAGACTCTTTTAATAGTTGTAAATACAAAGGAAAATTCCCTTCATTCCCTGGGTAATATGTTTTCAAGGTCTGCAGGTTCATCCTTCTGCACTTTTCTGCTTTCTTTCCCCAGCAGATTCAAAATGATAAAGGAAATACTTTTCAAAACATTTGGTATTCATTCCCCAAAGACATTGTTGCTGCATTTTATATGTGGCAAGGGCCTCGTTTTTTGAATTTATCCACCCTCCCTCCTCCGTCTTCATCTCTCCATCGTCTGCAAAATGCATGCATCAGTAAATAAGTGGACCGATCCCCCCCCCCCCATCCAAGTTTTCCAACATACTTCTTTAAAGAAAGGGAGGGAGGAGAAAGCTTTCATTTGTGTTCAACTGCGAGAGAGAGCCTCTTTCTCCAAGATTAACATTTCTTATGATTGTTCCTGACAGAGGATTTACTTTCAGAGGCCCTGCGAAGGATAACCAAAAAAGGGAATGGAGCAAGACAGTTTTGGCAGCTTGCATGAATTTTCAGAGGTTTTTTTCCCCAGTCTTGGTTTTTTCTTATGAGTGGCTTCCTGAGCATGCCTAGGGAATGACAGGCATCCTGTCAAGTTCACTGGCTCCACCTTTGGCTGCAGCTGAGCCCGTTGGCTGCTTATGAGAATAAACTGGGGACAATGCATACCACTGGCTGCCAATTTTAAACATAAGGGATATGTATTCAACTTCGCATTGGTTTTGGGGTGGAGCTAAGGCATGAGTGTAGTTCCCTGGATGAGGTTTGAGAGGCTTAGAAGCCCAGGAGCTTCATTCACTCTGCACACGGTCAGTGCATCTGTGCCTATCGCTGTCTGAAAGCTGTTTCCACTGCAGAAGGTAAGGGCTTAACACCTCCTCCTCCTCCTGGGTTGTAACCAAGAACATAGTGGTATAGTTTGAATTCATTTTTGCCCTTTTTGCAGAAATGGTTTTGTATTAGTTCTTTCATTTTAATGAGAGTAGAAGTATCACTAGGCATGCCTGCCACTTTCTCATGATTTGGAGCCTTGAATTAATGGGAGAATATTTCAGGACCTCTTTTCCCCCCAGGAAATATTTCCAGGGCATAAGCACATGTACAATACTTGCACTGAATGAATGCATCTTGTCTATGCAAAGTGGGTATCTTATGTACAGGAGGGATGGATTCATTTTTTCTTGCTCCCGGGGAGATAAATAACCAATAGATAAGTGACAGGGTGTTTGCTTATTGTGTTCCCAAGATTTTATGGGTTAATAGGATGTCTTCACATTTCCCCCATTTAAACGTGTATGTTTTTAATTGTTTTGTTTGTGCGTGCGTGCACTTAAAAACTGTTCATCCCTTCAGGACTGTTGAGGGTGGGAACTGTAGAAATAAGATTTGACACCCCAAAACTCAATAACAGAGGAAGGGGGGCTGGTCTGGTAAGTTTCTAGTTAATGTGGTGGATCTGAGATGTTGATGGAACAGATGTCTGATCCCTGCGGCCTTTCATAACTTTGTTGACAGTGGACTCCATCCAGTTTTCATTTTTCGCCTTCCACATGGAATGCTTGCTGTAGCCAGGATGTTTCTTATGAGGGAGCCTTTTCTGTTTAATGGGTGGTGGTGGTGGTGGTGGACAAACCCCATTGCTCATGGGTGGGATAGGCAGATAATAAACATTTATATGTATTTGTGATCTTGCTTGTCATTCCAGGAAGCAGAATTTGCTGTATCTGCAGCACTTTGACATGTTCCAATAAGCTAAGAAGGTAGAAAACAAATATATACTTGCTTTTAATGATGTCAGTAATGTTGGGAGCAAAAAGGAAGACCAGCTGTGGGGAGGTTTAAAGGTGGAAAAGAGGGATGTGGCAGAATAGCTTTCACTGAAAATATAAAGATTATTTGCCCATTTAGTATTTAATTTACTTGTTATCCTCCATTTTCTGGCTATATGGACATATGTTATTTTCCTTATGTGTTGTTTGTCCTCCCAAAAACAAAACAAAACAAAAAAACAAACAAAAAAAAACTCCATGTGGAAGAAAACCTGAGTTTGCTCCTATATAATTCACAGAAAGACTCTTGGGCTCCGACCTCAAGCACATATAGTATACGGGATCATTTAAGTGAGGTTTATGATCACCTGCAAACCTTTTGAATGTGGTAAATGGGGCTTGTCTCTGTACAATGTTAGATTTGTCCAAGAAACAACCGGGGATACTGAATTTTAAAATAAGATGTACAATCCACAGCATGTTTTATGAGGTCTGCCCATAATGTGCAATCCATTGGTCAATTGAATATCTGAAACCTAATTCATTTCATTGTTTTCCATACCGTCAAACACTCCTATCAACATAATCTCTCATTCCCAACTTCTGGCAGTATCACTGAATGAGACTGACACATTTTTGAGATTATTTACATACAGAAATGTTGAAAAAGCGTCATTAAATATCTTCATTTCAGCTGATTTCTCAGTAGATCAAATCTACAAAGGACATGTGCTTCTGGAAATGTTTTCCATAAGGATGGAATTCATAAATAAAGGTAGCAGATCAGACACTTAGGTGAAGCCTGGTCTTTTGCAAGCATGATGGGTTTGTTCCCAGTGATGGCATTTACCTAGTTGTTCAGGTGCTTGTGATAAAAATGACCTGATTCAGCAAAAATGAAGGTCCTTGGTCATAGATGCTTTCTACCTGAGTGGATAGGGAAATATGATACCTAAAATATCCACATCCTACCTGGTCATCGTCTTCTTTCATGTCCCATACAAATTCTGGACTGACAAAATGAAGCCACTTTCTTGGGTTTGTCATTGGCCAAACTTAAGTACTCATTGGTGCAAGTTTCTGGCAGTAATTGGCAGACCAATAAATGTATCTCTCCACATTCACACGGTGTGTTGTTGTTTGCCAGCAGCCCCACACTGGAGCATGTTGGTCTTACATTTAGGGCCTATGACCATCAGCCTATTCAGAGTCCTCCAAGTGATGTAGGGGAGGTTGAGTTCGTCAGCCATATCCTCCATTACTGTTGTTCCTTTTTCGGTGAGCTTCTTCCTCCATCTTCTAATTTGGATTTGCTCTTATGTACCCTCAATAATGTTTTTTCTTGCCATAAAGCTCTTCCTGGATCTAAGCTGGTGAACTTGAGGCTTGCATCCATTCAGAGAATGTCGAGGGCCATTCTCTTGCTTAGTTCTCTCAGCATCCACTGCTACTTCTCTCCTGATCTTAGGTGGAGTGATACCAAGAAGAGAGTTGTATCTGGTCATAGTACATATGATGTAAAGAGATCAAGGAATGGAATGTTTCATAAATGTGTTTGTACTCATGTTTAATTTAGCAGCAGACAAAGAGGAAGGAGCTTATTTGGATTGAGGACTTCATGTTATGAATGGAAGTGTTAAGCATCTTCCTCCTTGCAACCCCTTTTCTTGTGTAAATTCCTTCCAAACCCTTTGGGTGTGCCTTTTTGGCTTGTTCCATAGCAGCTTCATGGGATAGACTAGAACTATGAGTCTTTCATTTTGTCTGCAGTTATCCCTGTAGCGAATTATCAGAAGTGCCGCTTGCATCATTTTGGCCACAAATTAATCTCAAGCTTGGGACTGGTGGCCCTGCCCACCCCAGCTAGCTATTAAACCCTCCTGGAAAAGCTATATATGGTTTCCTGTTTGGAATGGGATCTAGTGTGATCAATAAGGTTTTGCCTGACCATAGCATATTTCTGTGGGTTCCTTGGCTTGGACTACCTGTCTTGCCTCTGAGTTGCTGACTCCTAACAAGGCTGATTTATTCTAGAAAACAGCAGGGTGGATGGGCAAAATCTTCCCTTAAATAACATTGCAATTCTGTCTGAACTGCACACAATCCTTCTCCTTCCCACCCTATTCAACAGTTGCTGGCTGGGAAAAGTTGCTTTTCTTGGAACTGCAGCTCCCAGAATTCTTAGTGTTTTGGAAGCTGCATTTCAAAAAGTAACTTCTTCCCATATTTGCAGCTACTTTTAATGAAAATAAAATAAAATTTATGTATTTCTATATCTTGTTGTGCCAACCAGGTAGATTCATTTGTGCTCCCTGTTATTTCACTACACCCATTGCTATTGTTATTACTATTATTTCAAAGTGTCAGGAAGGATGATGTATTCGTCTGTGAGCTAATTTGAGCACAGTTTTATCCTGGAACTGGTATACAGATAGGATGAGGAGAAAGAAGAAGAGGTATCTGAGTCTCAACACAGTGTGCTGGGCCCTGAAAACAATAGTAGTTTATCACAGGCAGTTTCTGTGCGGACCCTTGTGGCACAGGTATGCCAATTGCTCAATCCCCTGGCCCAGGTGTGCATCTAGATATTTGGAGAATGCCATTGCTACTTACTTAAACCTCAACTTTTTATTTCTTTGTAATATCAAGTTGCATACAACTTGTGGTGACCCTAATGGGATTTAAAAGGTATGCAAAATATTTAAGAATTGCCCTTGTATCTGCAGACATTTCTGTGGACATGTGGCAGGCATGACTAGATACCAGAGTGCACGGAAAACTGTTACCTTCCCACCAAAATGGTACCTATTTATCTACTTGCAATTTCTTGCTTTTGAATGTCTAGGTTGGCAGGAGCTGGGTCAGAGATGGGAGCTCACTCCACTGTGAAGTACTTGGGTCTCAAACTGTTGACCTGCCAACCTTCCAGTCATCAAGTTTAGCATCTTAACCATTCAGCCACTGCAGTCCATATATCACAATAGCTCTCTTTTATTCTTCATGATATACAGTACTGTGAAAAAGTCTTAGGTCACCAATGAATGATTGGAGGTGGGGCATAATTCAGCCCCCTGAGACATCCAGACACACCAAAATTGGAGAGATTCTTCTGTGGACTCTCCTCTCCAAATCTGGTGAAGTTTGGGTTTATGGTGTCTGGATTATGATCCCCAAAACACTTACTGAGTTTTCCCCAAACCAGCTGACCTAAGATGTTTGGACATTACTGTATTTGTTATGTTACACTGAAATCCCATCTTCCCTCAAAGGGGCTCAAAGGTGTACATCTGGCTCTATTTAGTGGCCATGATAGTTTGGGATAGGTTAAGAGTTATACCTTCCAAAGGAACTTTTTCCTAGGACTTCATTCAACAGCTGTTTCCTATCCCATCCCCTCTGGAATACTACCTTGGTAGATGGGTATTAACCACTAGTTGTCATACAACTGTCCTCCATTAGTGTCTATTACATTTTAAAAGTTACCTAATCTAATGAATATGACACTGTACAAAAGAAAAATGACAGATAGCTTTGAAAGGTGTGTGCAGTCCAGTCTCACTTAGGAAGAAATTGCTTATAGGTGAATATTTGTAAGCCTTGAGAGAAAATGGGCATTTTCTTTCAGTGGCCACAATGATAGAGCCAAGTACATTTGTGGCATAAAATAATGAGACTTCTGAGGTTATGTTAAAGTCTAAAAGATTAATTATAGTACGTGTTTTTGTGGGCCAAAGATAAACTGTATTTGTCAGCTACATAGAATGTTAACTTAAACTAGTAGTTTAAGACACATTAGTTAGTTACATGCCATCAAGTCACAACCAACCTATAGTACCCTATAAACGCTTTAAGGTGAGTGAGATATTTAAGGGGTGGGTTTATCAGTTCTATTCCTCCAGTGAATTTCCAAGACCAAGTAGAGATTTGAGCCCTGGTCTCCACAGTCTTAGTCTGTTGCTTTAACCACAACACCACCAGTGATGCATTGCAATTTTTTTACTACCTGCATTATGGGCTGTGGAGGTGGGCACGGCCAACCAAGTGGGCATGGCCTGGGGGAATTTCCGCTATTGGTTCTGCAGAACCTGACAGAACCTGCTGCAGTGCATCACTGCACACCACACTGGGTACTCAAGACACATAGATGTAGAGAAATGGGGAAATGTTAGCAGTGGCACATTTCCTTCTGACCTTCCTGTTAATCATCTCACCCACCTCCCACCATCTGTATACATATCTGCCAATTCAGGATAGCAGCTCATGACTTTGGGCTGATACCCTCTTGCCAAATACCGAGCCAAACACAGAATGAAGCCCCATGGGCTCCACTCATAATTAAGGAAGCTGCAGATCAACCCATTCATAGCAAAAAGAGCTTGCTGTTTGCACAAGGAGATGCGAATTACCCCAGTTTACATGCAGCTGAAAAAGAGGAAGTATGGAAAGAATGGACTGTGCTGCCCATGACGGTGCACAAACAAGATCCTGGGCAAAGATTCTCTTCCACAAAGTTTAATCCAGATAAATTGGAGTTGTTGATGGGCAACCAACTGTAGTTGTTCAGCCTGTTTTGTTTGGGCTCATATCTTATTTGCCCATTTTTTTTATGCAGGTGGCTATGATTCCTTCAAAAACTGAGATTACTGTAATTTACTGCAAGGCTGAAGTTTGAACGTTTTCAGAAACCCTGTTATGTGTTTATCTTTGACCCATAACACATTGAAACAAGCTTTAGATAAGGGTTGGCCAACCTTTTTACACTGTGGGCCTGACCATGCCCCTGGACAGCTGAGCATGCTAGACCACACACCCCAGAAGCGGAAGTGGGCGCATTTACGATTGTAGTAAATGCGCCCACTTCTGCATTTATGACAGCCACAGGGGTGTTTTACGACTGACGTAAACATGCCTGTTTCCACTTCCTGGTGTGGTGGTTATGGGCCGGATGGAATGGCGTCATGGGTAGGGTCCAGCCCGTGGGCTGTAGGTTGGGAACCCCTGCTTTAGCTGTTTACTTCAACGCCAAAAAATACACTTCAAAAGCATACACTGACATACAAACATTGCATCCCTTGCCTGAATGCTGAAGGGATTCTGTCATTTCTGTACTATTTCTAAATGTGCAGCTCAATTCTAGACTCATTTTGATAACCGGATACCTAAGAGGCGGCTGTTGACATGCACAAACTAAATAAAATGGTCATCAGTTTTCTTTTGCCATTGGAAATGTGAAATGTTCCAACCATTGAGGAATATTTTAGCTGTGATGCTGCTTCCAGGTTCAATGGTCCATGGCCAGGACAGACTGATTACTGCTGAGTGTTTGCATCTGACACCTGGCGGACTATAGAAAACTGCCACATGGCTTTTATTGAAAAATCTCAGTTCCGGGACAGGTGTACTACTCCAAAACCCGTGGGACATTCCAAAGCAACCAGGTGCAGGAGTTTGGCCAGAGAATTGTAAGCATTTTCCTAGCAAACTTGGTGGGGAGGAAGAACAGAGTTAGATAAGTATTTAAAATATTCATTGTCTAAAAATATGTTCCTTTTGTAAAAAAAAACCAAAAACAAAAACCCAGCCATCCACATCTTATGTTGCATAGGTCAGAGTGTTGTGTGTGGACTTGGGAGGTAAAGGTCTCTCTTGTTTAAAAGCCAGCCATATCCGACTCTAGGGGGTGGTGCTTATCTCTGTTTACAGCCGAATAGTGTCTGCAGACATTTCTACCATCGTGCTGTGGGCATGAGTAGATGCAGAACACACAGAATACTATAGCTTTTCCTGCTGATGGGGCACCAATTATTTACTTGCAATTTCTTGCTTTTCAACTGCTAGGTTGGCAGAAGCTGTAACTGACGACGGGCTCGCAGCTTCTGGTCATCAAGTTCAGTGTTTTAACCGTTAAGCTGCCACATTCCTGAACTTGGGAGACCCAAGTCCAAATCCCCTTTTAGTCATGAAATGTTGCTGGATGAAATTGCTCAGTCTATTGTCTATTGCTCAACTTAAAGATATGGATATTATGAAAATAAAAACAGAGAAGAAGCCCCTATTGGCCGGGGCCTGGATGTGGTCCACGACACCTTTTCATGTGGCCCTCCACCACCTCCACTACACCATGTGTGGCAGGCAGGGCAAAATGGCCATCTGGCCCCCAAAGCTGTCTGAGGGAGCTTGACCTTGCCCTCAGCTTGAAAAGGTTGAGAACCCCTGCTTCAACTTCTCAGATAAAGGGCATACTATGCCTGTAATGATAAAAAAACCTGCTAATTTGTTATCATTATTATTCTCTAGTTTATTTATCTAATGTAATGGTTATGTTTGGGTTATTAGTGTTTATTTTTTATTGATTTTATTAGGTAATTTCTTACTCTCGATTTATGTTATTTATTTATATTAGCTATTTTTTAAACCACCCAGAATAGTTTTATACTAGATTGACAGTAATGTATATAAATATAAATAATTTGGGTATATCATGGAAACACATAATTGGCTGTGGAAAAACCTAGTGATGCTATGGAAAGTCAAAGAAAAGAGAAGTACTGTACATGAGATGGATTGACTCACTTAAGGAAACAATAAATCTTTGGCTTGCAAGACCTGAGCAAGGATGTTAATAACAGAATCATTTGCAGGACATTAATTTGTAGGATCATGATTAGGCAGGTGTTGCTTAATATCTCCCAATAACAACAGCTTTTCCCAGGGTGAGGACCATACCTGTCAAGTATCCCGTATTGGCTGGGATTTCCCGTAATTCAGTACCGCTTTTTCTACTTTCCCACCCAGAGCCGCCGCCATGCCGTAATTTGACAGCGGGGGAAAAGTGGTTACTGCGCATCCCCTTCTGTGCAGAACCCTTCTATGCATGCGCAGAAGGCTTCAACGCATGCGTAGAGGGGTTATGCGCAGTAGCCTTCTGCACAGAAGCCTTCTGCACATGTGTAGAAGCCTTCTGCGCATGCGTTGAAGCCTTTTGTGCATGCATAGAAGGGTTCTGCGCAGAAGACTACTGCGCTGGTCCCATATTGTCCAGAGCCGCACTTGACAGGTATGGTGAGGACTGAGTTGCACCCGTTTGTGATGAAGGTGTTAATTCAGATTCAGGCCGAAGCTTAAAAAGCCTCAGTACATAATGTCATATGCATAAAAGGAGAAAATATGTCTATTTCACTTTCTTTCAGCTTTATTTTTTTTAAATTCCCAATTCTTTGGATTATCCAATGTAAAGTCATTTGCAAATTTGGGTAAATCTTGATGATACAAAATAATAATAATAACAATTAATGTTTGGAAATTATATTTCCCCATAATTTATGAGTGCATTACCTTTGATCATCTAGAATGCAGCTATTAAAGTGATGGCTAACCTTGGCACTCCAGGTGTTCTTGAACTTCAATTCCAAGAAGCCCTGATCAGCAAGAGTGCTGACTTGGGCTTATGGTAATTGAAGTCCAAGAACACCTGGAGTGCCAAGGTTAACCATCACACCAAACCATTCTAGTACTTATTTTCTGGAAAATTTGAGTTCCATTACTCCTCCAAATGCCTCAACACAAATACAGTGGATCTCCAAACAGTTTGTTATTTTCCCTCTTTATTCAAATATTTGCCTTACCCCGGATACAAAGCTAATTACATCATATATGCACCTGGCTGGCTGTTATGATTCAAAATCGCCAGCAATTAAACGAAACATTCCAATACATTTCGTACATCTCTAAAGCATCAAATACCATCTTACAATGAGCTTGAAATCTTTGATTAGACTGACATATGAATAATTTTCATGTCATCCACATTTACTCCCATATGTTCTTATATTTCTTTTCTTTTTATTTCTATTCTCATATTTGGTGATAGCTGTCATGTTCAGGATACTGTGTTAATTAAACTTTAATACAGTTTTGACAGCATTCCTCCTGTTATCTTACAGATTATTTTCCCTCTCAAATTCCATTTCCTTTATTCCCTGACAGTTTTTTAAATTTTCATGCTAATACAGAAATCTGCTTATAGATAGATATATACAGTGTTACCTCATACAACGATTTTAATCCATTCCACAGGGCTCGTTGTTGTAGGAAACAATTGCTATACAATGCATGCATCATATAGCGATTTTCCCTATGGGATGCATCGTACAACGATTTTTTTCGCTAAGTGGTTTTTCTCATTGAAAAATTGTTGTATGATTTTTTTCCATAGGGAAATTATTACGCGGGATGCCATCCCCCCCACAACCTAATTGTTATACGATTTCGTTGTTATATGGGACGATTGTTGTATGAGGTTCCACTGTATATATATATTTGGTACTGGGCTAATATCCTGCAATAATACAGGTAGTTTACAAAAATGAAACCAGGAAAGAAGACAAACAAGTTGGCTGTGTCATTAAATATTATATTATTTACTGATTATAATAATAGCACCTTGTTTGTATTGTATAAATATCTGATAGCTTCAGTTCTAAATTTTAGCCATTCCAAATACTTTCATTTATGTATCATTTATGATACATGCTTTTCATATTCCATTAAGATAGGGTAAACAATCTAGTAAAATGGTGTTTGTGATTATTAATGGATTTATGACAGTTCAAGAAGTGCATCTGTATACAGTAATGCATTTATTATATCAATATTCCATGCATTTGAATTGAATATCTATAGTATGGTGGGAGGGGGAGTGCAGGAGAAATGCCCTAAGGCTGTAGAACTGGACCTCAAGATACCTTTCTGCAGTTTGGAGTTTATCACACATCTGGCCTGCCCTATTGAAAAATCTACATCCTTGACCTCAGTTAAAGGAATGTACAGAGATAATTTTTGGACTACATCTCCCGGAATCCCCAGCCAGATTTTTTTTAACTTTTGAATTTTTTTAAAAAATTCAGTTTTGAGATTTGAAGCTTCCAAACTGTGGATCTACAGGTGGCTGCTAAGGATATCATGTGTTGACCATGTGACTAAAGTAGAAGTGTTGCACCGGATGGATAAAGAACAAGAAATGTTTAAGACCATTAAGCAAAGAAAGCTAGAATACCTTGGCCATATCATGAGGAACGACATGAAATATAGAATACTCCAACTCACTCTGCAAGGAAAGATCCCTGGGAAGAGAGGCCCTGGATGTAGACGGACTTCATGACTGAAGTACCTGAGAGACTGAAGTGGTATGTATGTCCTCAGAAGAACTGTTCCGAGGAGTTAAGTACAGGAAGACTAGCGCCATGATGATAACCAATGTCCGGAACAAATACAACACCTGAAGTAGTAGTAGTAGTAGTAGTAGTAGTAGTAGTAGTAGTAGTAGTAGTAGTAGTAGTACAGTTGAGTCTGGCCCTTTGTGACCCAATGGACTGCTGCACACCAGGCTCCTCTATCCTCCGCCATCCTCTGCAGCCCACTCAGCTCTACACCCATTGCGTCAACATGCCATCTAGCCACCTCATTGTCTGGCATCCCCTTCTCCTTTTGCCTTGGATATTTCCCAGCATCAAGGCCTTCTCAAGTGAGTCCTCTCTTCTCATTTGGTGGCCAAAGTACTTGAGCTTCAACTTCAGTTTCTGTCCTTCCAGTGAGCAGTCAGGGTTAATTTCCTTCAGGATTGACTGATATGATTTCCTTGCTGTCCAGGGTGTTCTCAAAAGTCTCCTCCAGCACCACCCAAAAAGAAATTTAAAGGTAAAGGTTTCCCTTGCTCGAAAGCCAGTCGTATCCGACTCTAGGGTGCAGTACTCATCTCTGTTTCTAAGCCAAAGAGCCAGCGCGGTCTGCTTCTGCAGACATTTCCATGGTCATGTGGCAGGCATGACTAGACACCGGAGTGCACGGAACGCTGTTACCTTCCCACTGAAGTGATCCCTATTTATCTACTTGCAATTTCTTGCTTTCAAACTGCTAGGTTGGCAGGAGCTGGGACAGAAGACGGGAGCTCATTCTGTCCTGCAGTACTCGGGAATCGAACTGCTGACCTTCCGCTTCCCAGTCAGCGTGTTAGCTACTTGAGCCACCACTGCAGTCCCCTAAATTTCTAAAGAAATTTAGAAAGGCAGAAAAAGGGGAAGGGGGAAAGGATATTTTTAATCTTTGAGAAATGTAAAACTTCATAGGGAATGGGGAAGTAAGATATACAAGTACTTCCTTTCCTTACCCCAGCTTTGCCTCAACTTCTTAGGAGATTTGTTGGGAAGAAGTTACATTCTTCGTGGGCTGTGTTGGTCTAGGAGGTATCAGATGGCTTGTGCTTGTTGTTGCACAGTTGTGCAAGAAGGGACAAAGAAAAGAAAAAAGAAAAATCTACTCCCACAAGGCAGAATGGGTCCCTGTCCTAAGTATGTGATTTATCTGCCAGATGTGACTTTGCTGCTGTGCAGGTGTGACTGGCTTGAGTTGAAAGCCTGTTCTGGAAGGAGATAGATGGCCTCATTATGTAATCAATGTAAATTATGACTTGACTTTTACATGTGTTAGAGTGTAAAGCTAACATGCATCACTTGTGCCGGCCATTTCCGAGTGAGCACGAAAGGCTTCCAGGAAAAGCATATGGATATAATGCACCGATTCAGCATTCATTAAACTATATGGGAGCTTTGCTGAGGATAGGGTCCTGAAGGCAATTTAGAAATTCCACCAAGATGAAGTCACGGATTGTTGCAAAGCAAATATTAATGCATACTCTCCTTCATTCTAGCAATATTAACCCAAAAGCATACTATAATCAGCAGGAAGATTACATGCACTTGCTTTTAACGTGCTATAGTCGCCATGGATCTCTCTCCAGCCCTCATGCTGGCAAAAAACAGGATGGGGTAAATCTAAACATTGCTAAACGGGAGCTTCTGAAGCAGCATAGGATGCTGCCAAGTTGCTATGAACCTCCTTAAAAGGTAGCGGCATTTCTTTTTCGACATTAGCATTATTAACATACAGGGTTCCTTCCAGAGATTTAAGTGTTCTGCTGCCACCTGTCTCTGTAATGCTTGTTTCTTAGCAAACCAAGGCCAGATACACAGCAAGTTGGGAGTGGTTTAAGAAAGTCATCATACAAGCTCATTCATTTTGGGAGGCTGGGGCAGTTACTTTTGCAGATGGCAGAATCTTCCAGCCATGGTGGCTATTACAATAATTTTGCGAACTGTAGTTAAAATACTAATGTCCTTAAGCTTTTGTTCATTCTCCACCCATCCTGTCCATTACAAGACTGCAGAAGCCCTGCCGGATTCCAATTTCTATCAGTCCTTGTTCACATGCCCAATGAGAATGGAGGTGGAGACCATTTATCTACTAGCATCTGTATGATTGAATTGCAGTGGCTTGGTGGTAAATAAATAAATTCCATGTCAGAAATTACTCTATCGATTTTTGCTGGAGGAACTCCACTCAGGGGACACTCGAATGAGTCTTCTTTCATGTTCCCAAGATCAGTTGCACAGCATTTGGGTATCGAACCCCGACCTTCCAGTCTCCAAGCTAAGTTGCTGGCTTAGTGGTTAAGATGCTGAATGTAAGATGCTGAACTTGATTACTGGTACCACAAACAAGTGTACCCTGAGCAATGGCACACTTGTGCTGGCTAATCTTTCTCACACTAGGTCAGGTGAACTATGGAAGGAATTCACCAAAAAGGTGGCTTCACTTCTTTAGTCACAGCTTTCTTCACTTCTTTACGTGGCAGCCACCTACCACCATTTCCACTGCAATGGTACAGCTATAGATGTTGAAGCAGAGAGAGTTTAATTGCCTCTGGCAACTAGAAGCTGAGATACTTGTCCTCCCATAGCAAAGGGTTGCAGTCCAGACAGTTTTAGAAACTTGTAAGGGAGTGTGAAGGAACCACTTTCCATCTTTGGAAATAAGTGTTATCTAGGGGGTACCCAGAAAGAGCCTCCTTGAAAATTGTGGTATTTTAGAACCACAACCTGGTAATGACAACCTTGTGTTGCTGGTTAATCTTTCTCACACTGGGTCAGGTGAAAGGAATTGCAGAATCAACTCACCAAAGGTGAGTTCATTCATTTTGGCAGTTTCATGTCTGGCCTAGACACTGAAGAAGGGTAAGTGTTATCCAGAATCAGGCTGATTTGGGTGGACCCAAAAAGGACTTAAGCCATTAAAATGGTTCAGAGTTACCTCCTTATGTTAAAAAGAAGTTTCAACCCCAGTCTTTATTTCCAGGCTTGTGGACCCCTTTGACAGACCAACTTCTTTGGAAGACATGCACGCCCTTATATGAACTAATCACCTTTAAAAATCACGAGTCGTATCTATCAGACCTGCAGAGTTTGCCAGCTGTAGTGAAAAGAACAAGTTTATCGAGCCTTTGCCTTCAGAGTGCCTCAGCTGTGGTGATTTGTATTTGGAAGGACCCCAAACTTCTCTCGCTCTCAAGAAAATATATGATTTTTATCTTGGGTGTTTCTGCTCTGCTCATTTCCGCCTGCTCCAATAATTACATTCCATTTAGAGGAAGTGTTGAAATGCAAAGCCACTAAAGACTTTTGTGCAAGCGCCTTTGTGAAAATAATATTATTTATTAGAAGACTGGAAACCAGCAATGGGACAAGGGTGGAGAATGGTAGGGAGGATTGGCCTGGACTTAGTCTGGTGAGAGAAGTCAAAGGGGCAAAGATCACATCATGTATTGTGGCGGTTCAACCTAATGTTAACATTTTCTTATCAGTACAGAATAACTGAACCATGATTTCAGATGATTGATGAAAAGCCAGATAAGAGTTTCCTTGGAGGTTTCAGTGAGGGCAGGAGGCTTAGGAGAGGGTAAGCATTGGGTTGGCATTGAATCGGTTCCTTCAATGTCTGCCAGTTAACACAGTAAAGTGCATTCTACTGGTGTGGTGTTGGAGGTGAAGACTGGAGCAGTGAAGAATAATTGTCTACATGTATTTTGAAGAAAAGTTTAGGATGAACAGTTTAGGGTGAAAAGTTTAGGGTGAACAGTGTTTCGTGCACTCTGGTGTTTAGTCATGCCTACCACATGTCCATGGTAATGTCTGCAGATGCAGACAGCGATAAACAGAGATGAGCACTGAAACCTAAAGTCAGATATGACTGGTTTTTGTGCATGGGTGACCTTTACCTTACCTTTACCTTAGGGTGAACTGGAGCAGTCTCCATCAGCAGTTTTGACCTGTACAATTAATAGTATGTCTTTTAAACATCTACAGACATTTCCAACTCATTTTGATGCTGCTAATTCCTGTGAATGGGAGTATTGTGGCTGATTCATGGAACTGCTAGAAACAAAATACCTGTGCAGGTGTATCTAGCTTTGCCATTGAGCCTGATCAGAAACTAAGTGGCAGCTGTGGAGGAATATATGTGGCTGATTATTTCCTTGAGCAACTTGTTTCTCAGGAATCAAACCAGCATCTGTTCTGGTGTTTCCTCAGATGGCTTTTATCATATGCTGTTTTGGAAATGCCTTCTTCTTCATACAGCCACCTGTGTGCTGAAGCAGATTTTTATTTTTTCCTCATTCTCATCCCTCACTCTCATTCGGAGGGTTGTAGGTAGGGGGGAAATGAAAGCAAAATCTCCTGATTATGTGTAAGAAAGAACTGAATGGTGTGCATGGGATGGATGGAAGAATATGGGAAGAGCAAGTTTGTTGTGGTATATAACAGGGGTCCCCAACTACTGGGCTGTGAACTGGTATCAGGCCATGGGCTGTCCTGAACTGGGCCACAGGGGTGGGTGGTACTTGGAGCCCTGATGGCAGCCTTCTGTCCTCAATATGGTCCACTGGGTCTGTCCAGCAAACGGAGTGAGAGCATGGGCTTCAGACATAGCAGATAGGTAGGTGGTCGGTCTGTCGGGGCCCTCCTCCATGTTCCTTAACTATGGCTAGTCCATGGAAAAATGGTTGAGCATGAAACCAGTCTGTGGTGCAAAAAAAGTTGGGTACCCATGGAATACAGGACATCAAGATTTCACAATGCATATCTGTGCTGTAATCTCTGCTTAGCCATGTAGTTTAGTAGTACTGGGCCTGTGATACTGTATAGCTGGTTTATCACAGGCAAACCCCAACGAAAGTCCAAAATGTTGGCAACTGTGTTGATGTATATCAATTCCAAATCAATTCTAGCCATTTCCATACCAACCAAATATATTGGTTGGGTGAATGGAATATATATATATGGCAGACTTTGCTTTTTTATTTTTTTTTAAAATCAATTGGTCTATATCTTCTTCTTCCATGTGAAACTGCCAAATGAAGTTGAAAGTGCCGGTCTGAAATTTTAAAATAAGTAGAGGTGAGGACAGTTTTGTCACACAGTGTCCTTATTGTCCTTGGTGGTGTTACAAGTGGACAATTTAGGAACCTTCTTGTGTTTTTTTTAAAGTTTCCATATTCTCCTGGCAAACGGCATTAGAAATATTTTTTGCTCATCCGGATAAATTTCTCCATCTCATCTTTCACTCCCACCTGCACTAAGTACATTTAATAGCTCATTATGAAGCATGGAAAAAAAGGGAAATCAGGGAGCTGAAATAGATTCAGAAAAATATTTTCCCTTTGAAACCCAGTTTTTCCTGTGGATTTTCAGGCATGGCATTGGTATGCAATACTGTATCTTAACCTATAAAACCAAGGGTTAACCGTTGGAACTGGCTATAGGTTGCTATGCCTCGCCCTACTTGCCTGCACTCACCCTTCGTGCAAACGGCCGATCTGGGTCCGCAGGTAAACAAAGGATTGAGAAAACAGGCAGTGGGGCAACAGCCCCACAAACGCGAAAAAAGGGAAACAACTTCCTTTCCCAACATTCCTTGCGCCGTGCCGCGCCAGAGCCAATCAGGCTGAGAGGCTCTCGCACGGCGATGCGCAAGGAACGTTCGGAAACGCGCCGCAGCCAATCAAAAGAAAACCGTTTTTTAAAAAAAACGTAGCACAAACACAAAGCACAAACCCATAACTACAAGCCCCAGTGTCCTGCGTGCCATGAGAGCGCAGAACGCTGAGGAAGCCGGCGCCCAAAAAATAAAACAAAAACACCGGGAGAGCAAGTCTGACAAGCCGCGGGAATCAAAGCCCTCCTCCCCATCAGCGCCTGAAGCTCCTAATCAGAGTTTCCCCTTTAATATCACTGGGTGGGGGCGGGGGTGTTGTGCTGCCCCTCTCTACTGGCTCCCCTGGGGTTGAGAGGGTTGGGGGGACCAAAGGAGCCTGTCTCCCCAACCCTCCTGACCCCAGGGGACCCGGCAGAGAGGGGATTCCCCTTCCACACACACACACACGCCCCATTTTAAAGAGAAGAAACCAAGCGGTTACTTCTCTTTATAAATGGAGTTGGGGGGGGAATCCCCCTCTCCGATGGCTCTCCTGGGTCCGGAAGGGTGGGGGAGACGGACACCTTTTCTCCACCCAACCCTCCCAAACCCAAGGAAGCCAGCGGAGAGGGGGATCACAACCCCCCCACTGATATTAAAGGGGAAGCCACAATTGAGATTTTTCTTTTAATATCAGAGGGTAGCCTGGATTCGATCCCCTCTCCTGGGTCCCATGAGTCTGGAAGGTTTGGGGGGACCAAAGGAGCCTGTCTCCCCAACCCTCCTGATCCCAGGGGACCTGGCAGAGAGGGGATTCCCCTCCACACACACACACACACACACACACACACACACACACACACACGCCCTATATTAAAGAAAAGAAACCAAGCGGTTACTTCTCTTTAAAAACGGAGGTTGGGGGGGGGAATCCCCCTCTCGATGGCTCTCCTGGGGCCGGAAGGGTGGGGGAGACAGACCCATTTTCTCAACCCAACCCTCCCAAACCCAAGGAAGCCAGCGGAGAGGGGGTTCACACCCCCACCCCCCTACCACTGATATTAAAGGGGAATCCTCAATTGAGATTTCCCTTTTAATATCAGAGGGTAGCCTGGATTCGATCCCCTCTCCTGGGTCTCATGAGTCTGGAAGGTTTGGGGAGACAAAAGGGGTCTGTCCCCCAAAGCCTTCCAAAGCCAGGGGAGACGGCAGAGAGGGGATCCCCCCCGTAGGACACCAAAAAACACAAAACAAACAATCAAAAACATCCAAAAATACACAAAAACAAACAAAAATAACAACAAAAAAGTTAACAACAACAAACATTTCCAAACACACCCAGCACCCAGCCAAACACCACAAAATCCAAACACCACCACCACCCCAAATAAAGAAAAACAGCCAACTCACACCAGACGACCTCACACAACAACTCCTGGAAAAGAAATGAATAAAGAAAGAGACTACTTACTGGAAGAAGCTCCACCCAGAGGCCACAAGAGAAAAAACAGTCAAAATACAAGATAACCCCTACCAGCAGCACTTGCTGCCCACAATAATAAAAAAATTCAAAAAGACACAATAGCCCCACACAAAAGGCCCCAAGAGTTTTTCGAAAAAGTATATCATCCTTTATTCTTTTTTTCATCCACAAAACCAAAACACCAAACAAAACTCATCACAGTATATAACAGGCCATCAAAAATTTTTTGTATAAATAAAAAATTTTAAAATTTCAATTATAGACTAACCTCTTCTTTACAAACATTAACAACAACAACAACAAAAAAATTCCAACACCATTTAAAACAGCCCGCTAGTCATTAATATTCCTAAACAAAGCTCACTGAAGAGACATTTTGGGGTTGGAATTTGATATTCAGATCTATTCTGCTTTGGTACTAAACTAGGTGACCTTGAAAAGCTATTCTCTTTAAAAGTCTTTGTGATTAATAGTGCCATCTTCTACTAGAAATGAATGATGAAACTCACTGGCCCAATTGGAAACCTTGGTAGAACAAAAACAAAATGAAATGCTATTTTATTTGTCAAACTATATGTAGATACTTGGCAAATGTAGCTAACTGTCCAGATTTCATGCCAACATACCTGTCAAGCTCTGACTAATGGCATAGGGCAGTATTCAGGCAGTAGAAGACCAAAATAGCGACATTCCACGTAACTGAAATATAAAATACATTTTATTTTCAGAGTAGGTTCTTAAGACGCTGTGCTTGATGACTGGAAGATCAGCAGGTCAGCAGTTTGAGACTCTAGTGCTGCACGATGGGAGTGAGCTTTCAAGCAAGGGCGACCTTTACTTATATTTGAAGGATTCGAAGAGATGGATCCTGTATAAAAGCAATATCTGGCAAAGGGTTCTGATCCTGAACCAGAGCTTGAGTCCACATAGATGGGAGAACCTTTCAAATAGAAGACAACTTGAAACCTATACCTGGCATCCTAAATGCCATTTTCACCCTGATCACTTTCTGTGAAGAAAATATTGGTGCTCGATATGACTTGGCTCTGTGAGAGGCATTTAGACCTGTGAATTTCTTCCCAAATGATGATGACTCCTATCATCGTGGTCAAATACAGACAATGGAGGAATGACAAAGTTCTTAGTCCAACACATCTAGAAGGTATCAGTTTGGAAAAGGCCATGCTGGCCGAGGTGGGGGTTGGGTCCTGGCATTGTTGTCTAAAAATGTGATTTCTCAAAGTTCTGGGTATAGGATATATTTGGGTTGGAGACATGGTTTTAATCTGTTTCTAGATGCAGTGGTAGCTCAGTGGTTAAGAAGCTCATCTTGTTAGCTGGAAGGCTGGCAATTCGGCAGTTCGAGACCTGGGTACTGCATGAAGGTTTGAGCAGCTGTCTCTGTCCCAGCTCCTGCCAACCTAGCAGTTCAAAAGCAAGAAATTGCAAGTAGATAAATAGGGACTACTTCCATGGGAAAAGATCTTAGGGGTATGAAAGGAGCCTCCCGTGAGTGGAGTTTCTCCAGCAAAAATCATTTCAACCCAGAATAATTTCTGGCATGAAATTATTATTATTAGTGTGTTTCTAATTTGTTGTGGAGTTGGCAACACTAATTTCTTGTTGTTTAGCTATTTTTGGCATGCCTAGTCTTCTAATATACACATGGAGGAAGAATTAAACCATGGCTCCATGAATTTTGTCCTAACCTTCACACAGGCAGGGAAGAAGCTGTGAGGAAGATCAGAACAAAGAAATTATATGGCTGTCCACAAAGCTCCTTCTATGACATGAGAATTTGTTTCTCAGAAATCTTTTGGCTGAATTACAGGGTGGAGAGGTTCTATAGAAGCCACTGTAATCTCTACCAACAGTCCAGCCTGCATGCTCAAAACCTGACATTGAAAACCAGGCTACAACTCCACTTTTTATTTTTAATTTGCTAGATAAACATTGTTCTGTGGTGACCATGGCATCAGCCCAACAAGCCTTATTAAGTCAAAACTGCCCTCAGAGTGTTTGTTGAGCAGAGAACACCAAAACTCTTGACAGACTAACATCTTTTTCTTTCTTTCAATTTCTTCTTGAGTGGAAACAAAATTTCACATGTTATTATCATGAGAGGGAATGTATGGATGAAAAAGAATGTTGAAACTCCGTACACCTCAGTCCATGAGTAATAATATTTAGAAGTTCAAAGGGTGTCTGTGTAAATCTATTGCATTGAAAAAACAAACAAACATCCTTTAAGACTTTAATGATGTTTTAATCTTAAAATTGATAAGAGAATGGCATAATATATAGAGAAAGGTCTTGTGAAAAAAACTTCAAAAATGCCTAAGATACCTTTAAATGTAACTTTCAAAAGTAATTAGAAATGTTACACATTGCATCAGTAAAGTAACTTCAACCTTGTTTGTTATCTTACTCTTGAACTGAAACTTTGTTGCATGCTGATTATCTATCATGATTCAGTGACCTGTAACACATTACTTCTGATTTCTGCAAAATAGAGAATAAAAAAAAATAGCATTCTAGCATTTTTCAAAGATTTGCTCACATTCAAAGAGGCACAAACACATGTGTGCCTACATGCACACACCCATAAGAACACAAGAACAGCCTTGCTGGAACAGGCCACAGCCCATCCAGTCCAGCATACTGTCTCACACAGTGGCTCACCATTTCATTCAGGGTATTCCCAAGGAGATGCCTTCACCTGCTTAGGATTCCCTGGAAATGGCATTGAGAGATATCCTGCCTATTTCTCCAACCCCGAGGTTGTCCTTAAGTATCCATAATTATAGCCATTGATACCCTTGTCCTCCATGAACTTGTCTAATCCTTTCTTAAAGCTGTCAAGACTGACAGCTGTCACCACTTCTTCTGGCAGGAAGTTCCATAGACCAGTAATCCTCTGGGTGAAAAAGTACTTTCTCTTATTTGTTTGAGAACTAGTACCCAAAAGTTTCATCGAGTGTCCCCTAGTTCTAGTGTTGTGCGATAGGGAAAACAGTTTTTCCTTATCTACTTTGTCCACACCATGCATGATTTTATAAACTTCAATCAGGTCACCTCTTAGACGCCATCGTTCAAGAGTGAAAAGGCCCAACCGTTGCAGCCTCAGATGGTAAGGAAGGTGTTCCAGTCCCCTAATCATTCTGGTTGCCCTCCTCTGCACTTTCTCCAACTCCATCTGCATCCACATCCATATGCATAACCATACATGGCCAGTCTTTGACATTCTTCTTCTTTTGTGTCCAGATCAAACATTGGACTGCCAAAACGAAGCCACTTTCTTGACTTTGTCATTGGCCAGAATTAAATCTTCATCGGTACATGTTTCTGGTAGTGATCAGGAGACCAGTAAATGAGCCGGATTCTGTATCTCTCCACATTCACACAGTGCGTTGTTATCCATCAGCAGTCCCCACTTGAGCATATTGATCTTACATTTAGGCACGCTAACCCTCAGCCTACTCAGGGTCCTCCAAGTGACTATGAAGAGGTTGTGTTCCTCAGCCATATCCTCCTTTAATGTTGTTTCCCTTTCTCAATCTTCTAATTTGGTTTTACTCTTATGTACCCTAAAGAATGTTTGTTCTTGCCATAAAGCTCTTTCTGGATCTGAGCCAGAGGACTTGAGGCTCATATCCATTCAGAGGATGTCGAGGGTCATTTTCTTGCTTAGTTCTCTTTGTGTCCACTGCTACTTCCCCCTTATTTTAGGTAGAGTCATTGACATATTCAAGGGTTTCTTTTCTGAGCAGTCATTTCTGGAGCTGATAGCTGTAGCATTATCCTTACCATTTGGCTTTCATTTTTTTATTCTGTGTAGCTCACTGGTTTAAGTATATGGCTGCAGAGCCAGAATTCTATTCTCTACTGTGTCTCCAGAAAAAAAGACATCTTGTGTAGCCTTGGGCAAGCTTCACAGTCCCAGGGTAACCTCAGAAAGAAGGGAATGGTAAACCATTTCTTTATATTCTCTACCTTGGAATTGGAACCAATATTACATGGGATATCTGTAGTGTAGCTTTGTCTATTTTTGTTAAAAATTCACCCGTTGAATGATGATCTAAAATTTTGTAGACTTGAAAAGTAAAAGACATGATACCAAGTAGATTACCTGCCTAGGGCCTGATCAGATGTGAGAAAGGATCATGTCTGATTGTACTAGAAAGGGTCAATTTGCTGGGAGTGGATTTCCCTTAAAGCAGGAATTCACAACCTGTGGCTCATGGACCTGCATTTCATGTGCCCCCCCTGCCTCCACCACACCAGGAAGTGCCATGTGGTGGAGGAAGGAAAAAATGGCCGTCCGACCCCCGAAACTGTCTGAGGGAGTGTGATCTAGCCCCTGGCTTTAAAAGGTTGAGAACTCCTGCCTTAAAGAAACCCTTCTGTCCATCCATTAATCACTCCAGCTCAAACACCCCCCCCCCCCAAAAAAAGCCTTGCTAAAAATGTCCATCTTGTTCACAGATCAAGGTCAGGTGGATTCACAATTTCTCCATGAGTCCTGTGTGTTAAGATTTATTGTGTGTTCAGCAGTAGCAGAGTAGCCGTCAAGTTTTACGCAGGTGGAAGTGGCACGCGTAGGATTGCACACACACAGAAGAACAGCAACGCAGTTCAACAGAAAATAAACTGCCTTTACTTTTCAGGTGCTGATATTTCTCAGTGCAAAACATAAACAAAGATAGCTTCTCTTATATAATGTATTTGCACAAACTCATAGTCTCTCCACCAAGGCAGCAGTCTTCCAAGGTCTTTCAGAGACTGTTAAGAGGCTGGTTGTTTGCTTAAGTCTTTGGTAGTTCAGTTCATGAAAGCAGGTTCAAGACGGAATGAAAACCAATACTCATTCTGGCTTCATATTAACTGGAACAAAACAGTTCATTCCTTTCAAGCACAAAACATGCACACACTCTGGTTAAAGAGGATAGTTGATGCTTACGGAATGTTTCCTGAATCCAGTTGTAGATAGAGCTTCTGCCTGAGCTCTTCCCTAGCAAGGGTTGCAGGTTCAGTCCTTCTGCATTCCTTCTCCTTGCTCCAGTATTTTCCACGTGAGTTCCAGTGTGAACTCCTTCAGTTATTCCAGCACAACTCCTTGTGCTCTTTCAGTACTCCTTCATAACTCCTCCAACTAAGTGCTCAGGTAACACTTCATTTATAGAGCATTTTTGCTGAGTCACAGACATCTAATCAGAGTGGATCAGAGGAGCTCTCTAATTGTACCATCGGCTAGAGGGGCTCGTCTCTCTAGCACAAGAAGGAGGGCCTTCTCTGTGTCCGCACAAGCCCTTTGGAATCTCCTGCCAATAGAGTTATGGCTGCAGACAGAACTGCTGCCCTTTAGGAAAGAACTTAAAACCTGGCTGGCAGGGCAGGTGTGGGGCACAGATGGGGAGATGACCCCTCCGCCCGTTGGTTGGTATCAATCAAGATTTCCCCTCTCTTTTTAGGGATGGGAGGTGGGTGGGTTTGTTTTTAAGACTGTTGAGTTTTTAAAATTGATTTTAAACGGTTTAGCAGGTTATTTTGTTGTGTTTTGTCTGTAAGCCGCCCACAGTCGCCCCTGGTGAGGGGGCGGCAATACAGGTATGAATAAATAAATAAATAATCAATCAGTGCTTACAGCTGTGCTCAACAGTTACAGTCTCTTAAAGTGATAGACGCGTACATTCATCCTATACAATATATATCAATATATCATACCTGACACTGTGATTGCTGGGAAATAGCTTGCACTGGATTGTGCCACCAGCAGTTCAAAATTCAATGTATTTCCCCATATGATCTCACCTTCAGTTGCCAACAATGCTGAACAGATACAAGCTCAAATCCATTAACATAAAGTTATGTCCTCTAAGCCTAATGATAGCATCAGCTGCAACCATATATTCCTCAATTTCTTGACTGACCAGACTATCGGGGGGTGGGTTCCTGCTGGTCGCAACTTGCTTTCCACTCCTTTCTCTGCCACGTTCTTCTCCAGGTTTGACCAAAATTCTGGGATACCACTCAGTGAATGCTGCTGTCCTATAATAATAATAATAATAATAATAATAATAATAATAATAATAATAATAATAATAATAATAATAATAATAATAATAATAATAATTTCATGTCAGAAATTATTCTGGGTTGAAAGGATTTTTTGTTGGAGAAACTGCTCAGGGGACGCCTGAATGAGGCTCCTTTCATGTCCCCAAGATCCTTTCCCCACCGAAGTGGTCCCTATTTTTCTACTTGCAATTTCTTGCTTTCAAACTGCTAGGTTGGCAGGAGCTGGACAAAGTGTCCAATGCCTATCTGTCATTCAAGAGATGTTTTCAGTCCAGCACAATTTCCATTTATGATATTTGGCAACAACGTTGTTGATTCCGCTTTGTTGGGGAAGACTTTGGGGTAGTTTTAAATGTCACTGCATCAGGGTTAAGACTGTAACTGTATGTTAGTATAGCTTCAATACTCAAAGACAGAGAAATGAAAAGCGTAGCTGTGGTTTTCTCCCCTTCAAGTTCTCAATTCTCACAGCTGAAACTGTAAACCAGAGGGAAACGGAGACATTTCCAACAGTGCTAGCTGGCTATTTCTAATGTTCAGACTCTTAAATATATCAATATGTTGCTTGTTTGTCAAATGGGTATTTCTGTACACATCCTGTTCCAGCGTATCTTTTTAACTGTTGGAAATAGGCCCAGTGTGTCTTACTCCTTTCTGGCTGTTTTCTTCCTCCCCATCTGTTGAAAAGAGTGGGAGGGTGGAAAAGGAATCAATGTTATAGCATTTGAAAATAAGGTTGTAAGGAACACAGTTTTTGAACAGTTGCTTTTAAAAAGGGCAACATTAATAATAATAACTAGTAAAGGTAAAGGTTTCACTTGCTCGAAAGCCAGTTGTATCCGACTCTAGGGTTCAGTGCTCATCTCTGTTTCAAAGCTGAAGAGCCAGCGCTGTCTGCTTCTGCAGATGTTTCCATGGTCATGTGGCAGGCATGACTAGACACCGGAGCGCACGGAACACTGTTACCTTCCCACCGAAGTGGTCCCTATTTATCTAATTGCAATTTCTTGCTTTCAAACTGCTAGGTTGGCAGGAGAATAATAACTACATGCTATCAATTCAATTCAATTCAATTCAAGTCAAGAGAATGACCCTCAACACCCTCTGAATGGCTATGAACCTCAAGTCCACCGGCTCAGATCCAGGAAGAGCTTTATGGCAAGAACAAACATTCTTGAGGGTACACAAGAACAAAACCAAATTAGAAGATGGAGGAAGGAGCTCACTGGACAAGGAACAACATTAAAGGAGGATATGGCTGAGGAACTTGACCTCCCCTACATCACTTGGAGGACCCTGGATAGGCTGAGGGTTGGAGGCCATAAATGTAAGACCAACATGCTCAAGTGAGAATCTGGCTCATTTACTGGTCTGCTGATCGCTGCCAGAGACATGCACCGATGAGGACTTGGATTTGGCCAACGACAAAGCAAAGCAAGTGGCTTCATTTGGGCAGTCCAGGGTTTGATCTGGACTCAAAAGAAGAATAATCAAGTCAATTCAGACTTATGGCAACTTTTTCCAGAGTTTTCTAGGTTGAGGACACACTTAATTTTGTTTACCGTTCCCATCTTCTGGGGTGCCTGGGACTGTGCAGCTTGCCCAAGGTGACACAGCTGGCTCTTCTGGGATGCACAATGGGGAATTGAACTCCCAAAATCTGGCTCCACAGCCATATAACTAAACACTAAGCTATCCTCCCCTTTAATGCTAGCTGCTGGGCAGATAACAGAAAAATTAGAGGGGAGAAAAATAGGCCCCAAATACCTGATTTTTCACAGCGCAATCTTTCATTGAAGAGAGACCTCTTCCATGGATCCTGAAAAGTTCACGGACTTCTGCAGTTTATTTTACGAGATCGGTATTTGTTTGGCATAGTTTTATGTCAATTACCTAATCAGAAGCAGACATATGGCATCTTAAACTCTGCAAGATATGAAGGAATGTATGACGAACTTCAAAGGAGCAAGTAAGATTTCAATATCCATCTTAACCATGAGACTCCATGCAATCCTTCTAACTCTTTCCTTCCTCCTTAATTAGGTTTCCGATATCTGTCCAGCAGCTATATTTCTTCTGACTGAATCGTAGAGCGCGCCACGCCTGACAGAATTTCAGTACAATTAACTTTTTAAAAACTGAGAGCGGTGATTTTATGAAACATGGTACTCTTGTATGCTGGCTAGAACAATGGTTTTACACAGGACAAATATAAATAGCCATTTATTTCCTCTTATGTTATCATTGGAGTTCAGAAAAGTTTTTCTTTTGTTAAAACTACAAATCTCAGAAGCTTCCAGCCAGCAAGAGGATTCTGGGAAATGTAGTTTTAAAAAAAAGGCAAAGACTTTCCTTTCTCAGCAGCCACTCACTTCTTGAATTTTATTGCTAGTATTACTATTTAGGTTATAGTGCTAGCTTAGTTGTTAAGATGCTGAACTTGACAACCAGAAAGGCAGCAGGGCAGCAGTTCAAGACCTGAGTGCTGTACAATATAGTGAGCTCCCATGTCTGTCCCAACTCCTGCCAACCTAGCAGTTCAAAAGCAAGAAAATGCAAGTAGGTACTGCTTTGACAGGAAAGGTAACAGCATTCTGTGTGCTCTATCATGTCTGCCACGTGGTCATGGAGACCTGAAAGGAGCCTCATTTGCGCATCCCTTGAGTGGAGTTTCTCCAGCAAAAATCCTTTCAACCCAGAATAATTTCTGACATTTATTTATTTATTTATTTAGACTTATTTAACCACCCCTCGACATGAGATTATTATTATAATATGTTAATATCTTAACTTTCATCCAGAATTTAAATCTGTTTTTATTGCAATACCTACGGTTTTATTTATTTGCTTTTGTTTTTGTGTAAACCTCCCCAAGCCATTGCCAGTTAGGTAGCATATAAACATTTTATATAAACACCGAGTGTTGGGTGGCAGTAAATAATCTGACTCCCCTAAGGGGCCAACAGCTACGGGTGGATGAGCTCCTTTAAGGTGGGGTGATGGCCCCCTCTGTGGAGGAAATGCCACTGGATACCATCACATTGGGCCCAACGGGAAAATGAGCTGGGGAGGAACCATTTCACTATTCTGATTCCCAACGGTCATGGAGGCAGTAGAGGCCATGCCAGATGGACTGGCTGTGATGGCGCACCTTGTTAATATCCTCAAGGCTGCGGCAGTCCATTGCAGTCCTGGTGTCAAATCCTGCATGTCTAATTTCATATGTGCCGCAGGAGATGGCTCTGTTATCATAGTGTGTGGGTCACTTCTTGGCAAGCTGGGACCCACCTTAAACAAATTCACTCCAGTGGCATTTTTTCTGTTTGCCATTTTTTTGGTCAAACATTTTAAATGAAATGAAGTGAAGTGACCAAACCCACTTTAAAAGATGTCCCAAATTATAATTCTTCTTGAAAATGTTCAGACGTTTGCTTTGATGCACCTTCAGAGCAGGAAGAGGCCTGAGTTGGGAATTTAGTCTAAAGAAACTAACCTTAACAAGCTTTGAAAGAGATTGCGGGATGCTTTGGTTTACAGAGACACTAAATCAGTGAAAGCTGTTTTTTTCAGAACTGAGAAATTTTAACTTCAGTGAGGATAGTAGATTGTTCCATCCTTCTCAGTTCTGTCCCACCAACAAGACAGATGCCTATGTTAAAAGGTGGTAAGACAGTCTGATCTGTACTTGCTAAAATAGCGTTAAGAATTCCAAACATCCTGCATATGTCTGCTAACTTAATTAAATTGTTTGGCAGTTTCATGTCTGGCCTAGACACAGAAGAAGAAGTGGAATAAATAGATTTATAGGAGGGGAACAAACCACCAATCTTAAAATCCTCAGGTTTTTTGATTTTCATCTCCCCCAAGGTAAAGGTAAAGGTTTCCCTTGCTCAAAAGCCAGTCATATCCGACTCTAGGGTTCAGTGCTCATCTCTGTTTCCAAGCCGAAGACCCAGCGCTGTCTGCTTCTGCAGATGATTCCGTGGTCATGTGGCAGGCATGACTAGACACTGGAGCGCATGGAACACTGTTACCTGCCCACTGAAGTAGTCCCTATTTATCTACTTGCAATTTCTTGCTTTCAAACTGCTAGGTTGGCAGGAGCTGGGACAAAGTCGGGAGCTCATTCCGTCCTGCAGTACTCGGGAATCGAACTGCTGACTCCCCCCCCCCCCAAATAATACAAATTTAGTTGAAATAACAGGATGGTCTCATTGAGAAAAGAAAAACCCAAACAAAAATTTCTTTAGAGGCAAAAAGAGCAGTTGTGCTGTGGAATTGTTTTTATTTCCTTTAATAGGATATTTCAAAAATCACCAGGACAGGGGTGTAGTGGTGTTATAAAAGATGAAAAATAAGATGTCATGGTGCCTTTGAATGTGGAAAATTCCAAGAATATTCTAGTTTCCATGTCGACAAAGATGCCTTTTCTTTTGGCCAGAAAAAAAGAGCCTTGGTAAATTAAGGAATTGTTCACGTCTCCCTTTTAAAGATGACACGGGGTGGTTCCTCAAGATAATCTGAGGCAGAGGATTTATTAATTCCATTTATAACCAGGGCTCCTCCTTACAATGTTGGAAGAGAGAATTTAATAGCTAAGAAAAGGAAAGGAATTAATAGTTAGAAAAAGGAAAGGGCCTGATGTGTGTTATAACTGAAGCAAGGCTTTCTCTGTAGTTTGTGGCAACAAAGGGACAGACAAGACATTGAGTTTGTACCTAGAAACAAAGTAACTTTAAGAAGAAGAGACTGTTTATTCAAACATGGACTTGCCTTTATCTACTGCTTGCAAATTAGCTCACTTTTGTTTTGTAGTTTATGAACTGAGAGATAGCACAGCTTCATATGTCTGATGTCTCAGGCATATATTGCTGGGAGATTTATGTGCCAGGAATTATTTTGTGTCCAGGACAGATGTTAAACTGCCAAAATGAATCCACCTTCTTGACTTTGTTGTTGGACTAGCTTAAATCCTCAATGGTACAAGTTTCTGGTAGTAACTGGCAGACCAGCAAATTATCTGGATTCTGTATCTCTCCACATTCACATAGCATGTGGTTATCTGCCAGTAGTCCCCACTTAAGAACATTGGTCTTACATTTAGGGACTCTGACTTTACTGTATGGGACCAAAGACAACAGAACAGCCGAAGGGTTGGCTTAACACAGATTTATTGCATGATGTTCCGGTGGAGCATGAGGTAATGGCGGTGATACATCTCTATATATACAGTAGCATTATACATTTGAATCTTGTAGCACGGTAGCTCATTGGCCGCTACCGGTGTGGCCTCGCCCAGGCACGCCTCTCTTCAGTAGTTCTTTTCTCCTGCTGCTGAATGCGGGGAAGGTTTTCCCGCGGCTGTCCGTGATTGAGCAATGTGAACCATGTGAGACTGAACGCTCGCAGCTGCCCTCTATGGGCTGCTTGCTCGCGTTCCTTTACAGCTGAGATACATTGTAATTGGAGTGGTTACATTCTTATCTTACAGTACAATGAGCATGCATACATAACATCCCTCCCCCCTAGGATGGGACGAAGTCCCGCAACCATTGTGGCTTGCCGCACGTGCGCTTGGGGCGTGCTTGCGCCTGACCTAGTACCGGAGAGCCTGTGATCCCTGACTCCGTGGGTGCTTGTCCTGCAACGGGAAGCGGGGATTCGTTAGTGGCTCTGTGGGGCGTCCGTGCCTGCCTTGCGCTGGGGGATGGGAATGGAATGAACAGCTGGGACGTGAACCCCTGCCTGTTGCTCTCGGACCCCGGGGACCCTCCTATTGTGAACCGCGGGACCGATGAGGATGCCCTTGTGGTTCTGCTACCTTCTGTTCCCCGCTCGGGGGACCTTGAGACTGTGGTGGGAGGACTCGCCGTCGCCTCCTGTCTTGGGGGTGTCGGTCTCCGGGAAATTGGTGCTATGTTGCATTCTAACTCACAGGGGCTACTGGGACTGGAAGTACCAGGGGCTGAACTGAAACCCCTCTTTTCGCTAGGACGGGTGGGGGACCACTCCGCTAACTCCCCCTGGTACTGTAAATCAAGGTCTAAACTTCTTGGGGAATCTGTGTTTTGGGGACGCTTCCGGGGGCTGTGTGTGAGATCGGGGCTCTTCCTTTCCGCCGCAAACTCCCGCAAAAGATCTCTGAGGATCGATTCCCTTTCCTCCCCCCTTGGTGGGGACCCATGTCCCCCTTTTTCTCCCCCTTGGGCTAAGCGGGTGGGGGAGTACCCTAACGCTGATTCGTGGCTATTTTCGTCTTCGTCCTGCTCTCCGGGGATCCTGCGCCTGAGTTGATCCGCGTGCCGCCTCCACAGGAGGCCTGTATTGGTCTCCACGCGGTATGAAACGGGGCTGGTTTGTTCTATTACAGTGCCCGGCACCCAGGCTGGCCCCGTGTTGGCGTAGTTCCTGCAATGCACCGGGGTGCCTACGCCCAAACTCTTTGCGGGTTCCACCCCTACGTTCCGCCCTTTGTCCTCTACTCTCGTGGGGTCTAGCTTGGAGATTACCGTGGCCAGCTTCCTGCGCATTAACAGCTCCGCGGGGGAGTACCCTGACGCCAATGGGGTGACCCTGTACCTTAGCAGGAATTGGCACAGTTGTAAGTTAAGATCTCCGGGGCCCATGCGCCGCAGCGCGTCCTTAGTGGTGCGCACGAGGCGCTCTACTTGGCCGTTGGTGGCCGGGTGGAAAGGGGCGGAGGTGATGTGCCGAATGGCGTTGAGATCCATGAATGCCCTGAACTCGGCGGACGTGAAACAGCTAGCGTTATTGCTGACGAGGG
This sequence comes from Bradypodion ventrale, assembly GCA_035047345.1. Classification (NCBI taxonomy): domain Eukaryota; kingdom Metazoa; phylum Chordata; class Lepidosauria; order Squamata; family Chamaeleonidae; genus Bradypodion; species Bradypodion ventrale. Next base: position 239,240,840 of record JAWDJE010000005.1, read on the forward strand.
TGTCGGGTAAACCGAACGTGGAAAAGACCCTCCGTAACTGTTTAATTGTTGTGGCCGAGGAGGTGCTCGAGACTGGAATGACCTCCAACCACTTGGAGAACGCGTCCACCACAAGGAGGAAAAGTGTTCCCCTGAACGGGCCAGCAAAGTCTACGTGAACCCGGGACCAGGGGCCCCTTGCTGCGTCCCACTCCCTATGTGGCAAGCAAGCCTCTTCTGGCCTGGAGCTTTGGCACGCTTCGCAAGTGCCGACCATGTGCTCGATGTCGGCGTCTAGCTGGGGCCACCAAAAGTAACTGCGGGCTAGTGCCTTAGAGTGGACGATCCCGGGGTGGCTGACGTGCAGCAGTTTAAGCACCCTCGGCCGGAGGGACGTGGGGATCACTACCCACTGTCCCCACAAAAGGCAACCCCTCTCTAGGGACAATTCTAATTTCTTTTTGAAAAATGTGTCGAATTCCGCTGCTGGGGAAGACACGGGCCACCCTTTCTGTCCCCAGGAGCAAACTGTAGCTAACGTTTTGTCCTTGCCGGTCGCTTTGGCGATGTCGGCCGGTACTACTGGGGGGGAGTCTAGGACCTCTATCATTAAGACCTGGTGGTCCCTCTCTTCCTCGCCCACGTGGCAGCAATCCCGGGGAATGGGGGACCTCGACAGGGCATCCGCATGGCTGATCTCCTTCCCGGGCCGGTACACCAACGCGTGCTGATATGCGTTGAGAAAAATGGCCCACCTGAGCATTCTCGGGGACAGGATTTGGGGTGTGGGCTTATCTGCGGTGAAAATGCCTAGCAAGGGCTTATGGTCGGTCACTATGGTGAAGGGGCGGCCATACACAAAATCATGAAATTTCTTGGTCCCCGCAATTATCGCTAGTGCTTCCCTGTCTGTCTGGGCGTAGTTTCTCTCCGCTTGGGACAAGGACCTAGAGTAGAATGCTATCGGGGCCTCCCTCCCGTTCTCCAGCACGTGGCATAACACCGCCCCCACCCCCACCGGGGATGCATCGCATATCAGGACCACTGGGCGTTTGGGATTGAAGTGGGTCAGTACAGCATCTGATGCCAGGAGTCGCTTCAGGTCATTGAAAGCCTTCTCATGGTCGTCGCCCCACTTCCATGCCTCGTCCTTTTTTAACAATTTGTGTAGCGGTTCCGCCACGGCTGCCTTCCGAGGAAGGAAGGAGTGGTAGAAGTTGAGCAGCCCAAGGAACGACTGCAGCTCGGGCTTGGAGGTGGGGCGCGGGGCCTTCTTGATGGCGGCCACCTTGGATTGGGATGGCCTTATTCCCTCGGGAGTAACACGGAACCCTAGGAACTCAACCTCAGTTGCGAAGAAAACGCATTTGTCTTTCCGCAACCGCAACCCCGCCTTTTCGAATTTTGCCAGGACCTTTCCCAACCTTTCTGCTAATTCGGCCCGGCTCCCCCCTGTAATCAATACGTCATCAAAGTAGGGTAACACCCCCTCTAACCCCTTCAGGAGGCGTTCCACGAGTGACTGGAAGATCCCGGGCGCCGAATTCACGCCGAATTGGAGGCGCGTTACCTGGAACGCCCCTTTGTGGGTGACTATGGTCTGCGCAGCAGCTGCGGTGGGGGTCACCGGGAGTTGCTGGTAGGCTTGGGCCAGGTCGAGTTTAGCGAAACACCTCCCCCCGTGTAACCTGGCCAACAAGTGGCTGACTACCGGCACCGGATACGCATTAGGGCGGATCGCCTTATTGATGGTGCACTTGTAGTCAGCGCATATGCGGACCTCCCCGTTGGCCTTGAGCGCTGTTACAATTGGAGTTTCCCACTCCGCAGAATCAACAGGAACAAGAATCCCCTGGCCCACCAGTTTGTCCAACTCCGCCTCTATTTTGTCCTTTAGTGCGAAAGGCACTCTGCGCGGTTTAAGTCTGATTGGACGTACTCCAGGGTCCAGGTCGAAAGTCACTGGGGGGCCCTTGAATTTTCCGAGTCCCTTTTTGAAAACCTCGGGGTGCGCATCGCACACGCTCTGTATTGGATCAGTCCCGGCGGCGTGTACTCCCACGGCGTGCACCCCCCCAATGAACAACCCCAGGGGCTGGAACCATTGAGTCCCGAGGAGGCTGCATTTACCTCCCTTGAGGATGACTAGGGGAAGCGTTGCGGCGCGCTTTTTGAACTGGACCTGGAACTTCCCAACCCCCAACACCGGGATGCGGTTCCCTTGCACGTCCTTCAGCGTGGACCTCAGCGCTTTGAGCTTGGGCCGCACGTGGGGGGCTATTTTTAGGAACTCTCCCTGGGAAATGATAGAGTAAGAAGAACCCGAGTCCACCTCCATCCTAACAGGGGCCCCTTGTATTACTACCTCAACGAAGTATCGGGGGTGCTCTGTGGATACGCTGAAAACCGGAGCGTCGTCCTCACTGTCGTCGGAGATGCGCCCTACTCCGTCCCGCTTCCTCGTGGTCCGGGTGCCGTCCTTGGGCCTCGTGGTGCGGTCCTGCCTCGCCGAGCGGTCTGGGGAACTCCTCTTGGCCTCGCGCCGTTTTCGGCAGACCTTGGCGATGTGCCCGCGCCGGCCGCAGTTGTGGCACTCGGCCTTGCGGAACGGGCATCTGACGCGGGCGTGGGCGGCGCCGCAGCTGTCGCAGCGCCGGCCTTCCTTCTGGACCTTCCGGACGTCCTCGTCGTCGCCGCTCTCCGCGGACGAGTTCGAAACTCGCCGGGCCGCGCGCACCGAGCTCTCTGCCTTGGCGGGTTTCGGGCGCCAGTCCTGGAGCTCTTGCACCCCAGCCGTCGTGGCTTCCGCGGCCTGTGCCGTGTCGAGGACTTGCTGCCACGTGGGAGGCGGCTCCTGTCTCATCAGCGCGCGCTGAGTCTCGGTGTCCCTCAGGCTGCAGAGCAGGCAGTCTCGGAGGGTGACTTCTGGGGTCTCCCACTTGCATGGGCCAGCGGCCAGCCGCAGGGCCGCGGCGAACTCAGCGACCGATTCCCCGGGCGCCTGGACTCGCCTCCAGAACGCGCTCCGAGCGGGGAACATCGCTATCGCGGGCCGGAGGTGGGTGCGCAACACCGCCAGGAGCTCTTTGGCTTTGAAGTCGCTCACCCTCCTCGGCGCGATCAGGTCCACCAAGGTCCTCTTGGTCTCGTGTCCGAGCATGCGGACGAAGATGGCCCTCTTCTTGTCCTCATCTGAGACTTCGAGCTCCACCAGCGCTCCATTGAAGTCTATCTCAAACAGCTCCAAGTCTCCCGGCTTCCTGATCTCGTAGCCGGCGCATGTCTTGGTCCCGTGGGCAGCCATTATCCCACCTTCGTCGCCAGTTTACTGTATGGGACCAAAGACAACAGAACAGCCGAAGGGTTGGCTTAACACAGGTTTATTGCATGATGTTCCGGTGGAGCATGAGGTAATGGCGGTGATACATCTCTATATATACAGTAGCATTATACATTTGAATCTTGTAGCACGGTAGCTCATTGGCCGCTACCGGTGTGGCCTCGCCCAGGCACGCCTCTCTTCAGTAGTTCTTTTCTCCTGCTGCTGAATGCGGGGAAGGTTTTCCCGCGGCTGTCTGTGATTGAGCAATGTGAACCATGTGAGACTGAACGCTCGCAGCTGCCCTCTATGGGCTGCTTGCTCGCATTCCTTTACAGCTGAGATACATTGTAATTGGAGTGGTTACATTCTTATCTTACAGTACAATGAGCATGCATACATAACACTGACCCTCAGGCTAATCAGGGTCCTCCAAGTGACATAGGGGAGGTCGAGTTCCTCAGCCATATCCTCCTTTAATGTTATTCTTTGTCCAGTGAGCTCCTTCCTCCGTCTTCTAATTTGGTTTCACTCTTGCGAACCCTCAAGAATGTTTGTTCTTGCCATAAAGTTCTTCCTGGATCTGAGGTGGCAGAGTTGAGGCACTTATCAATTCCCTAGCCTTTTAAGTTTCAGTGAAAGAAGGAGTACTACTACAGAGGGCAAAATATTCCCTGGCATTCCTTATTTTAGACTACATACATGCAACGTAAGGCGAACACTTGGTTTGACTGATGTCTGTAATGTTCTCCTCTGCCAGCAGAAACACACACCTCAGTGGAGCGTAACTTTCTTTTTGGCCCAAGGTTATATACACTACATTTTTATTGACTCTGCCAAACTTTTAAACTCTCATATTCTAAAGTGGAACAAACTCTATGCTTTTTTATGAAGTACAAGCACATATTTTACATTTATTTTCATAACTTCCACTTTTAAAAACAATCCATTGGGGGCCTGTAGTTAGGGCAATAAACCTGAGCACTTAAAGAGTGTGGAGGAGTCTTTAAGTGTTGTTCTGTACAAGAGTAAAAGGGCTGGCAGAGTGACAAGATTTAGAGGTAACAAGGACTGGATCCTTCAGTCTTCCTCCAAAGCCAGGCCAAAGGCTTCATCCCAAATGAGGCTGCGGTGGCTCAGTGGTTAAGAAGCTCACCTTGTTAGCTGGAAGGCTGGCAAGTTGGCAGGCTGAGACCTGGGTACTGCATGATGGATTGAGTGCCTGTCTCTGTCTCAGCTCTTGGGGACATGAAAGGAGCTTCATTCAGGCGTTCCCTAAGTAGAGTTACTCCTGCAAAAAACATTTCAACTCAGAATAATTTCTGACACAAAATTATTATTATATTCCAAATGCACAGAACTTAAGAGGGATATGTGTAACGGTGCTTTCATAGGACCACTTTAATGTCATTACCACTTTTTCAACACAATTGCTCTCTGCACACACTGTCAAAGTATGCAAATAAAAAGTCTTCCATGTGGTTGTGGAATATTCCATCTTGCCTTTTTTGACCAATGAACAAATGAAATGATCGCGCCAGACACTTTGAGTAAAACGACTTGGACTTCAAATCTCTCAATGGCTGGGAAATCCAGTCCTATCCATACCAATAAGGGCATGGACAGATATCCAGTGGAGGGCGTTTCACTCTGCAGTTTTCAAGCAGGAGACTGCTACAGCCTATTAAGATACCCTTCCCAACTGTGAGTTTTAAAGGAACATGTTTTTTGCTCTCTGGGGATGCTTTCAATAAAACCTGTGAGACTTAAGGGACACTGGTATATTTGCTGGACAATCCAAGACTCTGGTTATCTTTTTTGTAAAAAGATAATTGCATTTTAATATGTTTTTGCATTTTTATTGTAACCTGTTTTAATTAGATGTTAGTACCTTGAGCTGCCTGAGCATAGCATGGAAAATAAGTGTTCCAGTTCTAGGCTCCTCAAAATACTTGTTACTATAAAGTAAGTAAAGTTACACCTTCACTGCAAAAGGAGTGAAATTATCTCTTGTTCTAATACGTGTTGGGAAAAGTGATGTGGTGTTAATTTTTGAAAGTGGATTATGAAAACTCAAGCTACCTCATGTTCCAAAAAAGGAAATTAAAAATGGAGGTTGCTAGATCATTCCTGTTGAAAATGAAGTCTTTTTGAAAGCTAATGGTTCTTATCATTCAAGTCCAAACCACACTTATACTTTGCATTACAACAGCAATACTGTAGTTTCCAGCAATATATCATTCCTGAGAAAATCCATTCCTCACTCATTTTGAGAATTGCAGCAAAGCTCAAAAGAAACAAGGAACCTTGGAGGGGGAAAGCAAACCTGGCAAGAAAAACGGTGCTCGTGAAAATTCTGACTTGCCTGTGAAGACCTCTTTACATGCAAAGCCAGATTACATGGTGGAATCTTTCATAGGTAAGTGCTTTCGGTCCTGCTTAAACTGGGTCCAGGATGAAGTTTAAAGAACATTGTCTCTCAATAATTCTTGTCTTCCTTCTGGCAAATATAACAATGGTGCCATCAGAGCAGAATGAAAAATTACCAGACAACCCAAAACAGCAGCCCTGTGTCAAATGTGGTCTCAATAATCCCCATGGTGTATTGATCTTGTGTCCCTGCATTTGATCCACTTATACTTAGAGTAAGTCACTGAAGACAGCTGGACTCAGAAAACCAAATCAAATGTGTCTCAGTGATTTCAGTATGTCCGTTCCAAGTGCAGCTAAGCACAGCTCCAAACCAATATACATTTTCTTACCAGCATCAGCGGTCAGTGCCATGGGAGACAAGACTAGGATATATAGGCTAGGTCAGTGGTGGCGAACCTATGGCACGTGTGCCAGAGGTGGCACTCGGAGCCCTCTCTGTGGGCACCCATGCAGTCACCCCAGCACAGAGTTCAACCCGCCCCTCTGCTCAGCAGCCCAATGGAAGTGCTTCGTCTCCCCAGCACAAAGTTTGTCCCACCCCTCTGCCCAGCAGCCCAATGGAAGTGCTTCCTCCCTCTAGCACAGAGTTTGCCCCACCCCTCTGCCCAGCAGCCCAATGGGAGTGTTTACTTCCTCCCGTTGCTGTGTTGGCACTTTGCGATAAATAAGTGTTTTTGGGTTGCATTTTGGGCACTCAGTCTCTAAAAGGTTTGCCATCACTGGGATAGGTCATGGGGGGAATTATATCACATATTTATGGTAAGGTGGAAAGAACGAATTAAGGAAACTATGCCTTGTATGCAGGGGGTCAGTCCTAAGCATTTCTAGTGAAAAGGATCTCACATAAACAAGCAATGTAGAAGACTACCATATTATAATGGGAAACCTGATGAGGCTTTTGGACTACAGTCATCATAATCTCTCATGCTAAACTGTGCTGGCTTGGGCAATGAGCATTGCAGTTGGTAAACAGGTGGAGGGACACATCTTCTGATACCTTTCTTTTTCTTCCATGTCAAGGCCAGATGTAAAACTGTCTAAATGGAAGCACCCTTTGGTGGGTTAATTCTGCAGTTGCCTTCACCTGACTTAGTGTGAGAAAGATTAGCCGGCAACACAAGATTGCCATTACCAGGATACTCCCAACTATGGTTCAAAAATACCACAATCTTCAAGGAGGCTCTTTCTGTGTAACCCTTCTAATGTCTTGATACCATAACAAACAAACGGTAGCCTGATGGTTTGATTGAGGGTATGGAAATTTTGGTAGAAAAGTCACATACTGTTTTTTTCCATAAACATTTTCTGTTAGCCAGGTTTCTAACTCAAAATATTAATTTTCCCCCCTCTTATTTTATTTACATCTGTGACAAAATGTAAATAAGAATAGATTTTTTTTTACAAACCCTTGTTCTGACAGCTCCCTTATTTCCAGAGGTACTTCAGACATGTGTGTGTCTGATTAATACACATTTCCTTCCTGTAGCAATCAAGACTGAATAACCATGAACAGCAGCATTGTACGCAGAGCATCAAAATGTCAAGAGCCTGTGCGGTTCGCAAAACCCAGCAGGGGATTAATCGTGATTTTCCATATACTTAAAAACATTTTCCTCACCGTAACTGAGTTCAGATTGAAAGATATCCAGCAATACAAATCATAGCGTTACAAAGATTTGTTCAGAATACTTCAAGATTTGCTTTGCTTGTGTGTCTCCCCTTCCCACAATATGGTGTAGTGCAAAAGGTCCATATACCATATTTGCTGGTGTATAAGACCCACTCCCCCCCTTAAAATACACTGGAAAAATGGAGTGTGTCTTGTACTGTATATAGTGGGCTATTTTGGTAACAACAGTGTGTGTCTTATACGCCGGCAAATATGGTATATACATAGGGAGGGCTGGAGGAGAGGAGGAAGAAAAATTTCTGGAAGAAATTATATATGTACAAATTCTAAGTAACCTCCCTCCCTAAAAGATAAGCAATGGTACAACATAATTTATCTAAATTAGAACCTGTTTCTGAAAGCTCTCTAGTTACTCCACTGTTCAGCTGATGGATTTGGGTGTAGATATTTTGGTGTGGTTATACAGGAGGAGAGTTCTTTCACCCCAAGAGTAAAATTAAAATTTCAGATATTCACATATCTTAATTTAAAGCTCTACCACCATTAACTAAGGGGAGGTATTTCAGTTTTTTAGAATGGTAAGAAAACACACACACAAAAAAAGGGTTAATATTACATTAAACTACCCTTTATTTTCTCACAAAACCCTTAAGGCCAAGGGCATTGTGCAAATTTAAAAGGATGGCTATATTTCTTCTTCTTCTGTCGTACCTGAATACTGCATTGGCGAGTTGAGTTGCTGGCAGTATGGTCTACTCTATTACCATAGCAGGATAACCTGGCCAGTCTTTATTTAACCATCTGATGCTGTTTGGAGAGCAAAACAGAAAAATATAAAAAGGAGATGTCAACAAATCAGTAATGAGTCTTGTTAGACATCTAGGGCTTTGAAGCGTCACCTTAACCTTGACATCCTAGTTTGAAAGGTGGGATGGTGAGGACAACTGAGAGTTTCATTTCATCTTATGTTTGCAAAATTGGTCCTTTGCTATTGTTAAAGTAATAGTAATTTGAGAATTTACAAGTCTTGTGGAATAACCAGGAATTACCATGGTTTTTTGTGTCACTTTATAGCTGGCTTTTCTCCATTTTGTGGTGGCTATCACTTGATAGAAATTTGCTTTTATTGAGATAAGAAAGGGATGTTTTGAGAAGAAGCTTTTATTGTACAACCAGAGAATTGTATAGGCCCCCCAGATAATATCTTTTACATGTTACCTTTCTCTGTTTTCCCACTGCTTCTTCTACTAACTTTCTGGCCATCAACTTAAGGAGGGAAAAACACAGCATCTTTTGACTGGCAACATTAGAAATCCACTGTCTAAAAGCTACTCAAATATATGCTCTAATTGATATTTATACAAGCAGGTTTCAACAGCAGAGGAATGCAGTGTAGGCTGCTCTTCTTGTTGAAGGTTCCCATATTCTGAGGCAACCAGAGATTCTCAGTCCTCTTTGGGTTGCTTTTCAGTCACCTGATGCATGCCTTGAAATTAATTCACCCTGCTAAAAATGTTCTCACTACCTTTCTGCTAACTTTCTCTTGCACTGGTTCTATTGGACTTTTTTTTTTAAAAAAGCACTGAAAACACAATGAACTTTGCAAAAATTTGGAATTTCAAATCAAGTAACAAAGACAACAGCAACACAAATCTTAACCTATAAGGGATGTAAGGTATGTGTCCGGGAAAGGCTCCCACACCCCTGGAGCCAATCCTGTAATGCTTTGTACACACCTACCTAACACCACTGAGATCAGCCCCGTGAAGGTCCAGAGGTCGAGAGTGGGGCCTGTACCCCACAAAATGGGAAAAGGAAAGGGAACTACAACTCCCAAGGTGCCTTGGGAGAAAAATGGCAGTTTAACAACAAGGCCTGGAAATAGAATGTTGGAAATAGCTGATTTGCATGTTGGACTGTGATTGGTTCAGAGTGAATGACTGATAGGGAAAGGTCCTGGAATTTCTGAGATAATCTTCTTCTTAACTGTTGGGATTTGATTCATGTAAAGATATCTTCTCAATCAGTCAGCCTCATTAGCAGCAGTTTATATCCTCAGATCTTTTGAGGTAGAGACCGAAAAAACACGACTCCAGTCCTTGGCTGGCTAACGATACTAATGCCTTCTCTTTATTCAGGCAGAGAGCCTCAGAAACGAAACTTAGGCAAGCATTGTATATCAGAAACGAAACTTAACAGAAACAAAACTCAGGGCAAACAGCCAATCAGAAGTGTCAGAACCCAAAAAAGGGAGAGATAAGGAGCGTTGTCTCTCAGTGAGCAAAGAGGCTTTTGTTTACAATATGTGTCAGAAGACAGGCAAGACAGAATCCAGATGCATTCCTACATGTCCTCCTTTTTCATTTAAATTTGAGAGAGGGACGGCTAATCATACCCCTGCATGTCATCATACTCCATAACTACTCCTCCATATACATCAGTAAGGCATTAAATTTCTTCTTCTCCCACTAGATGTAAAGTGAAAGAGGCATTCAATAACTTAAACCAGCATAGCATGGTAAACCAATACAGTACAAATCTCATTAGCATGAGCAGGTAGACAATTTCTTAAAAAGGCTGTCAGGTTTTATAATTCTTCTTTAAAGTCCACACAAACTTTTGTTCTTTTTAGTCCAATTAAAATGTCCAAATTAAAAGTCCAAAACTTGATTGAAGCTCTCTGAAACACTATTTTCTCTCCAGCACAGTTCTTGGCATGGCAAGTTGAAATTAAGCCATAAATTAAGTCTCACTGACTTCACAAGACAATCCCACACAACCCCCCTTTTCAGCTTTTCAGGCAAACACACATTCCTTCATGCTCCAGCCACACCCATCTGCATTAAGGCAGGCCGAGGAGGTGTGAAGGCACAAAGACTTCTCCAGAAGTTGCAAGTAATTTTCACACAGAAGAAAATCACAGGGAAGTCCAAGTTGCTTTCCCTGCAATCCTGATGCTTGAAACGTGGGACAGCTCACTCTGGATCTCTTTGTTTGAGGGTTGGGCAGTTCAAAATCAGCCAAAAACTGTATGTCTTCTTCCTCCTTGTATTTTTGCCACAGCCTGCTGTCCATACAGGCAAGATTAACCCCCCTCTTTCTCTGGATTTCTTTCATCTCCAGCATATGATTCTCAACCTTATGACAACCTGCATCTGTTAGTTTGTACTTGCACCCCTTTTTTGTCTTGGGTTTTGTGCGTTCCTCCTTTGGGCCATCCTTCCATTTCTGCAGGATCTTCCTGCCCAAACGTGAGGTATCAAATTTACTACTCAGCTTCTCCTGCTTTTGTGATGAGGGTTGATTCACGGGGGGGGCTGAGATCCCCTAAGCTGCTCTTTGAAACACAGTCCTTGCTTCCTGCCACTCTGCATGCATTAACAGCTTCAATCTGTGATGAGTTCCCCACCATTTGTTCCCCATCAGCTGGCACTAGTATTGCAACAGTCTCATTTGCAAGCGGCTCTCTGTTCACTGGATATACATCAACAGGTTCCATATCCAGCACAGCTGTAGTTAACGCAGCAGAGAACAGGTCTTTTGTAGGGCTAAAAGGACTTGATTGTTGCATGGCAGGATATAATGTCCCATCTCCATTTTCACCTCCACCCCCATCAGGGGGCTGTTGTTTCTAATATGATGGAGGGGCAGTTGCCATGGCCCCCCCTTTATCTGGAGGCAAAAGCTGTGGGAGGGGGCGGCCATCAAGTCTTTGAGACAATAAAATATTTTTTGGAGTAAGTCTCTGAAGGCAGTCTTCAATTTCCTCCCATGTAAATAATATTGATCTAGAAATTCCATTATGCTTCTGCATTTCTCTCCCGATCTGTTTCCACTGTTTTAAGTCCAGACCTTCATATTTAAACCAAGGGCAGATTTTTCCTATAGCTTTAACTAGCTTTTGTATCTCCTGCTCATCAGCTCGTTTCCCATTGTGATTCAAAAGATCTGAGATATCTTTACAAAGTTCCTGCGTTTGCGAAGAAAGCACACACCCCATAATTAAAAAAAATCACTCACGTAATGTGGGACCCAAAGTTGACTTTGGATGAATCTCGAGCGCTCGAATGACCTTTCCTCCGGTCTGACCTTTTGCCTGGTCGTAGGTGAGTGGACCTTGCCCCCGGTCGCCAATTATGGGGTGCTAATTAGATGCTAAATGCTGAAGCAGCTTTCACAGCAGGCTCTCTCATTGTAGTTCAAAGCGTCACACGGAGCGCCACTTGTTGGGATTTGATTCATGTAAAGATATCTTCTCAATCAGTCAGCCTCATTAGCAGCAGTTTATATCCTCAGATCTTTTGAGGTAGAGACCGAAAAAACACGACTCCAGTCCTTGGCTGGCTAATGATACTAATGCCTTCTCTTTATTCAGCCAGAGAGCCTCAGAAACGAAACTTAGGCAAGCATTGTATATCAGAAACGAAACTTAACAGAAACAAAACTCAGGGCAAACAGCCAATCAGAAGTGTCAGAACCCAAAAAAGGGAGAGATAAGGAGCGTTGTCTCTCAGTGAGCAAAGAGGCTTTTGTTTACAATATGTGTCAGAAGACAGGCAAGACAGAATCCAGATGCATTCCTACACTTAACCTATAAGGAAGAGATGTAACGTATGTGTCCGGCAGGCCTTCAAACACCCCTGGAGCCGATCCTGTAAGTCCCACTTATTCCCCCCCCCCCCATCTCTCTGTGTGTCTGTGACTGACACAGAGAGAGAAAAATACAGATAGAGTGAGACAGAAAGAGAGAGACACACAGAGACACACAGAGAGGAAGGGATGTGTGTGCCGCCCCAGCTCCAGCCCAAACCACACTGGCCGCAACCATGTTCAGGCTCGCAGGGAAACCACCCACACCCGGCCACAGTGGTGGCAAAAGTCACGCAGGACACCAGGAGCGGAGCGGGGGGGGGAGAGTCACAAACACCCCTGTAGCTCACCCAATACCACCACCCCCCAGACCGCCCAGGATGAAGCCTGTGTGCCCTTGCTAGTATGAAATAAACCGTTCACCTTGAACTGGTGTTCTGAAGCTTCCAGATAGCTATCATTGTTAACAGTCACTGATAACTTTGCCTTCCTAGAATTTGTCTAGCCCAACCCATCTAAAGCCTTTTGAACTCATAGCTTTTTACTACAGTATATGTCATGGCTGTGAAATCAGTGATGTGTTGTGTGATGAAGGCCTCGTTTTCTGTCTGTCCTCTGTCTCTCAGCAATCATTCACCCTAAATAACTAAATCTCTGTAATAAGTACTGTATAAGAAATACTTTGTTCTGTCTCCTGTTCATACCTGTCAACTGCGGCTCCGGACAATCTGGGACCTGCGCAGAACGGTTCTGCGTAAGTCGCCTACTACGCATGCGTAGAAGGCTTTTACGCTTGCGTAGAACCCTTCTACGCATGCGTAGAAAGGTTCTACACAAGCATAAAAGGGTTCTACACAAGTGTAAAAGGGTTCTACGCATGCGTAAAAGCCTTCTATGCATGCGTAGAAGGCGACTTGCACAGAAGAGATGCGCAGTACCTCTCCCCCCCCCCCGCTGCCAAATTCCGGGATTTTGGCAGCTCCGGGTGGGAAATGGCTCAAATTGGCGCCGAAAAACGGGAAATCCCGGCCAATCCGGGAAGGTTGACAGGTATGCTCCTGTTTCCCTGCCAGGGACAGATAACCTAATACCCCTTGTTTATTTTGGAGTCTGGACATAAATCATCCAACCTTATCCATGCAGTTGTCTTGCAAAATATCTGGAGGGCACTAACTGGCCAGTATATGCTCTTTACTATATATATTGTTTTATAGACATTTATCATGCTTCTCTCACTTGCCTCTTGCCTAAGCTAAAAAGACTAAAACGACTTTTGCTTCCTGTTTAGAACCTTTCAATTACAACAACATAATCATCAATAACAGTAGAAATTCCAACTTGGAAATTTAGATTGAAATGTAGGCTGCAAATATCTCACTTCTATTTTCTGGACAACATTTATGGTTTTCTTTCCTGTATTTCCACATGTTGCTATTTGTTCCCTGAATGGTTGCTTGTTTGGTGCCAGTTTTTAATAAATAGGTCACCCTTGCTCAAAAGCCAGTCGTATCTGACTCTAGGGTTCAGTGCTCATCTCCGTTTATAGCCAAGAAGCCAGTGCTGCCTGCATCTGCAAACATTTCTGTGGATATGTGGCAGACACAACTGTTTACTCTCCCACCAAAGTGGTACCTATTTATCTACTTGCAATTTCTTGCTTTTGAACTGCTAGGTTGGCAGGAGCTGGGACAGAGATGGGTGCTCACTCGGGGCTTGAACTGCTGACCTGCCAACCTTCCAGTCATCAAGTTCAGCATCTTAACCACTAAGCCACTGCAGTCCCTAGTTTTTAATATACACATGGCTTATCTTCTTTCTCACAATATCCATCATGTTCAGATATTTTTCAGAGCTTATCTTGGACAGCAGAGCCAACTTTTGCTACTATAGGAAGCTTTTAAGCAAAGTGATCTGTTTTTGACATAAACCTTCTACAATGTCCTTTCAAGACATTGTGAAAGATAAGAAGTAAATATGAAAGCAATTCTGTTGTTGAAGAATAAGGAATTAGCCACTGATCCTGAAACAAATTTTCAAAGTCAGTAGGATGCCAGACATATCACTTGTTTCGGGATTGATGCCTCAATCTTTTCTCCTTGACAACTGTTCTGATTGTTTTCAAATTTACCTCAGGCTCATCTGGTGACCTTACACCTTTGACTCAAGCCTGTGGCTGGCCTGTCTCTCCCAATCTCTTCATGGATATTCAGCTCTCACTTATGAAAATACCAAGCTTTTGATCTCTCAAACCCTGCTCTCGTGGTCCTACCAGTGTAAAAATATACATAATCTCCAGTATAGCTATGGTTAAAAAAAAAAGGAAGGAAGAAACCAAAATCCAGTTGTGTGAATGTTTCATGAACCTGGAGTGAATTTTAAGATTGCTGCACAGGTCAGACCAAATAGATTTGCACATGTTTTGGATTTTATTCTGAACATTTGAGCTTTTCTGGGCTGTCAGTCTCCAAAGTGTTAAATGAAGAAAACCTCAACTTGTATTTTCAACTATAATATTTTAACAGGCAGCTGAAATGTACAGCTAAGCCTGTTGGGACTTGTAAGTATACATTAAAAAGGATAGTTATTCAAACTAGAGTGCCACAGATATTTTTGTGGCATGGGGGTTTCAATAGAAGATTGTGTGTGTGTGTGTGTGTGTGTGTGTGTGTGTGTGTGTGTGTGTGTGTGTGTGTGTGTGTGTGTGTGTGTGAGAGAGAGAGAGATGTGAGGCGGGGGGGGGGAAGCAGGAGATGTGGCACGGCAGATGGGAAAATAGCAGGGCCAACATCAGAAATTTCCAGCCTCGGTACACGCCCCCCCCATTTTGGCCACACCCCTGTGGTTTCCTGCGCATGCATGATTTGTTTGTGCATGCATACATCGGTGATTTCCCAGTGCCGCCACGCCCCTGTGGTTTCCTGCGCATGCATGGTTTGTTTGTGCATGCGTACATCAGTGGTTTCCCGGTGCTGTTGGGCCCCGGGTCATCTCTGGGCCAGGGATGGGAGTCTTGATGGTCCTCCCCTGATGGCGGCCCTGGAAAATAGTAGTTGGCTGAAAGAACCGAAAGCTGTGAGGGTAGAGGACTGACATTCATCTTCACCTCAGCCAGGAGGAGCAAGAAGGGTAAGAGAAGCCATTTTAAAAAGGACTTGTACGCTCCCAACCTGAAGACAAGTTTGAGACCACTTCAACTGCCATGGCTCCATGCTACACAATCCTAGCATCTATAGTTTAGCATTGTACAGCAAGTTTGACCCCATGATTCCTCAGAATGGAGCCATGACATCTCAATAGAATCAAACCACAAATGGAAAGACAATTTGAGAAAGATATTGCGGTGTGTCAATTGTTCTACCTTGTACTTAAGTCTTTTGGAATTTGGCAAAGTTACTTCTTTAAACCATGATTCCCAGGATCCTCCAAGCCCGTGTTTCCCAATATTTTGTTTTCTACCAAGCCCCCTTCAGAACATCTTATTCCTGCATTTGGATGAAATTGAGAGAATCCTGACAACTTTCTGTTTGGAATACGAGTTTTATAACTGTAAATGAGTTTTGCAAATCTGTTTATACTATCATCAAATTCATCCATACCCAGAACTTCACATTTGCCTCTGGTTTTTGGCTCAAGGACTAGATGTTTGCTTCATGTCATTGTCCCATAGTAACATGACAAAAACCATGTCAACAACAATAACCAAAGGATGTAAAAGTAGTCCTAATATACTCAAATAGTTGTTAAAAGAGCTCACTATTTTCTAAAACATGCCAAGCTTTTTATTGAAGAAAAAAAACCTTTTTTATGTTGCTCTGATTAATGTTGCAGTCATACACAACTGTTTGAGAACAAGTTCCATTAAACTCACTGGGACTTGCATGCACTGACTTGGCCAGTTAAGAGGTTTAAAAAATTACAAAGGTTGGATCCATGGGGCTGATTTGTTGGCTTCAGTTGTGTCCGATGAAAGGCTCAGGTTCAAATCCAAGTTTTGTCAAGAGATTGTGACAACAGCTATTGACCGGTATCTACCCTCTGGGAGAAATGAAAGTTGTTGGGCTACAATGAAGTATGAAAAGAAATAATGAAAGGTGGAGATAAGACAAAGAATCGTACTTTTCTCATTCTTCTGATACAGATCTTTGACTTGCTAACTTATCTGAGCTTTCCTTTTATACTGCTAAGAGTCTCTGGAGCCATTCTGTGAACTGAACTACAACTCTACACATGGTTTAAAGTTAACCCAGTGAGCTTCATGGTTGGGTATGGATTTGAATTTAGCTCTTCACATTCCAGACTCCTAGCCCAGCATTCTTATTCTCCATTCCATTAGGCATCGCAGGTCTTGCTGAAATAAAGCAGCTTTCTCTCTCTTGTCCTCCCACATGGCAAGTTGTTACTGAGATAGTTGTGTATCACTGGATGCATCTAGTGAGGGAATTTGGAGTTATTTGAGTCATGTTTAAATGACTTTTATCTTTAGTGCAATCCATTTTATCTTGCATTTGAGCAAACCTTCCATTCATATGGAAGATTTTCTCCTGTGAGAAGGATCCAGATAGCACTTCAGATTGTTCCAAATTCTTGCCTTTTGATTATTGACACCCACTCTATGGCCCCGTTCCCTTCCTTTTGTTGAAGCTGTCATTCTGCAAGCCAAAGCAACCCCCCCCCCTTTTTGGGTGGTGGTGGTGTAATTTAGTAAGTGGTATAGCATTACAGCAATATATCAAACTAGCATGGATATTTTCATTTTTTCTGAAATTACATGGTGTCATGTAGGAGAATATTTTTTAAGAGTTGTGAGAAAAGGAAAATAGAATAAAGGGCTTCTCCAGTGTCCATTCTACTGTCACAACCCACTTCATACACAACAGGGGTGTCATCGAAGAGAATGCTGTCTTCAGCTCCATTTGGGAATGAATTAAGCAACCACATAGACTGCTGAATGGGATAATCTAGAATGCCCCCCAATTGCACCAAATAAACTGTAGTCCCAATGTGGTGCCAGAAAGGGGAGAAAGAACTCAAAAGAGAGGTGGGATGGCTCTTATTTAAAACATATGGGTTTGGCAGAAAACAGGGCAAACCACATTGCACCAAATGTGGACCAAATAGTGAGCCATATGGTCATCTGATCACTCCCTTTGTTGACTTAATATAACCATATGGCTGTCCAGCCCCTTGCAGTAGTGTTTCCAGGTAAGCCCATGTGTGAATGCATGAACTGGAGCAATACTATATCTGCAGCTGGACAACCTCTGGATGTACTTACAGGGGCCCATGGCAACTAGAGTATCAAAATGGATGTTGCAATGGTCTTCCAAATATGAGGGAGGACAGAAGCACTGAGAGCAATATACTCTGGGTCTCCTTAGCTTCAGAGCTGGATTTGAGATCTAGATACGCTAGAAAGCACCAGCTGTGGAGGCCTAATTACCTTGTGAACCACCCAGAGAGTGCCCTAAGTGCGATGGGGCAGTGTATAAATGTTATTGCTATTGCTGCTTGCTTGCAGTAATGGTAGGCAGCTTCTTGGGCTTCATGCCTTGGAGGGGCTCTGTTGCTCTAAGTCAGGCATGCTCAACCTCCAGCCCGTGGGCCAAACCCAGGCCCCGAAGCCATTTCATCAGGCCTGCAACACCCTCACCAAACACAGCAGCAGGAAAAAAATGCATGCCACGTATGCACAGAATGCCACTAAATGCATTCTGCGCATGCATGGCACTCATTTTACTTCTGCTTCCAGGTGGGCAGAATAACATGACTGGCCCAATAAGCTGTTCAGGAGGCATGGTCAGGCCCATGACCCAAAAGGGTTGAGAAAGCCTGCTCTAAGTTAAAAAAGGAGGAAAGTTTAGAAAGATTGCTTCTCAGGAGCTGCTAGAGTCCCCAGGGATATTCCGGCTCCCAGAATGTCTTATGCTAGGTGATTCTTGGATTTAAAATCCCAGAAAGGAACTTGCCTAAGCTCTGATAAACAATGCAATTGGCATAACCAAAATGCTCACAATTCAGGAAAGGAGTTCCCAGGGGAAGGACTGTTGGATCGGGGCCATGGAGCGCCCGTTGGGTCCCGGAGGAGACTGGTCAAGCAATGAGACACGAGGCAAGATGGAGCGAAGACCAGTAGTTTAATGAGGGAAAATCATGGGTATTTATCATGTGCAGGCTGCGTGTAAAAGAGTGTGATCTGACAGACTCCAAATACCACGTACACACGAGTTAATGGGGAAACTCTTCAGGAAAGTTAATTAACTAAATCAAACACTGACAGGGGAACTCTATTGTTCCAAACTATCTTGGGGGTAAACATGTGGCTGATATTGGTTTTAGGGCTTAGAGTGATCCGCAGATGTGCGATTACCTATTACATGACTAGTGAGTTAGTCATTCAGCTTCCTATTGTCCGAGCTACTTGTCAGGTCAGCTATGGGTGAATTAAACCCTATCTAATATTCCGCTCCCCCAATTTCTGTCCCCTCGGAACCAAGGCTCAAAGGAGCGTTCTCCCAAACCGTGATTCTGTCAGGGACAGTATGCCAATTGTGTGCGTGGATACCACACCCCCCCTTTATTTGTTTGATTTTACCTGACAGACGGCTTGACGTAGGAGCAGCATCAGCTGACGTGGAGTGAGGACATTCCGGGGTTCTCTCCATGGGGGACATCTTGACATCAGCGAGGGAATACATTGCATGAAACCACACACTGTCGTTCCCAGTATTATCACCCCCACAATCACCTTGAGTGTCGTTTGTAGCCAACCCCATGGAAACCAGGACCATAACGAATTCCACCACCCCCATGTAGCATCTTCCTTGATGTTTTTAACCAAGGTATGGAGGTCTGTGAGCTGACTCTGTACCTTACGCGAGTTGTCTGTGAGGTTAAAGCAACACATGCCATGGACAGACTCGCAACCCAAATGATGTAACAATAAGAGGTAATCGATGGCTGCTCGATTATCCAGTATGGCATGGCGAAGCTCTGGCTGCTCTTGATTAAGCAGCGCTATCGCCGAGGAGGTGTGGTTAATGGCTTTCGCCAAAGCGTAAGCCAATTGACCAATTCTCCGAGCATTGTCTACGGCTAAGCCTGACACGCCAAGCAAGCTGACTGCTAAAGAAACATACTCAGCTTGGCTCAGAACTCTGATGTTGCTATCACATGAGCTGTCTAACTGGGTGGCACGAGCGTGCCGTGTGTGTGAAGATACATTCATGCTTGGTGCAACCATGTCTCTAGTGGGAAGCAACAATGTCAAACGACTGATACAGCAAAGGGAATCAGATACATTTGCAGGAATGTAGTTCCAAGTATACTGGTTACATGTAAAAAACCATCCTGAAGGCAAGGTAACATGAGCATACATTGAGCTAATAGTCTCTGGGTTATCACAAGTCCAGTTGCTGTTGCCGGGGTCGAGGCAACGGTGCTGTGGCCCTTCGACCGCAGAACAGCCGGTCATACGAGCACAAGTAAAGTTCGGGCTGACCGCCACTCGGGGAGTATAGAGAGTGGCTGCATCAGCCGGTAGGACTTGGGTGACTTGGGTTCCCCAATGTGCGTACATTGAAAAGGCAGCCTTGTAAAACGGACCAAATATCCGCTTCACCAACCAGTCACCGTTCCTGATGCGCGCATCTGGGGAGTGACACACCAGGATGAGACAAGTGCTCAGAATAGAGGCAGAAGCGGTGGTCTGCCTCAGGCAAAAATCGGGCTTATTGACGAGGTTCACCAATCTTTCCCAAATGTTGTACTGCAGCCGGGCAGAGAGATCTCCGCCTGGCATCAGGTTGTTGGCTTCCAATGAAGCTGCTTGAACGCCTCCCCTCGCAAGCAGGGAAAGGATCAAGATGATGGTGGTCATCACGGAATTAGCTGTAATCAGGGAAAAGGCTGCAATCGATGTTCTCCGGTGTCGGCTCCTTGTCCTCCCGCCGAACGGCATCCTCCGCCTCCTGGCATAGGGACTTGGCCATCCCCCAGGTGATCTTGGGCGCTGTCATCTGCTGTCGCCACCTCCTCCACTTGGCTCCCCCCATCAGGGTGAGATCCTCCATCTCCGGGATTGGGTCCGGAACTGCCTGGGTCCACGCCATTGGACTCGAAGTGAGGCTTCACACACCGAGCTGGGATCCAGATGACGCCTGTAGGAGACATAATTGCAGCATACCCTCTTCCCCATGTTATGAGTGGCGCCGGGCCCTTCCAAGAAGGATCCGGTGGCACTCGGTAACGCACCATCGGCCGCGGGAGAGCCTCCAAGCGATGGAAGTGCTTCTCCTGCGGAGTGCAATCCGAAAAAACATTAAGGTGATTGTACTAAACAATATCTTGTTCAGACAATGCTGTGCCTGACCCTGATTTTTGGGGAGGGCTGGTGGTTCCCCCCTTTCTGTTTGTTTGTCAATGTAGGACTTAAGCGTCCGGTTGACCCGTTTCACAATCGCTTGCCCTTGCGGATTGTATGGAATGCCAAAGGTGTGCTTAATGTCCCAGGTGGCCATGAAGATGGCCAGCTGCCTGGAGCTATAAGCTGGAGCATTATCGGTTTTCACGTGCCGTGGTTTGCCCATGGCCGCGAAGCAGAAAAGGAGATGCTGCTCCACATGGGAAGCCGTTTCTCCCTTCTGCGCTGTTGCCCAAACGAACTGTGAAAAAGTGTCAATGCAAACGTGCATGTACTGCCATCTGCCAAACTGTGGAACATGTGTGACGTCCATCTGCCACACCTGGTTGGTCTCTGTCCCTCGCGGGTTGACCCCCCACGAGGGCCCCCTACCACCCCTGCACAATGCGGACAGGAACGGACTATGCCTTGGGCTTGGGAAAGTGGCAGGTTGAACTACTTTGCGAGTGCTTTGGCATTCTGATGAAAGAATGCATGACTTTGAATTGGAGTTGTGAAGACTCCCAAAACTGACCATTGCTGAATTTCCTTTGCGGCCGCATCCGCTCTGCTATTGCCCTCAGAAATCGGACCAGGCAAGTCCTGGTGGCTTCTAATGTGGGCTATATAGAGCGCTTTGGTGTGGTTCCACAAATGAAATTGAGTTGTGAGAAAAAGACTCAACAAATTCTTGTCTATTGCGGGAGTGATGTACGCTCCCGGTAGACTGTGAAGCAAATTCCTAACATACTGGCTGTCAGTAATTATGTTTAGGCGTTCTTTGGCAAAGGTGCACAAAGCAAGGTTCACCGCTGCCAACTCTGCCCGCTGCGTGGACTTCTGTGGAAGAGTTAGAAGCATGCGCCAAGCTTGGTTCTCTTGCCAAGTCAAAACACCATACGTACGACCCCCATCCGTGAACACTGTCCTAGCCCCCTGAAGTGGAACCAGTGACATCAGCTCACACAAACTGACTGTCTGCGTTTGAAGCGAGATGAGTCTGGGGTCCTTCGGCAAATGGTATGCCAAGCATCCAGTGAATCCTTTCAATGCGATCGGAAGCGAGTCACCGAGCTGCATCAGCTGCTGAATTTGTTCTTTCGTGAATGGGACCACAATTTTTGCTCTCAGCCTTCCTCGGTAAATCACCGCGGAGACCAGTTCCTGTGGAGGAACGATGTTCTGGGAAGAGGTGTGTGGTAGATACACCCATTCCACGATACTCGCCCCCCGCTCGGAGCCCACCCCTAGGGCTCCGGTAAACATGGATCTGGTCCGAACGATGTACAGGTCTAGGATCGGAGCATATGGCCCCTGACTAATCCTGTCCAGCCATCTCTGGCTGAGAACTTGATTAACCTTTTCGAGAGTCAAATGCACCTCTCAAGGAATGTGTATTCGGTCTGCCGGCTGCTTACCTAGCGTTAGCAGCGAGAAGAGCGGTTTCAAAAGATCCGTATCTAATCTGAAATACAGTCTGGCCCAATTAATATTTCCCAGAATCTGTTGCAACTCTACAAGGGTGACTGAGTCTTTTAAGTTGATCTGTGGCAAAACTGGTGCTGCGAAAGAATGGAGAAGCCGATGGCCCAAGTATGAGACTGGCTCGGTTCTCTGAACTTTCTCCGGGGCAATGAGTAACCCTTTTCCCTCCAGAGTGGCCTGGAGGTTTTTAAACGTATCGTTGCCGAGTTGCGGCACTGTGACCAAGATGTCATCCATGAAATGACACACTAAGACTGTGGGGTGAAGGTTTCGGAACTTCTCCAGTGCGTTGTGAACATAAATTTGGCACAGGGTGGGCGAGTTGAGCATCCCCTGTGGCAAATATTTCCACGTGTAACGTTGCGTAGGCTCTCTGTGGTTCACAACTGGCACCGTAAAAGCGAACCTTTCCCGGTCCCTAGCATCTAAGGAAATTGTATAAAAACAATCCTTTAGGTCTACGACCAAGATCTCCCAGCTCTCGGGGATCATATTCGGATTCGGGATGCTGCATTGAAGCGGACCCATTGGCTGGATACATTTATTGATCTCTCTGAGATCGTGGAGGAGGCGCCACTTCCCCGACTTTTTCTTGATAACAAATATGGGCGAATTCCAAGGACTGGTGGACTGCTCTATATGTCCTGCGTCTAGCTGTTCTTTCACCAGCTGTTTCAGGGCGACTAATTTCTCCCCTACTACCGGCCATTGCTCTACCCAGACTGGCGTGTTGGTCAGCCATTTGAGCGGCAGAGCCATTACCCGAAGGTAAGAGTGGCACGGTACTGCTGCAGAATGTCTCGCCCCCAAAGGTTGACATGCACGTCCAGAATGTGCGGTCGGATGACCGCTGTGCAGTCAGCTTCAGGGATTGTGACTTCTACCCAATCTAGGCTTCTAAACGCTTCTTGAACACCGCCTACCCCCCACACATCGGAGACCGGCTCAAGAGCCCACTCATGCGGCCACTGACTTTGGCTGACCACACTGACGTCAGCTCCATTGTCAAGCAGCCCAGTGAAAGGTTTTTTATTCAAAAATACCTTTATGACTGGCCGCCGTTTCCACTCTATGTTGGTCTCCACTGCTGCTAAGACCTGGTATCCTTGCACTGTCCCTCCTGTGCTCGAGTGGTCTTCCGACCCGGACTCTGAGCTGTCCCTGAGCCTTTCCTGGCTGCCTGCTGGCGAGTTACAAGGAACCATGATCAGTTGCGCTAACGTGTCTCCCTTGTGAATGGTTTGGGATAGGTGTGTCCAGAGTTGAACTTGGAGAACACCCGAAAAATTAAAGTCAATGACTCCCGGAATTACAAGAATTCCTCATGCTCCTGCAACACTACGGGGCAAAACTAAACCTATGTAGCCTTTAGGCAGGGGTCATATGTACTGGGAATCGACCAGATAGACTGTGCCTGGAAAGTCACATGTGACTTCTGACTGGCAAGTCAAATCTAGCCCCGTGCTGCCTGTGGGGCTGGCCTGCACCTCCGGAATGCAGGGAATGTGATCAGAATTTAATCCAGCTCTGGCTCTCCCAGAGCGATTGAGGTCTCTGTTTGGACCGGGGCCAGAGACAAGCCCGCGTTCTGATTTCCCGAATTCGGGCAGTTCCTGGCCCAGTGGAAGCCTTTATTGCACCTCGGACACGGGGTGGTTGGAGTCTTGGGACGGCCGGTGTGTTGGCCGCTGCCCTTGCTGGATCGGCATTCCCTAGCGAAATGACCGATTTTGCCACAATTGTGACATGCTCCTTTGGTCTTGTTCTTGGGTTTCCTACCACCTTGTACCATCGCTGCCAACAGACCCATTTTGTAGGAATCTGTACCAACGTCGGCACAAGCCCTAATCATGTCCGTGAGAGTCAGATCGGGACGATTGCCCAGTGACTGCAGGATCTTACGGCAGTCAAGGTTGGTGTTGTCTTTAGCCAATTTCATCATGAGCTCTTGTTGGGCTTGCTCGTTATCGATCTGTCTACTGATCGCTTCCTCCAGTCTATTGATAAAGTCCATGTAGGACTCCTGGGCACCCTGTTTGAGTGCTGTGTAATTTTTTGCTACTTTGCCAGCTGCCGGGACTTTGAGATAAGCCCTGAAGGCTGTCTCAGCTGCTATCTGAAGAGTGGCGATTGGCAAGGCGATCTGCGCATCAACGGATTCGAATGGACCTGAGCCATATACTGGTCGGATTACTGCTCCGCCCATCCTGGCGGCCCTTGCCTGTGCCTCGAGACGATACTCGCTGTCCCATAGCAGATACTGGCTGGGGTTGAGCATCATTCGCATGACGGCTTTCCAGTTGTACGGAATGAGCATCATGGTTTCGCACACTTGCTGAAGCGTGCCCCTAGTAAAGCGACTCTGAAGTCCTGTCTCTGTGATGGCTTTCTGTATAGCCATGAGCAGCTTGTACAGAACTGGCGAATGAACTGTCTGCTGCTGGCCCGTGAGGGCATCTACCTCTATGCGAACTGGGCATATCTGCTTAAGCTCAGCTAGATCTTCTGCTGGCAACTCCCCCTTGCTGATCTCTTCCTCAACCATGCGCTGAATGGAACTTTTGGTAGCTTGGGAACCTGTAACTGTCAGAGAAGTGCCAGCGCTTCTCATACCATGCATTCCATCGGTGACGTCTGCAGCTGTCACCGAGGGAAAGCTCCCTACACTACCCTGCTTGAGCTGGAATGATGGATAGAGAGCTGTTGGGGCTGATGGCTCTGACTGTGCTGGGGGTTTCTGGGTCTCTATCCGGACTGGGTCTTCCTCTGCTAAGAGCTTCCTACACTTGCTCCATGTGCTGATTAAGCAATCTGGAGCTCTCGGGGCTTGCCGAATGCTGGCTCCTATCCTGTCCCAAAGTTGGAGGTTAAGCATACCCGCTTCTGGATAAAGCGGACAATTGTCCCCCAAGTATGCTAAGAGTTCCGCTAACTTAATGCTGTGAATGCGTGTCTGGGATACTCTGGCCAGGGCCTTGAATTCCATTAAGTGAATTCTCTGGTTAGTTGTCGGACATTGCCTCTGAGGACAAGTCCCCATATTACCTGCTGGTCCTTTGAAGCTTTCCTCCTCAGGATGAAGCGACGCATCTGAGTTCAGGTATCAGGTCTCAGCGTGACGAACCTCTGGGACGGAGCTCGGAGCGTGGACTGCTGCCACGGGCCCTTGGCGGCCTCTGCGCTGAAGTCAGGGTTTCACAGCCGACCCTGAGCAGAATGCGTTTCCGCGGAGCAAGCTGTCTCGGAGCTTTGGAGTGCGCTGTGGAATTCCTCTCTGGAATGCCTCGCCACATAGCTGTCACTCAGGTCGGATGGCTTTCCGACCAGAGCTGCCGCGCTGTCCTCCGGGACGATTCGGACACGGCTCAGGCGTAGAACTGGACTGCGTAGATCACTTACTCATGAGTAGAATCACGTCAGGGTCACCAGATGTTGGATCGGGGCCACGGAGTGGCCATTGGGTCCCGGAGGAGACTGGTCAAGCAATGAGACACGAGGCAAGATGGAGTGAAGACCAGTAGTTTAATGAGGGAAAATCATGGGTATTTATCATGTGCAGGCTGCGTGTAAAAGAGTGTGATCTGACAGACTCCAAATACCACGTACACACGAGTTAATGGGGAAACTCTTCAGGGAAGTTAATTAACTAAATCAAACACTGACAGGGGAACTCTATTGTTCCAAACTATCTTGGGGTAAACATGTGGCTGATATTGGTTTTAGGGCTTAGAGTGATCCGCAGATGTGCGGTTACCTATTACATGACTAGTGAGTTAGTCATTCAGTTTCCTATTGTCCGAGCTACTTGTCAGGTCAGCTATGGGTGAATTAAACCCTATCTAATATTCCGCTCCCCCAATTTCTGTCCCCTCGGAACCAAGGCTCAAAGGAGCATTCTCCCAAACCATGGTTCTGTCAGGGACAGTATGCCAATTGTGTGCGCGGATACCACAAAGGACCTTCCATGAAATGACATAGGCTGCCAAGAATGTGTGTCATTCCATGCACTTATGTTATCCTACAAATGGATGTATGTTGGTTCCATCACACTTTTCTGCAGTGGCTCAAGTGGCCAAGACGCTGAACTCGCTGACTGGAAGGTCGGAGTTCGGTATCCGGGTACTGCATGATGGAGTAAGCTCCCATCTCTTTCCAGCTCCTGCCAACCTAGCAGTTTGAAAGCATCAATTGCAAATAGATAATGCAAGCGCAGCGCCAAAATGGCCGCTGTGCTCTTTGCGGGCCCCCCCCACAGGACGAAGAATCCGGGTAGTTTAGGGCGTGGCCAGCTCCCTTATAAAAGGGGTGGCCACGAGGCAGCCGTGCTGCCATTTTAGCTAAAGCGATGGAGCGGAGAAGTTTTTCGCCTGTGTCTCCGTCGCTCCTTACCTTGCGGGAAGCCTTTTGGCGGCGAATCTTCTTTTCGGCTTCCCTCTCCTGCGATTGAGATGCCTTCGAAGAAGAAGGCAGCTTCGAGTGCGGCTCGAGCTGTGAGGAGGCGCAACCCGGGTCGGAGGACCACGGTGGCGCCTCCCCAGCAGCCGCCTGTCCAGGCCCCCGCCGGGGCCGGCGGAATGGGGTCCATCGCCCCTTGGCCGGACGCGGGGGATCGGAATGCGGGCGCGGCAGGGGCTCCGGCCCGCGGCCCGCGAGCGGTGGACACCGCTACTCTCTCTGCCCATCCTGTTGGGCCTGCCTCTCTTCCTCCCGGGCCTTCTAGCCTGGTGTGGTCCCCTACCTTGGCAGGTTCCTGCACCGACCCTACCGGGCTTCGGTGTTGGGCAATGGCCCTATTCGGGTCCTGGGGTACAGGGACCTGTACCCGCGCCTGGACTTGGCGGGCCGGCCGGCCCTTGGCCCCAGATCGACGTGCAGGCCTTACTGGCCCGCCTTGCGGCCCTCGAAGCGTCTTTAGCTCGGGCCAGCCAGGCTGGGGCTCCCTTTGGCATCCCTTTTGCGGCGCCGTCGGCGGGAGGACAACAGGCGGCGGGCAGGGTTGAGCTGCCTCAGGCGGGTGGCGCGGCTTCGGCCACTGCCCCGCAGCTCCCCAGCCAGCAGACGAGTGCAGGTCAGGCCCCGATGATGAGCTCTACGTCGGTCGTGAGCTCCGACGCCCCCAGTGGGCCGGAACCCCCGGTGGGGGCGGCCCACGGGGGTGCAGCATGTGAGTATACGGTACAAGCCAGTACACCTGCACACATTGCTTCTATGGGGGGAGCTTTTCAATGGCCTTGGCCTCGCTCGGGTGGTGCGGTGGCACAGCAGCCGGCACCCCACTCGGCGACGGTAACTGCCACCCAGGGCACCGGGGTGGGTAGTTTGTCTTTCACTACGGGGAATGTACTGGGGGTGGCTGGGTTAGCTCAGGCCCCTTTCCCGGTGTCTGTGGTGCCTTTTTCGGCCTTACCAACTGCGGGGTACTCCTTGCCACTGGGTGACCACTTGGCTCAGGCCACCAAGGAAAAGATTTGGCGGGGGGAGTATGTAGATATCTTCTCACTCCTGAACAGAGAGCCCACCAAGGAGGAAAGGGAGGGACAGGATGAGAAGGATAAGGAGCAGGCACGTCGTCGTAAGCCGCCACGTACCTGGGCCAACTGGCTGCCGGCTTATTTAATTTACATGGCAGTGTATCTGAGGGCGCGGCCGGAGTTGGCTATTCCGATGGTCCAATATTTGGACAACATATACAGGGCAATGGTTGATTTCCCGGGCCCTTCGTGGCTGGCTTATGACGAGGAATTCCGTATGCGGATTCCCCTCCACCCGGAGATGAGGTGGGACGAGCCGTGCCAGAGGCTTTGGCTTCTGTACATGACGCCCACACGCCCCGCGCCAGGGGACAGATACCATTGCGGACATGCGGTCCAGCAAGCTGTCCCAGCACAGGTTACCCGCCAAGTGGCGGGGCAGGGGGTTCCAGCCCGCCTGCTGTGCTGGACTTTCTCGTCCAATGGTTCCTGTAATAAGAAGAATTGCAAATACAGGCATGAGTGTCCCACCTGTTCGGGCCCCCACGCAGCCTCCGCCTGTCCCAGGCCTGGGGGGACACGGGGCAGAGGGAGGGGCGGACAGTGGGCTGGCAAGGCTGCCACAGATGGAGCTGGTTCACCGAAAGGCCCCCTCCCCAATTAAGGTGGACATGTTGGAGCGTTGGCTCACAGTGTACCCGAAAGGGGAGGATGGGGAGTATCTCCTTCAAGGATTTAAGTACGGGTTCCGCATCCCTTTCATGGGTGATAGGTCCCCTCAGGATGCCCCCAATCTTTTGTCCATCAAGGGGAGGGAAGAGGTGGCTGCTGCCAGTATTAGGAAGGAGTTAGATGCGGGCAGGGTCGCTGGCCCTTTCCCTTCACCCCCGTTTCCCAACCTTAAGGTGTCGCCCCTAGGCTTGGTTCCCAAAAAGTCTCAAGGCGAGTTTCGCCTTATTCATCATTTATCCTACCCAGCCGGCCGGTCGGTCAATGATGCTATCCCTGATGACCTTTGTTCAGTCAGGTATACGTCTTTTGACCACGCGCTGCGCATGGTACGCTCGTGTGGCCCGGGTGCCCTGCTGGCCAAGTGCGACATTAAGTCGGCCTTTCGCCTCCTGCCGGTGCATCCGGGTGACTTTGAGTTGCTGGGTTTCAAATTTCGGGGCGAATATTATTTTGATAAGGCCATGCCTTTTGGCTGTTCCATATCATGCTCGGCCTTTGAGCGTTTCAGTACCTTCTTAGAGTGGGCTTTCGTCCGCAGGTCAGGGTCCCGGTCTGTAGCCCATTACCTGGATGACTTTTTATTCGGGGGTGAACGGGGCTGGGACACGTGCACACGTCTCCTCACTACATTTCAGATGCTAATGGAGGAACTCGGTGTCCCTTTAGCGCCCGAAAAGACCGAGGGCCAATCTACCAAGTTAGTATTCCTGGGGGTGGAGATTGACACAGTAGCGCAGGCTTCTAGGTTACCGGAGGATAAGGTGTCCAGGATAGTGGCCCTTATCTCGGAGTTGATGGCCAAGCGCAAGGCATCACTGAGGGAACTGCAGGTGCTACATGGTCACCTAAATTTCGCTTGCAGGGTGGTCGCTCCGGGCAGGGCTTTTGCTCGACGCTTATGCGACGCCATGGCAGGGTTATCCAGGCCTCACCACAGAGTTAGACTTACCCGGGGTATCAGGGCAGACATGTTTGTCTGGTTACAGTTCCTGAGGGAGTTCAATGGGGTCTCATTTTGGAGGTCTGACCTCCTGGCATCCCCCAATTTTCAGATCCAGTCTGATGCCTCAGGATCCCTGGGTTATGGGATGTACTTCAATGGGAAGTGGCCCTATGGTGGGTGGCCACCGGCCTGGGCAGGCACAGATCGCCTGCGTGATCTCACATACCTTGAATTTTTTCCTATACTAGGGGCTTTGATGCTATGGGGCGAGGAATGGGCCAACTCGGTCGTGCATTTCTGGTGTAACAACGCTGCTGTTGTCCACATTGTTAATGCACAGACTTCCAAATCGCCCAGGGTTATGGACCTAGTGCGCCAATTTGTGCTGCGCTGCCTGCGCCTCAACGTTTTGTCAGAGCCAGGCATGTCCCAGGGATTAATAATGATATTGCTGACGCTTTGTCCCGCCTGCAGATCTCCCGGTTCCGTGCCTTGGCCCCGGATGCGGAGGAATTTCCCTCGCCACTCCTGGACGAGATATGGACCATTGGCAAGGAGAGGTGAACCTGGCGATTGGCCTGTCACTAGCGCCACTCACGCGTAAGGCGTATCAACAAGCATTTAATTCTTACAGGGCATTTGCTGCTCAATTTCACCTGCCAGAGACCTGGCCTATCCCGGTTGACCATGTTCTGCGGTTCATGGTCCACCTGCATGCTCTCGGCCTCGCACCTCGCACCATAGCATCCAAGCTCTCGGCGCTGGCTTTTATGGCCAAAGTAGGGGGTCATGTGGACAGCACCACTGACTTCCGTGTGAGACATGTTTTGGAGGGGTGGGTGCGCGAGCGCGGGCGTTGCCCGGACGACCGGCACCCTATCTCCCCAGGGGTTCTTACCCAGTTGGCCCGGGGCTGGCCAAGCCTCTGTTTTGATCATTATGAGGCAGCCCTTTTTCATGCAGCCACAACGGTAGCATTTTTTGGAGCGCTCCGCATCAGCGAACTTGTGATGCTGTCTAAGGCGGATGCAAGTTGTAGGGCACTGGAACTCGAGGATGTCTATGTTGCCAAAGACTGGGCCCAGTTGAGGATACGTTCCTCCAAGTCAGATCAGCATGGCGTAGGCAGTGGCGTAAGACTGCTACGGTGTTCTTTGGCAGACATCTGTCCGGTTGGTGCCCTACAGGAGTTCCTGGCACTGCGTGGCATGCACCATGGCCTGTTTTTCTGTCACCAAGATGGGTCTCCCCTTACTAAATTTCAGTTTTGGAAGGTGACAGGCAGAGCCCTCGCCAGGGTGGGCCTACCAGGTGCCCGTTATGGCACACATTCATTTCGTATTGGGGCAGCCTCTACAGCAGCTGCTTTTGGGTACTCCGGGGCTGACATACGCAGCATGGGAAGGTGGGGCTCGCAATGTTTTCAGTTTTATGTGCGCCCACTTCCACCGTGAGTACCAATCCGATCACCTTACCTTCCTTTTTTCTCAATTTTTCTTACAGACCCTGGGTGTCGTGTTACACCGGTGACAGTATGGCTGGTGGGCCACAGCTATGTGCACAGGGCAGCGCGTTACGCTGCGGCGACAGAGTGGGGACCCCAACTGGGACTGGGTGAACACGCCAGTCTCACATGGCATGGTAAGCCTGGGATGTTATGGCGGGAGCTGCTGCCTTTCCTGTTTTCAAGCAGGAGTGCTGACCCGCCTGACATCCTCATCATACACCTTGGGGGCAATGATTTGGGTCAGGTCACCGGCTTATCGCTCAAGCATGCGATTTGCGAGGACCTTGCCTACTTGCACTACGTCTGGCCTGCCACAACCCTGGTTTGGTCGGACATGATCCCGCGCCATTCTTACAGAGGGGGCATTGACCTCCTGGCCCTTGACCGCGCTAGGCGCGCAGTCAATGGGGCGGTGGCGCGGTTCCTTGCCGACAAGGCTTGGGGACGGGTCAGTCGTCACCCCGCTATTAGCCTACGAAATTATGACTTGTATGCAGGGGATGGGGTCCATCTGTCGCGAGGAGGTATGGACCTCCTGTTGGGTGATTGGCGAGCAGGCCTGTTGACCGAGCTGACGGTCTGGGGGGGGGGGGGGCGTCAGGCCTTCTTTGAAGCCCCTCCGTGTGGCGGGTAGCACTGGTAAGGTAAACAGTATGACCCACAGGTATCCGGCAGGTTCGCAATTGACTGGACAACACTAGACAGGAACAAATTAGTTAAACGTTGTCCGGTCAACGACGAACCAGGCGACGGGGTGATGGTGATAGCTAGCCAGCATGCATCACCCCGTGATTTCACGGATACGAGTCAGAGGGTGGGGTCATGAGTTAGATATTGACTACAGTCAACAATTTGTTTGTTGTCAACAAACAAATTGATACAAATTGATACATTGTAACCAATTGCCGTTGGCAATTTTGGGGTGGTACCTTACCAGTGTTACTTCGGCCTGCTTGCCTTAAGAATTATGATTGGTCGTTTTACCAATACAAATTTATAATTCGGATTAGGGCATTGAATCAATAAATGTGGCCCGATGCTGTTATCCACTTTCAATGTTGTCTGAGTCCGTTATTGGGGGGGTGCGCCTGCAATGCAAGCGCGGCACCAAAATGGCCGCCGTGCTCTTTGCGGCCCCCCCCCCACAGGACGAAGAATCCGGGTAGTTTAGGGCGTGGCCAGCTCCCTTATAAAAGGGGTGGCCACGAGGCAGCCGTGCTGCCATTTTAGCTAAAGCGACGGAGCGGAGAAGTTTTTCCCCTCCACCCCCTCCCTAGTTAACAGTGTGATATTTTGGTCGCTTCGGGGCCGGGTGGGAATTTTTGGTTGGGACCCACATTGGCTTTCGGGTCCTGGCTTTTTTGCCCATCCCACACTGTTGCTATGGTTTGATATAGGGGTTCCTTTCGTTTCTACTGTTGACTCCGGTCACATTGGCGGGTAGCACTGGTAAGGTAAACAGTATGACCCACAGGTATCCGGCAGGTTCGCAATTGACTGGACAACACTAGACAGGAACAAATTAGTTAAACGTTGTCCGGTCAACGACGAACCAGGCGACGGGGTGATGGTGATAGCTAGCCAGCATGCATCACCCCGTGATTTCACGGATACGAGTCAGAGGGTGGGGTCATGAGTTAGATATTGACTACGGTCAACAATTTGTTTGTTGTCAACAAACAAATTGATACAAATTGATACATTGTAACCAATTGCCGTTGGCAATTTTGGGGTGGTACCTTACCAGTGTTACTTCGGCCTGCTTGCCTTAAGAATTATGATTGGTCGTTTTACCAATACAAATTTATAATTCGGATTAGGGCATTGAATCAATAAATGTGGCCCGATGCTGTTATCCACTTTCAATGTTGTCTGAGTCCGTTATTGGGGGGGGGGGGTGCGCCTGCAAATAGGGACCACTTTGGTGGGAAGGTAAACAGCATTCTGTGCATGTCTGCCCTATGTCCATGGAAACGTCTGCAGATGCAGACAGCACTGGCTCTTTGGCTATAAAGAGAGATGAGCACCGAACCCTAGAGTTGGATTCAGATGGCTTTCGAGCAAGGGTGGCCTTTACCTTTACCGAAAGGGAAATCACTAGCAGGACTGAGCAAAGGCATTTAGTTACCTAACGCGATGGACAGGATAGTGGATCCTCCTAAGACCAATACACTTACTTAACTGGAAGATGACTTCACTTTGACCCTGTCAAGGGGCTGGTGTTTTTTGTTATAACTAGGAGCTTTAATTTCACCAGGAGTAGTGGAGGTTGGTGTGGTGGCAATGGTCCTTTGACATCTCACTGCCCTTGTTCTCCACCGAGCAGGTGCCATCTGAAGCCACTGCCTTGTTCTGCCCAAGGGTTGGACTGGCCCTATGACTGAACAAAAAGTTCTCTTTTTACCCTTTGTATAGAGCAGGGGTTCCCAGCCTATAGCCCGTGGGCCAGACGTGGCCTGCGACACTGTTCCATTCAGCCTGTCACCAACTCCGCAGGCATGTTTACAATCAGCCACAAAACACGCATATGCATGCGCAAACACACCCACAACTGTTGTAAATGCAGAAGTGAGCACATTTACGACAGCTGTAAATGCGCCTGTTTCCACTTCCAGGTGGGTGGGGGGCAAGGTCCAGACTGCTCAGCTGTTCAGGGGCATGGTCAGGCCCGCAGCATAAAAAGGTTGGCCATCCCTGGTATAGAGTAAAGCATATATAAGTATTCTCAATAAATGTGTAGCCCCAGATTAATTCCTTTTGACTCAAGAAGTTATTACCTAACAGAAAACCAGGCTTTGCTTTTAAAGTTTGGTATTTTTCTCTGTTTCTTGATGTCTCCGGCATCTTTGGTCTAACCCTGCTCTCTGTACAGTAAGATGCAAGCTATCTATTTTCAGAAAATCATCAAGCCATAATACATTAATGTGACATTGCTGTGCAATTCCTTGCTTTGAATGTAACTTGACCACTATGGCATGCCTGCCAAATGCCGTGGATTATTAATCTGGCACGCAGCTGAAGTCTTTGTTTAAAAGTTGGGGTGTGTGGCCATTGTGTCTCATCTGTGTTGCCTCTTAGCATAAAAGAATGTGGTTGAAAAATATGTTTTCCTTGAATGAAACATTTAGGCACAGGGGAAGATCCTTGGAGTTAACGTCTGCAGTTGTAGAACCCTCTTTCCATGAGGTTTTTAAAGCATTTGGGTGAGTGTTGGAAATAACTGTTTATACAGTTCTAATACATCGATGTAGCCTGAGGGCCATATGCAGTTTGTGAAGATCCTTTTATGTAGCCCACCAGGCTCCTGTGATATTATTGCTTTCATCTGCCCTTCCTTCCTTCCTTTATGTCTTAATGGGCCTGGGCAAGAAATTGGGTCAAGATGACTTTCTAGTTGCAATTGGCTTGGTTTCTCTGTTGTCGCAGAGAACCAGGCAGACTTCATCTTCATAGCTGAATCCCCACCAAAACTAGGACAGGGCTGAGAAATCTGAGACCCTCTGCAGTTAGTGAGACTGCCACTCTGATCATATCTGAGTACTGTCTGTGCTAGGCGGGGCTGATGAGATTTAGAACTGTGGATTTTCCTTTCCATCCCAAATTAGGAAAAGCTTGGAGACTGCAGAATGAAAAGGAACAGATTTCAAATACCGTACTGTACAGATGTAGGGAATGAGAAGTGGAAAATCCATAGGTTTTCAAATTCTGCAAGAAAGGGAATTGCCAAGTACCGCCAGAGTTTTAGGAAAGCTCTAGGTCTTCATTGGGTACAGTGAGTAAGCTAGTGCAAATTACATTCACTGTAGAAACAGGCTCATTGAAACAGAGGAGTGTTCAAAATTTTACTCCTCCTCAGCTGTTTGTGTGCAATCAAGTCGGAATGGATTTATAGCAACTTTAATGTTGTTTCCAAGATAATCGAGATATTTAAAGAGTGGTTTTACCAGTTCCAACCTACCCCACAAGCTTCCTAGGCTAAGCAGGTCCAGACATTGGTCTCCTGAGTCCTAGGTCGCCCTTCCTTGAAAGCCAGTTATATCTGACTCTAGGGTTCAGTGCTCATCTCTGTTTATAGCCAAAGAGACACCGCTGTCTCTGTCTGAAGATGTTTCCATGAACATGTAGCAGGCATGACTTAACACCGGAATGTTAAGTCATGGGATGTTTAGTCATAGAGTGTTAAGTTCAAGGGACTGTGGTGGCTCAGTGGTTAAGAAGCTTGCCTTGTTAGCTGGAAGGCTAGCAAGTCAGCAATTCAAGACCTGGGTATTGCATGACAGATTGAGCACCCATCTCTGTCCCAGCTCCTGCCAGTTGGACCTCACAAGAAAGCAAGAAATTGCAAGTAGATAAATAGGGACCACTTCAGTGGGAAAAATCTTGAGGAGATGAAAGGAGCCTCATTCGGGTGTCCCCTGAGCAGAATTTCTCCAGCAAAAATCCTTTCAACCTAGAATAATTTCTGACACAAAATTATAATAACACTGGAGTTCACGGAATGCTGTTTACCTTCCCACAGAAGAGGTACCTATTTATCTACTTGCAATTTCTTGCTTTCGAACTGCTAGAGTTGGGACAGAGATGGAAGCTCACTCTGTCATGCAGCACTCGGGGATCAAACTCCGACTTTCCAGTCTTCAAATTTAGTGTCTTAACCACTAAGCCACCGCAGTCCCTATATGAAATAAGACACGGCCTAATGACAGTGTTAACCCTGTTCATCTCCACACAATAGCCCTATAAAGCAGGGTGTCTGAGAGATTGCAATTGGAATAAGCTGCATGTGCCACAGGGGAAGTTGAGCTTTTTTCGGTTGCTACCTTGCACCTCTGATTTGTAATTTGTATTTTATATTTTTATTGTAATTTGTAACTTGTTCCTGTAATTCTTTATTGTATTTTTTGAGATTGCTTGTAAACCGCTTTGGGTTGTTGGAAGACAAGGAAGGCAGTATATAAATACCTTAAATAAATAAATATGTGTTTTCCCAGTCAGGTTTCAGACTACCCATTGACCTCAGGTCAGTTCTGAGACTAACTCATCTCAGTTGCTCCTTGTCCTCCTTTCCCTTGACCGCTCCTTATTACACCCCCACACCCCCACACACCCACACACAGAAGCACAGAGGCAGCAATTAGACTTCAATAGTCCCCATTGTGTCTCAGCAGAAAGTTATGACAAGGAAAGCTGCTGCCACAGACTGTTATAATAATGATATTGTTGAGCATGCAGTGAAACCAGTAGTTCTCAGCTTTTTAGGCCCTCAGGCTAGGTTGAGTTGACTACAGAAAGTAGAGAGAGTCCATTCCAAAGCAGCTTTCTCAGATGCCAGGTGGAAGGGTGACTTCTATCAAGTTGTTTTTGTCAAATCTCTCTCCCCCCATTTTGTTCTATATTGACACTTTGGCAACAAACCTTTAAAAGTAGTGAATGCCATGCTTACATGTACCTGGTGAGGAGACAGGTAGAAGCCAAACCATTGTGCTAGGCTTCAGCTCCCCACAAAAGCAATTTAACCAAAAATCTGCAACATAGTAGTTTATGTAGAAACAAGTTTGTGAAACATCCCCAGAGTGGCTACTTATACATGGGATGGGTGGGAGGATAGTAGTAGAAGATATTTGCTGCAATTTATGGGTGCTAGTGAAAGATGCAGATTTCAAAATAGGTACTGTAACGTAAATTGACACATAGGCTGAAATCCCGTTGCTTAGTGCAGTAAATCACACTAGAATAAGCCTGTTGAATCAGTGGGGATTTAGTGAGTCTACTCCCTAATTAGTTTCATTGATAAAAATGGGTCTGTTGTTGTTTGTTGTTGTTGTTGTTCAGTCGCACAGTTGAGTCTGACCCTTCGGATGCCAAGTTCCTGTGTCATCTACCATCCTCCGGTGTCTGCCCAGATCCACACCCACTGCATCAATAATGTAACCTAACCAACCCATCCTCTGCCATCCAATTCTCCTTTTGCCTATGATCTTTCCTATCATCAGAGCCTTCTCCAGTGAGTCCTCTCTTCTCATTTGGTGGTCAAAGTATTTAAGCTTCAACTTCAGTATGCAAGGAGCAGTCAGGGTTGATTTCCTTCAGACTTGCAGTCCATGGGACTCAAAGGCATCTAATCTTCAATGCTCAGTTTTCCTTATGGTCCAGCTCTCACAGCCATACATTACTACTGGGAACACTATCACTTTAACTATGTGGACTTTTGTTGGCAGAGTGAAGTCTCTACTTTTTACTATACCTCCCAGGTTTGCTATAGCATGCCTCAAATGGGCCTACTCTACCCTATGCTAAGCAACGGGATTTCAGTAGCAGGGCTTGAATTCCTGGTCATCTTCTTGTCCAGGTATAATTGCTCTGGATTTAATGATGTGACAATAAAGATAATATTTCCCATTGAGTCATGCCTTGGTACCAGCCAGCAAAACTGGCAGTAAGGTAGAGAGAAAATGGTCATAGGGCTTCCATTGGAAGAAATGAGAAGATAAATAATTAAATTTCAAGATATTTTAATGCCCTGTAAGTTGTGCAGTAGATATCAAGATGCCTAGTGATTTACATATAGGAATGGTTAACATTAGGATATCCTCCATCTTTAGAGCAGATTCTGATGACGGTGACCCTTCCAGAGTTTTCTAGGTGTAATGTACTTAGAGGTAGACCAAACTAGTGACTCCAGTTTCAGGGATGCTGTGAATCCACCCCAGCCTTTAGCCTGTACTTTACAGCAGTTATCCAGTCACATCTCCCTTGGCACCCCATAGGTTTAGCATATTAGATAAATCCTGTAACGGGTAAAGTAGAATTTGGAGTGAGTTTGCAGCTCCTCTGAAATCGAAGCTAACAGTCCTTCCTGCTCAGAAATTGTTTACCTTCTGGTTCTTCTTCTTTTGTGTCTAAGTCAAACTTTAAACTGCCAAAATGAAGCCACCTTCTTGGCTTTGTCGTTGGCCAAACTTAAATCCTTGTCTGTACATTTTTCTGGCAGTAATCAACAGAACAGTAAATGAGCCAGATTCTGTATCTTTCCACATTCACACAGCCTGTTGTTATCCACCAACAGCCCCCACTTGAGCATGATGGTCTTACATTTAGGGACCCTGACCCTCAGCCTACTCAGGGTCCTCCAAGTGATGTAGGGGAGGTCGAGTTCCTCGGTGATATCCTCCTTTAATGTTATTCCTTGTCCAGTGAGCTTTCTCCATCTTATAATTTGATTTTGCTCTTGCATACCCCCAAGAATGTTTGTTCTTGCCATAAAGCTCTCCCTGGATCACCTTCTGGTGATGCTGTGGGACTATGTAATTTACTCAGGGTTACATAAATGGCAGAGCAGGTAACCCTATTGACCATATATGCTTCCGGATATCATGATGGGTCTCTTTTCTGCAAGGCACGGTGGGGAATTACTGGCCACTGACTCTTCGCAAGCCCACCACTCTAACCTACTGAGGAAAAGGTCATAGAGAAAATGAAAGAAGATGCTGCATAAAGCCAATGGTTCTTTCTTTTCCTGTTTTCCCCCACAGCTATTGTCATAA
This sequence comes from Bradypodion ventrale, assembly GCA_035047345.1. Taxonomy (NCBI): domain Eukaryota; kingdom Metazoa; phylum Chordata; class Lepidosauria; order Squamata; family Chamaeleonidae; genus Bradypodion; species Bradypodion ventrale. The sequence goes on from JAWDJE010000005.1 coordinate 239,278,871, forward strand.
GTAACATGAGACTCCCTATGTAATGTTGTTACAGGGCTGCCATTAAAAATTTCTGGGCCCCATACTAAGCAATCCTAAGCAACCCTACACACACACACCCCATGGTTGGTGGCAGTAGGGCCCCTGTCAGCTCCGGGCCCTATACGGTCGTACTGGTAGTACTGCCTCTTTTGTGGAGAGGAATTACAACCATTCTTCACCCCACCAAAAATCTTCGTTCCAAATTCCTTTCTGATGTATTTTGGTTCAGCATCTCTATTCTCTCTTTCTCTTTAAGAACAAAAGACTGACAAACATTTTTTTAAAAAAAATGATTAAAATTTTCAATAATAACAATAAAAAACAGTAACAAGATCAAATACAAATATCAGTACAATACATATAAAACAACAAAACAGGACTAGAAAAAAAAGTATAATAAAGCAAAAATACATCAACTTAATACGTTGGCAATGCAGCACCTCAATAGCTATTTTTCAAAATATCATCATGTTCATAGTCTGTGCTCTTTTATTCCTTAACCGATCTTAATAAAACTTTTAATCTATTACATTACTTTTTTATTACTACCAAATCTAAGCAAAAATACAATAATAAAAACACAATAACTAATATTCACACTGCACCCCCTGTGTATTATACAACGCCCTGGAGAGTGTGACAAACATTTTTAGGAGTTTTAATGAACAGTGGCTCTGGGATATTCCGTTGTGGCCTATGATCTCTGGTATGCCTATGATTCCTTTTTGAGAATGAGAATAGGCAAAGGGGATTGTCGTTCTGCACTCCTTGTATGGTAACTGATGTTTACTGTTCCTCTTCACTGACAGCAGCAGAGACAGCACCTAACTGTCTTCTTATACCGTTCGTGTTTCAGTCGAGTTATCTTGCTATGTGCTGCAATTACCCTGAGCTTAAGCAGAGGGCTCTGTGGCATTCGGTTTTGTTGTTAAATTTGGCCCTCTCTCTTGTGTCTCATTCCAGCCAAACATTTTGCATAACCATATTAGGCCATATGGATGCCCGCCAACAAGCAAAGAACTTGCTGAATTTCTTACTGTTTGTGAGGCTGTCTTGGTATTTTTATTTTTTGGCTCACTCGTTTTCCTTAATCATATCTACGGAGCTTCTTTTATAAAACAGGAGGAACGCTAACTCTTACTGTAAATACTGATTCACTGTGAGGCTTGACAATTTGGAGGAAAAAAATCAAATGTCATAAAGCAGTCCTAGCAATATTTTTTTACTGCAGTGATTTTGCTGGTTTGAAAACCTTTTGCTCTCTTAGCCTGGGTGGGTGGAATTGGATTGCAGTTGCCTAGGAATTAGGGGAAATTACACTCTACACATGGTCAGAGGGACACTTCCTTCCCATTTTTCACAACCACGGATCTGACAGTGAAAAGAAATTCCTGCATTGCCTCACACTAAACCTGGAAACAGAAGTAGCAAGAATTCCAGCTAAATTTTACAATCTGATGATAGTGATCTTATACTGGAAGAAAATCTGTTGGCTAATTAACAAGCCATTAAGCTCTATCTATCATCTGCTGTCAAGTGAATGGTGATTTATGATGCCCAATTTCATGGTTTTCGAAGTAGACAATACTCAGAAGGGGTTTACCATTTCTTTCTTCTAGGGATATTCTGGGACTATGGCTGGCTCTATAGTGGAGAACCGAACTCTCAACCTCTGGCTCTGAAACCAGATATCTAAATTACTGAGGTATCCAGGCACCGAACAGTTATTATTTTTATTTATTATTTTTACTTCTTAAAAGTTAAAACACAAAGTTACATGATGTTTTTCACCCTCCTTAAAGTGCTGCCAAAATATTATGGTTAAAAACACAGGGGAAGAATTACGAAAGAAAGGGAGAGGGAAATTAAAATACAGTAAAAAACAAACAAACCCAACTAAACTTCTCTGTGGAAAGAATTCCAAAACTTGCATACAGAAACAGAGAAGACTGTTTATTGTGTCCCAAACAGCTGTATTTTCAAAGGTGGAAGGATGTAGAGAAAAGTCTCTAGTGCTAAATACACTTATACAGAAGGAGGCAGCAGAAAAATATCTTGGTTCTATACTGTTTAATTTAATTTAATTGTTGAACTTGTGTGTGTGTGTGTGTGTGTGTGTGTGTGTGTGTGTGTGAACAGTATAGAGTACTGGGGAATAAATCAGGACTATGGTTGGGTCCTTCAGGTAGCAAACAATCTTGGTCCACTTCTGTACAACATTTGAGTGTTCTTTCAAATGGAGCATTTATTCTTTAAAATGTACTTGAACAGCGAGGGATGATGTTGGTATTTTTCTGCACTCTCCATATCATATAAGGCTTGTCTCAGTTTATATAATGACAATATTTGGTCTGTGAGATTTTTCTCTGAAGGCATTGTTTGTTCATTCTGAGTTTGTTGGGATGAAGTTTAGCATGACGGGACTGCTTTCTAAACATATTGCAATAGCAATTACACTTATATACTGTCTCTTAGCATTAAGTGCACTCACATGGGAATTAGCATTTTGCCCCAAAACATGCTGGGTCATCATTTTACTGACCCCAGAAAGATGGAGGGCTGAGTCAGTCTCGGTTGGGACTGAATTTACAATGTCAGCAGTTTGGGCTTCAATACATCAGTTTAACCACTGTGCCACAAGAGCTCTTTTAAGGCCATCTATCTATTTGTCTGTCCTTCACTTCAACCTCTCTTCTCCCCCCCCCCCCATGGTCCTGGAACCCAAGCAGCTAACCCACCCCAATTCTTGGTACTGGATGTTGCATAGTTTTATAGGAGCACCCACCAGGAGAGCATGTTGACTAGTGTGAGTTTTTGCTGAAGTTGCCACAGCTTCCAGCACCATCACTTGGAGCATCCAGGTGTTTAACCTGAGACCCTGTACTCACTTGATCTCCAAGGCTTCACATGTCCCCATATACACTATTCCAAGACAGTGCAACTAATGTAGACAAGAATCTCATTAAGTCTTTTGCTCATTTACGACAAACTGGATGAACCAAGAGAAGTGGGAAGTCATTCTCTCCCAATCTAGAAATCACATGAAGAATTTTCACTTGGGAAAGTATTCTGAGATTCCTGGGAATTCAAGTTTAATCCCAAGGTCTGTATTTTTACAAATGCATCTGGTGATATATGTACTGTATTTCTTAAACAGATTTCCATTGAGAGAAAGAGAGAGAGAGAGAGAGAGAGTAGCTGGAGCATCTCAAAGATAAGCATTAGTAAAGAAAAAAATGTCTCCTATAGGATGTTTCATATGTTTCTTGCTAGTTTGCCCTGATACCCTCTTCTTTTTAAGGGATTATATGGGCGTTATAATAGGGAAGGGGATATTTCATCATTGTTGTTGATCTAGAAGGATAGAGGAAAGCTTACATGAAGATAGTGCTCAAAATGAAGCATGTTGCTGTATAATAAATATGCCTTATGAAGAATTCAGGGTAGGAGGAAATAGAAGTACCAGTAATACCTCATACAAAGTCCGCTTCATACAACATCGGATTCATACAACATCGCCTAATTTCTTGAAAAAAGTTACCTCATACAAAGTCGCTCAACTTTGTATGAGGCATTCAGTTTTTCCCAGGTTGCATTGTACCTGGGCAGTATAAAAGTGCATTGCTCTTGTGGGTTTTGCACAAGGCAAAGAGTGTTTAGGAGTGGTTTTGAGCGTGATTTTGGATTATTTTGAATTTTTCATCAGCATTTTTAGAAGCATCCCTGGGATTTTTGCAGCATTCTTCAGAGTCTTGGACAATCAGGGTTGTTTGACGTGTTTTTGTAATGTATTTAGCCTTTAGACAATGTTTTCTTAAAGTTCTGTCAGTTTCCTGTCTGTTTCCTTGACTTTGCCCTGAAGTCTGTGCTGTTACATTACAATGTATCCCTATGGAAACGGCGTTGTACGAGGCATTGCAGCAAGGATTTGGACGTTGTATGAGGCATCGCGGCTAGAATTTTGCATGCCTCATACAAAGTCCAAATCCGTATAAAGTCCAAACTTGTGGAACCAAATTTGGACGTTGTATGAGGTTTCACTGTACTGTGGATTGGAAGGGATTAAGGAAGATTGTTTATGGTCTTCAACAATCTGCAGAATCAGCCTTGATTTAAAACAGGGGTGCCCAAACGTTTCGGGCCACGGGCCTGTCACATGGTTGAGCGTGCCGGTCGTGTGGTTCTTCCCACCGTAAATGGAAGTAAAATACGCATGCATGGGTGCATAACGTGCCTACGCATGTGCAGAATACTGCCGTAAATGACCCGTGGTTGTCGTAAACACGTTTATGTGTTTATGACAGCCATGAGTCATTTACGGCAGTATTCTGTGCATGTGCAGGCACGTTATGCACCCACACATGCATGTTTTACTTCCGCTCCCCGGAGTGGTGCAGGTGGCATGGGCTGGATAAACTGCCATCAGGGTCAGATCCGGCCTGTGGGCCATAGTTTGGGCACCCCTGGTTTAAAAGAACACCCCAGGATATGACAGCTTTTGCTCTGACTATTTTCTTCCTTTATGCTGGAGCTGAAGAATCACTTATAATAAGTCAGAACATTATCCAAGTAGTTTCTAGTCTTAAGGAGAGGTGATGAATTTTCACCCCTCCAGATATTTTGGATTTTAAATCCCTGAAGCTACAACTAGCATCAGTAATAATAAAGGAATGCAGGAGCTGCAATCTAAACATCTGGTAGGACAGAATTCCCCACTCCTGTGCTCAGAGATATAGTTCAGTCCTCTTCCTTTCAGCTCCTCTGCTTTAAAGCCTTTTCAGAATTGGGTCTTCTTTTAGCAAGGGATACATCAGGGACCTGTGGCAAGTGTTAAGGTAAAGATAAAGGTCTCGTTTCCTTGAAAGCCATTCATATCTGACTCTAGGGATCGGTGCTTATCTCCATCTACAGCTAAAGAGCTAGCGCTGTTTGAGTTAACAGACATTTCCGTGGTCATGTGGCAGACATGACTAGACACTGGTGGGCTTAAGTGGATACATCAACCACCTTTCTCACTAGTTCCTTCCCTTTGATTCTGCTGTTTAATGAACAATGTTGGAGTCATCATACCATCTAGAAAAGGATTATTACCTTTAAAGCCCTACACGGTAGTAGTCCAGGATACCTAAGAGACCGCATCACCCCAAGAACATTTGTCCGCCCAACCAGAGCGGACCAGAGAGGTTCTCTAATTGTTCCATCCGTTAGAGAGGCACATCTCTCTAGCACCAGAAAGAGGGCCTTCTCAGTGTCTGCTCTGGCCCTATGAAACCTCCTGTCAACTGAGTTGCATCTACAGACGGAGTTGCTGCCCTTCAGGAAAGGTCTAAAAATCTGGCTGGCAAAGCAGGTGTGGGGCCCCAATGATGGCATGGCCCCTGCCTGCTGGCCAATTTAAATATTAATAATGCCCTCTCCCTCTTTTTAAGTGGTAGGGGTTGGAGTAATGCCCGGTAACAGTTTTTAATTGGGTTTTTCAAATTGGGATTTTTAATTGTAGTTGGTTTTTATCTTTTGTAAGCCGCCCAGAGTCCTTAGAGTTGGGCAGCAATATAAATCTTGAAAATAAATAAATAAATAAATAAATGAACAAATCATAAGCATCATAACACATGGGCCTTCTTATAACATACAGGCTAGCAACAGCAATGCAAAGTTGGGGGCAAGGGACACACCATCCTTACTCTTGCCCACCTCAGCTCTGTGATGACATGAAGACTGCACCATGATTGCAGTTTTTGGTCCTGAAACCTCAGGGAATAGGATGATGTCAACTGGATATTCATTTACATTCCTGTTGTCCCCATTTACAAGACTTCTCCTCTCTCTCAGTGACTGACCCTTCTTTTCCCACCCTTGTGCAAAATCTGATGTTTTCCTATACCACACTTAGAAGAAACTTAATGTTTCCTTCTTATGCAAACAGACTGGTCCATAGAGCCAGTGTTTGTGGCCTTGCTCTATAAATACATTAATGAATGAATGAATTCATAATTTAATGAGTGCCGAAATGTGATTGAATCTTAGAAGAATTTAAACATTAGGAATGTGAATAATTTTAATGTCCCAGGATTTTTTATTTGCATAATAATAATAATTTCATGTCAGAAATTATTCTGGGTTGAAACAATTTTTTCTGGAGAAACTCTGCTCAGGGGACACCCGAATGAGGATCTTTTTATGTCCCCAAGATCTTTCCCCATCAAAGTGGTCCCTATTTATCTACTTGCAATCTCTTGCTTTCGAACTGCTAGATTGGCAGGAGCTGGGACAGAGACGGACACTCAAACCGTAATGCAGTACCCAGGTCCCGAACTGTCGACTTGCCGGCCTTCCAGCTAACAAGGCGAGCTTCTTAACCACTGAGCCACCGCAGCCCCCTGTTTTGCATTCATTGGCCATAATTCTGGATAGCAAAAACAAATTGAGATCTTCAGGAAAAATTATGTCAAAAACACCAGCATGCTCTCGTGCTATCTATCTCTTTCTGTCTGACATTTCAGAAAAGAATCCATGGGCAGGTTGGACTGAACCTGATAGCAGAGGGCACAAGAATATGAGTGAGGTATGAACGGGCTCTTAGTGAAGGAACAGAACAATTAAAAACACACATTCCAAGAAGTGAAGCAGAGGCTGCAACTGCGCATCAGATCAGTATTCATTCTTTCTTAATTAATGTTAGGAATATACTGCTACGACCTCAAATTATAGATATAAATAAAAGTATGGGAAGTGACTCTGTTTTTAATTTCAGAGAGCACTGCTATGTCATGCTAATCTTTCTAATGCCCATACTTCAAAAGCCACTACCCAGTTCACCTTCAGCAGAGAGCAAAATGTACTCTCCCTGTTGTTGTATTTTATGCCATTTCGACCTTTTCAGCAAATCAGATCTTTGGCAAGGCACTAAGATTACTTTGGTTCAAAGGAAGATTAGGTTTTACGGCTACTAATCAAGTGTGCAACTGCTCAGGGGAAGATAACAATAACTGAATGTCATGCTCTAATGAATAGGCAGATTTGCTAATGGCTTAGAGAATGTCAGCCAACTAATTTTTAATGCATTTTACTGGCAACAATTTATCTCTACAAGTTAATGGGTTTTGCAGGGCTCCACAAGAAAACCTTGGCTGGTGGTTGGGCAATTCAAACTTGCTAAGCAACTTAGAACTTCTCTTGATCTTATAGGGTGAATCAAAAGGAAGAACCAATGTCAAAGCCCCTGGAGTAAGTCTAATCATATATACACACAATATATATTATGGTTGAAGAATGCATGGTCTTCCAGATGTTGTTGAAGTGCAAATCCCTACAACCCTACCAAAAGTGGTGGTGAGGGTAAAATCAATCCAACATCTGGAAGGCCATATATTGTCCACCCATGCTTAAATATTGGCTTGTACTTGTCACATGTCAATGCCATAGTGGGATATGCAAATATTTTTTTTAAAATTGTATTGCTAAGTAATAAATAATGGCATTGTAAATCTTTCTTCTTTGAGTAAGGAAAGTGTAATGAAGTTACACTTCAAGAGCAGAATAACAAGCAGGACTGATATTGATGCAATGAGAAATATTTTCTTGCTGATTTTGAAAGGTACCTTTAAATCAAAAAATTTAGACATTTTAAAAACCTTGTGACAAGAAGATTTCACGTTTTACTCATTGCAGGCCCACCCCCCAAAAAAGGACTCGGACACCAGTATAAGTGGATAACGGCATTGGGCCACATTTATTGATTCATGCCCTAGTCCGAATTATAAATTTCGATTGGTACTCAACCAATTATAATTCTTAAGGCAAGCAGGCCGCAGTAACACTGGTAAGGTTCCTCCCAAAATTGCCAGCGGCAATTGGCTACAATGTATCAATTTGTTTGTTTACAACAAACAAATTGTTGACCGTAGTCAATAAACTAACTACTGACCCCACCCTCTGACGCGTATCCGTAAAATAACGGGGTGATGCATGCTGCCTAGCTCGTGCCATCACCCCATTGCCCGGTTCGTCGTTGACTGGACAACGTTAACCAACTTGTGCCTATCTAGTGTTGGCCAGTCAATTGCGAACCTGCCGGATACCTGTGGGTCATAAATATTTACCTTACCAGTGCTACCCGCCCATGTGACCAAAGTCAACAGCAAATAAACCCCTGTATCAAACCATAGCAACAGTGTGGGATGGGCAAAAAAGCCAGAACCCAAGAGCCAATTGTAGGTTCCAGCCAAAAATTCCCACCCGGCCCCGAAGCGACCAAAATATCACACTGTTTACTAGGGAGGGGGTGGAGGGGAAAAACTTCTCTGCTCCATCGCTTTCGCAAAATGGCAGCTCGGCTGCCTCGTGGCCACCCCTTTTAAAGAGGGCTGGCCACGCCCCCTAACTACCCGGATGTCCAAGTCCGTTGGGGGGGCGCAAAGAGCGCGGCGGCCATATTGGCGCCGCGCTTGCATTGCAGGATCACCCCCCAAAAAAGGACTCGGACACCAGTATAAGTGGATAACGGCATTGGGCCACATTTATTGATTCATGCCCTAGTCCGAATTATGGGTCATAAATATTTACCTTACCAGTGCTACCCGCCACATGGGGAGGCTTCAATAAAGACTCACCGCCCCCCCCCAGACCGTCAGCTCGGTCGCCAGGCCTGCTTGCATTGAACCCAGAACGAGGTACATACCTCTGACCGACAGGTGGACCCCTTCTCCTGCCTACCAGCAAATTTTTTGTAAGCCTATCATCCGGACTCCAATGGCCGTCTCACAGCCATGCTCAGAACGGGACGTAGCCACAGCCCCGTCCACTGACTGCCGGAACAGTCCGAACTAGGGAGATCCGCATCTCCCCTAAATTGATGTCAGACCATAGCGACCGTATGTAAGCCATACGTGATACAAAATGCCAGGTCACAGCCCCCCGACAGTTTAATAACAGCAGTGATTCGTATAAGACCGCTGCCGCCGAGGCGCCTGTAAAACATTGGGCGGTCCAGCATCCCCGTCAGACAGCAGGAATGGCCACAGTTCCCGCCCCCATGTGCCGCGCATACCATACCATAGCATACGTGCGGATGCACACAGCCCAGCCGGGGTCCACTCTCTGTCGCTGCAGCATCTACTGCTGCCCAGTATACATAGCTGCGGCCCACCAGCCCCCTGCCACCGGTGTGCTGAGACCCCTAGGATCTGTAAAAGAGGAGAAAAAGGTGAAGGACATAACTAGGTACTCGTACAGTGAGGGGACGTACATATCTGAAATTGCGCGTAGACTAATATCCACCTCCGAGTACCCCAAACGTAGCTGCGATCAGCGCGACGCCTATCTTAAGCAAATGGTGCCAAAACGGGCACCACACCGCGAAACGCGGCGCCGGTCACCCTCAGGGACTGTACTAAGGTAAGGGTAGACCCATCCCGGTGGCAGAAAACAGGATGGGGCGCGCAGCAGGCACTGTCGAAAATTCAGGTAGGGCACCAACCGGACAGATGTCTCAAAAATTTTGTAGCAGTATACACCACTGCCTGCACCGTGCTGAATAACCCGTGAGGACCGCATCCCCACTCGAGCCCACTCATGTGTGAAAGAGACATCTTCGAGTTCCAGTGCCCTACGAGACACATCCGCGTTACACCGGTGGCACCAACTCTGGCACCCACTCACCGATGCGGAGCGCTCCAAAAAGGCTACCGTGGTAGCTGCGTGGCCAAGAGCCACCTCACACCTATCTGTACATAAGCAATGCCAGCCTCGTGCAAGGTGGGTAAAAACTCTGAGAACAGGGGTGACGCGCGTAAGGGCAGCGGACACGTTCCCGTGTCCACCCCTCCCAAACACGACGCCTGAATGCATAGTGATATGCCTTACGTGTGCGAGGTGCCAACGACATGTCCGGTTCCCCTCTCCTCGCCAAACGTCCAACCCTCAGCCAAAAGTGGCGAGTGGAATCCCTCCGCTGCCAGAGTACGGCACGGAACCAGGTGATCTGCGGTGGTGGAGAGCGGCAGAATGTCATTATAAATACCCATAACATGTCTGGCCTAGAACAGCACATTTAGGCGTAGGCTTCTCAAGAGAATAGACGGACTAATGTCATGACCTTGGGGGATTTGCACGTCTGGGTGTTGACAATGTTCACCACTGCCGCATTGTCACACTGAAATTGGACCACTGAGTAGGCCCACCCCTTGCACCATAGCATCAGTGCTCTCCAAATGGGAAAAAACGCAAGGAAGGTAAGACCGCGGGGCGATCCGTGCACCCACCCTCGGAGTAAACCCCATAAGTCCGGGAGCCGGAGGTATCTGACCGTACTAGATATCAGGGCAGACCACTAGGTCTGATCTCCCATAAGAGACCCCTCTAAACCCAGGAGTAATTTGAGCCAGAGCAAACAAATTAAGGGGGGCAATGAATTAACTACAATTCCCAAGGGCACACTCGATGTTTGGCAATCAATGCCAAAATCGCCATGGACATCCAAGCCACCGTATCAATGGTTAAGCTGGATGCCCGCGTGACAGCATCGAGGCAGAAATGTGATGTTAGAACATGGGACCTCGGTCTATTCAGGCGCCAAGGGGACACCCAGTTCCCACCTGAGTGTCTGAATCGTGATGAGGAGACGCGTGCACGTGTCCAAGCCCCGTTTAACCCCGGACCAAAAGTCGTCGAGGTGATGGGCTGGAGACCGAGACCCCAACCCGTGAGCAAATGCCCACTGAATGAAAGTCTCACCTCGGTCGGGTGCTGAACCTGAATTAACGCATTCAGAAAGGGATTGGCCTTATCTAATTAAAATTCCCCTCAAAACCTAAAAACCCGATAGGTCTAAATCCTGGGGTGCACTGGCAAAAAGCTGGAAGCCGAGTGCATATCACACTGTGCCAAACAGCACCAGAATTGCGTGAGCACGCCACCCATAGTAGCCGAGGCAACTACGAGAACCTGACCGAACAAGGTCATCAGGAAGGTCATCCCTGAACGGAGCACCCACAGTGTAAGCTGAATGGAGGATTATATTACATTCACCCTTTTTCTAGCTCAGTATGAGCTTCATGGGGGATACCTTCGACTAAGGAAAGGTGGTTCCAAGGAGGGCCCCCGCTACTCTCATAGCCCCCAACTTCCATAACTGTGGACAGTGGAGCCCCCTCTCCGTTACCCTGGAAGGGAACCAGATTAGTAGCATCCTGAGGCCCCCAACACCCCCGAATGGATACAAAAGCCCCATTGAAAACCCTCCAGCAGGTCTCCCGCCCCAACCCTTCTTGGATGAACTGAGTGACATCCCTCCAGGCTGACTATAATTGGGGCGGGGGAGGGGGCTCATGACAAAGTTAGTTGCTTCAGACAGAGCTCTGTTCGCCCAAGTGCACCCCCACCTCTGCCCCGCAACCCACCAATCCGCGGGCACGCAGAGGTGGCATGAGGGCCAGCGCAAAAAGGGCACTAAGTCGGTAATGACCGTGGTGCTTAGTACACACATCGTCAGCTGAGCAGGCCGAACACAGTAGGTGGGCCGGAACCCCCCGCCCGACCAGTTTGCGTGGAGCTAGTGTCTGAACAGCCCGCTGCTCAGCATGACCAACATGGTACCCATCACCAGGCACCAGTCCCGTGGGAATGATGTACACGAGCACACTTGCTGACAGGACTCATCCCACCTCCCCTCGGGATATAGAGCCACCCTCATCCACATTCCTCACCATGAGCCAACCGTCATGGGCCCATCCAATCGACATCAGGATGGCCCAAACAGGTCAAGCCCTGCGGCATACCACAATACGTACAAGGTATGCCGACGACCAGTTGGCCCTATGGTGCGTGGTGGCTAATGACGATGGGACGTCTCTTTGTCTCAGCCGTCCTGTCCTTCTCTCCCCTCACCAGTGGGCTCGCAGTTCAATAGGGAGAATATCCACATGTCCCCCTTCGGCCCTTACCCCTCATGGCCTGCGGCCAATAATCAACCGGGGCAAGTAATAGCCGTCCATCGGCAAAGCCCTTGATGGCACGTTCTGTATAAAGGGGGGCTACGCAGCAGGATCTAGACAGCCCCTGCGATGCCCAGCACTGTCCCGGGGGCGGACACCCCAGTGCGTGGTGGCTTACTACGGCGGGACCACACAATGTCTCTGTCCTCCTGTCTGTACCTCCTATCCTTATTTGGGTCTCAGTTCATAGGGAGAATATATCCACGCATTCCCCCCCACCAAATCTGTCCCTTCCTGATCTGGGCCAGATGACCACCAGGGGGCAATGAATAACCAATCATCGGCAAGGCCGTTGCCAGTACATGATGTACACAGGGCATACGCAGCGGGACCTGGACAGCCCATGCGATGCCACGTACTGCCCCGGGGGCAGAAACCCCCACCCCCAAGGTCGTGCCAGAATGCAACCAAGGGGCACTGGGATAGGATGGCAAGTGATACCCACTAGCCTCTAATTGGCAAGGCCATGAGCACTGAACCACACCGCTGAAAGTGGACTGTGATTTGGGTGTATTCAACTTGACCCAATACTCACTAGTTGCATCCCCGTGAGCCGCCCCCACTGGGGGTTCCGGCACACGGTGGGCGTCGGAGCTCGCGACCGAAATCGAGCTCTGGGACGACCTCCAACGCACTCCAGTCGCTGTTCCGGACAAACAGGAAGCTGCGAGACAGCGGCAGGCACAGGCCGGACTGTCTCAATAAGCTCGACCCGGCCGGCCACCTGTTGCAGAGTGGCAGCGGTTGAAGTAGCCGGCGGACACAAAGGGGGCCCGGTAGATAGGAAAAGGACCCCCACCCACTGGATTGCTAAGGATGCCTCCAAACGTGCTAACCAGGCATCCCCTGCCACAGTAAACCCCCAGTAGGTGGGCCAGGTGGGCCGGACGGCCCGATAGGAATTGTGCCAGAGGCCCTAAATTGAGAGCCTGTGCCAGAATAAGCCATGCCCCAAAATTCCAGCCCCTAATGGGAAAAAACATGCTGTGAGCCAGCACCAGGCCCTCCCCCCAATTGTTCCGGCCCATGGCTGGCAACCGTGGGCCGAGGGCCGCATCCTCCAAAGGGCCGGCCTGAGGTGAAAACGGGAGCTCATTCTGTCCTGCGGTACGCAGAAATTGAACCACTGACCTTAAACAACCCAGTCAACGTCTGAGGCACTTGAGCCACTGCAGTCCTACTTAAAGTTTGGGCACCCCTGAGTTAGAAAAAGGAGTGATCGACGGAGCAAACTTCTCCGCTCCGTCGCATTCTGAAGCCAATATGCTAGAAAGCCAAAAGGAAGCCTCGAACAGAGGCTAGCAAACTCAAGCCTCTTGCAAAGAGGCGAAAGAGGATAAAGCGACGGAGAAAACTTCTCCTCTCCGTCGCTTTTCTAAACTGGCCAGCTAACTCAAGGGGCATAGAAAAGCACGATCCCTATCCAGGGATCAGCACCCGCTGACTGGAAAGCCAAAGACCGAGAGCCTTTTGCAATGCTCAGGAATCGAACTCCGACCCTCCAGGCAGCGAGTTCGGCATCTTAATCCCTTGAGCCACTGCGGTCCCACAGAGCGACGGAGAAAAACTTCTCCGCTCCATCGCTTTTTGCAAAATGGCAGCTCAGCTGCCTCGTGGCCACCCCTTTTAAAGAGGGCTGGCCACGCCCCCTAACTACCCGAATGTCCAAGTCCGGTGGGGGCCCCCGCAAAGAGCGTGGCGGCCATATTGGCGCCGCGCTTGCATTCTCTGATCAATCCCTGTGTAAATATCATTTTAAGGCAATGGAATGGAATGGAATGAAAAAGTAATGAAAGCAAACTTAGGCTGTAGCTACATTGACAAATACTTCAGGATTTGCACCTTAATTAAAATGGGTGAATTTGAAGCATCTTTCAGTAATTATGATGCAAAGGTAAATGCAAATTAGCTTGACCATTTTTGCTTTCAGTTCAGGGTTTCTTCGCCACCACAGGGTGCTTCTACCTTGTTAAAGCTAAAACAATTGAGATCATATTTTCCCTTATTATTATTTTTTAGTTCTACAAAAGGACAGGGTGTGTGACTTTGAGTGGCATTATGGTTATATATTAACTTGAAGTGTGATGTTTTGGAACAGCAGGACCATCCAACCCTGCAATCTTTCTCCCTAGATATTCAGAAATATGTTTAATAAAAAGCCTACTAATTTTAGTGCTAGATCACCTTAGCACAGTATTGATATGTTAGTTTAGTACTAGATCACCTCTGCACAGAAAAAGAAATTATAAGGAAGGAGAGTCACAGATTGCCAGATGGATTGTATCAATGGAAGAGAGGCTGTGACCAATGGGTATGTATCAAATTGTATCAGATTGAGAACCAAGGTGGACAATGGCACCAAAATATTAGGGGATCTTTGCATGATCACCTAAACTGAATACAATTATGCAGGTACAGTAAAAACCCGAGTTATGGGGGGAAAACCACAACTGTTCCATGGCCTCTTTTATAAGTTGATTTTTTTTTGTAATTCGAGGCATCCCCATAGGGGCTTCGTAGCTGAACCACGCTTCGTCCTGGGCTCCATTTCTCCCTGCAGCTCATTTCTAGCCAGACTGGAGGGTCTTTCCTTCGTTGTGGAGTACAAGCTGAAGAAAGCTCTCTCAACGGCTGGGGCTGGATGATGCTTTTTTTAGTTGGAGAGCTTAAGGTAAAGGTCGCCCTTGATCGATAGTGAGTCATATCTGACTCTAGGGTTCAGTGCTCATCTCTGTTTACAGCCAAAGAGCTGTTCCATGGACATCTGGCAGACATGACTAGACACCAGAGTGCATGGAACGCTGTTTGCCTTCCCACTCAAGTGGTACCTATTTATCTACTTGCAATTTCTTGCTTTTGAACTGCTAGGTTGGCAGGAACTGGGATAGATACTGGAGTTCACTCCATCATGCAGCACTCGGGTCTCGAACTGCTGACCTGCCAACCTTCCAGTCATCAGGTTCAGCATTTTAACCACTAAGCCACCACAGTCCCTCCGTGGGAACTGTGTTCCTTTGCACTATTTAGTCAGAGAGCTCAAATTCCTTTGTAGAATATCGTGAGCAGCTGCTTTTGACTCTTGCGTACCTTTGAAAGGCAGGCCCTTGATTTCTAAATAGAAAGGGCTACATGCCCATATGTGGTGGATTGTGGAGTGGGGATGCGCACTGACAAAGCCCGTAACAATATTACCAAGCATTTTTATTTTTGTTGGCTGGAGGAGAAACCAGGTAGTTTCCAAGAGAAATTTATGGATATGAATGCTGAGCAAGCTTTAGAGGATAAAACAGCAATGTCAGTCATTATTTATAGTACGGAATAAAATTTAGGCTTACCACTAATTGCTGGGATTTTTTTCCCTCAGAAAAAATAATAATTAATACTTGCAATAGGAGATGCATGTGGTTTATATGGAAATATTTTTTATGATGTTTCCATCATGGAATATTTTAGGAGAGAAGAAGGCTGCCTGTTGCTCATTATTTTCTAATGGCTGTCACAAGCAATTGGTTCATTGAGCTTATTAATTAATTTTAGCATGTTGCCAAATAAGGTCTGCATTTACATTTTGCCCCTCCCCTCTTGTGATAGCCCATGTCTCTGTTAGGATACTATTCAGAGAAATGGAAGAAAATAAAGACCTTATGGGAGTTTGTCTGCTAATTTGCTATATTTCTATACAGTCCCATAGGTGAAACTAGTTTTGCCAGTATAAAAACTCTGAAGAACACACATTTCCTTTCCTTGAAAACTTTTCTCTGGTCAAATGAAGGACAAGTCATATGACTACCTTCTCCTTTGAAAACCTCCTGTCCAGGAATTCTGTATGCACAGAAGACCAGAGGAAGCTGTTTACTCTGATTTTGCAGTGGCAGTGAATCCACTTTGGGCTTTAGTCTGAACTTTACAGGAGCTACTCAAGGCGATGGACCCTTTTTGAGAATTTGGTTCTAATAACCTTGGGTAGCTCTTGTAAATTTCAGACCAAGTCTCAGAACAGATTGACTCCCCTTGAAAAACTTGAGTCATGAGCTTTAGCTGCTGAAACCTCTAGAGGCGTATGTTTAAATGTGTAAGAGCTACAGTATGGAAAAGTTACCTTTGTGAGGGACAATATCTCCTAGAATCCCCTAGTACAGTGGTGGCAAACCTATGGCATGCATGCTGGAGGGGGCACTCAGAGCACTCTCTGTTGGCACATTGACCATTGCCCAAGCACAGAGTTTGCCCCACCCCTCTGCCCAGCAACCCAATTGGAGTGCTTCCTCCCTCCCCCAGCACAGAGATCACCCCATCCATCTGCCCAGCAGCCCAATGGGAGCGCTTCCTCTCTCCCCAGCACAGAGTTTGCCCCACCCCTCTGCTCACCAGCCCAATGGGAGTGCTCCCTCCCTCCCCCAGCACAGAGTTCACCCCACCCCTCTGTTTGGGCATTCGGTCTCTAAAAGGTTCACCATCACTGCCCTAGTAGCTTCAATACGCCTAAGTGTTGTTTGCCTATTTGTTTGTTTCAAGGTTGTGCCTTAGAAGTCTGACATATGCTCAGCTCTGCTCTAAATGTGTTGATATTGTAGTGTCCTGTTGTCCCCTTACCTCACACATACATGACTGAAGCCCTTAAATCCTGTGTTTCCTGTTTTCCCACTTGGATCAGAGCCGGGTTATTGTGAGAGGGAGGCCATAGCTGTTGTTTCGCATCTTTCCCATTTGTGTTTGTCTTTGGACTGCATTTGTTATTTTTGGCGTCTGGAGCAGCATTATTGGGAATTTACTAAGCCGCTTCAAGGTCTCTTGGATCTTGCTCAGCTGGCACTTGACTTACTTGACATTCCATTTTTCACTGCAAATAAAAAAGGAAAAGAATAAAATAAAAATATTCAGAGACCTTCAAATTTGATCATATCAGAGGAAGAGATTTCTAACTGCAATTGTTAATACGCTTAAATGCTCCGGGCTGATTTCCAAGACAATTGGGAGATGGGTGGGTGGGGCAGGACATGGGATTGCAAAAGAATAGGGAGAGTAAGACCATGAGCCTGCTCTGCTGTGGACTTGGGTTGCACTTGACTATCTGGCTTTTAATCCTCTTAGCCTAGATCAGGGTGGGAATTGTACAGCCCACACATGGGTTTTTCCGTGTTTCCCAGTTCATTCCCCTACTAGACCAAAGTAGGCAACTACAGGTCTAGACCAGGAACCTTGGTGCTCCAGCTGTTCTTGGACTTCAGTTCCCAGAAGCCCTGATCAGTAGGAGTGCTGACTTGGGCTTCTGGGAATTGAAGTCAAAGAACAGCTGGAGCCCCAAGGTAGGCCATCCCTGGTCTAGACTCTAGAGCACTGTCACCCAACCTTTGGTTTTTGGACTTCATTTCCCAGAAGCCTAAGTCAATCCCCCAAAGCACTGATCAGCCAATGTACTGACTTGGGCTTCTGGGAATTAAAGCCCCCCTGTGGGGTGTGGGTCCCACATTGGGAACCACTGCTCTAGAGGCTGTACCCACCCCGTCTTCTATTCTTAGATATTTTCAGGTTGCAATTCCCCCCCCCTTTTTTCAAAACTGCAAGGGATCAGAAGATAATCAGAAAGTGTCCAGAAAAAGCATGAAAACAATTCCCGCACCCAAGAGCATTGGATGCTTTTGCAGGCACAATCATTCAGTTTTAATATCAGAAATTTGTGAGAGCCTCTGGCATGGTTATCATGCTGGCAACAGCTGAATGGAACCTACATTTAGAACAAAAGTGAACAGAAACACATTTTGGCATTACATCTAAAATTAGAGTGAATAATGGTACAAGATGACAATTACTGATTTGATGTGAACCTGTGGCTATAGATAGGTTTGCCAGAAATGGGTTTGGGAACAGACTGGGATATCAAAATTAATATGCTTCATTAAAGATTTTGTATACCTCGAAACAATTATCACTCCAAATGGGGACTGCAGCCAAGAAGGCAGAATACTAAGAATTGGAAAGACAGCAATAAAGAAACAAGAAAAGATCCTTAAGTATAACAATGTGTAATTGGAGACGAAGGCCAAGATCACCCCCACTCTTGTGTTCCCAATCACCATGTATGGATGCAAAAGCTGATGGAGGGTGGGTGGGGATTGATTCATTTGAAATATGATGTTGGATATGAGCTCTGTGTATACCCTGGATTGCCAGAAAGACAAACACGTGGGTTCTAAAGCAAACCATGCTTGAACTATTTCTCGTGGCAAAAATAATGAAACTGAGACTGTCCTACACATCATGAGAAGACTAGATTCTCTGGAAAAGACAAGAATGCTAGGAAAAGTTAAAGCAGCAGGAAGGCTAAATTTGAAATGGAAAGAATTCATAAAGGAAGCCACATATCTGAGTGTACAAAAACTGAGTAGGATTATCGAAGAAGGACATTCTGGAGGTCACTCATTCATAGTATTATTGTAAGTAGCAACCACAGCAATGTACCATCCACACTCATAATTACACGAATGGCTGTGTTTTCTCAACACTTGTGCAAGGTACTACCTTCTTGTGAGCTTTGAAGATGCCTGGCTTTAAACAAGATAATCTCTGGCTCTGGCAATTGCAAGCTACCGACAATAATAAAGTAAAGGTAAATGTCACCCTTGCTCGAAAGCCAGTTGTATTCAACTCTAGGGTGTGGTTTTCATATCTATTCACAGCCAAAAAGCCAGTCCTGTCTGCATTTGCAGATGTTTCCATGGTCATGTGGCAGTCATGACTAGACGCCTGAGTGCATGGAACGTTGTTACCATACAAAATGCTAAATTTGCAAGGAATTGTTTTCTGCCATTCCCCTGTCAGATTTTGCCCAAAGAATTTACACAGCGAAATCGAATCACTCAATAGAAAAGTGGCATCACATATTTTTTAAAGGCAAACTCTGTTTAGAACAGTGTTTCCCAACCTTTGGTTTTTGGACTTCAATTCCCAGAGGCCTAAGTCCAAAGCACTGATCAGCCAATGTACTGATTTAGGCTTCTGTGAACCACTTTTTTTTAGAAGAATGGGGCTTCAAAACACACGTACACACACCTAAACACCTCTGAGGAGAAATATTTGTAAACCTCAGGATGTGATTTAGGTGAATTACAGTGACTTCTAGTTACAGGCAAAGGATTGCTGAACAGAAATGTTGGCATGGGAAGTGAAAGTGAAAAACTGGTGGTCCCTCTTTGATTGATACATCTGTATGCAGCTGCTTGCAAGGGAAACGGCATCATGATGAAAGGGATGCAAGCACTGATTTATTTTTGCTTGTAGTTTTCGAGTTCTATTACTGTAAAAATGATGAATGGGTCTCCTTTCAAGGTTCATGGTTGTGACCTGTGTCAGATGTGGAAGAATCTCAGCCTTCTCTAACGGCAGGATTGCTCATCCAAAATGGAGCAAATGCTGTGTGCCAAAGACGGCAGAGAGATTGGCTAAGAGCCAGCCAAAATAACTCCCATTCTAGTGAAAACAGGAATCAGATGTACAGTCCCTACGATAGACTAAAAGCATAGTGCTATTTGCTATACGTTAATTGCAGTGACATTAGACCTACATTTTCTAATGTTCAATTGCCCTAATTGTTACCATCAGCGGCCTACGCCATCAGGCAGGAATGGAATTTGTTGAAACGGCTATAGCAGAAAATATTTTAGTTCAGCCTGGGTATTTCTTCAAGGCATTGGAAAGGGGTAAAGCCCTATTTGTAAAAAAAAAAAAAAAACCCAAAAAACCCAAAAACAAACAAACAAAAAAACAAAAAAAAAACCCCCACAAAAAATAGATGTTGTCACTTGTACCCGCAGACTTGAGGATATTAACAAGGTGCACCTTCACAGCCAGTTCATCTGGCATGGCCTCCTCCACCCATTTTGCTGTTGAGCCCAATATGATGGTATAACTGTACAACAAATGTGCATCCACCACCCCTCTATAACCCCCATGCTTTATGGGGGAAATGGAGCTATAACCCATCTCCTCTGGAGAATTTACCAAGAGAAAGTTGCAGAAGACTGATGAAGGTTTGAGATGTTGCTGGCCTACTTTAGATATGCCTAAGTAGTTCTCATGGATTACAGTGTGTAGCAAGGGGGTGACATTTGCTGCTAAAGTTCATGGCACAAACTTTCCCTTTGATGCATCACTTTGGCAGAGGTGATTCTGTGGACACAACTACTGTATGTGGTAAATGGAAATTTATTTCATCTAGCATAAGGCAACTTTCAGTGAAGGCTGATGGCTCTAGTGTCAGTCCAGCTGTGAAGCCATGCTTTAGTGTGAGCTTTACAGCAAGCATCTTGTAAACCCTGTTCCCAGAATAGGTGCTTAACCTTCCCGTACCAAATTGACCCAGAATTGTGGATAGCCTCTTTCCATGGCAGAAGGAAGGAAGGACCGCTGCCCTATCAGTCACAACTCAGTGATAGGTGGGAGGTTTGCCACTCCTTGACACTAGAGAAAGCTACTATACCAATGAAAGCAACCACAGTTACCACAAGCTTTCCATGGGATAGAAACCTCAAGAGCAACCACTTCTTCTTCTTCTTCTTCATCATCATCATCATCATCAAGAGCAATGACTGAATTATTGTGATGTTAGTGTAGAACCCAAAAGATTTGAAAGGAGCATTAGACAGTCTACCCCTGGTTTAAATGACCATACTCTTTCTTTAGGGAAGCTTGAATACTCAGAGTGGTGTTGCAGAACTGATGTCCCCTTGGGAAAGCTATGGTTTCCAAGATCCAGGACAGGAAGTTGTGAGAATTAACTGAGGATAATAACTGTCTTGGTTACACTTCTAAGCTCTGCTTCCTGCCACACTTAAAATCATTTCTATTTTATTACTGTCCAAAGCATACTGTTGGTGCTGAATTCGTTTATTTTATGGTTTTTGTTTTAATTTCACTTTATCATATGTGCTTATAAATGTACATGTAATTAACTGCTCTGAGAAGTGCATTTTGTTAGGATAGGAACTGCAGGATATTAAGAAAATTCAGTCAACTCATCCACTATTAAGGTCTCCCTTGCTTGAAAGCCAATCATGTCTGACTCTAGGGGGTGGTGCTCATCTCTGTTTCAAAGGCAAAAACCCAGTGCTGTCTGCAGACATTTATGTGGTCATGTGGCAGCACATGGAACACTGTAACCTTTCCAGCCAAGGCAGTACCTATTTATCTACTTTCAATTTCTTGCTTTCATACTGCTAGGTTGGCAGCAGTTGGGACAGACAACAGGAGCTCACTGCATTGTGCAGCACTTGGGATCGAACTGCTGACTTGCCGACTTTCTGGTCATCTAGCTCAGCATCTTAACCCACTGCGGCTCATCAGCCACCAGTAAGGTAAATTATTTTGTCGGTAGAGGCTTGTGGCTAGAGATATGGTTTTAAACTACAGCTCCCAGAATTTCCCAGAATTTCCCAGGTTCTCCTGCCTGGGGAATCCTGGGAGTTGTGGTCCAAACCCACACACCAGCACGTCTCTATGTGTGATTTTAATGTCAGTAGGGCAGTGAATCCAAATTGGGTTCAAGATGTAATTTCTAAGAGCTATCCAAGGTGCTGAACCCTATTGTCACAATAGCACTCATGACCAAGGATAGCTTCTTGAAAGCCTGGAGTGGATTCACTGCCTCCCTGACATTGGAGCTACCAGCTTCTACTGCATGGTGAAGGCAAGCTCTCATTAGGAAAAATACTATTCTATCACATAAAGTGAATAATTGTAATAGCAGGAGCTTTTCTCGCCTCCCGTATCTTGCAAATTATGCTTGAATTGAACCTGGAAACTTTGGCATGCGAAGCAGATGCTCTGTCACTGAATTCTGGCTCTTCCCCTAGTTTAAGCAGATGTAGGGCTAGTAGTTACAGCTTTGCTGCAACTCTCTGCTTATTACCATATGACACCTGGAGCAGCTGCATCTGATAAATCATATAGCCTGTTCTGTGCACAAATGACCACAGGGGCTAGAAGGCTAGATTGCCAGCAAGGGCTAGGCAATCAGTGTGATGTACCTAGACAATTCATAGAATGAGAAACACCAGCTGAAATTTGAGGCTTTCTGGACTCATAACATCTGGCAGGTGCTTCAGTAGCTCAATCTGGCCAGCTCCACTAGTGGCAGCCAAGAGCAATGAGTAACAAGCCAGAAGTACCTCCTTTTCTGGCATGCTGCCATTATGGTACAATATGTAAGTCTCTTCGATGATTGTCAGAGTACCTGATAAGGATGTGAGACCAATAAGGACTAGTGGAATGAGGAGTATATCATCCCTCTTTTTGCTGCCAAATCTACCAACTGGGATTAATGATTGCAATTATTTTCAGCCTGTTGAGTGCCTGTTTGCATGATTCATATTTAGGGCAAAATCAAGGTCCAGATTTTAGTGCAAAAATCCACAAGAAGCAGGGAGGCACATTCTTTGCTGTTGTTCTTTGTAAATGAATGGGAAATGTATGTGTCTGATTTAATGCCAGCATTCCCTTCAGTCCAAAGAAATGTGTTAACTAGAGATTTAACTAGAGATTCGGTTGACATTAAGGCACCATTAAAAGCAATTTATTTTATTAAAAGGGCAGAGATTGTCTTTTTTCTGCCCTATCTCTCTTGCCAGACAATTTGATATGACATATTGTCACATCCAGACATTGTTTCTGTAGTTCACAGCAAGAATGCCAAGCATTTCACTGTCCTATTGAAGTGGATGGGAAAAAGTCAAAAGGGGACTATTTGAAGATTTTCACTCAGGCATTCCACATTCCTACCAAAGCACCCTGGAGAGAACATCATTCTGGAGAACCTCTGATGAACACCACTTGTGAGACAAGAAAGACAGGCCTATGAGGGAGCAAAAGCTTTTTCCTAGAATAATAATGCCAGTGGGATTTTGGAGCTTGAGGGAGAGAAAAAAGACAGGGGGTTGAATTAACACACACACTCACACCCAACTGTTGGCTGGTGGATTTGGGGAGTTATCTTCCAAAGAGCAGGTATTGAAGGCACTAAGGTATGTGTAGGTGTATGTGTGAGCATGTAGAACCAGGGCAGTAGCCAGGATTCTTGATGTAGGTGGGTGAATATTTTTTCAGGATGGGAAACAATGTCATGCAGTATATACATGTCATAAATATAAGCAGCTGGGAGTTTGAGGGTGGGCAAACTGCTAATTCAGGGTGGGCAACACCCACCCTGGCTATGGCCCTGTGTAGAACCAGCTGACTCTTACAGTGGGGTTATGTAGCTGTTTCCAGTAGCAAAGTGATTTGCCCATGTGTGGCACATGCTACAATCAGGAAGTGGTAAGGCCTCCATTATCCACTGCCATACCTCCATTGTCCTAAGAAGTTGTAACTCATCAGCATAAATAGCCCAATGACGACTGGCCATGCTCAATAGGCATATAATGTGACACATGGGAGGAAGAGATGGGTTGTACATTTTCAAGGGAAAATTGAGTATCTTGCAAAATCACATTTGAATGAGAGCACTTGCACTGTATCCTTTTTATTGCATGCAAACCACCATCCCACCACATCATCTTACAGGAATGAATTCCATCGGTTGTCAACTTCTTCATACTTTCCACACTGGAAGTATTCAAAAAGGATATGGTGCAATGTCTGGTGGATCCTGTGTCATGGATTTGTTTCTTTTGTTTAGATTCCAGCAGCAAGAGTGTACCCCAAATTAGACCTACTGTCTGGAAGCCTGCACAGAGTTAGACCTGCTTAGAAAGGATTTATTTCAGTGGGATTTGTGATCACATAAGGATGTGCTCTGGATGTGTCTGCAATCATTAGCAACCAACATAGTTGATATTTCTTTTACATACTTTCTTATCCTCAAGAAGTTCATAGCAGCTATGTGACTTTCTGAAGCACCATCCCTACTCTGGTACCACATGCAGAGTAACAGCAGTGACAGCTTCCACATCCCTGGACTTTTAGCTGCCTTGGAAAGGCAGAAACTGCCCTCCTAGCCTGCCACCCCAGTTACGGCAAAACCCCAATGAATCGGTTTCCATATATGAAACAGAGAAAAGTCCTGTTTTAATCTAACATCAACCAAGTGAAGCAGTTCTGGCTGAAGGAAGGATACAAATGCCCCCAATCAATGTTTATTATCTGGGTACTGTGGAAACTAAAATGGTAGTTGCCAATGTTGTGGTGGTTTAATGATTAAGATGCTGAGCTTGATGACCCAAGTGCTGTGTGATGGAGTGAGTTCCTGTCATATGTCCCAGCTCATGCTAACCTAGCAGTTGGAAAGAAATTGCAAGTAGATGAATAGGTACCACTTCCACAGAAAAGGTAACAGCATTCAGTGTGCTCTGGCGTGGGCTCTTTGGCTGTAAAAGGAGTGAGATACGACTGGCTTTCAGCCAAGGGAGACCTAATGTTACTAATGGACAGTAGGTAGGTGGCCATAGGTAGCTGTAATCCCTGTGAGATTAATTACTCATACTATGAACTATGGACTGCTTGATCCTAATCCAGCACTCTACCCACTGTGCCCACTCTTCACAAGCAGTAAACAATATATTTGGGGTCCTGATGTGATAGCCCAAGATATTCTTCTGCTTGAGGAAACTGTACTAATGGTGTTCCCTGAACTCAAGGCACATAGGACCCAAAAATCAGTTGGGTTGTTTTGGAAAATGAGGCATGCCTGGCAGAACAAATGCAGTAATAATTGAGATGGGAGATGCTAGATTTTGTTTACTATCACCCCCAAGAATCCCACTACTGCTGGTCATGCTGGCTATAAGAATTTTAGTATCGTAGTCCTGAAATCTAATATTTGATAATAATGCAGTAAACGAGAACAACCTGCCACTCTTTTAGGTCACCCTTGCTCAAAAGCCAGTTGCATCCAACTCTCGGGTTCAGTGCTCATCTCTATTTAGAGCCAAAGAGCCAGCGCTGTCTGCATTTGCAGATGTTTCCGTGGACATGTGGCAGGCATGTCTCAACACCGGAGTGCACGGAACGCTGTTTAGCTTCCCACCAAAGTGGTCCCTATTTAGCTATTTGCAATTTCTTGCTTTCGAACTGCTAGTTCGGCAGGACCTGGGACAGAAATGGGAGCTCACTCCATCATACAGTACCCGGTAATTGAACTCCGACCTTCTAGTCAGTGAGTTCAGCATCTTAACCATTTGAGCCACCACAATCCATGCTGTCTCAAATCTTCTGCTTGACTTGGCTACTCCCTCTGCCTAAGAGTAGGGCTGGCAGAGGGGGTTGGCCTTGGCATGGCCCTATCTTGGGAAGCAGAAGGGAGAAGTTGATTCTTCTGCCGCCCCACCATCATCCTACTCCCTTTTCCCTCCCTTGTTTTGCTGCAAGAAGCAATGGAAAGATCTGGGAGGAGGCTGGGGGTTAATAAAATGAAGCAGAGTCTTGACAAGAGTTAAGAGCTTGCAGTCAGCACTGGGTACGTTTCCCATGAGAAGCACAAATTTAATGGAATGCCATAAATAGCTGGTGCTATTTGTGTTTCCTGAAGACAAAGAGGGGGGAATTTGGCTGGCTTTCTCAACCATCTGTATATCCCAGTTGTGGCTAGCCATCTGGCTCAGGATCCATAGTGGCTGGACTGCCTTTATCGGGCAGTCCCCTATAAAGCAGAAAGACAAGGACACACCTCGCCACTCCCTTAGCCAGAGAAAAGGGCCTCCTGACAAACAGAAGGCTGCCTGCATTTCCTTTCCATTATACATTTTCTTCTGGAGAAATGGTTTTTCAAAAATAGCTGTGGACTATACTATGCCAAGGGGCCACAGTGGTTCATTGGTTAAGACTCTGAGCTTGATGATCAGCAGCTCAGCAGTTTGAGACTTGACTTCTGTGAGATCCTGTTGTCTGTCCCAGCTCCTGACAAACTAGCAGTTCGAAAACAAGAAATTACAAGTAGATAAATAGGTACCACTTTGGAGGGAAAGGTAACAGTATTCCATGCACTCCAGCATCTAGTCATGCCTGCTACATGACCACATAAACACCTGCAGAGGTGGGCAGTGCTAAGCTCCTTCCTGAGAGCAAGGCTTTATGGGTGATGACTGTGGAAATGACCGGTTCCTCTTCCTTCTAGCTTGGAGGTTGTCCCAAGCTTCAGGGAGCTTTGAGCATCTTCAAAACTCACCTCTCCTTTTCAAGCATGCTTCTGAGAATCCAGAAAGACACTTTCAAAAAGAGGACACTTTCAAAAGGAGGAGAACTTCAAAAGTAGGATTGTCCTCCTGTAGCTCTTCAAATGGAGATTCTCTTCTTTAGAAGAGGACAATTATGTACCCTCCATGTGAGAATTAGGGTTCTGAAATATGATCCGTAAAACTGGTGAGAATGAGGTGGTAGAATATGGACAAGAAAAAAACAGAAAGGACCATTTTGTTCTTCATGTGTTAAGTTCATTGCTAAGCATAGAGAAGCCTAGCCTAGCCCCATGATGGCTAGGCACCTTGGCACTCCAGATGTTCTTTGACTTCAATTCCCAGAAGCCCAAGCACCCTGTGAATCCACACAAATGGGTTTACTGTGATTCATCCACCCCGTGCTGCCCTCGTCACTCCCGGAAGCGGAAGTAAAACTCGCCCGTATGGTTAAGACTCTTCCAGGTTAACCCTTCCTCCATATGGGCACGTTGTACTTCCACCTCCAGGAGTGACAAGGGCAGCTTGGGCCGGATGAATCGCAGTAAACCCATTTGTGTGGATTCACAGGGGACTTGGGCTTCTAGGAATTGAAGTCCAAGAACATCTGGAGTACCAAGTTTCACCATCACGGGCCATTGCATAAGTCTTGATGGCAAATTGCAATTTGTGCAAAGATTTCCGCTATTTCTCTTATGTAAGCGTAAAGTGGCAATAGCATTCTGGCTAGTGAGTATTTCAAGAGAAATCCTTGCATGAATAAATCCCCTGCAAACAACAACAACTAATACTAGAATAGGAAGGCTGGATACAAGCCAATACCTTAAAGAGCTTCTGCTGAGTGAAAAGTCCTGCATCACGTCTCTTACAGAAACATTGTTGTTATGTAAAGTGTGTGTGTGTGTGTTCATGGAGACCACCACTTCTGGCACAGTAGTGCTTATGTAAATGACACAGTCTTGTGCAACTACTGTTCCAGCGTTCTTCTTGAATGCTTCTCTGGAAATGGAGATGCATTTAAAAACGGCGTGTCCTAGGATAGGTCTGAAATGATATTGTCTTCACCACCTCAGCATTGAACTCTTCTTCATGATGCTGGTGGCGAAAGAAAGGGAGGCGGAGGAACAAACCTCTCTGCTTAGTTCCCACGGAGATAAATGGTGGGAGAGATAGAGTAATAAAATGGAAAAAACAAGTGAAACCACACATGATAAATAACAACCCAACTACCCCCATGAGGATAGAAGAATGTGATGTTGATTTGAAGAATTTTGTATGATCCATAGAGGGGGAAAGTGGAAACATCAAGTGTTGTGCTAGTAATGGCCGTTATGAAAGTAGACTGGTGTAGTATTGCATTGTATGCTCACCTAGCTTTATGACTGTGGGGTAGACTCTGCAGAGCTTTCAATAGGAATAAAGCAAAAGAAAACACTTTCCTCCATTCCCTCCAAGGCTACAGATGGAATGCTAACCAATCCCCTAATGGCAAAAGCTGTGTTTATTTTTAATTAAAAAATAACAGAGCAGAGTTGACCTCAGTTTTCCCAGCTGCTATTCTTCCATCATAGCAGCTCATTGGCTGTTTTCCCCTTGATAATCCCTGTCTTTCCTTTTTCATTTGGCTTGTATGTGTTACCTTAATATCTATATTAACATTGGCGAGCATTTCATAATACAGCTGCCCATTAAAGAATAAGTCACCCTTTTGAAAATGGGTATAGATTCCCTAGTTCCAGTTCAGCCTTCTGCAAAAGGAGGTGGGCTGCAACTGGGATATATACTGTACTTTGTTGGATTGTATGATTTCAAAAATACACAATGTGTACTTGAGCAGAACGAGCATCTATGGGACAAAAGAAGTGGATTTCTGTCATGATAAACAAGTTACTTTCTCAATAGAAGTGGTCAATGTAGGGTTGGGGGGTTGTTGTTTCATCAAAGATATTATGAATGATGGCTGATCAAAAGCAGAAGTAGTAAGACAGGGCATCCAGAAGGAAATGAAATGAAGGTAAACACAGGTTGGGGTTAACTAATTTTGGGTTTGATTCCCTCTTTCGCCCTTATATTGATATTACAGCACAACTCATTAACATTTAAATGAAGACAAATCTCTTATGGTGGGTATGTAGACTTCCACATTATCATATGTAATTCTTTGGTGGGGTGAAGAAGGTATTCTCTCTTCTCTCTCTTAACATATGGTATACAGATTTGAAACCATGGCTTCAATTGAGTCTAAAATATTAAATTAAAAATATTGAAGTATATAATATATATTTCTACAGTGCACTACCAGAGCTGGCAAGTAGAGGCCATTGTCTGCAATGTAAAATATTGGATTTGCTGTTATATGCAGTTTCAGGTATTTGCAGTAGATCTTGGAACGTATGCCCTGCAGATAGCGGGGCAACCTGTATAATTTTTTAAGAATTATTTTTTCTTTCTGGCCATGATTTAATCTCTCACTCAGGAGTAAGCCCCATTGTGATAATGGTACTTACTCCTGACAAGACTTTTATTAAATTGTGCTATTAAATTGCTCCTTTTATTATACAAAGAGGAGAAATCTTCAGTGTATATTCAGAGAGAACTGATCCTCAGGTCCATTTCTGAAAACAGAAGTCATTTTCTTCCTTGGCATCTCTAAGAGGCTTTATTGAACAATAATAATAGGTAATTCAGTAATTATCATTTATGGCAGTGTTCTGCGCATGCACATGCATGGACATGCACTTTTTACTTCCACTTCTGGGTGGAAGGAACCACGCGACCAGCATGCTTGACCACGTGACTGGCCCGTGGCCCAAAATGTTTTGGCACCCCTGATGTAATGCCTGCATAATTTGTAATTGCTAATTGTGACTAATGGTTGAGGAATCAGATTGCCTCTTCGATACATGGCTATACACAAAACTGAAATGTGTTGTGTTAAGTTACATAAATATTACAAATATACCAATAAGTTTCTTCTGGCAGTTATTTGAATAAAGTTAGGATGCTGCTCTTAAAATGCAAAGAAGCCATGTGGTAGATTAAAAGGTGGTTACTGGTAAGGGTTTATTGGGATGCACAAAACTCCTTGAGTAGTGGGTATTGTATCTTTCATGCAAAAAATCCAGAAACCTTTTATTCTTATCTTTAAAGCAATGTTGAAAGGAATGCTTTTGAGCAGGAGGTAATGGGAGGATGACACTGTGGTGGCTTAGTGGTTAAGAAGCTGAACTTGACAACTGGAAGGTTGGCAGGTCAGCAACTCGAGACCAAAGTGCTGCAAGATGGAGTGAGTTCCTGTCTCTGTCCGAGCTCCTGCCAACCTAGCAGTTTGAAAGCAAGAAATTGCAAGCAGATACTGTACATAGATACCACTTCGGTGGGAAGATAAATTGCATTCTGTGCACTTCAGTTTCTAGCCATGCCTGCCACATGACCACGGAAATGTCTGTACACACAGAGACAGTGGTGGCTCTTTGGCTGTAAACGGAGATGAGCACTGTACCCTAGAGTCATATACAACTGACTTTCAAGCAAAGGCAACCTTTACTTTTAATAGGAGGATATGTCTGCATGCTTTCATGGCCCTCCATGTGGTTTGCATAGTTATGAGATATGAAAAAGCAAAGTTAAGAGGGCTGCGAGCTGACTGAGGGCAGAGAGAGAGAGAGAGAGAGAGAAAAGGACCAGAGAAGGAGTGGAGGAAGAGGAGCTAAGAGAGAAAGAAAAGAATACAGGGTTGAATGGGACAAAATATTTTTCTGTCTTGGTAAAGATGATTCTGACTACTAAGGTGGAGAGTGAGGGAGACCAGTGTGAAGGAAAAACGTAAGAGAAGAGAGAAAGAGAGAGAGAGAGAGATGAGTAGGTTGAAGGTGGAGCTCATGGGTTTTTGACTTGTGTGAAGCCAGCCATGTACATTTGCTATTGGGGAGTGAGAAATACAGCATATTCTGTTTTAACACTTTAACCCAGTGATGCACTGAAGCAGGTCCTGTCCTGATTGGAAGACCCTGAGGCGGAAATTCCCCCAGGCCATGCCCACATGGTCAATACCCCATTGCGTTGGCCATGCCCACAGATTTAGCCCTGCCCACAGATTTGGACCCACCTACAGTTTTGGACCCACCAACAGAGGGGGTAGTTACATTTTTTTGAGTGCATCACTGCTGTAACCCCACCAGTTTCTCTATCCTTTTCTCTATTCCCAGCATAAGGCGCATGGGCTGGATCTTGCCCATGATGCAATTTCATGTGCCCCTCCATCTCCAAAGGCATTGGAGGAGCAAAATGGCCACCCCCTCGAAGCTATTGGGACAAAATGGCCACCCCCATCATGCAGGCAGGGCAAAATGGCTATCCTGTCCTCGGAGCTGACTGAGAGAGCGTGACCCGGCCCCCAGCTTGAAAAGGTTGGGAACCCCTGCTTTATGCCTAAATTAAAGAAAGGAAATAATCCTGCAAAAGGGATTCATCTCCATAATAAGTGACTCATTTTTGGATTGTTTCTGCTTTTCAATTCAGAGGGAATTCTGCTCTGTGCCAGCCAGGGCATTAGGAGCTTTTGCCAAAGGATGTTTCAGATCCTGCATTTTCCATTTTCTGCCTGCCCCAAAAGCTATTCTTGACTCTCATTAGGTCACTAAATCTGTGGGGATATTAAAACTTGGTGAGCCAAGCAAATACTGTTTCTTCAGCTTTTTTCCAGAAAGGCGTAATGAATGCTGCATCCTGCTGTCATTAGCGCACGTGGTAGCAGAGGTTTTGAGGCTAGCCAGCAAGCCAGTGGGGTAATTCTAGGAAAAGCCAGTGGAGTAATTTTTATTAATGTCAGTAAACAGACCACTCTTATATGGTTTTCTGTTCCATGAACATCTCTCTTAAGTTCCATTTGTATTTAGTGTACAGTATAAGTTTTGCAAAGAGATGTGTAGAGTGTTTGGACTAAGGTGATGTTTAGACAATATGGCCTCCCTGTGGAAGCTTCTGGAAACTTCTGTGTGATATCTCCTCCTCCTTATGTATTACTCTGCCATACAAATTGGTCTCTGCTGAATAGTGTAGCTGCTTCTCAGTTCCTTCAGTTTGAATGAAAGCCACTGGTTGTTTTTAAAAAAAATTTCTCCACTGCTGTGCCTTTAGTAGTAGCCAGAGCTTAGAAACTCACATTTTTTGATTGAGGAAGAAGCAAGGAAGTAACTACTTTGAGTGTTCAAAAGCTGAGAGGGCTGTTGATGACAGGACATTTTGGAGATCT
This sequence comes from Bradypodion ventrale, assembly GCA_035047345.1. Lineage (NCBI taxonomy): Eukaryota > Metazoa > Chordata > Lepidosauria > Squamata > Chamaeleonidae > Bradypodion > Bradypodion ventrale. The sequence goes on from JAWDJE010000005.1 coordinate 239,310,298, forward strand.
CTCATGTATAGGGTTGTCATAAGTTAGGTAAAGGTAAAGATCGCCCTTGCTCGAAAGCCAGTCGTATCCAACTCTAGGGTTCGGTGCGGTTCTCTGTTTATAGCCAAAGGGACAGTGATGTCTGCATTTGCAGATGTTTCTGTGGACATGTGGCAGGCATGACTAAACACCGGAGTGCACAGAATGCTGTTTACCTTCCCACCGAAGTGGGAAGCCACCAAAGTGGGAAGCCATCGAAGTGGGAAGCTTCTAATTATCTACTTGCAATTTCTTGCTTTTGAACTGCTAAGTTGGCAGGACCTGGGACAGAGATGGGAGCATGCTCCATCGCAGGGCCACCAGACTGAGCAATCCTATTGCCCCCCCCCCCCCCCCACCCACACACACATTTTGGCCACACCGTTCTGTGGGTGTGGCCAAATCTGGAGCAGGCTAAGGATTTTGTTTTGTTTTGTTTACTCTGATATGCTTGAAACACATGCTACCATTAAAAAAAATTATTCTGTGCAAGCATATCAGAGAGTAAACCAAACAAAAAGACAATGTACTAACTGCTGTATTTTAATGTGGGCTTTTCTGCATCAATTCCACTGGCTCTTTGGCTATAAACAGGGATGAGTACTGAACTCTAGAGTCGGATACGACTGGCTTTTGAGCAAGGGAGACCTTTACCTTTACTAATCACAACAAATCTGAATACCTGTTATTAGGTAAAGGCATCCCTTGCTCAAAAGCCAGTCGTATCCATACAGGCGCGTTTTACTTCCGCTTCCAGGAGCGACGAGGGCAGTGTGGGCTGGATGAATTGCAGTAAACCTATTTGTGTGGATTCACAGGGGCTTCTGGGAATTGAAGTCAAAGAACATCTGGAGTGCCAAGGTTCGCCATCATGGACTTATGTGCTGAGTAAACTTGACCAGTAATCCTCTTATTTATAGACCTTTTGTCCTGTATTGTAAATGTTATAGGCATTATACAGTGGACTCAGTGAAATGGAGGATTATTGGAAAACCACCAAAGCATGAGTGTAAGGTATACTTTAATAATACTCCAAACTAGATAAGCAAATACCAATCACTGTATAGGAAGCTGCCACATACAAGGAAGAAGTGGTTGTGCATCTAACCTAGCACAGTCTGCTGTGACTAAAGAGCTTGGGAAATGTCTTGTAAGAAGTATTAATATAATGACATGCTGAGGACTTTTATTAGTAGTGTGTATCAGAGCACTCAAACGCTGCCCATTTGTGGATACTGTATTGTAGTAGTTACTCTTTTTAACCATATGCCGAGGAGAGATTGTTCAAAATAAAGTTCTAAGCTGTGGATGTTGGGCAAGAATTCTTTCATATTATTTAGGCGTTTGCCTGCAGATGCAACTGATGTTGGAGATGTCACTTTTGGATCCAAGCATATGCTCTACCATTAAATTAGAGGTGGATAATCCACAAAAGGGGCTGCAGTGGTTTAGTAGTTAAGACACTGAACCTGATGACTGGAAGATTGGCTGGTCAACAGTTCAAGACCCGAGTCCTGCATGATGGAGCGAGCTCCCATCTCTGCCCCAGCTCCTGCCAACCTAGCAGTTCGAACGCAAGAAATTGCAAGTAGATAAATAGGTACCACTTCAGAGGGAAGGTAAACAGCATTCCGTGTTTAGTCATGCCTGCCACATGCCCACAGAAACATCTGCAGATGCAGACTCTAAACAGAGATGAGCACTGAACTCTAGAGTCGGATATGACTGGCTTTCGAGCAAGGGTGACCTGTACCTTTACCTAATCCACAAAAGGGGCTTCTGTGTAACTGACAGGATATTGCATTCCAAAGTTCCTTCCCTTCGCAAAAGTGTGAGAAGTCAGCCATCAAATTAATGTGAGTAACTAGTCTCAAATTTGGGTGTGGAGCACAGAATTACATTAAGCTCTTAACCCAGACAAGGATCCAATCTCATATTTTAGTGGAATCCCCTTTCAGACTGACAAGAGATATCCGAAGGCAAACATTCTTGGTGGACATTCTTTTCCACCATGCTGAAGAGGCCTTCAAGACAAGCTCTATTAGCTTGTCAGATGTCTCCAGAAATCAGCATTAAATTAGAACAAGAACAATGGATCTGCTTGTTTTCACTCGCCGCAAGTGATATATTAACAGATCCCCACGTTCCCCTATTTAAATGAGAAATATGAAATGCGCCTTTAGAAAAAAGTTTTCAAAGCTGTTTTCAAGGAATAGGAAAAACTGTCATGTGTCATCCAGCCACTATTAAGTTTAGCTTCAAAAACTCCATTCAGAATGGGACTGACGTTTGAAACCAGCAAGAGTCAAATGAACAATGACTTTACAACACCAGCTGTCCTTGTCAGGTTAGAAAGGCACGCGACTTCAATAGCATCCTATGTTGAAGGCACGCATCTCACCTCTTCTGAATTGCTTGGCCTTAAGCAGAAACAGGATGTTCCCTTAGGGGTGCAAAATGTTCAACCAGGAACATAATTTTGGGTTTTTAATGTAAGGCTTATTCATAGAGGACAGGTGCTATGCTTGGTTTGCAAATGAAGGTTGTGATTGGACATGTGTGCAACTTGATCATTGTAAAATTCCAAACTAATAATCTCTCTGGTCATTTTATCTGTATTATTTTATCTTAAACTTCACCCGGACACTTGCATTGAGTGACAGTCAGGATATTTCCTCACCCAGAAGCAATTCCAAAATATTGAGAGTTAGCAGGAGAATTAGGGCTAAATGTAGTTGTATTTTCTCAATCCACTGAGAATTTTAATGTCCCCACCATGAATGGGGTCAACCTACTGACAGACAGAATCTGTCACTTGTGCTTCTTGACATCAAGGTTTACAATCAAAAGGGCACGAGATGTCTTTTGCTCCCACAGATTTCAGTGCTCACAACAAAAAAAGCGCCGTACGGCAAAAAGCAATAGATTTGTTGCTCCTTTTTCTGACTCTGCAATTAATTGTTGGTAAAAGCAAACAGTTGGAATACTCAAATACTGTTTACCACTCTTCAGAATGCAATTTTGAAAACTGCCTATGTTATAGGCTTGTGATGGCAAATTTTGGCACTCCAGGTGTTCTTGTTGATCAAGGTTTCTGGGAATTGAAGTTCAAGAACAGCTGGAGTGCCAAGGTTTGCCATCATTGTATAGGCCTACCTCTGTGTAAATTTTGCAAAATCTGACCCTGGAGAATTAAATTGTTGTGTCTAGAAAGGCCTTTTTAATTATATTTCTTTTATTCTTTTAATTGTTTTCATGTGACTGAAAGGGGATTAATAAAGACACTTACAGTATCTTGTACCATAAAGTCAATCTTGTGATAAGATAGTAATTAAAGTTGCCTCTGACTCATGATGGCCCTTTGAATGAGCAATCTCTAAAACATTCTGTAGTCAACAGCCTGGCCCAGCTCTTGCAAACTCTAGTCAATCCATTTCAGATGTACCTTTCTCTTTTGCTGCGGACTTTGACTTTTCCTAGGAGTATTGTCCTTTCCAGCTAGTCTTGCCTTTTCATGATGTGCACAAAATATGATAGCCTTCATCATTTTTCTTTCCAAAGCAAGTCCAGGTTTGATTTGTTATAGGAACCACATTTTTGTCCTTCTTGTTGCCCAGGGTGGTCTCCAACACCATCTATTAGAATTGTGTCAGAAACACACAAAGGTGCTTTCTGGGTTGAAAAGATTTCTGTTGGAGGAACTCCACTCAGGGGACGCCCAAATGAGGCTTCTTTCATGTCCCCAAGATCTTTCCCACCAAAATGGTCCCTATTTATCTACTTGCAATCTCTTGCTTTCAAACTGCTAGGTTGGCAGGAGCTAGGACAGAGACAGGCACTCATTCCGTCATGCAGTACTTGGGTCTTGAACTACCAACTTGCTGATCTCCCAGCTAACAAGGCAAGCTTCTTAACCACAGCCACAACAGTCCGCAGAAAAAATGTTTGAATACCCTTTGAATTCCTTTATCCTCTGCATCTGTCCTACAGTAAAGAAACATTTTTCAGGTTTCTTTGTGAAAACTACCTTTTTTCTCCCCTCCTCCCATCCCATACTCCACAGGGTCAACAGGCTGAATAACATCTGAGATTCATCAGATATCTGTAAGTCAGAGAAAACCATCATGGAGGGCCTAATGACTCTTGACTGTTAGTCAGGCAACTGGAGGGACCCCTCACAGACACATGTGGGTCCAAAATACTATACAGTATAAACAAAGCAAAATGCCCTGTTTCATGACCGATAATAATAATTTCATGTCAGAAATTATTCTGACTTGAAAGGATTTTTATGGGAGAAATTCTGCTCCCAGAATGCCCAAATGAGGCTCCTTTCATGTCCCCAAGAGCTGGGACAGAGACGGACACTCAATCCATCATGCAGTACCCGGGTCTCGATCTGCTGACTTGCCGGTCTTCCAGCTAACAAGGCGAGCTTCTTAACCACTGAGACACCGCAGCCTCATGAAAAGGGAGATGGCTTCTGTGAGTGGGCCATGTTTGTTCCATATGCCTCATGCTTTGGTAAGGTAAAGGTCTCCTTTGCTCGAAAGCCAATCATATCCAAATTTAGGGGGCGGTGCTCATCTCTATTTAAAGCCAAAGAGCAAGTGCTGTCTGTGTCTGCAGACATTTCCTTAGTCATGGGGCAGGCACGACTAGATGCCTGAGAGCACGGAACGCTGTTACCTTTCCTATTTATCTATCAGCAATTTCTTGCTTTCGAACTGCTTGGTTGGCAGGAGCATGATTTGGTGGACTTCTGTAAATAAAGTTTTTGCTTCTTTTTTCATTCTGAGTGTTACTTTGTGGCTTGGCAGTTGTACAAACATTCCTGGACAAGAATCTGCCTTTTCTGGCAGGTCAGGTCCAGGCAATGAATGTGCATAACCATGCCTGAACTCATGTTGGCCATGGGGTGCCCACCTTGGAGGTCAAGGGGGGCTGGATTTAGTCTGAGAAAAGGCTCCTATAATTTGGAGGAAAGTTCTGGTTGTATGCTCTTGTCTTATCAATACTTACTGATGGCAAGGGAAATATTCTCCAGCTTTATCTTCTGTATTTTTATGGATATTTCCAAGGTGCAATTTCGGAATTGTTCACTAAAGGAAAGAAGAATTTTCTGTATTTTATTGGCACGTGGATAATACAACAAATTGTTTGTAACAGCAGTGGCAACCTATTTACAGAGAATTAGTAAAGAAAGTAAATTCCTTTTAAAATGCAGTGTTCTTCACTCTGACGTAATTGAATTAAATCTCATCCCACAGAACATTGGGATGAACATTGAAACTCTCTTATGGTATGCTAAGAGCTGTATCTTCAGTTTGCCAACTTTCTATAGGCAGATACTGATATTTGTTTTGGGGTTTTTCCTCCCCTTAAGATCTTTTGTCTTTGGTATACATTTAGGAAACTTTTTTAAAAATTACAGGGGGCAGGGGAGAAACTATGATACTCAGAAGCTTGTTATGTGTATCTATATTTATTTTTAAAATGAAAACGGAGATTTCTTACCGCGGGTGCTGAAACTTCAAGTAAACCTCCAAATATCATGAGGCTTGCAATAAAACCACACAAGCTGGCAGAAATGACTGATGTAATAAACAGAAGTAGTTTTGTTTATTCAGACTGCTAAGCATTAGCCAGAGTGATTTTGCTTCACTGCCTGAAGAATACAGTCATTGATGAAGAGAATGTGGTGGAAAGGCTGTTTTGTTCTCCAATAGTCTCCATTCGAATCCTGGATTTCATAAATGTTGATAGTATGATGCATGCGTTCATTTAATACTTCCTTTTTAAAACACCTGAATTGTTGTTTCTCATAATACTAGGTCAAAATTAAGTTCTTCTCCAGACAGTGCATAGTTAAGCAAGATTTCTGCTACAAAGATATAGATACTGCCCCCCCACCATCTTGGAGGATTTAAAAAGGGAATCAGAGAAACTGGTAAAATATAACTCAATTAATTGAAAACCAATACAATGCAGTAGACAGAACAATGGGCTAAGATCTGGAAAACTGGAAAGAAATCCATGCTTGGCCATGGAAACTCACTAAGGGCAGTGGTTAGCAAACTCCTTGAAAATCTCAAATACTGTACCTAAAAAACACTGTTGACAGCAAGCTTATTAATAATAGCGCTAGTGCTGATGGCTACATGCCACTAAAAAACAGTTAGCAGGAAACAGCAGTGAGAGACAAAGCATCATCTTCAGATTTGTGGACTTCTCAGACACATCTGGCAAGTGACGAAAATGAACACTGCCTGTATGCTGAACTACCCCGAACTTTGATTCAGCATAGTTCTTTTCTTGTTCTTAGAACCTGAACCTGAACAAATTTGTTCTTTTGAAACTGTAATTTCAAGATCTCACAGCAGTCATGCGGTGGGTGAGTGTGCCAACTGTAGTTTAAATAAAAAGAGGAACTTCTCCAAGCTTTGTCCTCTTGTTGGTATCGCTCCACCTAAGGTCAGGAGGAAAGTAGCAGCGGACTCCAAGAGAACTAAGCAAGAGAATGACCCTCAACATCCTTTAAATGGATATGACCAGAGGTCTGCCGACTCACATCCAGGAAGAACTTTATGGTAAGAACAAACATTCTTGAGGGTATACAAGAGCAAAACCAAATTAGAAGGTGGAGAAAGGAGGTCACTGGACAAAAAACAACATTAAAGGAGGATATAGCTGAGCAACTGAACCTCCCTTATATCTCTTGGAGGTCCCTGAATAGGCTGAGGGATGGAATCCCTAAATGTAAGACCAACAATCTCAAGTGGGGGTTACTGCACACTGTGAGACTATGGAGAGATATAGAATCCAGATCAGTTGCTGGTCTAATGGTCAAACCTACACCAGTTGAGGAAAATATACCCTCTTGTTGGTATAGCTCCACCTAAGATAAGGAGAGAAATAGCAGCAGACACTGAGAGAACTAAGCAAGAGAATGACCCACAACATCCTCTGAATGGATATGAGCCTCAAGTCCTCCAGCTCAGATCCAGGAAGAGCTCTATGGTAAGAACAAACATTCTTGAGGGTACACAAGAACAAAATCAAATTAGAAGATGGAAGAAGGAGCTCACTGGACAAGGAACAACTTTAAAGGAGGATAAGGTTGAGGAACTCGACCTCCCTCATGTCACTTGGAAGACCCTGAATAGGATGAGGACCGGAGTGCCTAAATGTAAGACCAACATGCTCAAGTGGTTGATGCTGGTAGACAACGACAATCTGTGTGAATGTGGAGAGATACAGAATCTGGCTCATCTGCTGGTCTGCCGATTACCACTGGAAACCTGTACCAATGAAGATAGAGGTGCCTGGAGGAAAATGGTCCATGGGGTCACAAAGGGTTGGAATCAACTGTGCGACTGAACAACAACAACAACAACAACAACAACAACAACAACAACAACAACAACAACAACAATGACAAAGTCAAGAAGGTGGGTTCATTTTGGCAGTTTAAATTCTGCCTTAGACATGAAAAAAGAAGTACATTATCTTAGTTTTGTACAATTGTTCTTTAAATAGGCGAAACATTTGCCTTCGTCTTCCCACACCTGTAGTCTCAAATGGTGCCATTGAAGAATATTTTCACCATCCAATCTATTATTTGTGCAGTGTAAGCTTTGGTATCTCATCTGCCTCGCCTCACATGCTATATAAATCATGGTGAGCTTGGTGTCATAGTCTCCCCATAGCCTTGATTTCTTAACCTGCTTTTAAAACTGAAAAATAAATGCCAGAGTCAAATATCTCTTTTTCCAATATGGAAAGTTACTTCTGCACCACTATACTTCTTGGAGTTATGAAAATAAATTCTGTGATCAGTGGTAGGGAGACCTACAATAAGGGAAAAGACATAACATGCCAGAGGCATTTCTCTTTTATCCTTCTTCTCTCTCCGCTTTTCTACCAGACTAGAAAATAATACATGTGCTAGTATATAGGAAAAAGAGAGGAAATTTCTGTTCAGTAGGATACTATTTTAATAGATTTATCTAATCTGCCAGCTGGCTCAGAATTGGCTTCTCTCTATTGCTCTCTATTTAAGTATAAAATCTTGGAACTAAAACTTATAGTAAATTGTAGAAACATTAAATATTAATACATTGGCAAGCCTATATGTGTTTTTAATCGTGACTCTGAAAGTGCTTAGTCACTTCTGTGTTAATGTTTTGTAATGTGTAAAGTAGGAACTGTATGTTCTTTGTGCAATTAGATAGATGGTGTTTATTCAGCCATCTGAATGTATCTTCGTATTGATGGACATGTGAGTCTGTTTTCATTGGCTGCAACCATTTCAGATTGCTTTCTATGTTGATGTGCTCCTCACTCTCCACAAATAGTTTGCCTTTGGAACATGTCTTCTTACATCCTCCAATAAAACCTATGATCCACAAACCATTTACATAGCTCTAAGTGTGATTTCATTTTATAAGATGGTAAGATCCCAGATAATTGAGAATATACCTTTCCCTCCCTCTCATGTATTTGCAAGAACTATCTTTGCTGGTGCAGTAGAACATGAGGTTTTGCAATTACTGCACACACAAGATTTAACTCATCCAAATGGAGTATTAGGTTCTCCATAATATTTTTCCTGCCTTCCATATGATGTTCTTCTTCTCTCAGTACAGTGCCTTATGCTGTAACTTCCTTCTCCCTTTTACCCCCTTTGAAAGCATGATTTTTTTCTTAGCAGTTCGTTGAACTGGGGGTGTAGTTTAGAACCATACCTATCAAGTTGTCTCCGTAGAAATCTGGGAACTTCTCTAGGTGCGGCGCGCATGTGCAGAAACCCCTTCGTGCATGTGCAGAAACCCCTTCGCACATGCACAGAAACCCCTTTGTGCATGCACAATGCTACCTCTGGGGCGCGCTTGCGTAGAAACCCCTTTCCCTGGCTACCCCAATACAGGGTGACGGTGGGAAAGAGGGGGAAAGTGGCCCAAAATATGGGTTTTCCCGGCCAATCCGGGATACTTGACAGGTATGTTTAGAACTACTGTATGTCATTTCCAATTTGAGGTTGATATTAACACGGAATGTCTCCTGGTTGGAAACTTTCATCTAGTACTCCAAACAAGCAAGCAAGTTCCAATGGAGAAACTGATTTCTTAAATACGGTATTGTCAAAATGTTTCTTAAAGATTTTAAAAGACAGTCACTTTTATTTTTTAAGCCTCTTCTCTTAAAAACAAACAAACAATTTCCACCCCTTTTTCTGTTGTATGCACTTCGGTTATAAAGAAGTGCAAAGTTTACTTCATGATCATGCAACAGAAAAAGATGAAAATTTAGCTCAGTCTGGAACAGCCTTTACTCAAGCAATGCTGGGCTTTCTAAACAAAATCTAAAAGTGACTTACATCTGAAAAAGGGGTGAAAATTGTGCTTTCTTGAAGAGAAGAGGCTTATGCTTGAGTAGTTCATTGGCAAAACATTTGGTGAGGCTCCTGGGCTTATGTTTTTAAAACAAATGTAAACAAAATGCATAGCATTCATTTATGTAACTCACCAAAGCATTCTCTGTTGGATCACTTGGGCCAAGTGAAAGTGGAAGGCACATGTCATGGTCCACCTAGCAGCAGGTGACATGATATCCAAATGGGTAAAAACTGCATGCAGATCGACTTGATTTCTCATGTCCGTTTGCATGTCTGTTTGCATGTGTGGAATGTCGTTATGGAGATGTCTACCAATGTGTGGACTCCTTGCTGAATAACAACTCCAAGATGACCAGAATGACTTATATAGCACCTTAGTGGACATGCGAACAACAAGGTTTTTCTAGACTAGGCTTTTAATCACAACATGGTTCTTCTTTATTCATAGAATTTAATTGACGGAGGTCCTCAGGGAAGACATCATTATGTACCAATTGTAATAATCACATGCTTTTTTTCTACCACTTCTTCCTTCCTACTTCGGAAAATTAATTAAGGATACAAAGTGAGAATAACTGCAATGCCTTCTAATTCTTAGTGTTAGATGTCTCTCATTTGGAGGTAAAGAAAAAGAGGTATATGCCCTGAGGATCATCCAGTCAAAATGTATTAAGAGGAAACAGAAAGAAAGAAAGAAAGAGAGAGAGAGAGAGAGAGAGAGAGAGAGAAGAAAAAAATATATATAAGCAGAACACAAAAGGAACATGCTGGTTGTGTTACAGTACAACAGGCTCAATTGTTATAGGCTCAGTTAAACAAAAAACAATCTTCAACTGTGTTGGATAATCCAATTTATAGTTCAACTAGAGCAAGAGGTGGCCATCCTTTTTGCGCCGCAGGCCTGACAACACCCCCTGTTAGCTGAGCAGGCCAGACCATGCCGCCAGAAGCAGAAGCGGGCGCATTTATGACTGTCATAAATGCACCCACATCCGTGTTTATGATATTCATGGGTGCATTTGCGCATGTGTGCTAGATCTCAGGGCTTCACCTGAAATCTAAAGAATTATTACATTTCCCTGGGTGATCATCAAAATGTGTCTTCTTCTGGCTTTAAATACAATCTGGAAACAAAATGCTGGTCACATCAGATCTTCAGTACCCCTTCCCAAATATTTTCAGCGCAGATGCAGCCCACGTCATGACCCAAGGTGGGGTCAAAATGTGCTTCCAGATTTGCTAAATTTTCCCTTCTTTATTAAATCTAGACTCCTTTGCTAACCACAGGCGCTTCACCTGTGATGGGAAGGTAGTCATAAGAAGCCAGATGACGCAGCCAAGTTATTGTGTTGGCTGATGCAGAAAACAACATCCCCCACCCTTTCTCCCTCTTTGTGGAACAGAAATACAACAATAACATATTAAATGATTAACTGTTTGTTTCCCTTTTGTGACACTAAAAACTTGCTGCTCAAGGCAGCTGCTTCACTCTGTCTAATGGCTGGGCGGGCCTCATTTTGAGATTGCCATCACAATTGTATCTTACTGCTTAAAACTCTATCTCTGCAGTTGTTCACCAGTTGCTTGGATAATTCTGTACATAAATGATACATGCATAATAATTAGAATAATTACAACAATAATAATTAGAATAATTATTAAGTGTGCCCAGTGGGAAACAGATCCCTGATGGTTTACTACAGGTTTCACTTCAATGTTGTTTCAACAAGTTTTAATTCCATGGAACACACACTGCGTGCATAAAGTTTGTTGCTTGATGTTTTGAATACCCCAAAGCTCTGGTTGTCTTGAAGGCACTTTCAAAAACTATAGACAAGATCTGTTGTAAATCTGACAGCCAGAGAACTGCCTAGATAATCTATGTGTCCCATTGACAATAGTAAAGAGCTTAATATCAGCTTTTTTTCATCCCTTACACATGAAGTTTGTTTTAAAACACAACAATGCATTCTTTGGGCTTTCCCATCCACCAAGGAATAGCTGTTATGTTATGCTGAAGATATTCATTTTGCCCCTGCCCACATTGGGGATAATAGATATTGTAATCTAATATTTTTGGAAGGTGCCAGATTAAGGGATTTGAAGACACAGTGTAAGTATTACCCTTGAAGTGACTGGTGTCCATAAGAACATTAGTGTCTTATTTCAGTAAAGGTAAAGGTCTCCCTTGCTTGAAATCCAGTCGTATCCACCTCTAGGGTTCAGTGCTCATCTCTGTTTTTAGCCAAAGAGCCAGTACTGTCTGCATCTGCAGACGTTTCCATGGACATGTGGCAGCCATGACTAGGCAGCATCAACCACTTGAGCCACCGCAGTACTCACCTGTAATATGTTGATGCTATCTCATTGGGTCATTGTAAGGGTTATATTACAATCTTATGCATGTTTACTACGACAGTATCCACCCTTGAGTTAGGTCCTTGGCTGCATAGCCATAGGTTATGTGTTCAATCAAAAATTTCCAAATATCTAGGTAGTCTTTTAGGTATTGCTCCAAGGGTACAATAACAGATTTCTTCTTCCAAAAATGCTCAACTTCAATTTGCAAATCACAATATTTAATAATATTAATAATTGGGGCTTACTTTAGAAACTGTTCATCGGATTGAAGAACCTTCTGAAAACTGCAGACTATAATACAGTATGTTTTCAAGACTGCAAGGCTTGGTTTTGTACACACTTTATTATTCAGTGAGATTTATGCTTGAATAGACATGCACAGAATTACACCATAAAATCTCTGTCAATGCTCTATATGTATTATTAGATGCTTTCTCTCTTACTTTCTCTAAGGTGTTTCTAACCCAGAATTGTTGACTTTGGTATATTATACTATCTGTCACCCTGAGGTTAAAAAAATAAGGAGTTGGCAGTGCTGGCAGAAGTGCACATGATAATTATTTTGTGTATTTCCCTCTTCAGTGATGAATTGATAATTTAAAAGATTGCTCTTTGTCTTGTAAAATCTGCTACAGAACAGATGTAGTGCTTTCAGTTGAGCTGAATCAATTAATTTTCTTGAGGAAATTTTTGTTTTTGTACTTCCTGAGATCTAGCTCTTCTTCTAGTGAGCAAAATAAATGTTTTGTTTAGCCCAGGGTACAGCAAACCATATCTGTGTTCGCATGTGCAAGAGCAAGTGAGTGAGAGGAAGAAGGGTGTTAGTTGAGTGATAAAAGCATTCATAAAACCTACTCATTCACAGGTGATCAAGGCTTTTACATAGCATCTTAATTTTAAAAACTCAGAAGTTTGTTTAGTATTGCTATGGGAAAAGGCTATTTTGCTGTATACAAATTAGGGACAAATTTTGAACTGGGGGGAGCAGTCAATTCAAAAGGTTTGAGGCAGTGATGGCAAACCTTTTAAAGACTGAGTACCCAAGGATGAGGAGGCATGGGCAGCATGTGGGCAGACATTGTGCATGCCCATGCACCCATGTGACATTGCTGATGCACCTCCAGCGATGACACATGGGCGCGTGATCCACACCTCTGTGGGTGCACCCTCCACGTGTGCACTGCCTCCTCCTCCTCCTAGGAGGGGTGAGTGGGGGGTGTCTGGTCACCTCATCTTGTCCTCGCTACCACTTCCTGGGCAGGATTTCAGCCTGCCCTCTTGCCTCCCCATCGGCATAGGGAGAGGGGTTGGTGGGGAAGCAGTGTTGCCATTGATGCTGACGGGATGGGGCAGGGTTTGCCCACGGCGGCGTCATGCCCACAGAGAGGGCTCCGCGTGCCACCTCTGGCAAACGTGCCATAGGTTCACCTACACTGTTCTAAGGATACAACAACCTACCCCACCTCCATCTCCTATCACAAACCAACTACAGATACAATCCTTACTTGCTAAACTGACTTTAGGCTGGTTGAGCAAATCTAAGCTGGCTGAGGTTTAGATTTGCTCAAACTCCTTCCAGCTCAGGACAGGAAGGCATTCAGCTGGCCTAAAGGGAAAATAGCACAAGGAAAAGAAATTCAAAACCACAAACCCTGCACAGTCACCAAGCAAACAGAGTTGACAGCTACCAGTCAGCAGCTAGCAGCCAGCACCACGGGTTAGGCCAGCCAAATGCCACTTCTGCCAACACAAAAGGGCTTAAACCCTATCCAAACTCATCTCGCTTCTTAATTTGGAGTTAGGATTTTCCTCTGCAGTCAGAATATGCTCAGATAAAATGAAAAATGGTTGTTTCATGCAAAACAAAAGCTCTTTGAAAAGTGACGGACTGCTGCAATTTATGTATTACTTCCATTTCTCTAATGTTCCTCTAACCAGATGTCCATTTCTTCCTTCTCCCTGCTTGGTTCTTTCTGATTCTTCTTTGTGGCAAACAATCATTTACTATTTGATACAAACCAGCAAAACCATGGCCTGTGGTCATGCGCAATGCCTGCCAGCCCGCCTTCTCCTCCTCCTTGGGTACTTGGTCTCTAAAAGGTCTCACAATGTGAGGGACAAAATCACAAAACACCTGGGCCTATTGTTCCTTAGGATTTGTTCATGCAAAGCCAAATCTAGGTATTTTCATGGATGTGGACAAATTGCTTACAAATTGCAGGGTCGTTGGTTGATTATAGAGACAAAGTCATACAGTGGAAGGGGACACAGCATGGTCAAAGCTCTGGCAGTATCAGGTCTGGGAGCTCAGACAATTAGTCATTAAGTAATTGTCTTGTCAAGGAACTGCGGTGGCTTAGTGGTTAAGATGCTGAACTTGATGACTGGAAGGTCGGCAGGTCAGCAATTCAAGACCCAAGTGCTGCATGATGGAGTGAGCTCCCGTCTCTGTTCCAGCTCCTGCCAACCTAGCAGTTTGAAAGCAAGAAATTGCAAGTAGATAAATAGGTACCACTTCAATGGGAAGGTAAACAGTATTTCATGCATTCTGGTATCTCGTCATGCCTGCCATGTCTGCAGATGCAGATGGTGCTGCCTCTTTGGCTGTGAATCACTGTTTCCTAACCTTTGGTTTTTGGACTTCAATTCCCAGAAGCCTAAATCAATTTCCCAAAGCACTGATCAGCCAATTTACTGACAGGCTTCTGGGAATTGAAGTTCCCCTGTGGGACGTGGGCCCCATGATGAGAACCACTGCTGTAAATGGAGATGAGCACTGCACCTTAGTGTCGGATACGGCTAGCTTTCGAGCAAGGGAGACCTTTACCTTTAATTGACTGCAATTTTAATTAATTAAGCAGGGTGATGTGAAATATGCCAGGATGAATCCTAAAACCAGCGTAACAGAATCTCTTATTATCCGCTTAGATATCAGAGCCTTGGCAACCTAACTGAAGATTTTTTGAGAGGGTTCGTCATGCCTTTTGTGAGAAGCTGTAATGTAACACATCTGCATTAATACTGTCAAATGCCCAGTTTTGAGGAAATTTCTCTTGTTTTATATGGGATTCTTAATGTTATACAGTGTGATTCAAAGCAGCTAAGCATGTGTGCACAGAACATTTGTAAGTGTGAAGTGGCTGTCTTGTAAACTGTTATTTATAAAAAAAAATCTTGACACAGAGAATCTTGTCACCAGTTTTAGACTGCCATTTCATTTTCAGACATTCTTCAAAAACAGAGCCTTGTAGAGCTCAGAACTTGGAAAACTTGCATTTTTGGACTGTAACTCCTACCCATCTGGAGACAAATGGTATATGGGTTTGTAAGACTGCTACCATGTTTTGAAAGGCACATGTAAAGGATGGGCCATAATAAAACTATACTGTATCCCCCTGACCTGGCTTTGCCTGGCTTTCCTAGAGAAATCAGAAGGCCAGACTGCAGATGAGTTCTCAGCATTGACCTGGGATGAGGAGTGGGAAGGATATTTTTCTCAGTTTGCTCTCCACACTTTTGTAAAATCTGCACTTCCCCCAGTTGGGCAACAAGCAGTTTTGCACTTCACACTTTTGAACCAACTTTCATTGTTAAACAGCCATAATGGCCAATGGTCAAGTGAGAGTTATGGTTCTAATATGTCGGAAGAGAGAAAGTTGCTTTTGTTGACCTTATGCTTCTCACGGTGGACTGGAAATAAGTGCTGTGTTGTCATAAAAAGAGGGACTGTGGTTGCTCAAGTGGTTAAGACACTGAACTGAAGACTGGAAGGTCAGAGTTCAATACCTGAGTACTGCACGATGGAAATAAATAAATAAATAAATAAATCTCTGTCCCAGTTCCTACCAACCTAGCAATTTGAAAGCAAGAAATTGCAAGTAGATTAATAGGTACCACTTCAGTGGGAAGATAAACAGTGTTCTGTGCACTCCAGTGTCTAGTCTTGCTTGCCACATGTCCATGGAAATGTCTACAGATGCAGACAGCGCTGGCTCTTTGGCTATAAACAGAGATGAGCACTGAACCCTAGTGTCAGATACGACTGGCTTTCAAGCAAGGGCGACCTTTACCTTTACCTGTCATAAAAAAGGGATAAAATACATGTTTTATGTATTTTATTAAAACTATAATTTCTTAATTTTAAAAACAAAATGCTGCATAGAATGGTCAGTCCTAGTTAGCCCAGGTATTATTTTTTCTATTCCCCATTGCTGCCATTATATATGGGTGATTATTTGGTGACTATTTGCCCTGACCTCAGGGCTAGACCTCTGTCCTGAAGTCCAGCCCCAGAATTACCATTAAAAATGCCTTCTCAAATGTACATCTTGGCTGTGGTTGGGAAGGAGAAAATTGCTGTGGCTAAAAACTGAAGTGCTTGCAGGGATTTGCCAGATGTAAGCCAACTATTAATGCCAGGTTGGGCAGCTTCTGAAGGTGGAATGTGTGAGGATTACCATTCTTTGAGCTGCACCCCCTCCCAATAGCTACTACTAGCAGAGGACCCAGCATTGCCCAGGGGTACCCTACCTGGGCCGAGGAAACACACGCCCCCCCAGCTGCCTTACCTTTTTGTCTGCTGTCATCACAGCCGCTCTCTCATCTCCACCACGAGGCACCATCTCAGCCTGACTCTGGCCGCCGCTGGCCTCCCCAGCGACTACAGTCAGTGGGTAGCCATCACAGCCCAGCCCCTCTGTCCTCCCATGGGTAGTGTCAGGTGGAAGCAAGGCTCCATTTGGACAGGTGGGCAGAGGATCCATTTGGGGGGCGGGGCGGAGGCCTGCAGAAGGCGGTGGCCCGGTCCCATCCTCTGCCCACCCCTGGCTGTGGGTTCTCCCTCCCCCCCCGTGGTGTGCCTCAGGAGTGCAAAGGACCCATGACACGGTGGCCGCCCGCTAACAGCAGTTGCTGGGATGGGGGCCGATGTAATTGCTACCGTCCATACTGGCAGCTAGGCTGTGCGCTGCCTGGAATGCCGGGCAGACTTTGGCACATGCGTGGAATTTTGCACATGCGCCATAGCCTGGAATGCCAGGCAGGGTTAGGTGCATGCGTGGATTCTTGTGCATGTGCAGTCACCTCTCCTGGTCATTTCTGCCAGCCGGGGGGTGGGTGTTGCAGCCCCTTTTTGGGGGCAAGGACCCCAAGATGGGCTGCCGGTTACCCACACCGGCCACCCCAGACGTTGAAGGTAGGCGTGCACACAGTTTCCAGTGCAATCGGTGCAGGGGTGTCACTTTGTATTAGGGAGCCCTGTGATGTCATGGAAGCCCATATCTGGTCAGCTGGGAATTGGTTAAGCTGTGGCGGTGACATCACAATCACCCCTGGTTGGCTTTTTTCCCTTGCTTTTTCTCCTGTTGGTGGGGGCGTCCCCTTTGCAGATTGATTTAGGGGGTATACCCCTCGCCATGGGGCTTGTCACCCTTGCAGTGACCGTCTCTTCGGCCCAAGGTACGTGTGTGCCAAGTTTCAGCGCGATCAGTGCAGGGGTGTGAATTTGTATAAGGAACATACAGTGCCGGACCTTGATTTTAGTTATATAGATGTCATTCTACCAAATTTCAGCAGTGTGGTAGATTTTGGAGTGGGGTTGGTTGGCCTAGGATGGAAAAATAAAGGGAGAGAGATGAAAGCTACATGATGATGGGGTCACAAATAGTCTCTCTTCTTGGTTCCTGCAAAACTTGCCCTACTTGCAAGAGATTTGAATAAGAGCCGGTAACTCTCCTGTGTAG
This sequence comes from Bradypodion ventrale, assembly GCA_035047345.1. Taxonomy (NCBI): domain Eukaryota; kingdom Metazoa; phylum Chordata; class Lepidosauria; order Squamata; family Chamaeleonidae; genus Bradypodion; species Bradypodion ventrale. Next base: position 239,327,815 of record JAWDJE010000005.1, read on the forward strand.
CTTTAAGATAAATATTCACTTCCAAACATTTACGAACAGGTTTTGATGGAAAACAGATTTATTTTTCTTTACAATGGAGTAAAAAATCTCTGATTCTTCTAGATATTACAGAGGAATGTTTGACATGCTGTTAAGTTTAGGGTGCCACTTTAAACAACGTAGGTGCATGAAAGGATTCCTGCTAGTTTGTTTCAGTTTCCAGACATAATAGGGGAGAGATTGGGAAACAGAGAACTGGAAGTCTTTCTTCTTCCCTGGGGTTGCTTGCTTGTGGTACAGCAGATGCCATGACATGCATACGATGGAAGTAATGCATCTTATACCTGCATAGGATAGAACATATAGTACAATTGGATGAAAAGTTATGTATCCAACATGAGGCCTATGCATACAATTAGAGCCATGGGTACATCATACCAAATTTTTTTGTCTGAGAGACTACTGGCCAGATTATCCTGCTGTGGTAATAGAGTAGACTATACTGCCAGAGATTCAATGGTTAACTAACCTGACAACCCTGAGGACTAACGGCCCTGCACACTGAAGTCCACAAGGAAGGATGATGGTCCCCAAATGGAATAAATCCCACTTGAATCCATTTACATGGAGGGCAGCAGCTTCATAAATCCTGGCCTGGAGCTGAGGAGGACTTTGTGTGCCAAAAGGGCTCAGGACTAGAAAGTGACTCGCAGGACTGGATCAGTGGTACAGGTGTCATGCTGCAATGTGGAAGGCAGATGAAAGGCTACTGCATTATATTCTCAGGACAGTCTTCATAGCTGATCACCATGATGATCACCAATATTCGGATACAGCTGAAGAAGAAGAAGAAAAAGAAGAAGAAGAAGAAGAAGAAGGAGTAACTAACCATCTGTTGAAACCAAAACAATCTCAGGTTTCAATTGGCATGCATTTGTTCATAATAGAACTTGGTAGAAACTAGTTACAAATTACAATTTAATTGTGAATAATTCTTCTTTTCATGACGGTTCCTATTGAACAAGTGATAAATTAACCACTTTTGCAATAACTATAACATTTTACTGTATTTCATTTATATGGTTATGAGTAGCCTCACTTAATGGTAAAGAGTATATCTTCTGTTACACAGTGTCTTATAGCATTCAGTCAGGTTCTTTTAAAAGTAAGATAACTTTAAGTAATATTTAATGAATGGACTTTTGAGGAACAGTTACATTTGAAGAATGGCAAGTAAATCCTTTCTCAAATTTCACTACTCTAATAATGGTTAACTATTTTTGGGGAGGTGTCTTGAAATTGTAATTGTAATTCATTGATTTTAAAAAGTAACTGCCCAAGCTCTGTTTACATTCTTTATGCCTTTCCTCCAGAACAAATAATTCTCAAGTTTTCAAATCTGTCACACCAGTTTGGCACTGTTGTTTCTTTATTCAATTCCACATTGAATATTATATATAACATGAAACCTTCTCTCTCTCTCTCAGACCCTTTATCTATCCTCTCGTTTGGTTTACTGCTCTGAACAACCATAACGAGCATGCTCACTCATTATGGAGCTGTTCTAGATCAGGGGTTCCCAACCTAAGGCCTGTGGGCCAGATCTGACCCACGGTGACATTTCATGTGCCCCCCACCCCTCTAAAGGCATTTGAGAAACAAAATGGCCACCACTTTGAAGCTATTGGGGCAAAATGGCCACCCCCATCATGCAGGCAGGGCAAAGTGGCCATCTGGCCCTCAAGGCTGACTGAGAGAGCGTGGCCTGGGCCCCAGCTTAAAAAGGTTAGGAACCCCTGTTCTAGATTGTTTCTCTTGCCTGTTTATGTATTTTCCCCCAAATATTTTTTAATGTTGGCAATACATGAGGTTCTCATTACCATCTTTGTTACATGTGGATAGCCCTTTTCTGCCTACCTAAGACTCTATGCTTGGAAAATGCATTCTCTGTTAATATGTTGCAGCCAGTGGTGCGCTCCATTTTTTTTTACTACCACACTGTGGGTGTGGTATGGTGGGCAGGGCCAGGGGGGAAGCCTTGCGTTGCACCCGAATTAGGACTACTTTATTTCAAAACTTGGATGGGCGGGGCCAGCCAGAATTTCTGCTACCATTTCTGGCAAACTGGTGCGAACCTGTTGATGCCCACCACTGGTTGCAGCCTTTCTCAATGTACCAAATCATCACCATCATCACCACCGCTGCCACCACCAACACCACTAGGGCTACTGCTGCTGTATCTTACTAGAGTGGGGTATACAATATTCTAGTGACCGGTGTAGTTCTTGCGTCAGCTATCCTGGTGCTGCTAAGTTTTATGGTAAACTTAAACAACTCTGCTCTTCCATCTTATAGGTTTTTATCTTTGATTTAAACTAGGACCGAGCCACATTTAAAATGAAGGACATTTTTGAAGGAGGATTGTCCCCTGACAGCCACCCCTAAAAGACACACAGTCCTCTCAAAAACAGTACATATGGTCAGCCTGTCTCCAGACTGGAATGAATCCTAACTACACCGCAGCACAAAATTTGTTTTTTGCTACTGTATTCCTTTTGCAGCTCTCTCTGTGTGAGGAGGGGCTGTTAAGAAGATCATTCAGATAAACTAGGTCCAAGTGCATAAAATCTTGTGCCAAGTGTTGTTGAGCAGGAACAGAATTCAGGAACCCTATCCAGTCAAGCAATAAGCCTGTATAATCCATGTGGAGTGATGAGTGCACGTAGACTAAGTCTAGCCCAGACATAGCACCTCTCTTCTCTTCAAAGTGTTGGTTTCACATGCTAAAAGCATGAGGGTAGGTAGGAAAGGTGGCGGGACTAACATGCTTCCCTCATTAGTTATGGATTACATACACTTATGGAATGACTGGACAGGGCTATTAGTAGACCGACCTCCAGCCACGCATTCCTATTAAATGAAAACACTGGGAACGTATACACAATTATCAAAATGTCTGTAGGTAATTTTTGTTGTACTGCTGCCATCTCTCTGTCATGTCTGCTCCATCTCCCTGAATAAATGCCTAGCATGAATTTAGGATGAACTTGTGACCTCTTTTATAGAGGACAGTCCTTATGTGAAGGTGAACTCTGCTAAAAATTTTGGCCAGTGTGCCACTTTTTTTAAAAAAAAGATACACTCAAAAGGAGAAGCAGAAGTCCAAAACTTGTCCCTTAACAGCATCTGGGCAGCAGCCAACTGAGTAGGTGGCCTTATTACAGTCTTAACTGCCCTGCATTATGTTCCTATTTTGGTAATTGCATATAAATTTTTATTTATAAAATCAGAAATTTCTAAACTATTTTGTGTCTTTCCTTTTCCTCTGATTTAATAATGCATAAGTTGCCACCCTAATGGACTTCCATTAGCCTCAGAGAAGTGCAACAACTAAGATATTTTCCTAAAGCCAGCACTCAACTGGGAGACTTATGGAACTTGTGTTGAGTGCTTCATATGAGAACTGAGGAGAGAGCTTGTATCTGTGGCATTCAGTGAGAAGTACAGTAGAACCTCGGATAAAGTCCAAACTCTGTTCCACAAGTTTGGACTTTATCCAATTTTGGACTTTATCCGAATCAAATGGGTGATGCATCGGATAACGTCCAAAAATGGACTTTATCCGAGGTTCCTATACCAAATACCTTGGATAACATCCATTTTTTAGCGGTTTTGGACTTTATGCGATACATCACGTTTGCATGAAAACCGCAACTTTATCCGAATCGGATTTTATCTGAGGTACCACTGTACTTCAGACATAGTTCCTGAAGGGTTCTGTAAAGGCAAAGGTCTCCCTTGCTCGAAAGCCAGTCATTTCCAAAACTCGAAGGGGCTGTGATCATCTCCATTTATAGCCAAAGAGCCAGCTTTATCTGGTCTGCAGATGTTTCTGTGGTCATGTTGCAGGCATGACTAGACACGCAGTGGTGGGCTCCAAATTTTTTTACTACCACACTGTGGCTGTGGTGGGCGTGGCCAGGGGGAAAGCCCTACATTGCACCCAAATTAGGACTACTTTATTTCAAAACTGGATGAGCTGGACCAGCCAGAATTTTTGCTACCAGTTCTGGTGAACCGATGCAAACCTGCTGATGCCCACCACTGAGTGCATGGGACTGTTACCTTTCTTGCCAAGATGGTACCTATTTATCTACTTGCAGTTTCTTGATTTTGAAGTGCTAGGTTGGCAAGAGCTAGGACAGAGAAGAGCAGCTCACTCTGTCATACAGCACTTGGGTTTCAACTGCTGACCTGCCGGTCTTCCGGTTGTCAAGCTCAGTGTGTAGTGGTGCCCCTGATCCTTCTGATTCTGCATCTGCTGACAAATTGCTAGGGGCTCTTCTCTATCTGTGCAATGTGTGCTTGCCTTAATAACAAACCTAATAGGACTTGGGTTCCTTCTCTTCATGACAGTGTGTTTTTCAGTAGAGACCAGAGTCTTTGGCGACAGTCTCCCTGCGCTGTGATTTTTAGGGGGAGGGTAGTTTTTAAGCTGTTTTTAATCATGTTTTTATTATGATTGTGAACCGCCCTGAGTTGGCCTTGGCCAAGTGGGCGGTATAGAAATTCAATAAACAAACAAACAAACAAACAAACAAATAAATAAATAAATAAATAAATAAATAAATGTTAAAGCATGCTCCGGGATAATCTCCCTTCTTCTCCATCTTGACTCTCTCCAATAAGACCACTGCCCAAATCCTATGTACAAAGGGTATCAACAAATGTGTACACATTTTAAGAAAGGAAAAACCTCTATTAAAATCATTCTCAATATATATGAATAACAAAAGATGAATACAAGGCTTTTTTGACTTCTGCAATTACAAGAGGTGCTCAAAGTCCGTCAGCATACAGATACTTCTGATTATGGTGACTTACTGCTTGAGCAACTTTTACAAAGGTTTCCAATTGTAATATTGTGCATGGCTTCAATTCCTTCGGAAAGTACTGCCAGTGTAGCCAGTTTCCTACGGTACACCCTATCCTTTAAGGTCCCCCATAGGCAGACATCAAAGGGTGCTAAGTCAAGAGAACATTCTCACATTTCCAAATACCACTTCAAAATGGTCTTGTGCTCTTCAAACGACAACCATGCTTCCGCCATTTTCTTTTACTGACCTGCCTGTCGCATCGTGACGCTAGCATTCATTCTTCTGACCGAACGTCATACTACGCATTGCTACTGTAATTCAATTCAACATTGAAAAGTAAGACTTAGATAACATCTCTTAAAATGTGTATACATTCTTGGCACTCTCTGTATATATGTATGCACAAACAGTCTCCAGATTGACTAAGCTTTTTCCTTTAGAAAAAACACACCAGAGTCCAGATCCCCCCTACCCCCCCCCCCCCCGCCTGCCCGCCTTTTCTTCACTATAAATGCCCGAACTTGGACTCCAAGAGTTTGGAAATTTTGTAAGAAAGTGGGGGGGGGGGGGAATGCACTCCAAATACTGCGTCTAGGGTAGAATTCCAGAGGAAGTTGAGGCCTCCAGCCCTGCACAGGAAACAATCTTGGAGCAAGCCTTAAATGCCAGATTCCAGGCAGAGTTTAACTAACCACTGACAGCTCTGTAAACAAAGCAGGGACAAAAAGAGAACAGCTTTCCCTTTTCTGGTAGTCATTTTAAGTTTGGGGGCCTGCAGGAGAATACTCCTATATTTGTCTCGATAGGGTTATTAAACCAAAGGCGGCCAGCGCTTTGTATAGGAAGGAACTATAAGGCAGGGAAATATTTCATGGAGTAAAACATCAAGAAGGAGGTATGTGCATATTTAAACTGTGAAAATTAATCTTCCCCGCCATCTCTCAACCCTTCAGCTTGGCTTTGTGAAAAAAGGATTTAGAGCAAAATTGCTTTGACTGGCTTGATATGTTAAGGCGTCAACCCCCTCCCCTTCCCCTGCCTTTATATCACCTTGAATCCTTCCAAAAATGCCTTTTTAAAGTTTTTTTTGGCTAGCAAGGCATAACAGTTTTCACATCGAGGATGGTATTTTGCTAGACTAAAAAAAGAAAAAAAAAGAAATATAAATTGTGTTCTTTTTGCAAGCCTGCAGTGATACTATTGTGATGTTGTAATTAACTAACCTCATTCACAGTTCTAGTGATTGAAATAACACTAATTGTTTGTATTTCTTGTGCTTATTATTAATTAATCATGCACTGTGTTCCTAACATCTTTGCAGTCCTTGGGGGAAAATGCTACCTAGTCTTGGTGGTTCTTTTATGATACTGTTTCCTCTACCTGCACTTAGTAAATATTAAATATTACAACTTAGTTTTAAAATAACAAATTTGCTTTCATTTGGGATCAGAAATCCAGAATGGGTTGTATATGCTGTATCTTACTAGGCATTTAGTAAGATCTATTTATCCCCCATGGTTCTAAAGCTTCTGGATTTATTATGGGGGTGGGGGTGGGATACAATGAAGAACTGAATCGGAAGCTGGTGTTTTTTTTTTTAAAGAAGGGAAACAACATCATGAGTTGGTCCTGCTAATTAAAGGCACATTTTAATCTCTGTGCCTAGTCCTAATATATTTCCCTCTCTCTTTCTGTCTTGTTAAACTTCAGTCGGACTTGGGAGAGCTTCTCCAAGCTTGAAAATACACCATGGACGACTTTGAACGTCGTAGAGAGCTTAGAAGGCAGAAACGGGAAGAGATGCGTCTAGAAGCAGAAAGGTAAGGAATAATTCAGTTTTAATTGGAAAGACTGTCTGATCTGACTTTTTCCCCCAATAGTTTTTTTTTTAAAAAAAGACATTTTCTAGTGAAGTATTAGGATGCTGATCAAACCAGTCTTACAGTATTTACAAGAAATGTTTATACAGATCTTAAACCACTAGGATTCTCTGCAAAAATCTTTTATGCACCTATTTTCCCTTGAGAATCAAAGGAGGCAGAAAGCCCAAATGAATCTGCTTGGTATTTATAGGCCTTATTAGAAGAGAGCAGAAGAAGTTGGTAATAGCTATGTTTAAAGTGTCTAATTACCATCATGTAGTCACAATAGTGTTGGAAGAGCCTAGCATGAAATTACAGGGTGTTCAAATAGGAGCTGGATGGAACATTTTTAATGTGTCCTAACAATATGTTATGTAACAGTAAATACCATTACTTATTATTGGTGGATAGAATTTCTCATTTCAGTACAAGTCTTTCAGGCTAAATCCTACAGAACTAACATTTGCCTCTTCGTTTCATATTTCATTGGTGGACGAGAAACAAAAATTGGTTCTAAAAAGATTTAAACCAGTAATGATTATGGATCATGACTGTTTCTGTGTAGAGATCCAGCCTTTGTTAACCCATTCTCCTCTGGTGGGCAGAACGAATGAACTTCTGCCAGACTTCTTGTCTTACAAACCTCCTGTGATTGTGTGAGCCAAGAGGCAGCCAAATTGGCAGGAGCAACTGAGGCATGTACTGGGAAATTTCTGGAGAAGATGATGGTGTTGATTACTCTAGAGAAGAAGGGTGAGAGGAGACATTTGCCTGAATCCTTTGGAGCAAGTGTGAGAACACATCAATGGCAGATAAACCAGAGGCTGCATGATCTTGCATCCTTCCACAATTCATAGTATGTCTCTTGTTTAAAAATGATTTGCTGAACAGATATTGGTGCTATTTAGGCCATATTTTGGAAAGATGGGTGGAGGACAGGTGTTGCTTTTCACAGGTTTGTTAATATATGTATCTAAATTTTTGATTCAGATAAGTTTGCCAGACTTTCAATGCTGGGTTGAGGACTTTTTGCCAATGGTCTCTAAGTTAGTCCCTCCCCTTCCCTAGAAACATTCCTGCTTGTTGCCAACATTGCTCCTTAAGTCACTTTTTCCTCAGGGCTCACCTGGAGCTACCTCCAACACACACAGACACACAGTAAAGGTAAAGGTGGCTCAAGTGTCTAAGACGCTGACTGGGAGGCGGAAGGTCAGCAATTCGATTCTCGAGTACAGCAGGATGGAATGAGCTCCCATCTTTGTCCCAGCTCCTGCCAACCTAGCAGTTCGAAAGCAAGAAATTGCAAGTAGATAAATAGGGACCACGTTGGTGGGAAGGTAACAGCATTCCATGCACTCCAGTGTCTAGTCATACCTGCTACATGACCATGGAAACGTCTGCAGAAGCAGACAGTGCTGGCTCTTTGGCTTTGAAACAGAGATGAGCACTGAACCCTAGAGTCGGATATGACTGGCTTTCGAGCAAGGGAAACCTTTACCTTTACTAAAGGTAAAGGTCACCCTTGCTCGAAAGCCTACAAAACCTAATTGTAGCTGAGATCCAGTATTTCTTCTTGTCCGGGACACAATTTTAGAACATGTAAAATATTAAGAAATTGGATTGCTATTTCTTTCTTTCCCTTTTTCTTCCTCTCATCATCACCACAGAATAAGGACTGCACAACTCCAAATGTCTGGAATGGAAGGACAAAGCATTTCAGTGTCAGAATGTGTTATTTCTAAGCAAGTGTGAGCTCTGTCTCAAAGTTTGCCATTGTGTAAGAGTATCTTTAAGGACTGTGGTGGCTCCTGCCAACCTAGCAGTTGGAAAGCAAGAAATTGCAAGTAGATAAATAGGTATCACTTCGGTGGGAAGTTAAACAGCCTGCCACATGTCCACGGACATGTCTGCAGATGCAGACAGTACTGGCTCTTTGGCTCTAAACCGAGATGAGCACGGAACCCTAGTGTTGGATATGACTGGTATCTTTATATTACTTAGAAATGTGAAACACTCATTTTGAAACATAGAGCTACCATTGTCTGCTAAATTAATCTTCATTAAATTTAAGAATAATATGTCCTCACTAGTGTATTTTATATATGCCAACTATCACATCTAGTAGCCATCATGGGCAATATATTTGATGAGTAGAATGGCATTCCTGCCACACTGTGGCTAAAACCCAACTGCATAACTCTGTGTGTGAATAGAAATGATGTCATCACCAGTGGCAAATTGCAGTTGATTAAAGGCAACTCAACATTGCACATGTGGAGTTGTGCAACAAGGTTTCAGCCAGTCTCATTCTCTCTCTCTCTCTCTCTCTGTGCTATCTTGCAAATTGGTGACATAATAACTTGATGTCAGAGATTACTCTGGCTTGAAAGATTTTTGCTGGAGAAACTCCACTCAGGGGACACCCAAATGAGGCTCCTTTCATGTCCCCAAGTGCAGCCCTAGGGTATCAAAACCCGACCTTCCAGTCTCCAAGCTCAGAGTTTTAACCACCAAGCCACCGGAGGAGCTGCAATTGGTGACATGATATACTACTAGACATTGTGTCTCTTCTTTCTGCCTCACCTTATCTGCTGATGAAAGAAATAAGAGGACCATACAGTAGCTGTAGCCACTGTATGGTTACGGCTGATGACAGGTGTCCATGTCATTTCCCTGACAGCAATGAATGGTGAAAGCTGTGGTCTTCCTTTCTTGCAACCTCTTTATTACAGCCTTTATTCACTGAATTGGTAGGTCTTCCTCCCAATTCTGAAAGAATGCCATTTTTTACTTGTGACCTTTCAGCTCCCTGCCAACCTAGCAGTTCGAAAGCAAGAAGTTGCAAGTAGATAAATAGGTACCACTTCGGTGGGAAGGGAAGCAAACAGTGCTGGCTCTTTGGCTATAAACAGAGATGAGCACTGAGCCATAGAGTTTGATATGACTGGCTTTCGACCTTTACCTTTTATCCAAATGGACCAAGTTATGTGGCAATTACGAGGTGAAAATTGTGTTTTGTTTTCCTGCAAGGATAGCACTTACCTTTTATGGAAAATATCTCACCCGGAAACTTTGGCAAGACTAGTAACAGAACCTTTCTCTTTATCATATGTGCTTATATAGCAGCTCCTTTTCTTTTGAAAGTGGGTGTGGTTTCCTTAGAATGCCAGACAGAATTGGCTTGGGGAAATCAGTCTGATTTCTATAGTGTCTGAAGTCTCACATTGCTGTTGACTGTGTGCCTTTTTATGTTCACCCATTAAACCGTATATCACAGACAGAATTTCTTTTCCCAACATTGATCCGTTGTGTTTCTACATTTCAAAAAGCTGGGAAATTCCCAAAGAGAAAAATATTTTGATTTAAGCAAAAAAGCTTTGGGTCTACTGGACTAGTCAAGATAAAACAAAGTGTTGTGGTTGAAGCTGTGCTCCCAAAAGCAAAGAAATTCAAACCACAAGTCAACTGCCTTACTCAAAATATGGACATATTGCCATGTATTTTTCTATCTTAATGTACCGCTATTGTCTCCCAGTTCTGGAAGAACAATAGATCTTTCTTTCATTCTTTCTATTTCTCTCTCTCTATCTCTGTGCACCAAAATGTTGTAGTATGGAGTATTTCTAGAGTAGGCAAGAGTTATGCCCTTTTCAATTTCTATTTCCTCTGGATTCCTGGCCCCTGGATTCCTGGCTTTATCTACGTATTGAGCATGCTCAGTTTTCATGAGACTAAAGATTCCTTCCTTCACCCCATAATTTCCTGAACAATCTTAGGTACATCTGCAGCTTCTGAGGTTCTCCAAAGCCTGCTGGTATCTCTCTTCTCTGCATGCGTAGTTTTGATGTTGATCTGAAGTGAGTCAGGATGATCTTGGCTGAACAGGCCATACTATTATAATAATTTCATGTCAGAAATTATTCTGGGTCAACAGGATTTTTGCTGGAGAAGCTCTGCTCAGGGGATGACAAAATGAGGCTCCTTTCATATCCTCAAGATCTTTTCCTACCGAAGTAGTCCCTATTTATCTACTTGCAATTTCTTGCTTTCGAACTGCTAGGGTGGCAGGAGCTGGGACAGACAATGGGCGCTCATTCTGTCATGCAGTACTCGGGTCTCGAACTGCCAACTTGCTGGCCTTCCTTCCAGCTAACAAGGTGAGCTTTTAACCACTGAACCAACGCAGCCCCTCCTCAGGCCATACTCACACTATCAAAACAAAAGCAGGGGAAGGCTAATGGGAGGAATAATTTACACAGGGACCAGTCACCAGAATTTATCAACACAGAACATTTTTTTCTTCCTTGGAAAACTCATAATTAATTCAAAATAAAGATTCTTTCCTCAAAAGATTTTCCATAGTTTATAATTAAAAAACTTATTAACTTAAAATAATTTAAATGTATTTTTAAGTTTTGTGATATAAATGGTGTTGAAGCCCAAGTAAAACTGCAAATGCTGCAGTTTTCATTCTGCAGTTCTTCTGTGTCTAGGCCAGACATGAAGCTACCAAAATGAAGGCACCATTTGATGAGTTCATTCTGCAGTGAAGTGTCTGGAAGGAAGTAATTTCTTTTAGCCCAAAATTCATTACTGGCTAAAGAGATAATGACATGGAGACCAAGAGAAGGGCTAACAGTGCCGGTAATAACAATAAATAAATAAACCTTCGGGGCTGCTTGGATTAAGAATCTCTTTATGACTTGTTTAAATAATTTTTTGGGGAGGCAGTTTAGCGCACTCTCTGGGCGGCTCACAAATTAATTAGCATTTTTGCCCCCCAACATGCTGGGTACTCATTTTACTGAACTCGGAAGGATGGAAAGCAGAGTCTGTAGACGCAGACAGCACTAGCTCTTTGTTTGTAAACAGAGATGAGCACCGCACCCTAGAGTCAGATACAACTGCCTTTCGATCAAGAGCAACCTTCAACTAAAGGGTTTCAAGAGGATGTAAACAGCCTAGTGTTCATTTCAGCTCTAGATTGCGGTTTGTTTTCCCCATGCCAGGTGCTTCAGTGCGGTGATTGTGCTCAACCTCTGAAATTTAAACTTACTCATAAAAAATATTGGCTTCTGTATTATCAAGAAGAATGCCCCTGCAGATTTTAAATGGTTTCTAATTTGGAGAGGTCATGGAAACTGTGATTAATTTGGGACTAAATTATCAAACCTTGAGTGGAGGATGAACCACTTTACTATTCGGATTCCCAATGGTCATAAGAGGTGGGAGAGGCCATGCCAGATGGACTGGCTGTGAAGGTGTACACTGTGTGGGTGGCATATAAATTGAATAAATTGAATTGAATTGAATTGTCCATATCCTCAAGGCTGCGGCAGTCCATTGCAGTCCCGGTGTCAAATCCTGCATGTCTCATTTCATACCTGCTGCTGGAGATGGCTCCAAGATCATAGTGTGTGGGTCACTTCATAGCAAACTGGGATCCAACTTAAACAAATTCACGCTAGTGATATTTTTCCTGCTTGTAATTCTTCATGATTTCTGAGGGGTGGTGGTGGATTATACTAAGATACAAGTTGCAGCCGACGACAGTCTGCAGATAACTGACAGAACCATGCTAGGTACAGAACCAGAATATTGGCACATATTGTGTACTATAGCTTTCTGTTGTCTATACCAGTCTTGTCCCAGATGTTCTCACTTTAATGAATGATATAGTTCATCTGACTGTCTGGCCATGTTATCCTGCTATTGTAATAGAGTAGACCATACTGCCAGTGACTCAACACTAATTGTCAGGCAATGGTTAACTCACCTGACAAACCTGAGGATTAACGGCACAGCAAAGGGTGATGGTCCCCAAGTGGATTAAATCCCACTTGAATCCATCTTGGTGGAGGGAGCAGCTTCATCAATACTGGCCTGAGGCCAATGAGGACTTCATGTGCCAAAAGGACTCAGGCCCAGAAAGTGACACATGGAACTGGATCAGTGGTACGGGTGTCACGCTGCTATGTGGAAGGCAGATGAAAGGCCACTGAATTATATTGTCCCCAGGACAATCTTCATGGTGGATTGCCATGATGATAGTGAATATTCGGAATTGGATATGGCACTTGAAGAAGATAAAGTAGTCCATCTTAACTAGAGGATAGTCTGAACTGCTAGGCAATAGCTCCGTGGAGTTTCACAGGAGAGTCTTTTGAGTCTTTTCCAATCCTGCCTTTAGATTACAAGGATTGATGCTTTGTATGAGAAGCAATGTGTTCTTCCACCAAGCTGTCCCTTTCTCCTCAGGGGTCTGAACAAGAGAACAGCTCAGAATAAAATGTCTTTTCAAGAGCCCCTTCTGGGCATATATAAACTGCACAACTATATAGCCATAAGATTTATTTTTAGGCTCCAGCTGAGAACTCCCAATGCCACTCTTATAACTGAAAAGGCATTTTCATTAAAAGACTTTGTTGTTTATGACCTTAATTTTCATCTGCTGATTTACAACACTGATGTAAAGAGACCCTTAAATGAGTGTAAGTAGTGTAAATATTTAAGAAAATATTTGTACTCACTCAAAAAACTAGTCATTGAAACCTTTCCCCTGCAGGCTAAAAATCTAAGAATCTAGGGAGATTGTCTATACATCTACGTGTATAGATTATGCATCTCTTGGGTTTTCCTTAGCTGATCAAAATGTTATTTCTACCGCTTCTTATTTATCTTATTCCTAGATGTAGGAAACAGCATTTTTTAAAATGTAAAATGTCATGTCATTGAAAAATTGAGAAAGGAAGGAAAATAAGGGGACAGAAACAACATTGTGTTTTGTTATTTGTTATATAAATGTACATGGAAAAACATGTGAAAAATGTTTTTGCAATACTAATTTAATATACAGTACATTGATATTTCCGGTGGTGATGTATGGCTGTGAGAGCTGGACCATTAGAAAGGCTGAGCGAAGAAAAATAGATGCCTTTGAGATGTGGTGCTGGAGGAGAGTTTTGAGAGTCCCCTGGACAGCGAGGAGAACAAATAGGTCAATATTAGAAGAGATTAGCCCTGAGTGCTCCTTAGAAGGACAAATAACAAAGATGAAGTTGAAGTATTTTGGACATCAAATGAGAAGAGAGGATTCACTTGAGAAGGCCTTGATGCTGGGGAAGGTGGAGGGCAAAAGAAGAAGGGGACGGCCAAAGATGAGATGGCTAGATGGTATTGTAGACACAATGGGCACGGGGCACTAAGGAGGATGGTGGAGGACAGAGGTGCCTGGAGAGCGATGGTCCATAGGGTCGCAAAGAGTCGGAATCGACTGTGCGACTGAACAACAACAACACATTGATATAGACAGATAGCCCCATGGACAGAGAATATAACATTGTCTTCTTATGATGTTGAGTAATAAGTATGTGCACAAGCGATTGTGGTAATTTAATGGTTAAGATGCTGAACTTGATGACTGGAAGGTTGGCAGGTCAGCAATTTGAGACCCGAGTGCTGCACAACGGAGTGAGTTCCCATCTCTGTCTCAGATCCTACCAAACTAGCAGTTTGAAAGCAAGACATTGCACGTAGATAAATAGGTACCACTTCAGTGGGAAAGTGAACAGTACTCCATGCACTCCAGCGGCTGGTCATGCCTGCCACGTGTACACAGAAACATCTACAGATGCAGATAGCACTGGCTCTTTGGCTATAAATGGAGATAAGCACTGAACCCTATAGTCAGATATGACTGGCTTTCAAGCAAGGACAACCTTTCCCCTTTTTAAGTATGTGTAGTTTAGTGGGGAAACATCATATTTCAAGGGTAGATCACATACTTTGTGGATAAAAGGTTCCCTGGTGTTTCCAGATAAAAAGACCAGTGCTAACTGGATTAAGATTAAAAATTTGAATCTAATAACTGAAAGGAAAATGTACTGCTGCTCGGAGTTGGAGGAGGTATTAAGGGAATCCTCAGCTAAGTGTGGGTCACAGGCATTTTTCTTATGAGAAACTGCTTACACTGTTATTGGTTTTACAGTTTGATTGTAAATATGTTTACACAATGTAGGTTCCACAGAAAGAGCCTCCTTGAAGATTGTGGTGTTTTTTAACCATCAGCAGGCATACCCTGGTAACAATATCCTCGTGTTGCTGGCTATTCTTTCTCACACTAGGTCAGTTTAGTGTATGAAAACCAAGACACAGGACACAGCCTCGGGCTGGGTTAACTCAGGTTTATTGCATGGTGGTCAGAGGGAACATGAGGTAATGGCGGATCAATAGCTCTTTATATACAGTAGTAATACGTTTGAACGTGGTTCCACGATAGCCCATTGGCTACTGTCGTCGTGACGTCATTGCTGGTCACGCCCTTCTTGTCCAGGTGTAGGTGGTGGCGGGAAAACTTCCCGCGCTGTTGCCTTTGATGAGTTTGGACCAAGAGAGCTTTGGACGCTCGCTGCTGCCAGCTGGTGGTCATTAGCTCGCGTCCTATTACAGGGTTTATGTGATACAGCTGAAGGTTACATTGTTGCCCATAGGCAAGGTTACATTGGTTCAGATACATTGTTATCCCTGTGGAGGATCAAACCATTAGGACACAACATCCCTCCCCCCTAGGATGAGACGAAGTCTCGAAACCACACTCTCCCCCCCCCCCTAGGATGGGACGAAGTCTCTCAGCCAAGATGGCTTATTTCAAACACGCTGGGGTCTCGGTGTGGGCTGCCTTCCCCCTGGTTTGCTACCTTCTCTTTGTCCCCTGGTTTCCTGCCCTGTAATTGGAGAGGGAGACTCGTTAGTGACTTGCCGCGGCTCCGCGGCGTTGTTGGGAGGTGTGTGCTTTATTGGGGAAGAACCGGGGGCACTGGGGGCTAACGAAAAACCCCTCTTCTCGCTTGGACGGGTGGGGGAACACTCCCGAAAACCCCCCCGGCTCTCAAAATCAAAATCAGAATTAAATTCGGGGGCAGCGGTCGCGAACTCCTCTCCCCCTTCGGTCGCGAACTCCTCTCCCCCTTCCCCAGCCTCTGATAGAGCTGGCGTATCAAAAGGGTATGAGTCGGGGCCGCTGCTTTCCCCCCTTGCTTGGGACTGTTGTCCGTTGCTGTCCCCCCCTTGGGCTAAACGGGTGGGGGAGAACCCTAACGCTGAGTCCTGTCGCTGAGCTCCACTGACCGGCCCCCCACTCACTCGGTGCCTAAGTTGGTCCGCGTGCCTCCTCCAGAGGAGACCTGTGCTAGTCTCGACCCGGTACGACACTGGCCCCGTCCTTTCCACAACCGTCCCTGGTACCCAGGCTGGACCTGCGCTGGCGTAGTTCCTGCAGTGAACAGGATCGCCGGCGGCGAAACCTTTCGAGACTGCCAGCCCTATGTTTTTTCCTTTGTCCTCGACTCTCGTCGGGTCTAGCCTGGACAGGATCGTGGTCAGTTTTCGCCGCATCAGCAGCTCTGCCGGCGAGTAACCTGACGCTAAGGGGGTCACCCTATACGCTAACAAAAACTGACATACTTGGTGATTTAGGTCCCCCGGGCCCATGCGCCGCAGCGCATCCTTTGTCGTTCGCACCAGCCGTTCCACTTGGCCATTCGTGGCGGGGTGAAACGGTGCGGATGTGACATGCCGAATGGCGTTTGCCTCCATGAATGCCTTGAATTCAGCGGAGGTGAAACAACTAGCGTTATCGCTGACTAAAGTGTCGGGTAAACCGAACGTGGAAAAGACTCTCCTTAGCTGGCTAATTGTAGTGGCGGAGGACGTACTCTTTACTGGGATAACCTCCAACCACTTGGAGAATGCATCCACCACCAGGAGAAACATTGTTCCTCGGAATGGGCCAGCGAAGTCTACGTGCACCCTGGACCATGGCCCCCTTGCTGTGTCCCATTCCCTATGCGGAAGACGGGCCGCCTCTGGCCGGGAGCCCTGGCATGCCTCACAAGTGCCGACCATGTGCTCAATGTCCGCGTCCAGCTGCGGCCACCAGAAGTAACTCCGGGCCAGCGCCTTGGACCGGACGATGCCGGGGTGGCTGACGTGGAGCAGTTCGAGAACCCTCGGTCGCAGGGACGTGGGAACCACCACCCGTTGGCCCCACAAAAGGCAGCCCCTCTCTAGGGACAACTCCATCTTTTTTCGAAAAAATGGGTCGAATTCCGTACCTGGGGATGATGCCGGCCACCCCTTCTGTACCCATGAGCTAACTTTCTCTAGCGTTCTGTCCTTTCCTGTGGCCCTGGCAATGTCGGCTGGTACTATTGGGGGTGAGTCTAAAACCTCTATTAACAAAACCTGGCGATCTCTTTCTGCCCTTTCCTTTTGGACGCCCGACAAGGGCACAGGAGACCTCGAGAGTGCGTCGGCATGGCTGATCTCCTTCCCGGGCCGGTATTCCAGCTCATGCTGGTATGCGTTGAGAAAAATAGCCCACCGCAGCATTCTTGGGGACAGGATCTGTGGTGTGGGCTTATTTGCAGTGAAAATTCCTAATAGGGGCTTGTGGTCAGTCACGATTTTGAACGGCCGACCATACAGAAAATCGTGAAATTTTTTGGTTCCCGCTACTATCGCTAGTGCCTCCCTGTCGGTCTGTGCGTAATTACGCTCTGCTTGGGACAGGGACCTTGAATAAAACGCTATCGGGGCTTCCCTTCCGTCGTCCAACACGTGGCAAAGCACCGCCCCCACCCCCACCGGGGATGCGTCACAGACTAAGACCACTGGCCGTTTGGGATCGAAATGCGTTAGGATTGCCTCGGATGTTAGGAGTTGCTTCAACTCTTTGAACGCCCTCTCTTGCTCATCACCCCACACCCATGTTTCCTCCTTTTTTAGCAACCGATGGAGTGGCTCGGCCACGGACGCCTTCCGTGGAAGGAAGGTATGGTAAAAATTGAGGAGCCCCAGAAATGACTGTAGCTCGGTTTTGGATGTGGGGCGAGGGGCATTCTTGATGGCGGCTACTTTGGATTTGGATGGCTTAATACCCTCTGGCGTGACTCGAAACCCTAGAAACTCAACCTCAGTTTCGAAGAAGACACATTTGTCTTTTCTCAGTCGTAGCCCCGCTTTCTCGAAGACAGTCAGAACTTTATCCAATCTCTTTGCCAGTTCGGCCTCACTCCCCCCTGTTATCAACACGTCATCAAAATAAGGCAACACCCCCTCCAGCCCCTTCAGGAGGCGTTCCACAAGCGACTGAAAAAGGCCGGGTGCCGAGTTCACGCCGAACTGTAAACGCGACACCTGGAACGCTCCTTTATGTGTGACTATCGTTTGTGCCGCGGCCGTGGCGGGAGTTACAGGGAGTTGCTGATAAGCTTGAGCCAAATCGAGTTTAGCGAAACACTTTCCCCCATTCAGCCTGGCCAGAAGGTGGCTGACCACCGGCACCGGGTATGCATTAGGGCGGATCGCCTTGTTAATTGTACACTTATAATCAGCGCAAATGCGCACCTCCCCGTTAGCCTTCAGAGCGGTTACAATTGGAGTTTCCCACTCCGCGGAATCAACAGGAATAAGAATCCCCTGGCCCACCAGTTTGTCCAGTTCCGCCTCTATTTTGTCCTTTAGTGCGAATGGCACCCTGCGCGGTTTGAGTCTTATCGGGCGGACCTCCGGGTCTAGGTCGAAGGCTACAGGGGGTCCCTTGAACTTTCCGAGTCCTTTTTTAAAAACGGCGGAATGCGCGTCGCACACCGCTTGTATTGGATCCACCCCCACGGTATGCACTCCCCCTATGAACAAACCTAAGGGCTGAAACCACTGCGTCCCTAGGAGGCTACAACTACCCCCCTTAAGGACAACTAGGGGCAGCTCCGCAGAATGTCTCTTAAAACTGACCCGAAATTTCCCGACCCCCAATACTGGAATGGTGTTCCCCTGTACATCTCGTAGCGTGGACCTCAATGTTTTAAGTTTGGGTCGCACGTGGGGGTCGATTTTCAAGAACTCTTTCTGGGAAATTATAGAATAGGAGGACCCCGAGTCAATTTCCATCCTGATAGGGGCCCCTTGTACTAGTACCTCAACGAAGTAATGGGACACCGGAGCGTCGTCCTCGCTGTCGTCCGAGATGCGGCCCACGCCGTCCTGCTTCCTCGTGGTCTGGGCGCCATCTTTGGACCTTGCTGGACGGTCCAGTCTGGTTGAGCGGTCTTGTGACTGCCTCCGGCCCTCCTTCCGTTTTCTGCACGCCTTGGCGATGTGCCCCCGACGGCCGCAGGTGTAACACTCGGCTTTCCTGAATGGGCACCTTACGCGCTCATGGGCCGCTCCGCAACCATCGCAGCGGCGCCCCCCTTTTCGGACCCTCTGGACCTCCTCGCCGTCGCTGCCTTCCGTAGACGACTTTGAGGCCCTTCGGGTTGCGTGCACCGACTGTCCGGACTTTCCGTGCACCGAATTCTCCGCTTTGCCGGCTCTAGGACGCCACTCACGCCACTGGTGCATTTCGTCCACTCCGGCATTCGTGGACTCCGCGGCTTCCGCGGCCTCTACAACCTCCGCCAGCGTGGGTGGTGGCTCCTTGTTCATCAAGCTGCGCTGCACCTCCTTGTCCTTCAGGCCACACAGCACTCCGTCCCTGAGGGCCGTCTCTAGGTCGTCCCATCTGCAGGGGCCGGCGGCTATCCTCATGGCTGTTACGAATGCCTCAACCGACTCGTCCGGCGCTTGGACTCGCCTCCAAAACGCGCTCCGAGCGGGAAACATTGCCCTCGAGGGACGGAAACGCTCACGCAGCAGCTTCATGATGTCGTCTGCTTTGAATTCGCTCACCTTCTTCGGTGCAATGATGCCCACCAGCGTTCGCTTGGTGTCTATCCCAAGCATTCTGGTGAGGATGGCCCTCTTCCTCTCCTCATCGTCTTCTTTGACTTTGAGTTCCACCAGTGCCGCCTGGAAGTCCATTTCAAAAAGCTCCCAGTCTTGCGGTTTGGTGATGTTGAACCCGCTCTGTGCCCTGGCTGCTCCTTGGGGATCCATTGATCCCACCTTCGTCGCCAATTTAGTGTATGAAAACCAAGACACAGGACACAGCCTCGGGCTGGGTTAACTCAGGTTTATTGCATGGTGGTCAGAGGGAACATGAGGTAATGGCGGATCAATAGCTCTTTATATACAGTAGTAATACGTTTGAACGTGGTTCCACGATAGCCCATTGGCTACTGTCGTCGTGACGTCATTGCTGGTCACGCCCTTCTTGTCCAGGTGTAGGTGGTGGCGGGAAAACTTCCCGCGCTGTTGCCTTTGATGAGTTTGGACCAAGAGAGCTTTGGACGCTCGCTGCTGCCAGCTGGTGGTCATTAGCTCGCGTCCTATTACAGGGTTTATGTGATACAGCTGAAGGTTACATTGTTGCCCATAGGCAAGGTTACATTGGTTCAGATACATTGTTATCCCTGTGGAGGATCAAACCATTAGGACACAACAGTCAGGCAAAAGGAACTGCAGAATGAAATTACCAAAAGGTACCTTCATTTTGGCAGTTTTACATCTGGCCTTGACACAGAAGAAGAAGGAATAGGTTCCACTGAGTGTAGTGTGTCTTCACAAAAGTTCAGACTTGCGGAGAACAGTAGCCTCCTTATGCTGTTGTTGATTTAATAAGACAGGAAATATTATGCCTTTGTTTAATTTTGTAAACAATTGGTATATTTACTCTTTAGTCACAATTGTGGCTTTCAGCCACTATGACTTGTGATTCAAAGTTGCATTCCAGTCTCAGGCCTGTTTATTCAGAAGGAGGTTGTATTGATTCCAGTGGAAATTTTCAGGTGATGTACTTAGATTCACAGCTTTAATAATTACAGTCCTGTAACTATGTTTCAAGCCCATAATGTGTTTAGTTTCAGTACTTCTGGTTAAATGAATGGCTGTGATCAGGGTGTGAAATATCGGAAATAGAAGAGAACTTAACTCTGTGATACAGGAGAGGTCTTAGGTAGGGATCATAAAGTGGAGGTTTCCTGAACTTTTGCTGGTTGAGTGTCTTCGGTTTCCTTGAACCTAGTTCTTGTGAAACTAGTTCAGGGGCTGTAGAGCTCCTTGCAGCCTTGAAAGTGTCTGGGTTGTACATAGTATCTCCTTTGCTCTGTGTACTACTGCCAAATTGAAATTGGCTTATATCAACCTATAATAGGGCTTTTAAAGTCAGTGAGATACTTCTTCCATGTCTAGACCAGACGTGAAACTGTCAAAATGAAGGCACCTTTTGGTGAGTTTATTCTGTAGCTGCCTTTGCCTGACCTGGTGTGAGAAAGACAACACAAGGTTGCCGTTACCGGGCTATCCCCAATTGTGGTTCAAGAGCACCACATTCTTTGAGGAGGCTCTTTCTGTGTACCCCAGTGAGATACTTAAGGAGTAGTTTTACTAGTTCCGGCTTCTTCCTATAAGTTTCCATGGCCAAATAGGGATTTTAACCCAGTCTCCCAATCCTTTGCCAGTATTAGTGATTTCTAAACTTCTGAGTTGGTATTTATCCATCAGAAATTTCTGGGCCCCATACTGAGCAATATTCCTCGGGGCCCCACATAATGTCTCACAGTAATGCCACAGTTATGGCCGCCGGCGGCTGGGCCTCTGTCAGCTCCGGGCCCTATATGGCAGTACTGGTAGTACTGCTCTGATGTCGGCCCTGATTTAACCTACCACTAGATTCCTTGGTCTTGATGTCCACCAGGAGATCTGGTTAGGTCATGTGAGTTACAGGTATCACAACCCACTCATCTTCTCTGATCCACAAGGGATTAGTTGGTTAGATATATTTCTGACTACCTGCACCTGGGCTCAGGTGCGGTATCAATCTTTGTCTCGATGTAGGCTTTGGAGCTAGTGCTGAAGCTAAGAAGAAAGCTACTTTTGATATCTGTTTTATTGTTTTCTGCCCATTAGCAAAATGTAACTTGCTTGCTTACTCTTTCTCATTTTCCAACTTAGTCATAGGAACAGTGACATCAAAATTGATTTTTGCAGTATTTTCAATGTGATAAAAGATATGTAACAGGGATTTAGTAGGTAGAAAAGATGCAAATGAATTGAAGTGAGTGGAAGTTGAGACAAAGTTCTGGTAATCTTATTTTAGACTTCTATCAGTATAGAATTCTAAAATAAGATTACCAGAACTCGGAAAGTATTTGTTTCTAATGTTATCTGCTCTGTTGCAACAGTCTTAGCCAAGAATGAAGAGCATGCAGGGTTAGACTCCACTTTTGGTTTTATTCATGAAAATCCATTGAAGACAGTAGTTATTTGCATGCAACAGGGGCCTGGGTTTTGCCTGCCATACTTGGAGCCCAAATAGTGTGTAATTCCTGTGGTGTTTTAGATTTTCATGCAGATGGCTCCATGTGCAAATGCAAATGTCTAATCCCAGTATGTTCCAAAGGAATCTTTGCTATTGTAAGCAAAGAGGTCCTTCTACAAACAAACAACGCTTTGTTAATTCAGCTATTTTTGAATTTTGGTGGTCACCAACTGTAGGCTCTTGGATAAACTCCTACCCTTTGAGAAAAGGGGTAGTATGTCCAACAGTTAGCTGGTTACCTACCTATTTATTTGTTTGAAGTAAATAACATTTCATGATCGACTGATTGCTAATAAATGGTATTCGATGAATAATGTTCAAAGTGGCAAGTGACAATAATAAAAGCACAATTCAATAAAATATAAATGATTAAAGCAGGGGTTCTCAACCTTTTCCTGCCAGGGGCCTGACCACTTCCCCTCAAACAGCTGCGCAGGCCGGTCACGTGGTTCTTAATCCTGGTGGCAGTGTGTGCATTTGTGCTGCATTTCCAGGCATTTTCCCCACCTCCACCATTTCCCTTGGAGGAGGGAGCATGGGTGGAACATTTTTGCGCTATTTTTGAATTTTTCCGCCACGTTTTAGCATGAAATGTGGTTTTTTTGGCACTCCCAGCATTTTTGGCACTTCCTACATACTTTTGAAGAAAATTATTAGACTAAGAGTTGGTTTCTTTGAACATATGCAGACATTTCCCCTCTAACTCCCATTTTACTTGGGGCTGGGGGGTGGGGGGAGGCACTAGAAACAAGAAATAAGAACAAAGTGGGTGCCGAGATAGTATATCAAAATACCTTTCCTGCATAGATGTGGGGTTTGGTGGCTTAATTAGGATAGAATTGTAGCCCCTCAAAAGTAACTTTTCCAAGATCTAGTTGAGACAATAGGCTCTGGCTACACAAAATGCAGCCCTTATACCATGTGGTGTCTCTGTGTCTAGGCAGAGTTATGGCACCAAATGCATACACAAAACAGCAAAAAATATGTATGGGGAAATTCAATCATCCTGTGTTGCCTGAAGTGAAACCCAATACCACAAGCTGATGTGACAGGTTTGTAGTCTGTGACTTGGGATATTACTTTAACTCATGTCCTGACACTATAATAGGATAATTCTTGGACTTTTCTTTATCTCTCCCATCCACCTAAGGTTCTGAGGTGCTCCCTCTGTCTCAGGCTAGAAAGGATCATGCTGGAGGCAAAATTGTGCCCATTTTTAACATTCCAGCAGCCCAATAAAAGTATTCCCCACCCTTGTTCTGGAGTTTCAGTTTTTAGATTCTTTGTTTGGCAGCAAATCACCTAGGTTTTAACATTTTTTATTCTTAGGTTTGTTTCCATGTACTTTCAGCAACTAAATATTCCTTTAGGTGAAGTGTGAGAATGACATTGTGATATGTCCATCAAAATTCAGTTCCCGGTAGCAAACTCTGGTCAGGCGCATATCTTTGAAAGCCATGGGGATACCTGTTTCTGCTTGTTGGATTCTTCCTTTTCGCAATATTCTGTGCTAGCCAGTTAATGGGTTGAATCACGCCCTTTTGCCCCTTTGAATAGTACATATGCAGGCCATGTGACACAGCTGCCGCTTCTGGTCTGTGTTAGCGAGAACATTCCAGAGATTCTGCCAGTAAATTGTCACTCTAATGTCTTAATAAGGCAGCAGCATGTAGCTGTAAAATGGATGAGTGTTGCCTTTGCTAAATACTGAATGCCTGTCGATTCCATTTATGGTGAGGCTTGGAAACCTGGTATTCCATTGAAGGTCAACAAAAGAGATAACAGAGCATTTCTCACTGATTACAGGTATCGCCTCTTTGAACAAAGATACATAGAGTTATTGGATTTCATAGAGACACAGAGATAGGGTGCAAAAAGCAGTCAGTAATGAATAGTGCAAGTTGGGTGGCTTCTGGTTTAATCCGCCAGGGTGTAGATCCTATAGGGACGTATCCCATGCCTTTTAAGGTCTGGGTAGTGCTTGAGGACTAATTCACAGATTGGAATGCAGTTATCCTTTTCCTTTTGCAATGCTTTCCTTCAGTTTTGAAAATGTACTTCTAAATGCTATCAGATGCATACTGTAGGGTAAAATATGATCAGAAAAACACACTTGGTAGGAACTATATTCAGGCATATGTTATTTAAATATAAATTCATGCAGATTTATTTTTTCTTTTAAAATCACAGATTGATGTGAAAGATTAGACAAAGGAATTAACACACATCCTTAACTGATTGTTCTTTCAATCTCTTGTGTAGTGTTCCTCTAGCTTTCTGTGTGGGTGTTGAGCTGAATGCTTTTATTGTTCAGCATCTGGCTGGTGTGCATGGAAGAATTGTGTAAATTACTACAGCTAATTGTAACAAATTGATGAGGGATCAGGACACATCTCAGTCACATGCCTTGTCATGCACAAAATGTGCAACTGAGATGCACCCCAGCACCTTGTCAGTTAGCCTCAGTTAGATGTGACAAATTATACAAACCTTATGCAAAGGCATCATCCTGGCCATTTATCTGTTGACAGCTGTTTGTTAGTTTCATTTACATTTTACCATTTCTCCAATTAGTTCAAACTAATTGGAGCATTTGAAAAATTATGGCAGTAATACAACGTTAGCCATTTGAAGTCTAACACAAGCAAGATTCAAGTGTGTGCTTTCCACCTTCGAAACCGAGAGGCAAGGGTTGAGTTGGATTTTACACAGCAAGGGAACCGGTTATAGCAGCAAAATACCTCGGTGTGATGCTTGACAGGACACTATCTTTTAAGCAGCACTGCCTGGATACCAAAGCTAATGTTAGTACAAGGAACAATATCATCAGCAAACTCAAACTATAAATGGGGAACTCAACAATCCATGCTGCACACATCAGCTTTGGACCCGAATGTCTGTAGCAGAGTATGCTGGTGCAGCATGGCACACACACACAAACACACACACACACACACACACACACACACACACACACACACACACACACCAAGTTGACATCGCTGTTAATGAAATCATGTACCATGTTTATAGTGACAGGATGCCTCAAACCTACACACTAAAAGAGTGTTTTCCATTAAATGGAATGCATTTTCCTCAAAATGCATAATAATAATTAAAAATTAGTTCTGCTTTAAAAAAGTATCTCTAAACATTCATGCAAGTCCACAAAATTCTTGCTAGGTGGGAAGAAATCTTTAAATTTTTCATTCTCACATATGAGAATGAAAAATAGCTGCTATACTTCAACCCCAGCCTTTTGGTACATCTGCTCTCTTTATCAGCTGGTTGTTTATTTATTTATTTATATTTTATATTCACATTTATATGCCATCCCCTCAATTGTTTGCTACAGAACCAAAATGCAGCTGTGAAAATTGGGTACCCTATCACTACTATAGTGGTTTAACTGCACCAAATAGAACAGAGGGTTTCCAACCTAAGGCCCATGGGCCAGATCCAACCCATGGTGCCATTTCATGTGGCACCCCGCCCCTCCAAGGGAATTTGAGAAACAAAATGGCCACCCCTTTGAAGCTGTTGGGATAAAATGGCTGCCCCCATCATGCAGGCAGGGCAAAATGGACATCTGACCCTTGAAGCTGACTGAGAGAGCGTGACCTGGCCCCCAGCTTGAAAATGTTGGGAACCCCTGATATAGACACTGAGTGACTGAGGAGGCTGAGACTAGAAGGGTAGTGAGTGCTCAGAATTTAAATCTTCAATCATATAGTAGTTGATTGAGACTTGTCATCTGTACCTGTGTCAATTCTTGGTACCAATTGATTGAATAGTTTTTTGGCCCTTTGAGCCAAAATAAAAAATGGAAGCTTTCTTATTTAGGCAGAACACATCAATTTATCCTCATCCTGAATGGGATTGTCTTTTTACTTGCTGTATGTTGTGCATCTCTGCAGAGTTAAATCAGGGCCAAAGGCAAAAGTAGCTCCTTAATGTGCAGGAAGTGGAAGAGTCAATATCATCTCCTCCAAGATGAATTGGTTCAATTTATTTATTTAGGATTTATAGTCAGCCCATTTCCGTACTTCATTCATCTTCAGCCCAGTGAACTAGGTCACCATTCTTTTCGTTTTAAGGATGGGGAAATGAGACCCTGAAGGTAGTGAATCACAGAAGGCCACCCAGTAGTAAGTCTGTAGCAGAGCTGAACTTTCATTGATATAAATTGTTGATGCTTTGGCTTCCTCCAAGGAACTTCTATATTCTTTCCCTCTGTTTTATATATATATCTCAATAACATGGTCTGGAGAATGAGCTCTTCATTCCACATTTGATTGATCAGCAGGGGGACATTTGAACTTTCACAAAATCTGCAGAAAAGAAATCCTAACGATGATCCCATTTGGAAAGAGTATGCAATATATCTGAATTAGGATGGATGTTTTAAGGTTACTTGCAAAGGATGTTAGACTTGCATGCTTAAAGCATCTGTTGAGCTTTGGTGTGCAGCCTGTGAGTCACAACCCTATGGGGAGTGTAGCTTTTCCCATAGTGGAGATTGCAACATTGTCCATGCTGGCTAGACATGATGGGAGTTACCGTCCTGCAAATTTGGAGGACACGTGGCTGGAGAGACTGCAGACAGTCAAATGGGGGGGGGGGGGAGGAGGAAGTTCTTAAAAAGCAATGCATAGTGTAATGAAGGATCTCAAACTGTGATTGCTGAATACTTGTATCCTGAATGTTATTAGTGATATTCTGGCTAGGTTGTATAAGGCAGTGAACAGCAGAGTAGAAGATAAAGAATGGAGGAAGACAAGGAACATTAAATATTGTTTCTTTTCTGAAGCTACATGTAAAGAGTGGCAAAATATTTCAGAAAACAACATCAGGCTGTAACCACTTATTGAGGGTTGTGACTCACAGGCTGCACACTAAAGCACACCAGATGCATATATACCTATTGTGTATGAAGGGCACTTGTAAATATTGTATCTGGTAATGGTAGAAGGGTCAGACATGGAATAAGAAAGAAATACAGTATTAGGAAAAATGGAAAGGGGAATGACTGGTGAATGGGGTATGAGCTATTATTGCAATTTCTGCATGGAGTCTATTATGCCACATATATTGATTCAAGGATGTGAGTCCTCGTTTGTCCCATTTTCATGTGCTAGAATGAGATACTTCAAAAAAATTCTCCTTGACTGGAAGAGGGGGACATATTTTCTATTTGTCAAAGGCTTTTGCATTTGTGAGAATAGTATTAGAGGAAATAGTGAAAATAATTAGAGAAGGCAACTTGTACGAAACTGATACCTGCAGCTTTGTTTGATGGAGTTTTAAGAATGAGAAATATTAGATAGGTTATTTTGCATCTTTCTGATCAACCACACGTTAGTTCTTTGCTTGATGGTCAAATTTGATTTACAGCAGTGTTACACAAATACATTTTTGTACAAATTATGAGTCTTCTTGGGTGGGTGGGTGGGTGGGGAACAATTTTTGTCTCATTCACCGGAGGCTAAGCATCCGGCAAGGCTTGAAAATTTCTCACCAAATTGTCTTGTCCTGGACCAGCAACTGGCTAAGGGACAGGAAACAGAGGGTAGCACTAAATGGACACTTCTCCAAGTGGAGGGAAGTAAAGAGTGGGGTCCCCAAAGGTTCAGTACTGGGACCCTGTTGTGTTCCTAATACTATGCCTTTGCAACAATGTAACACCTATCAACTGTAACACTGTAACCTTCTGTAATAGGACGCGAGCTAGCAACCACTAGGTGGCAATAGCGAGCGTCCAGCTCATATGGTTCCAATTACGCAATAGCTCCAGCGCGGGAAGATTCCCGCCACTACCTCACCTGGACAAGAAGGGCGTGACCAGGGATGACGTCACGCGGGTGATAGCCAATGGGCTATCGTGGAGCCACATTCAAATGTATAGCCTCTGTATATATTGAGCTGTTCGTCCACCATTACCACATGTTCCCCCGGACCACCATGCAATAAAGATGTGTTAAGCCAATCCTTCGGCTGTTCCTGTGGTGTCCGACATTATGGACGAGGGAAAAAAGAGGGCTATCCTCACTCAGATGCTTGGGAATTCCGCCAAAAGGGTATTGGTGGACCTAGTATCACCGAAGAAAGTGAGTGAGTTGACGGCCAAACAGCTTCTAAAAGTGATGCGCGACCATTTCCAGCCCTCGGTCTCGATGTTCTCGGCTCGAGACGTGTTCTGGAAGAGAGTTCAGGCGCCTGGTGAGTCCATCGCCGCCTTTGCAGCGGCCCTGCGGTTGGCCGCCGGACCATGCAAGTGGGAGAATCTGGAAATCGCCCTCAGGGACCGCATGCTGTGCGGCCTGTGGGATGAGGAGGTTCAGCGAAAGCTGATGAACCAGGAGCCACCCCCGACGCTGCGCGAGGTCGTGAAGGCGGCACAGGCCGCGGAAGCCACGAGGGCCGGAGTCAAGGGATTCCGAGAAAGGCCTCCACAGCCCAACAAGGCAACGGGCTCGTGCAGGCGGCCAGGCGCACGCCGAAATCTTCCACCGAGAGCAGCGACGACGAGGACGTCCGGAGGGTTCGGAAGGACGGCCGATGCTGCGACGGCTGTGGAGCGGCCCACGACCGCATCAAGTGCCCGTTCCGGAAGGCCGAGTGCCACAACTGCGGACGCCAGGGGCACATCACCAAGGTCTGCAGACGGCGCCAAAAGGACCCGAAGAGCCCGCCAGACCGCTCGCCGAAGACCAAGGAGGGCGCCCGGCCCGCGAGAAAGCAGGACGGCGTGGGCCGCATCTCCGACGACAGCAGCGACGACGCCCCCGTGTACAGCGTGTCCTTGGAACACCCACGTTATTTTGTTGAGGTACTGGTGCAAGGGGCCCCTGTTAGGATGGAGATAGACTCGGGTTCCTCCTACTCAATCATGTCCCAGCGGGAGTTCTTGGGAATTTCCCCCCCACGTGCGCCCTAAGCTCAAAGCGTTGAGGTCCACGCTGCGGGACGTACAGGGAAATAGCATTCCGGTGTTGGGGGTTGGAAAATTCAAGGTCCAATACAAGCAACACGCCGCGGAACTTCCCCTGGTTGTTCTCAAAGGGGGAAGTTGCAGCCTCCTCGGGACTCAATGGTTTAAGCCCCTGGGTTTGTTCATTGGGGGGGTGCATGCCGTTGGGACTGACCCAATACAGGAGGTGTGTGACGCGCACCCCGAAGTCTTCAAGAAAGGACTCGGAAAATTCAAGGGACCCCCAGTAGCGTTCGACCTGGACCCGGAGGTCCGCCCTATAAGATTCAAGCCGCGCAGAGTGCCTTTCGCACTAAAGGACAAGATAGAGGCGGAACTGGACAAATTGGTGGGCCAGGGGATTCTTGTTCCTGTTGATTCCGCGGAGTGGGAAACTCCGATTGTAACTGCGCTAAAGGCCAACGGGGAGGTTCGCATATGCGCTGATTATTATTATAAGTGCACAATTAATAAGGCGATCCGCCCAAATGCGTATCTGGTGCCGGTAGTCAGCCACCTGTTGGCCAGGTTACATGGGGGAAAGTGTTTCGCAAAACTTGATCTAGCGCAAGCCTATCAGCAACTCTCAGTGACCCCAGCTGCAGCTGCTGCGCAAACGATAGTCACTCATAAGGGGGCGTTCCAGGTGACGCGCCTACAGTTCGGCGTGAACTCGGCGCCGGGTATTTTCCAGTCGCTCGTGGAACGCCTCTTAAAGGGGCTGGAGGGGGTCTTGCCATACTTTGATGACGTGTTGATAACGGGGGGGGGGGGGGGAGCGAGGCAGAGTTGGCTGAAAGGCTGGACAAAGTGCTGGCGGTGTTTGAAAAGGCGGGGTTGAGGTTGCGAAAAGACAAATGCGTTTTCTTCGCAAAAGAGGTTGAGTTCTTGGGTTTCCGGGTGACCCCTGCGGGAATCAAACCCTCCAAATCAAAGGTAGCCACCATTCAAAACGCCCCTCGCCCCACCTCCAAGCCCGAATTGCAGTCGTTCCTAGGGCTCTTAAACTTTTACCACTCCTTCCTGCCTCGGAAGGCATCGGTAGCAGAGCCACTTCACAAGCTACTCAAGAAGGACGAGGCGTGGAAGTGGGGCGAGAGCCAGGAGAGGGCATTCAGTGAACTGAAACAACTCCTAGCGTCTGACGCCATTCTCACCCATTTTGACCCCAAGAGACCGGTGGTCCTGATATGTGATGCATCCCCAGTGGGGGTGGGGGCGGTGCTGTGCCACGTGCTGGAGAACGGGAGAGAGGCCCCGGTAGCATTCTACTCCAGATCCCTGTCCCAGGCAGAGCGAAACTATGCCCAAACAGACAGGGAAGCGCTAGCAATAATCGCGGGGACGAAAAAGTTCCACGATTTCCTCTATGGCCGCCCCTTCACCATAGTGACCGACCACAAGCCCCTGCTAGGCATTTTCACTGCGGATAAGCCCACGCCTCAAATCCTGTTCCCTAGGATGTTAAGGTGGGCCATTTTCTTGAACGCGTATCAGCACGCGTTGGTGTACCGCCCAGGGAAGGACATAAGCCACGCGGATGCCCTGTCGAGGTCCCCCCTCCCCCACGTTAGCAGCATCGTGGGCGAGGAGGAACAAGACCGCCAAGTGCTCCTAATAGAGGTCTTAGATTCGCCCCCCATTGTACCCGCAGACATCGCCAAGGCGACCGGCAAGGACAAAACGCTAGCCCTAGTCAGCTCCTGGGTGCAAAAAGGGTGGCCAGCGTCCTCCCCGGCGGCAGAGTTCGCCCCGTTTTTCAGGAAGAGGCTAGAATTGTCCATTGAGAGGGGGTGCCTTCTGTGGGGCCAACGGGTGGTAGTCCCCGAATCCCTGAGACCTAGGGTGCTCAAACTGCTGCACGTCAGCCACCCTGGGATTGTCCGCTCCAAGGCTCTGGCCAGGAGCTACTTCTGGTGGCCCCAATTAGATGCCGACATCGAGCACATGGTGGGTACTTGTGAGAACTGCCAATGCTCCCGACCCGAAGAAGCGCATCTGCCGCACAGGGAGTGGGACGCGGCAAAGGGGCCATGGTCCCGTGTGCACATCGATTTTGCGGGCCCATTTAGAGGGACACTTTTTCTCCTAGTGGTGGATGCTTACTCCAAGTGGTTGTAGGTAATCCCAGTTACGAGCACCTCTTCAGCGACGACAGTAAAGCAATTGCGGAGGGTTTTTAGCACGTTCGGTATACCCGACACCCTAATTAGCGATAACGCCAGTTGTTTCACGTCCGCCGAATTCAGGGCATTCACCGAGATCAACGCCATTCGGCACATCACCTCCGCCCCTTTCCACCCGGCGACAAACGGCCAGGTAGAGCGCCTCGTGCGCACCACCAAAGACGCGTTGAGGCGCATGGGCCCCGGGGACCTTAACCTGCAACTGTGTCAGTTCTTGCTGGGCTACAGGGTGACTCCCCTAGCTTCAGGGTATTCACCCGCGGAGCTCTTAACGCGTAGGAAGCTGACCACGATTCTGACCAGGCTAGACCCAACGAGGGTGGAGGACACTGGGAGGAACATAGGGTTAGCGGACACCAAAAGTTTCGAAGTAGGTGCCCCGGTGCATTGCAGGAACTACGCTAGCGCGGGGCCAGCATGGGTCCCGGGCGTCATCGTTGGCCAGACGGGTCCTGTGTCGTACTGTGTAGAGAGTCTACTCTGGAGACGGCACGCAGATCAACTCCGGCGCCGGGTTCCGGACAGCCAAAGCACGGACGGCGCACAGAAGGATTCAACGTTAGGGTTCTCCCCCACCCGTTCAGCCCAAGGGGGAGGAGAAGGGGGCCAGTGGTCCCCACCAAGGGGGGAGGGGAAGGAGTCTGTCCTCATAGATAGCCTGAGGGATGTCCCCAATGACCCAGTAGATAATTTTGAGTTTCAGTTACAAAACCGGGGGGGGGGGTTTCGGAGTGGTCCCCCACCCATCCAAGAGAGAAGCGGGGTTTTTCGTTAGCCCCCAGTGCCGCCGGTTTTTCCACAATGGAGTTTGTCCCTTCCCCAAAAGCCGCAGAGCCGCGGCAAGTCACTAACGAGTCTCCCTCTCCCGTTGCAGGACAAGAGACCAGGGGACAGAGAAGCAGTAGCGCCCCCGGGACAAGCCAGCCAGCAGAACGCCCAAAACGCGTTTGCAATAAACCATATTGGATGAGAGACTTCGTCTCATCCTAGGGGGGGAGGGATGTTGTGTTCCTAATACTATGCCTTTGCAACAATGTAACACCTATCAACTGTAACACTGTAACCTTCTGTAATAGGACGCGAGCTAGCAACCACTAGGTGGCAATAGCGAGCGTCCAGCTCATATGGTTCCAATTACGCAATAGCTCCAGCGCGGGAAGATTCCCGCCACTACCTCACCTGGACAAGAAGGGCGTGACCAGGGATGACGTCACGCGGGCGATAGCCAATGGGCTATCGTGGAGCCACATTCAAATGTATAGCCTCTGTATATATTGAGCTGTTCGTCCACCATTACCACATGTTCCCCCAGACCACCATGCAATAAGGATGTGTTAAGCCAATCCTTCGGCTGTTCCTGTGTCTTGTTTCTCATACACTAAAGACCCCTGCTTTTCAACCTCTTCATAAATGATCTAGAAGTAGGAGTAAATAGCAAGGTAGCCAAATTTGCTGACGACACTAAATTATACAGGGTAGTGAAAACTGTGAGAAATTGTGAGGAGCTCCAGAGGGATCTCTTGACAATGGGGGAGTGGACAAAACAGTGGTAAATGAGTTTCAACACTAGTAAGTGCAGAGTGATGCACGTTGGGGCAAAACCCCCCAATAACATCTATAAACTAATGGGGTCTGAACTCTCTGCAACAAACCAGGAAAGGGACCTTGGTGTCCTGGTGGACAACTCAATGAAGGTGTCAACCCAGTGTGCTTCAGCAGTGAAAAAAGCAAACTCAATGCTAGGGATCATTAGGAAGGGTGTAGAAAATAAGTCAGCAAGTGTCATTTTGCCTCTTTATAAATCTATGGTGAGGCCCCATCTGGAATACTGTGTACAGTTCTGGTCGCCATACCTCCAGAAGGATATTATGGAGCTGGAAAAAGTGCAGAGGAGGGCAACCAGAATGATTAGGGGACTGGAACACCTTCCTTACCATCTGAGGCTGCAACGGTTGGGCCTTTTCACTCTTGAACGACGGCGTCTAAGAGGTGACCTGATTGAAGTTTATAAAATCATGCACAGTGTGGACAAAGTAGATAAGGAAAAACTGTTTCCCCTATCGCATAACACTAGAACTAGGGGGCACACCATGAAACTTTTGGGTACTAGTTCTCAAACAAACAAGAGAAAGTACTTTTTCACCCAGAGGATTACTGGTCTATGGAACTCCCTGCCAGAAGAAGTGGTGACAGCTGTCAGTCTTGACAGATTTAAGAAAGGATTAGACATGTTCATGGAGGACAAGGGTATCAATGGCTATAATTATGGATACCTAAGGACAACCTCCGGGTTGGACAGATAGGCAAGATATCTCTCAATGCCATTTCCAGGGAATCCTAAGCAGGTGAAGGCATCTGCTTGGGAATACAGTATCCTGAAGCAAATGGTGAGCCACTGTGTGAGACAGAATGCTGGACTGGATGGGCTCCTGTGGCCTGTTCCAGCAAGGCTGTTCTTATGTCTTGTTCTACTGAAACAGCCTAAAAAGATAAAAACAAGTGCTGCTGTGTTTTTGTTTTTGTTTTATTTTTCTGATAGCACATATTCTTCACATCCCTGATTGTTTTTATGTCAAAATAACAGGGCTTCTTGAATATGTGCATAAAAGGTAGTGGGATTGAGCCACCAGTTGTTTCAGTGATCTCTCTCTTTCGTAGAGCATGCAGTTAACACCCCCCCCCCTCCAACAAGAGTGAGTTGAAGTTTGGCAAATATTCTTTAACCTAAAAGATTTCTTAAGAGAAGGACAATCATAAAACATCATGAATGACTTATTTGGAAGTGGGGGGAGAAGTTATTTAACATTTACTGCTTTTGTCTGGGGCATGTCATGGTCACCCCTTCTGTCACTGACATCCAGTTTCTAGAAGATGGACTCGTCTTCGTAACCCTCATCATGTGAACAGAATGTGATTTCATTTTGACAAGGCACTTTTTCATCTGTAGGCACTCCGTTCTTTCTTTGGAAGAGATGTGAAAGTCTGGAAAATATGACCAGTGGCTTTCACAGGGAGGTGAATGTCAGAGGTAGAATGTTGTTTACCTTGCGTTGCTAGGGCTCCTTTGCATCTCTTCACACATAGCTACTTTCCAAGGAGTTTGGGACCTACTGATTTAGCCCTCTCTGACCTCCAGCTTGGCCAACTCTTTTACTATTCCTTACTCATCAGCTTTTATTGGTACCTCACAGCAGATATCAGCATTCCCTGGTGCTTACTTTGGTTGGTGAGTTGAGAAAAGATTTGCCTGCTGATTGCTGCAAATGAATGTTATAAGATGCAAGAACAAGCCAAGCTATATTTTCTCACCAGTCGACAAGTCTATATGCTTCTGGTTCAACTGGAGACTCCAAGTGACTTGTGCAAAGAGGCAATGAAACATACCATGTTGCATCTAATGGGCATTCTCTGCTTTCAGTGTCTTGGGTCTTCTGGAAGAAAATGGTGGAATGGAAGTTGTATGACTATTCTGCAATTGATTCCCCCCCCCTTTTTTTGGCTTGCTTTATTGTCTCTTCCTACTTGGATTCTAAAAGGCCTGTTCCAACTCTGTGATTCTATAAAACTGATTCTGAGTTTCTGACAGTTTGGTGGTGGGTCTCAAATGAGCGTGCATAACAATTACATAGTGCTTAGAGCACTTTTTGGGCAGTTCACAAGGTAAATGGCAGCTTGCCCCAACAAGCCTGGTACTTATTTTATTGACCTTGGAAGGATGGAATAGACTTAATGACTTCATACTATACATATCTGTCCCAACTATTGTTCATCCTTTATAGACTGGGAAACAGAAGCCAATTCATTGGTCAGGGAGCTGACAGCCAATGTGACACAATGATAACCTTGGGATTTGGGAAATCCTTGTCTTGGTACTAGTTGAGCATGACAGTCTGTGGCTAATCTTGGGCTGGTCAGTCTTTCTAAATGTGACCTGCCACATAGGGGTGTGCACTTATTGGAACAGAGGGAGGAAAACAGTCTCATGAGCACATTGGAAGAAAGCAAAGCATACAAATGAATATTTAATAAAAAACATTTAGCGATGTTTTTCACTGTGAAAGAATATCAGAATGTAGATTTCCTTGATTCAGGGGCACGGCACTCATAAAATGATACTGACTTTCTTTGAAGTCCCCAGCCATGTATGTAAGGAGATAAAGGAGACAGGAGAATCTGAGGAATGCACAGAAGGAAATGGTGAAAAGCATGGACAGGCTGATTTGTTTGCCCTTTTACCTCTGCGCACAAAGAAAATTTAACATTTTTATTAGCAAAATAATAAACTATGCTCTCATTATAATGCAACAGGCCGTTGCTTGTAACCGACCAG
Organism: Bradypodion ventrale; assembly: GCA_035047345.1. Classification (NCBI taxonomy): domain Eukaryota; kingdom Metazoa; phylum Chordata; class Lepidosauria; order Squamata; family Chamaeleonidae; genus Bradypodion; species Bradypodion ventrale. The sequence continues at coordinate 239,363,278 of JAWDJE010000005.1, forward strand.
ATTGAATTCAGCCCACAAGCCACATTCTGTGGGCTGTGAGATGATTGATAATTCATCCCTCCAGGCCCCATCCCCCAGTTCTCTGGAAGAGAAAAACCAAGGGCTGTGTGAAACCCTGGTGGTCTCCATCTCATGCTATTGAATGGCATCCAACTTCCTGGGTTACATGCTGTGGATACTTGTAATAACATCAAGGTGACCAGCTAGTTCTCTCTCCTTTGTTTGTTATCAACTGTGATGGCGAACCTTTGCACTCCAGGTTTATTGGACTTCACTTCTCAGAAGTCCAAGTCTCTATGAATCCACACAAATGCGTTTACTGTGCATATGTGCAGTAAACCCATTTGTGTGGATTCACAGAGACTTGGGCTTCTGAGAATTGAAGTCCAAGAACACCTGGAGTGCCAAGGTTCGGCATCATGGGTTATCAATATAACGTGTTGAGTTTAAAATGCAACTGCATATGTGTAATTAGGAAGATGGTTCTCAGTGGCAATGTTAGAAAAAGGAACTGTTGTTCTGTTGAAGGAATCAAGTAAGAGAATGAATGTCAGTTGTACAAAGATCTGTTCATCTTCTATGAGTTAGAACAGGATGTTGCTTCAATATCTAGCTATAGCTTTAGTTGTACCCCTTGACTAAAGAACCAAAAGTTCTGACTGACATATGAATGTCAGTGTGTCACACTACTGGTGTGGTCCTCAGAAGCCTCCTTTCTGCTTTGCTTCATGTGGAACTTATTAAGCCACCAGTTTGATTCCCCCCCCCCCCAAGACAGCTAATTCTGCTGTATGAACTCACTTCTTCCTCTGAAGAAATATAAAGCAGGTCTTAACAACGCCCACTGTAAGTGAATAATTTATTTATCTACTTCAGCAAAATCCACATTGATGGAAGAATAGAAGAGTAGCTCTGAATTCTGCCCGTGTGCAGGAAATACAGCTTTTGGAGAGATGGAGTTATAGTTATCTTTACACAAGTTAAAGAAAGCCGGTGTGACGGAGTGGTAAAGCTTAGCTTGACTTTGATTGGAGGAGGGTTGGGTTTAATAAAGACTCAAGCATTATGGGTTTATTAAAGAGTAAGATTACAGAAATACAATTAACATGTTTATGACTGCAGGGCTGTATTCTTCATCAAGCTTCCCAGGAAGCACTAGAATTCCCTGGCTATATGGGGGCAGCTTCCTTTTTTTAAACTGGAAAATAGATTGAAGCTAGGTTATGGAGCCTTGGATATATACCGTTTCTCTAGGTAAGCAAAATGTATGTGTTTGTAGATGTCAGTCTCTGGGCTGGAACTCCTGGCATTCTGCTTGGGGAATTCTTGCAGAATGTTGAAAGCTAAAATCCAACAAAAGACAGCAAAAGGCACGTCCCTACCCAATACAAAGTTTTTTGTGTATGTGGTGTGTTTGCTTCAGGTCTTGCCTACTCTACCTCTTTGATATGACAAGAATCTACCTGTTTGATATGACAAGGATCTGCTGGGCTTATCGCAAAGGGCCTCCAAGGTACCACAAGGAACAGATTTCTGGCCTCCAGTATTTATCCTGAAATCTTAGGGAACAAGCTACTGTTAACCTCGCAACCTAGTTTGAATCCACTGTGGCTCTACTTTGGAAATGTTTCTGTACTGTGTATTCTGTATTTCAAGGAAAAGTTCCTCATTTGTGAACTCTAGAGAAGTTCATAGGCTGATTTCATAGGCTGAGCTGTTGGGGAGTTTATAAATAAACTATGTAATAAAGTGTGTGCACTAAAAGTATTACTAATATTCTAACAGTACTATTGCATATGGGCAACACATGAAATATGGAATCTGCATTCTGTCTCATTATTTGATTCTTTTTCTGTAGCTTTTCCAGTAATAATCTAAGCTGTAATTGAAGCATGGGATTCCAGTCAACATTTTGGTTTGAATGGAATTTAAATTCATTGGTTGATGAAGCTTTCACTAGGATGGAGCTAAAGGGACATTTTCATCAAGAATTGTTACCAAAAGTAGATGAGATGAGAGGCTCTGTAATAGAGCTCATTGGTGGAAGGATTATTTTAAACAATTTCCAAGGGGACTGGTTATATTAATTTGCTTCAGATGAAGAGTTTTATGGTACCAAGGCCTAATAAGTTTTATCAGTTGCATCTGCAATTTGCAACAATTCATGCCAAATAGAGCTTATTATCCTTTGCAATCTGAAAGATGGCACAAGACTCTTGAGGTCCATGCATGGAGAAGGTCCCAGGTTCAATCCCCAATATGTTTAGTAAGCTTTGAGAATGACTATGGGAATTACTGCAAATCATTGATGGTAACACTAAGCTGAACGTTTGACTAAATATACCGGCAGCTATCTCTCTGTTTGAAGAAGCTGCTTGAAGATGAGTGGCATGATTTGCCAATGAAAAAGCTACTACAACTGTCTTGGGAACTGCGGAATGTTTATGGCAGGGATTCTCAACCTAAGGCCCATGGGCTGGATCCGGCCCACAGCACTCTTCCATGTGGCCCCACCCATCCAAGGACATTTGAGAAACAAAATGGCTACCCCCTTTGAAGCTGTTGGGACTAAATGGCCACCCCACCGTGCAGGCAGGGCAAAATGGCCATCCAGCCCTTAAAGCTGACTGAAAGAGTGTGACCCAGCCCCTGGCTTGAAAAGGTTGGGAACCCCTGGTTTATGGTCAGTTGATCAAAAGATAAAATAAAGAAGTTCTTGCAGTTTTGTACAGCTCCTGTCAGTGCTTCAATTTTTTTTGATGTGCTGTTAGCTATCCAAACATCTATAAATAGTGCACATTTAATGGCCAGGGAATATTTCAAGCAAAAATATTTTTAACCACACACAATGTTTAGAGTGGGAAATTCTTCTGTAATGCCCGATTTTCGATTCTCAATGTTGCTGGCTAATCCCCATGCGTTTACTCTCAGTTTCTGTCAGCACAATCCAAGATGGTCTGCTTGGCAAGCTGATTTGAGGGTGTGTGTTTTTGCTAGTATGTGTATGTAAAATTATTTTAGGTTTCTTAATCTGGGCCTTTCTTATCTCTGTGGGAACTGACTACATTGTAGGGAGCTATCTGCCAACAAAATACCTTGCAAACACTGATACTATGTGCTGGTGTAATGGGTGCTTTATTTATGGAGTGAATGGAACATCAGGCAAACACACCTCTTAGAATAATAGTGACCAGCCTATTTTAAACTCCCACACAAAATATGCTATTGTCCCTCCCTGCTGCCCCTTTGGTATCTTTTCTGTGAGCTGCTGCTTGAGCTAAATATTTTCAAAAGTACCCTTTTATTGGAATGTGGATGCATGCATATCCTGAGATTTGGTTTCTCAGATTTTCAATTTAGGCCCTAACAATGTAGATCAGGAGTTCTCAACCTTTTTAAGACAGGGGCTGGGTCATGTTCCCTCAGACAGCTTCAGGAGATGGATGGCCATTTTCCCTTTCCTCCACCACATGGCACTTCTGAGTGTGGTGGAGGTGGTGGGGAGGGGGACACATGAAATGGTGCCAAGGGCTGCAGGTTAAGAATCCCTGGTGTAGATCCTGTTATTTATAACTGAGTTGCAATGGATTTGGAGGAAGATATGTGCGGAGGGAATCTGGCTTGCTTGCTTGCATGGTCAATATTATACCTGAGGATAAGACATAACATAGGAAGCTAATGAACTGAAACTATAGGTAAGACTTCAGAGCTCTTTGTACCAACAGAATGGTACAGAAATATCAAGCACCCATTCCTGTGATTGGCAGGCACCATGAAGCCTGGAATAAATACTAAGATCTAAGCAGTATCTTCCCATTTAAAGTTCTTGTACTCAGTAAGTGAATGACCCTCGACATCCTCTGAATAGATATGAGCCTGAGTCAGAAGTCGGCTGACTCAGATCTGGAAAGAGATTTATGGTAAGAACAAATATTCTTGAGGATACACAAGAGCAAAATGAAATTAGAAGATGGAGGAAAGAGCTGTCTGGACAAGGAATAACCTTAAAGTAGGATATGGCTGAGGAACATGACCTTCCCTATATTATTTGGAGGACCCTGAATAGGCTGATGGTCAGAGTGTCTAAATGTAAGAGCAAGATGCTCAAATGAGGGCTACTGGTGGTCAACAATACTCTGTGTGAATGTGACGAGATATAGAATTCAGATCAACTGCTGGTCTGCTGGTTACTACCAGAAACACGTACCAATGGTGACTTAGGTTTTTCCAATGACAAAGCCAAGAAGGTGGCTTAATTTGGCAGTTTAAAATCTGACCTAGACACAAAAGAAGAAGAAATAACAAGAATCGAACACCCACTGACGTTTGTGTAAGGCTTATATAGCTTTCTGTGGCTAAATGATAACATGTTGGGGCATGTCTCCATTGTGCAGTCACATGATCAGGAATGCAGCTGATACACCTGGTCAGTTATCTGTACTTGGCCATGGCATGTTATGCTAATTTAGCTAAAACTGTAATTTGCTGCTGCAAGTTGTGCTCATGAATATGATTCTGGTTACTGAAAATGAAGGTAACAAGCTTCTGTAAGGTAAGTAAATCTAACTGCTGCTTCAATTAGCTGTCAGTCTCGTAGCTTGTGTCTGCAGATAATCACTAGCAGGGGCATAAAACTGCTTTAAAATTATGCCAGTGGGAATTAGTAGCAAAGGAAGCATTAATTTCCTCTTCCTGTTTTTGAAGAACTTTATGTAAGGAAAAAAGAGATTATCTTGCATACAAGTTGCAAAGCATAATCTTCTGTCAATCTATGAAAAGGTTTTCAGAGTTTATTTCCCTGGAGTAACAAGGGTGGCTCTGACTAAAGGTAAAGATCACCCTTGCTTGAAAGCCAGTCATATCTGACTCTAGGGGCGGTGCTCATCTCCGTTTACAGCCAAAATGCCAGTTCTGTCTATGTCTGCATACATTTCCATAGTCATGTGGCAGGCATAAGTAGATGTTGGAGCACACGGAATGCACTTACCTTTACCGCCAAAGCGGTACCCACTTGCAATTTCTTACTTTCAAACTGCTAGGCTGGCAGGAGCTGGGACAGACGACCAGAGCACACTTCGTCATGAGGCACTCGGGTCTCAAACTGCTGACCTTCTGACCTTCAAGCTAAGCGTCTTAACCACTAAGCTACTGTGGCCCTGTGGCTCTGGGTTAGAGCAGTCCAATCCATAATATGCAGAGTGCATATGCATTATAGTGGAGGATACATTCAGAAAGATTATGGAATACAGTAATCGCCACTTTCCAATTGAATTTGTATATAACATATGTCCTTGCACAGACCTCCAACAACAAGAGATATCTCAAGATATTTCTAGTCATCCAAAGCAATGTATTACTGTTGGGTCCGGCCCTTATAAGCAATAGTTGAGGCAATGATGAACAGAACAACAACTAGAGTTTATTTAACAGTCTTTTCAGGCAATGCTTACAAGGCGTTCCGGACACAGAGATGGCTATACAATCCCATGAAGTCAGTTCCTCCGTAGTCTGCTGTAGAAGAGGCAAGGGCTGAGCTTCACTAGAAGCGGTAGCGTGTGGAGGAGACCCAGGCTTAGCACGTCGTGGCTACCTGTATGGAATGGGTGTAGTATAGATCCAGTCCGGCGCCACCCTTGTTTACCCGTGGGGCTTATATAGTCTCTCCCCGGCAGTGGCTCCTTGATACAAAGTAGTGACCCGCCGGACAAGCACAACTAACCAATCTTAACACGATATACAGTATATGTATTAACCAATGAAGAACAGGATCCAAAACTGTAACCAATCACAGGACTCTGATTAGCATGAGCGCGCCCTGAACAGGGGTTTTTGCGCCCACTTTAGCTCTTAATTAGGATGGCGGGAAACTGCCATTTTCCTCTTGCAAGGCACTGCCCACGCTACTTGCAAATGTGCCTTAATACACAACAATTACAAAGTTACTTTCCATTTTGTGAGCCAAACCATTATCACAGCTCTTTAGGCTTCCATTGTCAATCAGAAGTAGGATGACATTGATCATGCAGCAGAGTTGGCATTAGTAACACCAACTGATAATACTTGGTTTAAAATAATGATGTATGGATTTCTCTGTTTCACTGCCTATGATGTTCAAGTTTGTTCCTTTCTGATTCTGGATCCATTTGCAATTTATATGCATTTTTATGTTCATGAAGATATCGAATGCATTTTCCCCTTCCATTGTCCATTTTTTGCATGTGTTCCTTTCCGTAATGTATGCTTTCCTTTATGCATTTCCCCCTAAAATATGCATTTTGTTATTGGAAAACTCTGTAACAAATAAACTCATTTTCTTCCTAATTCTGAAGTTTAATAACAATCGTGTGCCATTACGGCAATCCTTTGCAAGATTTTTTAGGCATAGAATACACAAAAGTGGCTTACTATTTCCTTCTGGGACCACCCTGGGACTGTGCAGCTTTCCCATGGCTACACAGCCTGGCTCTGCTCCAGTGGTGGGCTCCAATTTTTTTTACTACCACATTATGGACATGGTATGGTGGATGTGGCCAGGGGAAAAGCCCTGCATTGCACCTGAATGAGGACTAAAGTACTTTATTTTAAAACTTGGATGGGCGGGGCTGGCCAGAATTTCTGCTACCGGTTCTGGTGAACTGGTGCAAACCTGCTGATGTCCACCACTGCTCTGCTCTCACAGTGAAGAATCCAACTCCCACTTTCTGACTCTGCAGCAAGATACCTAAACCAATGAGTTATCCAGTCAGCTATTCTAAGGTTTAAACATGTTAAGTCTATTCTTATAAAAACATGTTGGATTGTGGGCAGTTGTGCAAAGTCTTCAGGTTGTGTGTTCCCATGTTTTTTCATACATCCCATTATGCAATTCTGGCAGCCAACCTTTAAAAAAATGTCCAATGAAGTTTAAAAATTTAGGAAAGATGCTGTACCCTACCACCAAAATGAAAAAAGAGAGAGAAAAAGACCCTTGAGGAGAAGCATTGCATAGAAATTAATTTAAATCTTTCTATTGGCTTTTGAAATGAAAGAAAGTATTATCTCCTGTCTTCAATTAACTTTGTTAATGATTCCCAGAGCCTTACAGTATGTGTGGTGGTATTTAATTAAATCAGAGGAGACATGATTTGAACAAGACTTTGGTTTCACTTTGAAAGTTATTAAATAAACTGATATGGTTTTGTTCCACTAAGGTTCCTGGGAGCATCCGGTTAAATTTTAATCATATTCAGCTAGTCAAATAGTGGTCCTTCCAAAAAAACCTGAGGATAATAACTAGATTTTTTTTTTTTTTGGAAAAAGGATGGTATGTAAGATCATATCTAGAGGCTTTAAACCTGGCATACATTTGAAAGGAGAATAAATTTCCACCCAGCTAAATAGGGCAATGTTAGGCATGTGCTAAGAATCAAGTGACAAAATGGTGGCTGCTAATGAAATGAATATGGATGGTGACTCTAGGTCCGTGATGGTGAACCTTGGCACTCCAGCTGTTTTTGAACTTCAACTCCCAGAAGCCTAAGTCTTTGTGTATCCACACGAATGGGTTTACTGTGTGTACAGAGACTTGGGCTTCTGGGAATTGAAGTTCAATAACAGCTGGTGTGCCAAGGTTCGGCATTATTGCTCTAGGTCAGGGGTGCCTAAGCTATGGCCTGGGGGCCAGATTCGGCCCCCAACACCAATTCATCCAGCCCATGCCACCCTCATTGCTCCCGAAAGCAGAAGTGAAACGCGCCCCTTTGGGAGGGACAAGGGTGTCATGGGCTGGGTGAATTGGTGTTGGGGGCTGGATCTGGCCCCTGGGCCATAGTTTGGGCACTCCTGATGTTTAAGCAGAGAAAATGGCAGCTTAAAATCTATCTCATCCTGTTACAAAACAGATTGCAAGGCAATTTTACTTCCAATTCTGGCGGGAGGAACTTCGTGACTGGCCCGTTAAAGCATGTGATCGGCCCATGGCCCGAAAAGTTTGGACACCTCTGCTCTAGGTTATTATTGAAACAATCACTCTAATGGCTCTTGAGTGGTGCAGTAGTTTCCAAATGGTCTGCTCTCAAGGAACCTTTTCTACTTGGAATTGGTTGTTGAGGAATCTTCTCTTTTTGCTAAGCAATGCTTATGCTACTGTAGAGAATTCCGGATCCATTCTAATAACACTCATCTGATCCTAGCTAGCAAGGAGCAATTAGTTTGGTTTACCTTTTGACATACTGTTCTATCAAAAAGCAGTCACAAGAGGGGATGGAATATATCACTGTGAATTCTTTTCTTCAATTACCAGGTTACTTCCTTATTCCCTGTCGGCTGCTTTGGGCAGAGTTGGCTCTGCAGTTAGGTGACACAACAACAACAACAACAACAACAACAACAACAACAACAACAGAATTATAGAGCTGGAAGGGACTCTATGGGTCATTGAACCCAGGCCTTGTTAAAGAGACACAGTGGGGAATCAAACACTCAATTTTTGGTTCTGCAACCAGATACCTATACCACCGAACCATCCAGCAGTTCAAGGAAGCAGTTACCTCACAGAAGGGCAGCTGATTGTTAGTTATTGTTCTTAATTATTGTGTTTTTACTTATAGATAAAGGTATAGGACATAGCTAATGTATAGGACTAAGGTATAGGACTTAGCTAATGGGAAAGATGGAGGGCAAAAGAAGAAGGGGGTGGCCAAAAATGAGATGGCTAGATGGTATTGTAGATGCAATGGGCACAGAGCTAGGCGGGTTGAGGAGGATGGTGGAGGACAGAAGTGCCTGGCGAGCAATGGTCAACTGAACAACAACAACAAAAAATGTTCTGTCCCAGGTATTAAGAAAACTGATTGGCCCTGAAAGCCATATAACTTGGTTTATACCAAAGTGTATTAACATCTCATCAATTGTATAGTTGAAGAACTGAAAGAAGAAAGTGGTGGAGAGGTTAATGCCTCTTTTAGTTATCTGTCTGCAAGAGCAAGAGGTTGGAAGTTTGATCCCCGCTCTTGTCTCCTGGGAAAAGAGCCATCCTATGTAGCTGTGGGCAAACCTATGCAGTCCAGAAGAAAGGAATGGTAAACCATTTTTGAGTACACGCTACCTGGAAAGCCCTATAAGCCTGAATTCACTTTATCACACACATTATTTGTAATGAAGAGTGCTCTGTGGTTCTCAAATAACCTTTGACCTGTAATTACATAATGCACAAGTCTAAACTTTTGCAAGGGGGTAGTGAATAGTCCCTTGTACAGTCTTTATATTATATATTAGCATCTGTATGCATACTGGTCTACTGTGTACTCAGAAAATAATAATAATAGGAGTTGGGCCATTGCTCATACTTTCAGGAACAAGGAGAGATACTTGTGAGATTTTACTTCTTCAAATGCCAATATAACTTGGTTGGCCATGGACACAATGTACCTTAGCTTTGAGAGTTGAGTATCATTTGCTGCTTTCCATCAGATGTAAGAATGACTTTAGGCAATCCGAATCTTGTTTAATCCCTTGCCAAAGCCGAAAATTCACTACTAGAAGTGTGCATATTTGTGTCCAATAATCATTTTGCCTGGGGGGTTTCTGGAAATTTTAGTCAGGCACAACTCTCTCCATTATTATCAGCATCTCGGATAGGTGACCACCCAGACTCTACTTGAAAGAGCTTCTCAATTAATTTATGTGTACAAGATATAGCCAGATATAGGCGGAATATGTGGAAAAACACATCTTCACTGTTAGAGCAGTAAGACTGTGGAACCAATTACCTCAGGAAGTGATGAGCGCGCCAATGCTGGAGGCATTCAAGAGAAAGTGGGCCAACCGTCTATCAGATCTGCTTTGATAGTGTTGCATTGATCAGGGGGGTTGGACTCAATGGCTGCATAGGCTTCTTATAGCTCAGTTATTTTATGATTCTCTGTGTACGCATGCATATAGACAGGCAGGTGGAAATGCACACACACAGAGAAACCAACCTGTTTGTCCTCGGTGGCTTGTACAGTTAATATTAAATGATAAGAAGAATATATTAATAGTGCCCAGGAAACCTGGATTGCCACACATCAGAAGCAAGCGGAAATATAGTTTCTTTCTCTTACTATAACTGTACTAGGTAAATGACGCCCTTGCACAAAAGCGAGTCATATCCAAATTTAGGGTTCAGTGTTCATCTCTATTTATAGCCAAAGAGCCAATGCTGTCTGCATCTGCAGATGTTTCCATGGACATGGGGCAGGCATGATTAGACACAAAATGCTCTTTACCTTCCTACTGAAGTGGTACCTATTTAGGTCGCCCTTGCTTGAAAGCCAGTTGTATCCGACTCTAGGGTTCAGTGCTCATCTCTGTTTATAGCCATTCTACTTGCAATTTCTTACTTTTGAACTGCTAGGTTGGCAGGAACTGAGGCAGAGATGGGAGCTCACTCTGTCATGCAGCATTTGGGTCTCGAACTGCTGACCTGCCGACCTTCCAGTCATCAAGTTCAGCATCTTAATCACTAAGCCAACTCAGTCCCCTCTAACTGTACTACCGATTTCCAAATCCTGCTTTTGTAGCTACGTATTTAGTATATTTTAAGAGCAAGACATGTAGGCTTGTTGTCCTTCTTAGACCCGGAGCTGGCTTAACCTGGTCAGTAGGGTGAAGACTGAGTTAACTCAAGGTCAAAGTGGTGAAGTTACCCAAGTGGCAAAAAATATATATTAAAATCTTCTGAATTTCAGAATGCTGTTTGGCAAGTCATTTTAGTGAAGAAAGAACAGGATTTACTTTAGCAGGGGGGGGACGGGATCCAGTTGTTTTCTACTCTGTTCAATTATTTTAAAATTCTGAACATCTTCACTGAAATAATATATTTTCAGAAACGAAACGTATTGCTTCACCCCGATGCTCAGTTTGGTTTTAGTTAACAGAAAATTCATTTTACTAGTGTATGCTTAAAATGATATATTTTTCTTATGTGGGAACTTTATAAGGATAACAGACAAATGTCCACCCAAATAAGATTATTCTGTTTATGTTGGAGCACTCCATGTAGATATGTTTCATAGGCTGGCAAAACAGACATCTACCCTGCTCACTGAAACCTGCTAAAAATAGCAAAACTGGGTTCTTTTGTTTCTTTTCTGCTTATCTCATGGACAAAATTTATCTTGTTTTTTCTGTATAAGACTCAGGAGACAACCTGGTCTCTGATGAGAGTTCCTTAAAGATCGCCTTTGCTCAAAAGCCAGTTGTATCTGACTCTAGGGTTTGATGTTCATCTTACTTTACAGCCAAAGAGCCAGTGCAGATTGCATCTGCAGACGTTTCTGTGGACATGTGGCAGGCATGACTAGACAGCAGAGTGCATGGAATGCTGTTATCTTCCCACCAAAGTGGTACCTATTTATCTACTTGCAATTTATTACTTTCTAACTGCTAGGTTGGCAGGAGCTGGGACAGAGACAGGAACTCAGTCCATCGTGCAGTACTCAGGTCCCAAACTGCTGTCCTCCCAACCTTTCAGTCATTAAGTTCAGTGTCTTAACTACTAAGCCACTGTAGTCCCTCTTAGAGTTCCTTAGCCACCAAGAAAGTACTGTCGTGCCTTGTGTGCCACATTGTTGATGTTAAATCTTAAACGTTTTAGGCCAGAAATCATCAAAAAAATCTACTAGTCATCATAAAATTGAACATGTATATTGGTTCTTTGCCTGAACCCCTTTAAAACTAAAGTCTATAATGTACTAATATTTCTCCCCATCAGGAGCAGAGTTATGTAGACTGTCTTTTCCACTTTTAATTGTTTGAAGGCTTGGAAGAGTAACTGACGCCTTCCTCCTCCACTGTCCCAGATATCACAGGGAAATCATTGTTCATTCACCCTACTCCACCAAAGCACTTAAAACATAAAGGAAACACTTCAGTAGACCTAATCTTCCTTCTATCACTTTGACAAAATGTTATGTTCCTCTTGGTGCTGGATTTTGCATCATTTCTCATATTGGTGACACAGAAGTCAGTCTTAGGAAATATGGTTTTCTCATTCATAGCAAGAGAAGGACCTGAAATCACATCTTGCTACTCTATTATTATGAAGAACTGCCAGAAAGGTAGGGTGGAAATAAAAAAAAATACTGAATACTCCACTCTGTAAATCTGTAAAGGAGTGTTCTGAGGTAAGAAGAATCTATTATGATATAAATTATCGTGTTTTAGAAGGGCTGCTTCTTTAAAAATAACGGGCACATAGCAGTTCAAGCAAAATGTTTAATGACTATCAACATCTTCAAGAAGCCAGTTAAATATTATATACCAAGAATCTAGAGTCTGAATTCTGTCTGCTGTTTATCTCCCAGCTCCTCAATGTATTTGCGGGTTAGAATTATAAAGCCTTTCCCAACAGAATCACCAGAAGTAGCACATAAAGTTTAAAACCCATGCATTGGAGGATAATAACAAAGGGGCCTTAACAATGAAAGTATTGGTAGCATATGAAAATCAGGCAATCTATTCTAAAATGGCATAAAATCAAGTAACCCATTCCAAAAGGGGAAAAATATCAGATGATCCATGCCAAAAGAAAGGTTTGATAAAATGGCAGGAAGCAGTGTGGTTTAATGGGCTTTCTTGGGACAACAATTTTATGCAATTGGTACCACCACTGACTGGTGGTGGTATCATTGCAGTGGCTCAAGTGGTTAAGATGCTGAACTTGATGACTGGAAGGTCGGAGTTCGATTCCTGAGTACTGCACGACAGTACTGTCCCAGCTCCTGCCAACCTAGCAGCTCAAAAACACTTCGGTAGGAAGGTAAACAGTGTTCCATGCACTCAGGTGTTGAGGCATGCCTGCCACATGTCCACAGAAATGTCTGAAAACACAGACAGCGCAGGCTCTTTGGTTATAAACAGATGTGAGCACTGAACCCTAGAGTCGGATATGACTGGCTTTCGAGCAAAGGCAACCTTTACCTTACCAGTGGCCCATAAATTAAACTGCACTGCTAAGTAAACTGTTGTCAAATTGCCCAAAGTCAAAACTTCTTGCCAAAAAGAAGGTAGTCATTCCTCCAACATGTAAAGGGCTTTTTATTTATACAGGTGTTCAGCAATTGACTAGTGGCAGAGAAAAGGGCTTTGAACCAATTGGTGCTGCATTTTTTATGTACGTGTGCTTTCAAACCACTTTTCACTCAGTAGAGTTGCAATACTTTATTTAATTGGGCTTTAGCATTAGTAGCTAAAATAATGCTAGTGTTCCTAGTTGTACAGTTTTATGATTCTATGGTCATAATTTTTCATCCATTTTTATCTGTGCCTTTAATCTTCTTGAGGCCTGGCCTAAATCTTGTTGAGTGACCTGCACCCATAAAAGGGTGGGCCATAAGTCAAACAAACAAGCAAACACTACAGGGCCAACAAGCACTGGGCTTGATGATCGGCAGGTTGCTAGTTTGAGACCTGAGTACTGCATGAGCTCCTGTAATCTGTCCCATCTCCTGACAACCTAGCAATTCGAAAACAAGAAATTTGTTGTTGTTCAGTTGCACAGTTGAGTCTGACCCTTTGCAACCCCATGGACCACCACATGCCAGGCTTCTCTGACCTCTGCCATCCTCCGCAGCCCACACAGGTCTACGCCCATCGCGTCAACGATGCCATCTAGCCACTTCATCCTCTATCACCCCCTTCTTCTTTTGCCTTCTATCTTTCCCAGCATCAAAGCCTTCCCAAGTGAGCCCTCTCTTCTCATTTGGTGGCCAGAGTACTTGAGTTTCATCTTCAGTATTTGTCCTTCCAATGAGCAGTCAGGGTTGATTTCCTTCAGGATTGACTGATTTGATCTCCTTGCAGATACATCGGTACTACTTCTGTGGGAAGGTAACAGGATTCTGTCCAGAGGAAGGAGCTTCCTCCATGCATCTTGTAAGGCACGGTGGGAACAAAATGCTAGGCTATTATGGTAGACTTTTTGGCTTCAACTAGTATGGTTCATTTTCTTTTCTTATGCTGTTCCTTAGCTTTGTAGCCAGCCTGGAATTTAAGGGTCAAACTGAATGATATGCTTTGTGTCTATGTAGAAGCTTAACTTAAGAGGTGTGTTCGTTATAGCACATTATTTTCTTTACCTACATATCTTACATTCCTACAGGCTTTGCTCTGTGATTGTTCAATGAAAGGTAAACAGGCTTAATTTACAGCTCCGATTGCTAAGGCTTGTATCTTTGAGGAAATTGCGTATTTTGGGAGAACGGGGACTGACTCATCTGAGTGAATGTGCAATTTCCCCTGTTACGTGGTTGGATCCCATATGAGAGCGCTCTCCTAATCTCACTTATGTGGATTTCTTGCTACTGATGACTTGCACATACATTGATAAATATGAGGCTGGGTCAGTAGAGTCTACTTGTATTTTTCTCTCTACAACACAAGGAGCATTCAACATTTGTGGTGTGGTATAGGGGCTAATTTTTGGGTAAAATATTATGGGTGATTAAATACCCTTCCCTCCAGATTGACAGCTTTCCACCTTTACATATCCTTTTGAAAAGGAAGTGGGAGAAAATGGCAGCAAATCGAATCATAGATTTCCTGATATAACATGCAGTTTGACTTCTTCTTCTGCCATATCCAAATCCGAATATTGACGATCCTCATGGCAACCAGCCATGAAGATTGTTCTGAGGATATAATGCAGTGGCCTTTCATCTGCCTTCCACATCGCAGTGTGACACCTGTACCACTGATTCAGTTCTGCGAGTCACTTTTTGGTCCTGAGCCCTTTTGGCATGCAAAGTTCTTATCAGTCCCCAGGCCTGTATCTCTTCAGTCCCCAGGCAGTCCCCTGCTCTCCATCAAGATGGATTCAAGTGGGATTTAATCCACTTGGGGATCATCACCTTTCCCTGTGGACTCCGGCACCCAAGGCCATTAGTCCTCAGGGTGGTCAGGTTAGTTAACCACCGCCTGAAATTTGGCATTGAGTCACTGGCAGTATGGTCTACTCTATTACTATTTGATTTATTCTATTTGTATGCTGCCCACTCAGCATACGCCGACTCAGGAATAACCATAGCAGGATAACCTGGCCAGACAGACGGAGTTTGACTAATAAATTAAAACCCAAATTAAATTTGGTCAAGTTGCTTCTCATTGCTTTTTCTAACCAGTGACATCCTGGAGATGCTTCATCTTGCCAACATGGCCCGCATCCTGTTTACTGAAGTAGAAAAAAAATCTACTGCTGCATGTACTGCCTGAAATAAAAGGAAGTAGTCCTCTTTTAAACAAAAGCTTTTGGCCAGGATTTGAGAGTGACCCCAGGGTTAGAACCGAAGGCCTTAAAGACATATTTTTTGCTCGATCTACAAGCTGCAAGTCATTTATGGCATTGCTTGCTTTTCCGGATAGTGAAGAGTTAATAGTATTCTTCAAACAATGAGCAGATGTTAATGTCATTATGTTGGCTTTTTAACAACAAACACATTTCTTTTTCCTGCACGTTGCCAATAGTTTTTGACAAATAAGTGCTTTTTTTCATGGTCCATGGTATACAGGAAGAGGGGGGGAGGAAAGAGGGAGGAATCTGGTACCTTTCAAATAATGCAAATTATTTTAAACAAGACACCTCCTCCACCATTGTTGTAAGAAGAAAATTGAATATCTTCCTTGGAGCCAAGCTATCTCCTCTAACATGCACTTGCCCATAGTTTCGAAACATCACCAGAGGCTGTGTTGGTACTCCACTGGCCCAAGAAACTTAAGTGGGTGAGTACCCAAGAGAGGGCTTTGTGTGTAGTAGGACTCCAATCGTGGAATTCCTTCCTAAGGAAAAGTCGGCTGGCTGCATTTCCATTCAGCTTTGACAGGCAGCTAAGACTGTATCATTCTGAATGGTCTTTGGCTTTTAAAACTGGCATCCACTAGGAGGCAAAGCATCTGCACAGCCAAAGAAAGGTAAAGGTAAAGGTAAAGGTCGCCCTTGCTCGAAAGCCAGTTGTATCCGACTCTGGGGTTCAGTGCTCATCTCTGTTTATAGCCAAAGAGCCAGTGTTGTCTGCGTTTGCAGATGTTTCCGTGGACATGTGGCAGGCATGACTAGACACTGGAGGACATGAAACACTGTTTACCTTCCCATCGACTTGGTACCTATTTCTTGCTTTCAGACTGCTAGGTTGGCTGGAGCTGGGACAGAGACGGAAGCTCACTCTGTTGTCCAGTACTCAAGTCTTGGACTGCTGACCTTCCAGTAATAACCAATAATATCCGAAGAGGCAAAACCAGATTGCATCAGAAAATCTTAAAACTATATAGATATTCATGGTAAACACTATCAGCAGCAGTAAAATGTTTTTAAAAATCCAGGGTCAACAGTATGCAGTTATCATAATCTCATAAACCAGGGTGCCCAAACTACAGCCCATGGGCCTGATCTGGCCCATGGTGCCTAATAATCTGGCCCATGTCGCCCCGGCCACTCCCAGAAGCAGAAGTAAAACTCACCTGCACATGTGCAAAATGCTGCCGGCAAGCACCTGTGGCTGTCGTAACCATGTTTATGACAGCCACGGGTGCATTTATGGCAGTGTTTTCATATGCGCATGATCATTTTACTTCCGCTTCCAGTGGGAGGAACCACATGTCCGCCCCACTCAACCACGTGACTGGTCCATGGCCCAAAAAGTTTGCGCAACCCTGGGCTACACTGTTGGTACTTTGGGAAGGATTGAAACATCATGCACAGTGATGCAAGTGGACACTTTGATCAACATTGCTCAAGCAATATCTCTCTCCCAGCTCCTGCCAATCTAGCAGTTCAAAAGAAAAGAAAGGAAAGGTAACAATGTTCCATGAGCTCCGGCATCTAGTCATGCCTGCCACACAACCACGGAAATGTCTGCAGATGCAGACAGCACTGGCTCTTTGTCTGTAAACACAGATGAGCACCCCACCCTAGAGTCAGATACAACTGGCTTTCGAGAAAGGGCCACCTTTACCTTTACTGAAAGGTTTTCAAGAGGATGTAAACAGCTGACCTTGCATACATGTTTGCTGCAATGTGGCATACAAGCAGTGGTGGGCATCAGCAGGTTCGCACCAGTTCACCAGAATCAGTAGCAGAATTTCCGGCTGACCCCGGCCATCCAAGCAAGTTTTGAAATAAAGTACAGTAGTCCTAATTTGGGTGCAACACAGGGCTTTCCCCTTGGCCACACCTACCATTCCACACCCACAGTGTGGTAGTAAACCTTTTGGAGGCCACCACTGCACAGAAGTAGCTTGGTAGCTAAGGAACTCTAAGAGGGACTGCGGTGGCTTAGTGGTTAAGAAACTGAACTTGATGACTGGAAGGTCAGCAGGACAGCAGTTTGAGACCTGAGTGCTGCACAATATCAATAGCTATAATTATGGATACCTAAGGACAACCTCCGGGTTGGAGAGATAGGCAGGATATCTCTCAATGCCATTTCCAGGGAATCCTAAACAGATGAAGGCATCTCCTTGGGAATACCCTGAAGCAAATGGTGAGCCACTGTGTGAGACAGAATGCTGGACTGGATGGGCTGTGGCCTGTTCCAGCAAGGCTGTTTTCATGTTCTTATGTTCTTATGATAGAGTGAGCTCTTATCCGTCTCTGTCCCAGCTCCTGCCAACCTAGCAGTTCGAAAGCAAGAAATTGCAAGTAGGTAAATAGGTACCACTTCGGTAGGATGGCGTTCCACACACTCTGGTGTTTAGTCATGCCTGCCACGTGTTCATGGAAACGTCTGCAGACACAGACAGCACTGAGACTTTGGCCATAAACAGAGATGAACACCAAACCCTAGAGTCGGATACGACTGGCTTTCAAGCAAGGGATACCAACCTTGACCATGATTCAGGCAGTGCTGTTTAATAGAGAATGAATGAATGAATGAATGAATTCTAATGGCTCTGTGTTCACTCACCCAGACGAAACCAAAGAATGCAGGGGGGGGGCACAAAACGCCAAAAAATGGACAAAGTGGCTATTGTTTCCTGTGTTGGGGACTGTGCAATCCCTTCCTTCTGTTTGCAGAGGATGAGTCTGACGTTTTCCAAGCGGGGCTCTATTAGAGAGAATACAGTAAAGGTAGGGCATGGGGTGGTGGTGGTGGTGGGGAGTGGGGTGGGGGGAGTTTGGGATCATATGATCGCAATGCAGAGAGACTAAGTGGGCGGAGGAGGGCTGGGAGCAGGTCGTGGATGGGAGTGCGCGATTCTCTTGGCTGCGGTGGGATACGAACCTCCCAAGGGGTCAATCCGGAGTAGTTGCCTGGCAGAAGGGAGCGCAGGCACAGCCCATATCCTCCTCTCGCTTCCTGAAAGCCAAGGGGATCGTTTGGCTACTTTCCTTCCTTCCTCGTCGCACTTTCCCCTGAAGCTGTCAACCAACAGGCACGATCCTCTCTCTCTCTCTCCTTGCGATTCTCTAGCATGATCGGCGGAGCCTATTGCAGGACAAATATCCCGGGTCTTTCCAGGTGAGAAATGCTTGACTTATTTGCAAAAACATTATATCCTTGTGTGTGTGTGAGAGAGTTTCTGACTTCTTACTTAAGCTGTGGGGTTTTCTTTTTCCAGCTGGAAAAGCCTGGCTCTGATGGGTCGAGACAGAGTCGGTTGCGCCAGTGTTGCGTAGTTGTGAACAAAAGCTGTAACTGTATATCAGGGGTGCCTAAACTATGGCCTTAGCAACAGGATGAGAACAATTTTCAAGCTGCCATTTTCTCTGCCTAAACCAGGGGTACCTATACTATGGCTCGTGGGCCAGATCCGGCCCCCGACGCCAATTCATCCAGCCTGCAAACTGCCCTCGTCGCTCCTGGAAGCGGAAGCGAAATGTGCCCATATGGCATGTTTTGCTAACGCTTCTGGGAGTGACGAGGGCAGCATGGGCTGGATGAATTGGCATTGGGGCCCAGATCTGGCCCACGGGCCATAGTTTAGGCACCCCTGGTTTAGACAGAGAAAATGGCAGCTTGGAAATCGATCTCATCCTGTTGCAAAACCGATAGCAAGGTGTGTTTTACTTCCACTTGCAGTGGGAGGAACCACGTGACCGGCCCGCTGAACCATGTGACTGGCCCTCAGCCCAAAAAGTTTGGGCACCCTAATGTATATGGTTCCACTCTCACTCACAAGTCACATCCTGCTTTGTTGTGAAAAAAAGCCCTGTATGGATAGGATACTGGCTTTCTTTCTTTGCCCCCAGTAGCTCAATATCTAGTACTGTAGTTACCTAGAGAAGAAAAATACCCATTTTATACCAATAAAAGCAACTTCTGAATGCACAAGTTTGAAGTCAACTTCCACCCTGTGGTATTCTTGGCTTCTAACTTGTTCATTCAGAAGTTGCTTTTACTGTATCAGCATAAATACTGTATGAATATTTCTTCTATGAGACATTGAGCTAAGGAATGGGGTGCACAAAAACTGGCCATTAAAATTGATATACAAAATGTATCGCTGTTGTTTTCTGATGTTAGTCACCTTGTAAAATTCATAAGGAGTAGGACACAACTAGATACTTTATCTTTGAAGTAGCGTTACAGTTTTGGAAACGATTGAATTCTTTTTTTTAAAACTGTACTAAGCCATGGAGCTCAATGTAGCAACATGATTGTAACTAGGCATTGTAACTTCAATTTAAAAGACTGTAGTGTGAGACCTACCTGGTTGCAGTGACTCAAAACATTAAATATTAAGAATTAACCTCTTCTTTAAACATTAGAAATGTGAGAATCTGTGGAAATGATAATGATGTGTGTAAATAAACATTTCCTCAAAATTTGAGTTGATGACACATGTTGTTGTTATGTGCTTTCAAGTCATCTCTGACTTATGGTGACCTTTTGAATTAGAGCTTCTAAAATGTCCTGTTCTCAAAAATCCTTTAAACAGCTGGAAACTCAACTGAGTGGCTTCCTTCACACATTCTATCCATCTCTGGTCTTCTTCTTTTCCTGCTGCCTTCCACCTTTGCCAACATTTTTGTCTGTTCTATGAGTTTTTGCCTTTCCATTGTCTTGCCTTCTCATGATGTGCCCAAAGTAGAACAGCCTCTGTCTCATCATTTCATACATTATATCTGGATATATGAATGTAAAGTACATATTACCTTACTTAAATAAATTGAGCATAAACAAAAATTAACCATGTTAAAATAGTCATTAGTGGCTTGTGTTTGTCTTGATAAAATCAACCCAATTGGATTTTGTTAGATAATTTCTGTGTTCTTTTTGGCAAATTTGCACCTATCAACTTACTATATCGCATCATTCCTGCTTTTAAAAGCACATTCAAATTCAGGGGTTCCCAATGTGGGGCTCATGCCCCACAAGGGGACTTCAATTCCCAGAAGCCTAAGTCAGTACTTTGGCTGATCAATGCTTTGGTGGATTGATTTAAGCTTCTGGGAATTAAAGACCAAAACAAGATTGAGGAACACTCTAGTTCACCTTTGTTAGAAAGTGATATAGTCTCACATAATGGCTAAAAGAATATCTTTTGGCTACCTGACTCAAAGCCTACTGAAGAATAAAAGCATAGGTGAGTGTTCAATATGGTACAGAAACATTTTTCATAAGGAAGCATGAACACAAAAGAGTTATAACAATTTCATAGAGACATGTATCACAATACCTGACCTTCTGATACAAAGGTAATGAATTCAACTGAAGGAAATTTCCTGCATTCCTTAACGTATCTAGCAACCGCCACATTTCTAACAAACTAAGTGAATCCTACCAAATTCCTAGGTTTTAGTTATCCAAATCCATACCAAGCTGTTCATTTTTGCAGAACTGAAGGAAGTTGCAGTTTAAAAGCATCTCTGAGATCATATGAGCAACAAACAGGTCAGCTTTGTATTGAAACATACAAATGATGAATTGATATGAAACAGACTCATAAGTGACTTTCCCCTCTGAGTGCCAAGCATAAAATGATCCAAAATGTCGTGAAACGATCATTTGGAAATCCTATAAATGCCTGCAAGTGCCTCTTCTCATTCCAGCATGACTCCGCCACTTTTGATCTCCAAAGACTGGTAGTAGTTAAAGGAAGGAAATAGATGGAGGCAACTACAGAGGTTTATCTACACTTGGGAAGCTAGCGGAAGAACATTCAGTTTGTAATGTATAGCAAATAGGACCTACAATGGAAATGTTGCAGTGGGGAGTATTCCTGTTTAGAGTTATGTGAGCCGTGCTTTTTCTTTTTAACCAACATACAGTACTTTGTTCTGTTTCCCATGAATATTGGCCTGATCAACCCTTGTTGATTTATTTTTCAAGTCCTCCTGCAGTTTCTTGTAGCTTTATCTTAAGCATGCAGATACTTCTGAGATACTGATGGTGTTGTTCTGGCTACAAAAGCTTAAGACTCAGGACTTTTTACTAGGGTTTGATTTTGGGCTTCCCCCTTCTTTCTTTGAATCTTTTCTTTTAATCCTGAGCTATTAATTTGCTTGAATAGAGATTGAGGCCACAATATCAGGGATTTCAGTGCTCTTGGGTAAAGGAAAATATGGAGCAGGCTGGAAGTTGGGCAGGAATAGGGGAACATGTGATAGATGTACCAACAGATACTGGTATATCTCCTCTTGGTCAGTTTCTCTCTGATTACTCTGTGCTGTTGCTTAACACCAGATTGGCAGCAAGTAAAGGACAAATTATACAGGATGTTATCCTGGATGCCAAGGCCAACCTGGCATATATCACCAGGGGTAGGAGCTTCCCTTGCCCTTATGGGATGATCTGGGTTTGTAATTATGCAACAGGGGAAA
The DNA here is from genome assembly GCA_035047345.1 of Bradypodion ventrale. NCBI lineage: Eukaryota > Metazoa > Chordata > Lepidosauria > Squamata > Chamaeleonidae > Bradypodion > Bradypodion ventrale. The sequence continues at coordinate 239,385,056 of JAWDJE010000005.1, forward strand.
CTGGAAAGTCATGAGAGGTAGGGTTGTCATCATTCCCCGGGATATCTTGAAAGCCAGCAGGATCTCTGTGTTCTTGAGGACAGGTCTTGAGTGCCTGCATCATTGTCTGGAGTGCTTGTGGACCTCATGGAAACCATGACATCTGAGGGGCTATCATAACATGTCACCATCTTGTTGGTCACACTTTGGGCCTTATGTTCTCAACGGTGCAGAATCATGATCTGAAAGTGAGAGAAATTTCTCTTACATTGCCAGATCATTCCTTGCTTTAGGTTGTGGTGACACAGTGCAACATATAGCATTTTAGGCTGTTGAACCTGTAAGATCTTTCATTGAATATGTTCAGTAGGAACCTCTGTCGCTGCTAGTGAATGTTGTGTGGTCATGGTAAGGACTGAAGGAGTAACATAAGGGTTATTGTGGTTGTGACCAGGGAGATAGGGCAGAATGTAGGGCAGTGATGGCTAACCTTGGCACTTCAGGTGTTCTTGGACTTCAGTTACTAATTGAAGTTACAATTCCTGCTGAATAGGACTTCTGGAAATTGAAGTTCAAGAACATCTGGAGTACCAAGGTTCATCATCACTAATGTAGGGGATGAGGTCACTTAAAGTGGACAATTGGGAACAAGTGAAGCAGTGGGAAGAGCAACAGAGTTAGTTATCCTTTAAACATTTATGTTGATGTGTGTTTAGGCATGACTTTAGGCATGACTATCCTTTAATCATTTATGCAACTGTTGTTAGAGTAGAAGAATGAGGAACCATTTTTGGCTTGCTGAAGACAAACTGGCTTTAGGCAAGCCTATCCAGAGCCTATCTCCAGGTTGCTTGGGTAATCTAGCTTCTGAAATGTGCCTTCAACTATAATTCTGACACCACTCACTCACTCTCTCATTCACACACACATATGCACACTCACACATGGAGTCATGAAGGCACACTTTCACAGAAAATTACACACATGTAAACTCAGATTCTATAAACCAAAACAACCTCTGTTGCTTTAGTACACTGCTTTAAGGTATTTTCAACTTCACTCAGGCATGAAAATGTTGAGAAATTGCAGATGTTACAGGTTACACTCTTAACAGACATGTTATTTAGGCAGTATCCATATGGTGTAGTATTTTGTTCTATAATTTGTTTCAGCTTCATTGATGCTTTGAAACTGAATGTCTATCAAACAGCAGAAGGATGAACTTAAGCACAGATTAGTTGGACTCCATGCAATAGACACTTAGGGTCTTATGCAACTGAAGCTGCCATATGAATAAAGTTACCATCCCATGTTACAAACAACCAGTTGGCAACTGATACTATCCATAAATCGAGTTGAAAGAAGGAAGTTTGAGCATAAATCCACTGGTGAACTAGATTTGCATAGAAGAGAAGTTAAAAATGAATGTCATGCAACTGTAGGGTTCTATGTTTACTAAGAAGGTGAAGATTATCAAAAGACTAGCCATTTTTGAGAACAATGGTTTTGGTTAAAACTATATTGAACAGCTCTCTTGATTGTTATGATTTCACACATTGACAAAAATCCTGTTGCTTTGCATAGTACATCATACTAGCATAGGCCCACTGAATCAATGGTGATCTGATGAGTTACTACTATGGAAGCTCCATTGATTCAATTGTGCCTACTGTTTAGCATAGACCCATTCAAATCAGTGGAACATATGGAGGAGTCATCTCGCTAAATCCCTTTTAATTCAAAAGTCCTACTCTACTCTGATTTACTAAGTAGTAGGATACACAGAAAGAGCCTCCTCGAAGATTGTGAATATAATCGGGTGAACCCTGGGTGGCAACCTTACTGACTAATAATTTTAACACTAGATAAAACCAAACTGCACCAGTTGAGAAAATATACCTCTTTTTGATATCACACCACCTAAGATAAAGAGAGAAGTAGCAGTGGACAATGAGAGAACTAAGCAAGAGAATTACCCTCCACACCCTCTGAGTGGGTATGAGCCCCAAGTCCATCAGCTCAGATCCCGGAAGAGTTTATGCCAAGAACAAACATTCTTGAGTGTATACAAGAGCAAAACCAAATTAGAAGATGGAGGAAGAAGCTCATTGGAGAAGAAACAACATTAAATGAGGATATAGCTGAGAAATTTAACCTTCCCTACGTCACTTGGAGGACCCTGAATAGGCTGAGAATTGGAGTCTCTAAATGCACTAAACAGGCCTCTGGTTGGAGAACCCAGAGTTGGAACAATACTAAGTATGTTTACTTTCCCATATTTATATGGTGAGTAGCTTACACAATATAATATACTGTATTTATTAAAGTAAGAAATATGCCTAAAATTGGGCTGCCTTCCAAGAAAATTCAATTTATCTTGTCATCTTACTCTCTTTCATAATGTTATAATGTGTTTTGAGTTTTCCGAGTGTGTCTGAAGAAATTGATTATAATCCATCAAAGCTCACATTGAAGCAAATCAGTCTAAATGGTACCATGGCACTTGTCATTGTTACATTTTCAAGTTCACATTTTTCTGTATCTTCTCAAGAGTTTAAAAGCCGTTGATCTCAAAGTGTTGTCATTGCTGAAATGCACAGGGTTAATAGATAATCCCAAGCACTTAAATATCTTGAGGACTTTGATAAAAGCCAGGATCTCTCTCTCTCTTACTCTCTCTCTCTCTCTCTCACACACAAATGGCTAGAAGAGGATTGGTACAGAGAAATTTATTTTAAATTTTCAGAAATTACATAATATAATAGAGAACGTTAAAAGGTAAAGAAAAGAGAAAATATATTCATAGATTTAATAAAAACAAAATCTCAACAATATATCAACTAATATGTGCACCCACCACCTGGGGTAACACTATATACATGTTCCTATCTACTCTCTATTTCAATCTACTTTAAAAACACATAGTAAAATCACACAATAAATTACCTAATAAAATAGAAATATCAAACCTAATTAAAACTGGGGGACCGAATAAAAGCCTAACACTAGTTTGGTGAGTGCCCCTACTCAAATGTCTACCTGAACAGAAGTGCTTTAAGTTGTTTTCTGAATGTCAGCAAAGAAGTGATCTGGTGCAATTGCAGCAGAAGGGAGTTCCATAGGGATGGCGCCGCCACCAAAAAGGCTCTTCTCCTGGTCGTCACCTTCCTTGCCATTTTCGGTGTTGGCACCAACAGCTGACCCATCTGGAAAGATCGAGTGATGTGGGAAGATGTTCTAAAAGGGAGACACTCCGCTAAGCGGGATGGTCCCAAACCGTTTAGGGCTTTAAATGTTAAAACTAACACCTTGAACCTGATAAGGAATGAAACGGGCAACCAATGCAGCTCTGCCAGGGCTGGTGAGATGTGCTCAAACTTCCTCACCCCAGTGATTAGTCTAGCTCAGTGGTGCCCAAACTACGGCCCATAGGCCAGACCCAGCCTGCAGACGCATTCCTTTGGAATGGGGGCCTCTCCTTCTCTCTCCGTATCTCTGAGTTCTGCTGCTTGCCTCTGGTTTAAAATGAAATATAGCTGTACACTAAAGCTGCAACCCGGGTGAGTGAAGTAAGGTCTGGAAAGAACAACCTCTCTTGCAAGCCCCAACTCCGTGCTAAGCGAGAAATGCTCCTTTTCCAGTGCCAGCGCTTGTGTGTAAAAAGACCCCCCAGCTAACCTGCTACCAACCCAGCCAGCCAGTCACCACCCCCCTCCAAATCTCAGCTGCGCTCAGTGCCAAAGGGGGGGGGGTCTCCTTCCTCAAATCCTGTGCCTTTTTTCAAGCACCCATATGCTCTTGGCTTCTACTTTGCCTCCGTCCTCCAAGACAGAAGCGAAGGAAGTTTAAGACCCAGATGAAAGAGCCAAGCACCGGCGCCCAGGCAAAAAGTGGCTGCATTTCTGTCTCTTTCTCTCACCTTCCTCAAATCCTGCACCTTTTTTCCTCCTTCCCAAAGACAGAGGCAGTCACAAAATACCTTGCTTCAGTGGTGGGCTCCAAAAATGTTACTACCACACTGTGGGCATGGTATGGTGGGCGTGGCCAGGGGGAAAGCCCTGCGTTGCACCTGAATTAGGACTACAGGTACTTTATTTCAAAACTTAGATGGGCGGGGCCTGCCAGAATTTCTGCTACCGGTTCTGGTGAACTGGTGCGAACCTGCTGAACTGGTGCGAACCTGCTGATGCCCACCACTGCCTTACTTCACCCACCCGCATCCGGGGACATTATTGACACCTCATTGAAATTAGACCACTTGCAGGTAGGCTCTAGATTCCGATTGGAGGGAGGCGTCATCATGAAAGGAATCCAATCCAAGGATCCTTTTGAAGTCTCCCAAAACAATCGAAATGGGGAGAAAGAAAATCTTTTTAAAAAGAGCCGCAGCGGAGGCTGCAGCTTTGGTGTACAGAAAAACCCCTACTTAGGAAAAAAGTCCATTCCGTAGGCTTTTGCTTAAATTGATTTTTTATTTAACTCGAAGCAAACCTGCTGTTGATGCCAGAAGTGCTCTGTCACCGGAATGCCAAAATCGGTATGTTTTCACATTGAAACGTGGCAAAAATGCATCGAAAAAATAAAAAGGGGCACAAAATGCTTCCCTAATGCTCCCTCCTCCAAGGAAAGTGTTGGAGGAGGCAAAAGTTAGATTTTTAAAAAACACCCGGAAACAGTGATGCACTGTAAAAAAAATTTATTACCCACTCGGTGGGCATGGGTATCTGTGGGCGTGGCCTCAAACCCCCCCTCCCCCAAGAAAAATAAATAAACCTACCTTGGTCTTTTGCTTCGCGGACATGAGGAGGAGTCCCAAAGCAGCCAGGCGCTGCTGGCAGGTCAGCCCCTCACTGTCTGGGCACGCTTTCACCAGTGGCACTGCTGGGAGGTGAGCAGGGTGGGTTGGTGGGCTGGTGCCAGCCTCCCCTTACCAGCACTGCCAGAAATGCGTCCCATTCACCTCGCCCAGGGCTGAAGGCGCAAGGGAAGTGTGGAGGTGAAAGAGCGCCTTCGGCCCTGGGCAAGGCGAATGGGATGCATTTCTGGCAGCACTGGGAAGGAGAGGCCAAGTGGTGGGCATGGCCGGCCAAGTGGGTGTGGCCTGGAATTTCCACTACCAGTTCGCAAGAACCGTTGAGAACCAGCCACAGTACATCACTGCCCGGAAACATAATGTGACTTCATGCGCTGCCACGCTGCTGCCAGGAGGAACCACGTGACTGGCCTGCACAGCTGACTGAGTCAGGGGACATAGTCAGGCCCCTGGCGGAAAAAGTTTGGGCACCCCTGGTTTAGATCAACAAAAAGTGCTACAAGAATATTTTATTTTAGTTTTTAAAATCTCTGCATTTCTTCTGTTGCAGCTGGGAATACAGGAAAAGTTGACAAAAAGTAATAGACTTTTCATTCTCTACCATTTTTTCTTATACCTAGTTCATTTAATTCTGTTTTTTTATTGCTGATGCGTAGCATATGTTTTAGGGCCAGGGGTTGCGACCAAGCGTGTCCTAATAAGGACAATAATAATGGCCAGTGTTTAGTGGTGAAGTCAAAGAAATGAGACAGTAGATCATTTCCTTTCCTCCGCCTGCCCAGTTTGACAAGGATATGGTGTGGTTTGGCCCGTGTAGAAGTGGTTTGGCCAGCAAGCTGATCATAGGACAGTTTGTTCTGCTGTTTTAATTCCTTGCAGATCAGAGGGTCAGAACAGTATAGATGGCCTTCCTTGTCTTCATCATTGTAGCATCTTGTTGAATTGCTTACTGAATGTGGCAAGGAAGGCTGAAATATCTAAGGAGGGAAAATGTTTATACTGTAATTGCTTTTGAAGAATATCTATCTGTGAACAGTCTCTCTCGCACACATTTAGGCTAGTCTGTCCTGTGATTTCCCAATTCAGGCCTCACTTTTGCTTGCTTATTCCAGACCTCTTTCCATCAGGGATCATCGCTGTTGTCTATTATGTGTCCATTATTGAATAATAATAGATTTAAACATGTTTTTGAATTTCTTCCACCTCTGGTTTTTAGGAAGTGCAAAATGCTAAAGTAGGCGAGAGGAAGGGAAATTTGTTCTAGTGTGACTGCCAGCAGAATGCTGGACGTAGCTCAGGGAGAAACAGATAAAATAAAACAATTTAAAATGCAACAGTGAAATAGAATAGAAAGTACCCAAGACATCCATTAGCAACAGACGGGCATACATGTCAAAACGCCCATATGAAATTGTCTGAATGCTAATAGAAAACGATGGGTTGGGGTGGGGGACTAATCTCCCTTGGCATGGAGTTTCAAACTCTGGGACCAGCCACCAAAATAGCAGACAGGTGACCCTGCTTACATGTTTGAATGTAGTTTGGCTTAATTTCTTAGCTTCAACCTTAGATTTCATTTGTTGATCTCTAATCTAGTTGGATTTTTGGTTAATTCAGTTGTAGATTCTGGTGAATTTCATAAATTACCAGCTATAAAACATAGGTTGCATGTCTGGTAAAGCTGCATAGATAGATAAATAGTGCACACAATTATTAAGGAGCCTTGTGTCTCCTGTTGATTTCCTTTTTAAGAATCCTTCCTTTCTTTGTCCACTGTATGGGTGCTTTACTTTTGTGTTACTTGCATAAAGTGAGAGATTGCCTAGATATCCTGGCAAGTGCCTCCAGCTATTCTGTAATTCCCTAAAATATTTTTTCCCATCTAGCACAACCAAGTTTCCCTCTTTTTATACAAACCTTCTCTACAAAGTTGCAGGAATCTTCTTCTTTCCCCTGGAAATTTCCTCGTTTTTTTGAATTAGTAAAGGTAAAGGTCGCCCTTGCTCGAAAGCTGGTTGTATTCGACTCTAGGGTACGGTGCTCATCTCAGTTGATAGCCAAAGAGTCAGTGCTGTCTGTGTCTGCAGACGTTTCCATGGACATGTGGCAGGCATAACTAGACACCGGAGTGCATGGAAGGCTGTTACCTTCCCACCAAAGTGGTATATATTTATCTACTTGCAATTTCTTGCTTTCAAACTGCTAGGTTGGCAGGAGCCAGGACAGATACTGGAGCTCATTCCGTTGTGCCTCACTTGGGTCTCAAATGGCTGGCTTGCCAAACTTCCAGTCATCAAGTTCAGCATCTTAACCACTTGATAAGTCACCATGCTAGCTGAGGGATTCTGGGACTGGCAAACGAAAAACCTAAGTTCCATGTTTCACCCTCTCTGTGTTTCCTCTCTCCAAAACCTTTCCCATCCTTTAATACATTCTTAAGAGTCAGTGTATGAGAAGTCCCTCCTCCTTTAGATAGATGTTCTCCTTGCCAGGAGGAGTAACCATCAGTCCCCCCTACTCTTTTCTAAGATCAGTTGCTATGGTTTCAAAGGGTAAGGCAGCATTGGGTGCCTCTTTCTGCTGATACTTCCCTGGGTTGAACATCCCATGATAAACCCCACCCTTTCTCTCAGGGTTTCCCTCCTAGGAAAGATAGCTGGAATGGAAGGGAAAGTTTCCAGATGGATGTCACAGCGGAAAGAGAACAAAATGCAAAATATTTAAAGAATGATGGAAAACACCACCACTGGATTTTTGCTTCTTTTCGGTGTTTTTACAAGTGCCCATTAGTAGCACTGGAAGAAGGGGGGAAAACATTTAATCACTGCACGCTCAGAGAAAGCCAAGTATTCTGTTTGCCAAGTGGAACAAAAAAGACAATGAAGACTCTTTCCCTTCCTTTGTAGCATTGTGGTCTATGATGCCATAGTGGTCTTCTTCTTCTTCTTCTTCTGTATCCAAGTCTGAATATTGGCAATCATCGTGGCAATCAGCCACGCTGTCTGTCCTGAGAATTATAATGCCTTTCATCTGCCTTCTTCATCACAGCATGACATCTGTACCACTGATCCAGTTCCGTGCGTCACTTTCTGGGCCTCAGCCCTTTTGGCACGCAAAGTTCTCATCAGCCCCAGGCCAGTATTGATGAAGCTGCTGCCCTCCATCAAGATGGATTAAAGTAGGACCATTTAATCCACTTGGGGACCATCACCCTTCCCTGTGGATTTTGGCACCCAAGGCTGTTAATCCCCAGGGTGGTCAGGTTAGTTAACCGCCATTGAGTCGTTGGCAGTATGGTCTACTCCAGTGATGGTGAACCTTGGCACTCCAGCTGTTCTTGAACTGCAGTTCCCAGAGGGCCAAGTCTTTGTGGGTTCACAGGGGCTTGGGCTTCTGGGAAATGAAGTCCAAGAACAGCTGGAGTGCCAAGGTTCACCATCATGGGTCTATTCGAATTACTATAGCAGGATAACCTGGCCAGACTGTCATGCCATAGTCTTATTCACTTACAATAGAGTTGTTTTGTTGTTTAAAGTCTGGCCTGTCTGAGACATTTTGCCACTTGAAGGAATCGGTCTTGATGTTTCCAAACTTTTAAAATTACACGGTTATATATTTTAAAGAAATACATGGCAAGCTAGAAACATAGCATGGACTTGGTGCTTAGTTTTATCTTAAACCCAGAATGTCTGTAATTATATACATATTTATCTTTTAAAAACAGTAAAATGGGAAGGAATTAGGTCCTTTCTTTGTGAAAGCAACATGTACTTTATTTGCTCAGGAAATACTTCTCCCTCCTTGGAATCTAGTGCTACAGCCTGGATTTTGTTTTGTCTGCCTTACCCTCAGAAGGTTTATATCAACTTGAACCTTCCTGCAAGACTTCTTTGTAAGATCTTGAATCAGAGTCCTTCACCTGAACAATTCTTCTTTGATGTATATACCAAGCCTGTTAAAGGGCAGTATAGACCTGGGAATGCCACAAAGAAATCAGACTTCACTGCAGTCTCAGACCAGAAACAAATTAGAAGTGGGTCAATTCAAATAAAATCTTTCTTATGGTCCAAGACCAGCATAGTACAGCTAAAAGATCGATGGGTGTTCTGGATGTCTATAAAAAGGGCAGATGCAGAGAATGTGTTCTGTGGTTTCAATTTCTCCAGTGTCACAGGGCCATTGGCTCTCTGACATAGGTATCTTTTGAAATGTTTCCTCCAGAACTGCAGAATGAAGAGCCTGACAGTGTGCCAACGTAAAAGCCCTCTGATGACTAGGCATCTCAAGTTGGAGCAAGAACTGGGCTGGGGTGACAATGTGTCTCAAAAACTCTGGACCCAGAACGTTTGGGGTTCTGGCTAGATTGGTTTGCCTCTCCATGTCTAATGTTATCTGTTTAATGGCCAGTTTTGCCTGGTCATATCTCATGGCCTGTATGAGAGGTGGCTAAAGTACTGTGGTCTGGATTGCATTGAAGCTATCCAAGAGAGTTAAAGAAGCCAGGCTGCTGGGATTAACATTATTTTCTCAAAATAGGAAAGATAGCAGGCCTCTCTACATAGCAGACCCATTCTACATAAAATTCCCATGGATAACTCCCATCTTAGGTGTGTCAACCAGGAACCACTTTAACCCATGGAACAACCTATGGCTTGTAGGCCAGATATGGCCCTCAGCACCATTCCATCTAGCCCTTGCCCTCAATTCCATCATTGCGGTCCTTGTCACCTCTGCTTGGCTTGGCATGTCCCTAACGCTGCTCCATAGCAGGGCAGCTGTTGTAAGAAGGTAGTGGTGGAGTTTTATTTATTTATTTATTTTGTTAAATTTCTATACCGCCCACTCGACCAAGGCCGACTCAGGGCAGTTCACAGTCATAGATAAAACAGATAAAAACAGATAAAAACATACAGAATTAAAACCCCACCCCCTAAAAAGGGGCAGCGGCAGCATGGAGGGGAGTGTTGGCGGGCCGGACCGGTGGCATGGGGGAATGTTGGTGGCAGCGGCAGCAGGGGGAACACCAGTCTGGTCTGCCAAGAGTCTGAGGGGGCGTGATCCGGGCCCTGGCTTAAAAAGATTGAGAACCCCTGCCATAGAATGTCCACATGCTCCATCTAAAAGTTGAAGCTTTTTCTGTTTTGTGAATTGGACAGTACTCACCTTGCAACAAAAAAATTTCTTTTGACATTTCTTAACTTGTGGTAATTATCTTACAAACATTACATGGCTTATGTAACTACACAGCAGGATTTCAGCTGATATGACACAACTTTGGTGAATAGCACCATTATCTTGAGTGACAGTCATGTGTGTTTAGCAACTGATGAAAGGGATGTTTTTCTGGAAATACACCAACACTTGTTAAGTGAAGAACCAAAACAAGCTAAACATTGGTTGTATTATTTTTGGCCCAGGTATTTTTTTATTTTTGCATTGCTTTTTCATTTAATTCAAGGCAAAGACGAAGAGAAGAAAACCTGTGTGAGATACACTGATACTCAATTTCAGATGAAAATTGGTGGAACCACCAGTTAAATTATGAGTTAATTGCAAACTGGAAACTTAGCATTTTTCAATCTGTTACATAGTTTTATCATCTGAAAGATTTTCTGGGACAGTAGAGAGAAGAATATAAAGATTAAGAATAAAACACAGGTATGGTTATTTATTTTTACTCTGTTTTAGCAATAACAATAACACTTAATCACCCCATAGCACTTTTGCCCCCAACATGCTGGGTACTCATTTTACCTATCTCAGAAGCATGGAAGGCTGAGTCAACCTTGAGCCTTGGTCAGGATTGACCTCACAACATTCTGGCAGGGGGCTGCAGTGGCTCAGTGTTTAAGAAGCTTGCCTTGTTAGCTGGAAGACCGGCAAGTCAGCAGTTCGAGACCCGGGTACTGCATGACGATTTGAACGCCCGGCTCTGTCCCAGCTCCTGCCAAACTAGCAGTTGGAAAGCAAGAAATTGCAAGTAGATAAATAGTGACCACTTTGGTGGGGAAAGATCTTGGGGATGTGAAAGGAGCCTCATATGGGTGTCCCTTGAGCGGAGTTTCTCCAGTAAAAATCCTTTTTACCCAGAATAATTTCTGGCACGAAATTATTATTACAATATTCTGGCTGCAGTACAGCAGTTTAACCACTGCACCATCAGGGCTCCAAAGTAGTTTTTAAGTTTTAAGTAGTTGTCCACGACACTGGCTGGATAATCCCAAACCTAGAAAGGTGTGTCTTTTAGGTGGGACCTTGAAATAATTGTACTTGTGAGTGAGCACAGGCTGCAGAACCTTGGCTTTTGCTTGGCTTGCTGTAGCTAAATTGCTTATAGGATTTAGCCATAAAAATATCGTATACAGGTATACAGTACTGTGTGTTTAGGCCTAAAGTCTCTTATTCATATATATAGTAATTATAATACAGCTGTACCACTCCAGAAATGAAATCTTGGCAGCAAATTTTCCCTTGTAAGAAGTTTACCAAAGGTCAGATCTAGACATACAGTTTTGGATCCCTTGGATGGAGACTTTGGTCTGATTTCACTCTCTCTTTCTTTCCATTGCCTCCAGTTCTCAAAATGGATCTGGGCAAATTTCTACTGTCTCTGCACCTAGGTTTCCCTTGATCAAAAGCCAGTCGTATCCAACTCTAAGGTTCAGTGCTCATCTCAGTTTCAAAGCCGAAGAGCCATCAGTGTCTGCTTCTGCAGACATTTCCATGGTCATGTGGCAGGCATGACTAGACACCGGAGCACACAGAACCGCTGTTACCTTCCCACCAAAGTGGTGCCTATTTATCTATTTGCAATTTTTTGCTTTCGAACTGCTAGGTTGGCAGGAGCTGTGACAAAGACGGGAGCTCATTCCATCCTGCAGTACTCGGGAATCGAACTGCTGACCTTCCGCCTCCCAGTCAGCGTCTACTGTCTACTCCCAGTCAGTCACCTTCTAGTTTTCTTTTTAACTTCACTCACCTGCTATAATCCTTGACAGATTTAGCCTTTACTTGGCCATTTCCTGAAATATGGAAATGAATAATTGTGTGGTTTCTGTTAGCATTATAGTGCCATTAGCATATTTTGCCCGGCAGTGCCGGGCTCTTTAAAATGGTTTTGGAAGGTTTTTGTTTTATGTTTATGCAAATGAGGTTAGTTTTTAATTGTGGTTTTTTAAATTTTTATTTTTACGCATGGGCTGTTATAAACTGTGATTTTTTATTTTTTGTTTTTGTTTTTTGTTTTTTAAAAAAGAGGAAAGGATGATATAATTTTTTATAATTATTGTATTTAACCAAATAATGTGTTACTATGTGAATTTTTTTAAATAGTTGTACCTTGGATAATAATTTTTAAAATGTGTAAGAATATGATTTTTTTAAAATCAATGTTTCTATAGTGTGTTTAGATGTTTTTTTGTTTTTTGAATATAAACTTATTTCTTTTTTGAATTATTTGTGATTAGTGTGAATATTTTTGAATGTTTTGATAACTTATTTCAGTAATTTGGGAATTATTTGTAATTATTTTGAATATTTTTGAATGTTTTTTCTCTTGTGGCCTCTGGGTGGGGCTGGTGAACTTTTCTTGTATTTTACTATTTTTCTCTACTGTCCTCTGGGTGTCGCTTCTTCTTCTGGTAAGTAGTCTCTTTCTTTCCTCAGTTTAGTTCCGGTCGTCATGGAGTGAGGACGTCTCCAGGTAAGGTCTCTGGTTTTATTTTTTGGAGGGTTTTGTTTTGGGGTTGGGGGGGTTCTGTGTGTTTTTTTCTTGTTTGTTTTTGGATGTTTTTGTGTTTCCTTTTTGCGTTTTTTATTTTTGGTTTTGATTATTTTTGACTGGTTTTGGATTGTGTTTTTGGATGTTTTTGTGTTTACTTTTTGTGTTTTTATTTTGCTTTTGATTATTTTTGACTGTTTTTTTGATAGTGTTGTTTTGTGTTGGGGTGGTGGTATTTCCGTGGGCTGGTCTCGGGGGCTGGACTGCGGAAATACCATCGCCGCTTGATGTGGCGTTGGGGTGGGGGTATTTCCGTGGGCCGGTCTGGGTGGCGCGGCCTGCCTTTTTTATTTTTATTTTTCGCGTGCCGGCTGCTTCAGCGTTCTGAGCACTCATGGACGCTGGGGCTTGTAGTTTGGCGTGTGCGTTTTTTGCTTGTGTGTCATTTTTTCCCTGCAGGTTTGATTATGATTGGCTGTGGCACTTTTCCGAACGTTCCTGATTGGCTCTGGTGCGGCACAGCGCAAGGAATGTTGGGAATTGAAGTTCCCTTTTTTTGTTTGCGTCCGGGGGGCTCCTGCCCCACTGGCGCAAAATTCAACCCGGCAGTTACCTGCGAACCCCAGTCGGGTGAGTGCACGGAGGCTCGGACAGGGCTAGTGGGGCCTGGCTAAACATCCTTTGTCACATTCCAACGGTTAACGCACCATTTTATAGGTATAGATTGATGTAAATTGTGTAATTTGTAGCAGCTGCACAGCAAAGCAAGGCAGGTTTTTAGGCAATTTTAAGTTTGAATGCAAGTCTCCCAGTTTACTCTGCTAACAAACACAATTGGTCTAGATACTTGAGAGAAAGAAAAATATAATTTACTCACAAAATGAGGTCAGAAGATACATGTGCTCAGGAGTCTTGATGAATTTGGTTCAGAAAGAAGTAGTCTTTCTTCCAGCCATAAGGCCTGGAAAATGGAGGAGGTCAAAAAGGACATCTTTCCTCTTCCAGAGCAGAAAACAAGAAAGAAAAGGTCAGAGTAAACAAAGGCCTTAACACATGCAAATAGGGCCAGGTGACCTGTAAGGCAGGAAAGTACCTTTCTAATTGTAATTATAGGCAAACAATGCAAAACAACCTCTTTTAGGTCAGGGTAGTCTTTTCTGTCTTTCTGGTTACTGCATGCTGGGGTTGCACTCGAATCCTTAACAAATAGCAATATAGAATAAAGATGATAAAACCAGGCAGGTGTCCATCTACAAGATTTTACAGTCCAAAGTAAGAAGCAGGAGAAAACAGGAAGGATAAGAGAAAGTAAGGAAACATTAGGAATGGAGAAAAGGTAGTATGACGTTATAATCATATGAAGCCCTAAACAGGTTGGCATCTGGGTATTTGTTATATTTTACTGTTAGATTTCATGGCTCAAGTTTGATTGGTCACTAAGAGAAAGCCATAGTCTGTGTGTTAATCATGCAAACACTGCAGCTGTGAAGAATGGATGTGTATCATTTTATCACCTCTTGATCTCCCCTAATTGCAGAACTCCCTGTCTTGATTTTGACCTGGTGTCTTAGCATCTAACCTAGTAATAAATGATAGTTTTCATGGTTAATGTAGAAATTCCAACATATTTTCTTGTAAATTATTCAAAACTGTATTACAACAGCATGCCATGAATAAATTTGCTGTCTTCTTTCAAGCTAGTGTTGTAAAGCTATCATTTGGGGCAGGGGTGGCCAAACTGTGGCATGTGGGCTGGGGCCGGCCTGCAGTGCCAAATCATCCGGCCTTTGCCGCTCTCACCGCTACCAGAAGCAGAAGTAAAATGTGGCTGCCCATGCATATAACGTGTCCACACATGCATATAGTGCTGCTGTAAACATTTACAAAAGCCGCTGACATGTTTTATGGTGGGAGGGACCACGTGACTGGCCCGCTCAACCATGTGACTGGCCCACGGCGTGAAAAGTTTGGCCACCCCTGATTTGGGGAGTTTTCTTTTTTGTTACTAAAAAAAAGTGTTCATGGAACATATGTCAGAGTTTGCTCTCCTGGTGTTGCATTGCCTCCCCCCTTGCATTTAATCCTGTTAGGGCCTGTGATTCTTTCAACTACTTGGCTGTGTGACATGGGGATAAGAAAAAACAGACTGACAAAGCAACAGAGGCTTCTGGTTACCTGCGTTGTTCACATATTTTTGAAAATATCTAGAGTTAGCATTAAGCTTCGTCTCCACTTTGAGGGCAGATCCCCTGTTGCGCATGGGATCCAGCCAACCAGCCATGCATACAGAAATGTTGGCGAGGCAGGAATGTGGTACATCTGATTCATGTTAGCTCTTTTCCCTATACATTGCAGCACTCTGTATATTTGTAAAAGCCAAGAATCCCCTTCCTCCAAATCAATACAGTTTACTTGAATTAATGTGAAATTTTACAGTTGGCTCTTGTTCGTTGTAGATTCATTTCTTTTATATCTGTTGCTTTTTTGTTTGCTGGCAATATTATGTCTGTTGTGGGAAGAAGGAAGTACATTGTAGGCAGTCAGGATAGGTTTGCAAAGCTCTTCTTCACCTGTAAACAGTTAGGGGAAGTTTCTTATTCTCATCCATTTAAAACTATGGATATTTGTCTCCTGTCTGACATGCATGCAGTCTACTATGTTTACAATAAGAAATAAACACTTTCAGGTTTTCTTCCATTCTGCACGAAACAGACAGTTCTGGTTTTCTCTGTTATTTTGCCAATATCTGCAAATTTTCAGTGCCTTAGTTGATCACTTAGACACCATGGAAAATTGAAATATTTGCAATGCCTGGTTAAAGCTTTTTCAAAATGCTTCCAAAACCATTTTTATGAGCAATTGAACCAGGATCCGTTAGAGGCTTTGAGAATCATCCCCAAGTACAATTCTTGTTATTTCTTCTTCTTCTTCTGTTTAGACTTTAAATTGCCAAAATAAAGCTACCTGCTTGGCTTTGTCATTGGCCACACTTAAGTCTTCATTGGTACATGTTTCCCGTAGTAACCAGCAGACCAGCAGATGATCTAGATTCTGTATCTCTCCACATTCACACAGTGTTGTTGTCTGCCAGTAGCCCCCACTTGGGCATGTTGGTTTTACATTTAGAAGCTCTGACCCTCAGCCTATTCGGGGTCCTCCAAGTGACATAGGGGAGGTTGGTTCCCTCAGCCACATCCTCCGTTAATGTTATTCCTTGTTTAATTGGCGCCTTCCTCTAATTTGGTTCTGTTCTTGCGTACCCTCAAGAATGTTTGTTCTTGTCATAAATCTCTTCCTGGATCTGAGTAGGCGGACTTGAAGCACATATCCATTCAGAGGATGTCATATATCATTCTCTTGAGCCGCCTTGAAGATTGTAGTATTTTTGAACCACAATTAGGGGTACCCTGGGCAATGGCAACCTGTTGTGCCGACTAATCTTTACAACACTAGATAAGGGATTCTCAACCTTTGGCCCACAGGCTGGATGCAGCCCGTGGCACCATTTCATGGTGCCCCCTACCGCCTCCACCACATCAGGAAGTGCGATGTGGTGGAGGAAGGGCAAAATGGCCATCTGGCCCCTGAAGCTGTCTGAGGGAGCGTGACCCGGCCCCCAGCTTATAAGGTTGAGAACTCCTGCAGTAGATCAAGCAACAGGAACTGTGGAATGAATTCCTCAAAAAGGTATTTGTCAAGACCAACCTTAACAATGATTCTTCTTATTATGTGCTATCAAGTTGAAAGTGACTTATAGTAGCCTAGTTCTTTCAAGGTAAGAGAGTTATTTAAGGAACGGTTTTACCAGTTCCAGATCTTCTTTGAGTTTTCATGGCTAAGTGGGTATTTGAATCCAGGCCCTTTGAGACCTACTCTATCGCTCCATCTACAACACCACAATTGGCCTGAATTCTGATCAAGTAGTGTGTGTGTGTGTGTGTGTGTGTGTGTGTGTGTGTGTGTGTGTGTGTGTGTACAGTACTTGCATGCATGATTTGTGGCAGTTCTTTTCAGTGTTTTCTAGGTAGAGATGTCTCAGAAGTCATTTATCACTGATCATTCCCTTCTTCTAGGGGTGCTCTGGGATTCAGCAGCTTTCCCAAGGGTACAGAGGTTGTCTTTTTTCCTGGGAATCACACTGGGAAATTGAATGGCTAAACTCTGACTCTGCAGCCAGTTAGCTGCTGGATCAGAATTTAAGCCAGTTGTTCGAATTATAACTACCCTTGCCTGTTTTTATTCCAAACATAATCAATTCTGACTAGAGTTTTGCAGAGTTGTGTGTTTTTTTGGACTTCAACTCCCAGGATTTCACATGCAGACTAGATTCTGGAAGCTGCCTTCTGAAAACACAAATCTTCACACCTCTGGTTCTGGCAAAGCTCTCTTTAGCTTCTCCCTGATGTGCTTGCTTGATCATTACTTTGCACACAGAAATAGCTTTGGAATAGAAAGCCAGGCTGAAAATTAGGAGAAGAAATGTGGTCAAAAGAGTGAGATGGAGTAGGTTGCTGTGTTGGAAGGACACAAACTATTTCTGCCATAGTTTGCATTTTCTGACTGTAACATATTTCTTGTATGCTGACAGTTGGAATACACCAGGGGTGCCCAAACTACGGCCTGGGGGCTGGACCCGCCCTCCGATGCCAATTTATCTGGCCCGTGCCACCCTCGTCGCTCCCAGAATCGGAAGTAAAACACACATGTATAGATGAATTGGTGTCAGGGGCCGGATCCAGCCCCCGGGCCACAGTTTGGGCACCCCTGAACCATGTGACCGGCCCATGGCCCGAAAAGTTTGGGCACCCCTGGAATACTCCAATAAAAAGTTAAATGAAAAACTGAAAATGCTTTTCTTGCTGTTACTGCTTCTTTGTATATAATGAGGAAAAGGGCAGTCTTAGAGGATAACTGTTTTGGGAAATCAGTCAAAGGAGGTTAAAGTGTTTCAAGGAAGGAAAATCTGAACCTGATTGCTGAACTGCTTGGATTTGGTATCACAGTGAGTGAATAGGAACACATTTAGAACTGATTCACATTTACATGGCAGTGATAATGTCTATTGTAGTTGATATTTCTCATAGAAAATACATCAGTGGAAGAGAAGGCAAACACATTTCCCTAAACTTCTGGAAACCAGTAATATAGCAATATATTCCAGAATTTGAAAACATTATTTTGGGGTACAGTATTACAATTCTCAAAATTCCCCAGTGATAATTGCAAAGGCTTCCCATCAATGGTTTGATTGTAAAAACTCAAATATAAAACACTGAATACTCAAATCTAGTGGTGTCAGTTTAGAGGATTTGTTATGAACAAAATATTTTTGTTTCATTTCTTTGCTGGATCCAGGCCATATCAAGTTGCTTTCGTATATAAATGTTCTTGGTGAACTATTTATACTAGGAATGCCCCATAGGTTTCAAGCAAACCCTAGCCTTTTTTGTGACCCAGCCCCCAGCTTAATGTCCAAAGGAGGACAATTTTGGCTGAAGAGGGGAGAAACACTGGTTGTGGCAGCCTAGTGGCAAAGATTTTCCTTAAAAACATTGCCCTAAAATTATCACTTAATTTTAATTTAATAGTTCAACTTATTTGCCGCCCACTCAGGCAAGCATGACTCAGGGCGGCTTACAAAATTTAAAACCCCATACTATAAAAACAATAAAAATCCCTACCCCCAATTAAAAACCCACCCACCTCATGCAGGAGAGAGAGGGTGCATCTTATGATACCTTAAAATTAAAAAAAGAAGAAGAAAGTCAGAAAAATGCTTCCAGCCACTTCAGCTTTCATTGAGAGGTACGTAAACTACAAATTGGCCATGGAGCTTTTGTCAACTGTCTCTAGTGATGTACATTACAGCTGTTCCATGTATAGTTGTTGTGATCAATTTGTCTTCTTGCATCAACTCTCTCTATACCTGGAGTTCTCAACCTTTGTAAGCTGGATGCTGGTTCACGCTCCCTCAGATAGCTTCGGGGGCCAGATGGCTATTTTGCCCTTCCTCCACCAAATGGCATTTCCTGGTGTGGTAGTGGCGGTCGGGCCCCCACATGAAATGGTACTGTGGTCCGCATCTGGCCTGTGGGCCGCAGATTGAGAATATCTGCTCTGTACTTACTTAGACTGGTCCCTAGATAACAGACATGGATCATGTCCAGACTGTGCCTTACGGCCTGGGCTCACTCATTTTTGGGTAACTTGAGAATGTGGGAGGGGCTAAATTATATTTCACACACTCTCCCTTCCAAACACCCCTAGTGAGCTTTGTCTGTATGTTGAAGTGGCTGATGAGCTGCGTCATGATTTGGGCAAATGAAACTTCCCCTGCTCTTCTGAAGACCTGCAGGGGAAGTGTTTAGTTTGATTGTAGAAGGGCAGGGTTTGTTTAGCAATAAAAGGAAAAAAATTAGGAGGGGGGGGGGAAGAGAATCTTTTACGTTTCTTTCTTTTCCAGCACTACAGTAGTCAGCTAGGAGAAAGGAAAAAACAGTTTTCTTACTTCTTTTGGCTGCAAGAAGCAGGAGAACTAATATACAGTATATCATTCCCAGCATCCAGAGACATTAGGAACAGTGTAAATTTCACCATAGAGCCCCCTGACAGTGTTCAAAAAGAAGAACCAGGGGTGGTGGTGGTTGTGGTGATTGTGGTGTGAAAACTGGAACTGACAATCCCCCTTCCCCAAGCTCAAAGGACATGCTCAACACAACCTCCACCATAGTCATTTGTACTCAAAGTCACACTCTAATATTCCACTGGTCTAGCCTTTGATAGCTGACAAATTCCCCCACATCGTGATGGAACACTAGGGTAGAATTTTGTGGCAGGTGGGGTTCAGAAATAAATTTTTCATGGATAAACACACCCAGAGGTGAAGTAAGGTGGAAGTGTAGGACGTTACCTAGGCCTGATTCCTCCTTGAAGTATAACTTGAAGTATAAGGCAGCAAAGAAAAATGGTTGCCCTACATGGAATGCTTGTGAAAACTGATTCTTAAGTGTCAAACCCCATGAAGAGAACCAGCAAGCCGTTGTTGACTCCACATATTGAGTGAATTACTTGCTTCCACTTTGGGATGCTTCCAGGAAGTTCTTTTATCTTTGTGTTAAAGGAAAATTTGACATTATTTCAGTAGCTTTAAGTTTTATATTTTGCTCTCTTTATGGGCGGCTGGCCTTGCCTGCAGTTCATCCTAGGATACATACAAGAGGTGATTTATGGTTACTTAACATATACTTGGGAGAATCTGGTTGTATTTCATTTTGGGAAACAGATGATCCAACCACCTCCCTTGCATAGACCAGTTAAGAAACAAGAGTTACATGTATGTGGATTATTTTGCCTTCTAATTCAGCAAAGTGGAATGGTTTGATAGCTCAGATATAGGCATTTAAAAATACTAATTATAATAAGAGTGACCCTATGTAGATTTTCCTCTGTAAAATGCTGGCTATATGGTTATTTTCTTTGTGGCTGGGATATAGTTGATCCACTAATCTGATTGGCCGAACACTAATCTATGCTTCTTGTTAAAATCAAGGAAGAGTAGTTTCATGAAGTTGACTATAGTCCAGTGATTCCCAGTTTTAGTTCCCAGCAGTTGAGTTCCTGTCAGCATGATCATAGGTCAAGAGATAATGAATCATAGTCATATTGAGTTAAATTGAAAATCTTTATATAAGACCAGAGTCCCATTTATTTGAAATTTGGAAAGAATTCCCTCACAGATCAGATTGGAGACCAGAGCGTGGAAGTAATTCATTACAATTTTTTCCCTTTCCTTATCCAAAGCATTGCAAAATAAACTTACAATGCAAATATTTTGGATTGGAAGGATTGGATGACTCTATGCTGTTGTCCAGAGGATACCCAAGTGTACTTCCAATGCTTTCTGCTCTTTTGAGAGGTTCCTTGTATGTCATACAAATAATGAGAAAGGGCACAGCCAGACGGGGGCATAGCTTGCTATTTGGATTGTTTTTAGGGGGTTTTCTTTTTGTTTAAATCAAATTACAGTGTCCACAGGCATTTTGACTAAGAGCAGTGGTTCCCAATGTGGGCACATGCCCCACAGGAGGTCTTCAGTTCCCAGAAGCCTAAGTGAGTACATTGGCTGATCAGTGCTTTGGGGAATTAACATAGGCTTCTGGGAACTGAAGTCCAAAAACCAAAGGTTGGGAAACACTGATTTATTTTAGAGTAGCGCCTTGCTGCTGCTCTGGGAGCTGCACTGGTTGCCAGTGTGCCTCTGAGTGCAATTCAAGGTGCTGGTAATGACCTTTAAAGCTCAACATGGTAGTGGGCCAGGATAACTAAGAGACTGTGTCACCCCAAGAGCATCTGTCCGTCCAACCAGACCGGACTGGAGGGGCTCTCTAATTGTACCATCTGCTAGAGGGGCTTGCCTCTCTAGCACAAGAAGGAGGGCCTTCTCTGTGTCTGCATTGGCCCTTTGGAACCTCCTGCCAATAGAGTTACAGCTGCAGACAGAATTGCTACCCTTTAGGAAAGAACTTAAAACCTGGCTGGCAGGACAGGTGTGGGGCACTGATGGAGGGGTGACCCCCACCTGCTGACTTATATAATTAAGATTTTCCCCCTCTCTTTTAATGGATGGGGTGAGTGGGTAAATTATTTAGAAATTTTAATGGGTTTTTAAGGGCTTTTAATTAGTTTGATGTTGCTTTTAATTGTTGTTAGCTGCCCAGAGTCATTGCCGAGTTGAGTGGCAAGGCAATAGAAATTTGAAGAATAAATAAATAAAATCCATCTCACTCCTTTCTAGAATTGTCTGTTTTTTGTGGGGGGTTTTTTGCATAGCACTAACTAAGGCTACATCACCTACATGGTTTTTTGGCACTGTTTGGAGAGCTCTTAATTATCCTGTTCTGTAGCCCATGTAGATGGTTAATTTGTATCAAAATAGAGCTTTGGGCTGTGACAACCCTCCTCCTGTGATGTATTTAGTGGGTCATGGCATTGAAAAGGTCAGTAGAGAACACACTTCTATACAGTAATACCTCATACAAAGTCCGCTTCGTACAACATCGAATTCATACAACATTACCTAATTCCTTGAAAAAAGTTGCCTCATACAAAGTCGCTGCAACTTTGTATGAGGCATTGGGTTTTTCCCAGGTTGCATTGTGCCTGGGCAGTATAAAGGGAGGACACATGCGTGCATTGCTCTTGTGGGCTTTGCACAAGGCGAAGAGTGTTTAGGAGTGGTTATGAGTGAGATTTTGTATTTTTTTGAATTTTTTCATCAGAATTTTTAGAAGCATTCCTGGGATTTTTGCAGCATTCTTCAGGTTCTTGGACAATCAGGGTTGTTTGACATGTTTTTGTAATGTATTAAGCCTTTAGACAATGATTTCTTAAAGTTCTGTCAGTTTCCTGTCTGTTTCCTTAACTTTGCCCTGAAGTCTGTGCTGTTACAGTACAATGTATCTCTATGGAAACGACATTGTACGAGGCATCGCAGCAAAGATTTGGACGTTGTATGAGGCATCGTGGCTAGGATTTTGCATGCCTCATACAAAGTCCAAATCCATATAAAGTCCAAACTTGTGGAACCAAGTTTGGACGTTGTATGAGGTATCACTGTATTTTCATTTATTCTACCATTTTAAATTAAAGTTTTTTTAAAAAAACATTCTTACTGATGCAGTGCTATTCTAGATAAATGAGATACATCCAGTGGTGGGGATCAGCAGGTTCACACCAGTTCACCAGAACCGGTAGCAGAAATTCTGGCTGGTCCCGTCCATCCAAGTTTTGAAATAAAGTAGTCCTAATTCGGGTGCAACGCAAGGCTTCCCCCCTGGCCATGCTCACCATATCACACTCACAGTGTGGGTAGTAAATTTTTTGGGAGCCCACCACTGGATACATTGACACTTGGTATATGCATTGCTGTTTCACTATGCCACTTATTTTAACAATGACGATGACAACAACAACAACAAGAACAACAACGAAAGTTGCCGTTGCCTGCTGAATTATGGTTGTGGGGGAAAATTAGGGAAGGGGGCAGGAAGGGAAGTCCCATTAATTGAGAGGGAGACAAATTGGAGTGATCCAAAAATCTGTCTGGACTCTTCTCGAGGGAGACAGAATGTTGAACAGTGAATAGAAGGATCACTCAACTGAAAAATAAAATAGATAGCACTAAAGATATGAACATTTTAAGCACAAACTGGATTGCTGCATCTTCTCCCATCTGATTGTGCCCTTAGTTAGTTAAGGGGTTTTTTTTGGCTAAGAAAGGTACAGTATTACATTACATTTCAATTGTGAATTAAAAGGGTTAATGTTACTTTAATTTGCATTTGAAGAGGTGAGTTGCTGTCTACAAATGTTTATTCCAAATAAAACCTGTTAGTTTTAAAAGTGCCACAAGACTCTTTGCTCCTTTTGCAGAGTAATTGGAATTTTATATAATTGGGAAACTCGCAACTATAGCTTTTAAACAATAACTTTACAAGATCTGCTTAGACTTCTTCAGGCATGATTTTTCCCCCCATCACTGTCTAATTGCTGTTGATGAGAATATTGGAAACACACTTAGTATCTTCTTCTTAACAACTTCCTGTCACCAGGAAAATAAACAGTTTGTTTGTTTTCTTATTTGTTTTGACTACCATTTAGTTTGCCTTTTAATTGGCTTATTTATGTATGTGTGCGTGTGAGTATGCCTGCACGCAAGTGTTCTTTCAGGGTATAATCTTGCAGTTCTGTTTTTTGTATTAGTTTGGATTTTTATGGCTAATTCTTGTACAGATGTTAAACATTGAAAGTCATTTTCAGTGCTGTACAAGGAAAAGGAAATTAAACCATCGGGCCATCCTAAACAAAACTCACTTGTTTTCTATTGTAGAATGTGAGTAAATTCTCTGCATATTGGGCAGAAAGACTAATGTCATACCTGTTATATCTCCAAGCAGTTTGTCTCTATGGAGGCCATTTAGAAACACTGTCATACGCATCTCTTGCACTGTTACTCTCAGGTCATTCTGGAATCTTCTTTCTCGTAACTTGAATCCCTGGATTGAGGTCAGGTTCTACCTCTGAGATAGCTGAAACCCAGCTTGCTCTGTTTTCTTTCTGAGTGCTTTCTGAAGTCTTTTTACACAGGGCTACAAAGTGTGTGTAATCCTTAGTGTTAGGATGATGAATTATCTCTTAGAAACAGATGTATGCACACTCAGGTCTGCAAGTAACTACCTTCCTTTAAGTAAGCACATGTTTCTTGTTAAGTGCGTGGAATCCTAACATTGATGAAAGCAAACTGATGAGCTTGTTAAATGGGTAGAATTTAGTACCATCTCCATGCAAAATATATGTTTTATTTCTCAAACTGGCCATCCTGTCAAGGGGATTTTGAGGGTTTAGACAAAAAAAGTACCGTATTTTCCGGCGTATAAAATGACTTTTAAATCCTGAAAAATCTGTGCCAAAGTTGGGGGTCGTTTTATATGCCGGGTACTCTGGAGCCAGGGGCTGCCTGGCGGGGAAAGCCATTGCCGCCGCTGTGCGAGGCCTCCGGAGCAAGGGGCCGCCAGGATACCACCACCCCCAGCCTTGCGGCGGAGGTGGTGAATGGCTTTCCCCGCCGGTCAGCTGCTGCTGCTCCTCCTCCTCCTCCTCACCCCCGGCTGGGGGTGGTGGTGCGGAGGAGAAGGAGCATCAGCTGACTGGCGGGGAAAACCAGCCACCGCCGTGAGGCCTCCGGAGCAAGGGGCCGCCAGGATACCACCACCCCCAGCCTTGCGGCGGAGGTGGTGAATGGCTTTCCCCGCCGGTCAGCTGCTGCTCCTCCTCCTCCTCCTCCTCACCCCCGGCTGGGGGTGGTGGTGCGGAGGAGAAGGAGCATCAGCTGACTGGCGGGGAAAACCAGCCACCGCCGTGAGGCCTCCGGAGCAAGGGGCCGCCCGGATACCACCACCCTCAGCCTCGCGGCTGGCTGCCCCCCGCCGGTCAGCTGCTGCTCCTCCTCCTCACCCCCCCAACCCCAGCTGGGGTGGTGGTATCCACGAGCCACACCTCCCCGCCCCCTTCACCGGCGGGGAAGGTAAAAGGAGCCCTGTCGGACTCGGAGACACCGCGAGCCGCGCCTCCCTGCCCCTTTCACCGGCGGGGAAGGTAAAAGGAGCCGGTGAAGGGAGCGGGGAGGTGCGGCTCGCGGTGGCTCCGAACCGCCAGGGCTCCTTTTACCTTTCCCGCCAGTGAAGGGGGAGGGGATGACGCGAGCTGCATCTCCCCGCCCCCTTCACCAGCGGGGAAGGTAAAAGGAGCCCCGCCAGGCTCGGAGATGCTGCGAGCCGCACCTTCCTTTTACCTTCCCCACCGGTGAAAGGGGCGGGGAGTGTGGCTCGTGGCATCTCCGAGCCCGACAGGGCTCCTTTTACCTTTCCCACCAGTGAAGGGGGCGGGGATGCCGCGAGCTGCACCTCCCCGCCCCCTTCACCTGCGGGGAAGGTAAAAGAAGCCCCATCAGGCTCGGAGATGCCGTGAGACGCACCTTCCTTTTACCTTCCCCACCGGTGAAAGGGGCGGGGAGTGTGGCTCGCGGCATCTCCGAGCCTGACGGGGCTCCTTTTACCTTTCCCGCCGGTGAAGGGGGCGGAGAGGTGCGGCTCGCGGTGGCTCCGAGCCTGACAGGGCTCCTTTTACCTTTCCCACTGGTGAAGGGGGAGGGGATGACGCGAGCTGTACCTCCCCGCCCCCTTCTCCGGCAGGGAAGGTAAAAGGAGCCCCGTCAGGCTCGGAGATGCCGCGAGCTGCACCTTCCTTTTACCTTCCCCACCGGTGGAAGGGGCGGGGAGTGCGGCTCGCGGCATCTCCGAGCCTGACGGGGCTCCTTTTACCTTTCCTGCTGGTGAAGGGGAAGGGGATGACGCGAGCACATGTAACCAGCATGTTGGGGACAAAACTTAGTGGTTAAGGCGCTGAACTTGGAGACTGGAAGGTTGGGTTTTAGTACCCAAAGGCATGAAAGGAGCCTCATTCGGGCATCCCCTGAGTGGAGTTTCGCCAGCAAAAATCTTTTCAACCCAGAGTAACCAAAGACGCCACCGTTGGAAGAGGGGTAGTCATACGGCGAGTATATTGCAAACTCTACATTTTGACTAGAAAAGTTGGGGGTCCTCTTATATGCCCAGTCGCCTTATACGCCGGAAAATACGGTAACTTTTCTGAATAAAGAGGATGGCTACAGCTGCATATGCTAATTAGTTGTTTGTTACTTCTGAGGTTCCTATAGGCCTTTGGAATATAGGTATTGATCTCTGGAATATGAACCACACCATGAACAAATACTATCATTAATTTTCAAATTCTTCAAAATATTTATTTATTTATTTATTTTATGGATTTGTATCCCACCCTCCTGATGGAAACACAACTCAGGGCGGCTATCAAACCTTTGTCAAAATCGTCAACTCTTTAAATTTATTTGTTTTCAAATTCTGAATTTCACAAAAGTTCTGCTACATTTGCCATCTGGCCAGTGAAAACATCTGGATTACAGGTTTGCCAACAAGGATCAAAATTAGGAAATCTGTTTCTTCTTCTGTGTCTAGGCCAGATATGAATCTGCCAAAATGAAGGCACTTTTTGGTGAGTTCATTCTGCACTTTCCTTTCGCCTGACCTAGTGTGAGAAAGATTAGCTAACAACACAAAGTTGCCATTGCCCAGGGTCCACCCGATTGTGGTTCAAAAATACCACACTGTCACTATATAATGGTGGGAAGAAGTACTAAAGTAGTTGTTTCTGTTTTTTAGCATCAGACTCATTTTTATCATGCTATCATGACTTCTTTGGCCTTTATTTGTCTTTTTGAACTACATTCAGCACATTCAGAATGAAAGGTCATCCATTCTGCTGCTTCATCTAAAGCCTTCCAAGTTGGTATTGCATTTCCCCTTCATCCTTTAGTATAATGATCAACTTTGATATGAATTATGATTGCCTTCTTAGCTATATCTTAAAATGAAGTCTCAAGGAGTTGCGTTGACCCATTATCAACAAATCAGTTTTAGCAATAGTTTCTTAAACTTTACACCTGTTGCAAAATAATGCAAGACCAAATCATCCTAAAACAGGGGTGCCCAAACTACGGTCCGTGGGCTGGATCCAGCCCCTGACGCCAATTCATCCAGCCCACAAAGCCCTTGTCGCTCTCAGAAGCAGAAGTAAAATGTCAAAGTGACCGGCCCTCTGAACCACGTGACCGGCCCGCAGCCCTGTCCTAAAATGATATACCTGTCCTAAAATGAAATATTGATAAGATACAGGGTTTTTTTTAAAACGCGTGGATCCTGTTATTAGACTAAATAGAGTTTGTGATTTCAAAACAGTCTGACACAAATGCCTGCTGCATGATCTATACAGCAAGAGCAATTGCAGTCTCGTAGTTGTGCTGGATTTCATTCTGACACTCTGATTCATGAACCTTATCTGGTGTTTTGCAGGCTAGCTTATGAACGGAATGATGATGATGAGGAAGAAGCTGCCAGAGAACGCCGCAGGCGAGCCCGTCAGGAAAGACTGCGGCTTAAGGAAGATGATGTAACAAGCCAAGGGATAGAGAAGGCTGAAGTCAATGCACAGAATAAGTAAGATTTACCTTATTAACGTGAACATAATTTACTAATTCTGGATAGACTCCTTCAGATGCTTGCATGCCTGCTAAGATAAAAATGTTATATACTTCACTCTTTTTGCCTTTGACATAGTTTTCTGTATCTTCCATTCTGCCAAGTGGTAACATTTTCTCCCTGTTGGGAGACTGTACTAGAAATGTTTGTTTATTTTCAGATGTATAGGGTAAGCCAGATATAAAGCAAGCATGTAGCTCTAGTCCCAACCAGTGTTGTGTTAGTTCCCCAGTTGTTGGATTGGGGCCGTGAAGCGGCCCTTAGGGTCCCGGAGGAGACTGGTCAAGGAACGACACGAGACAAGATGGAGCGAAGACCAGTGGTTTATTGAGGGAAAAGCATCATCATATATAGGAATTCAAGGCAGCGTGTGATAGAATCGTCATCTGACAGAAAATCACATCACCCATTTACCCGGGTTAATTGGGAACTTCTCTTGGGGAAGTTAATTAACTAAGGCAAATACTGACAGGGGAAATCCATTGTTCATGGCTTACACGAGAGTAAATATGGCCACTATTTGCGCTCGGGCTTGGGCTAATCTACAAGCGTGTAATTGCCTAATGTCTAATGGGAGTTAGTGATTTTGCTTCCCTCAGCAGAGCTGCCGGTCAGGTCAGATATGGGTGAATCAATCCTATGACTATTAATCCGCCCCCCAATTACTGTGCCTGCAGAGCCCAGTGACCAGGAGCTTTCTCGACCGGTGTGGCCTCTGCCAGGGGCCGTTTATGCCAATTGTGCTCGCGGATACCGCACCCAGTAATGAAGGATTCTTATCAGTTAGACATTTGATTTCCACTGGAAAAAATCAAATTTAGGATTCAAGTAGATTATACATTTAGCACATCAATAGAATTGAGAATTCTTTTTTGTGCTGAAAATTTAACTTTATCATAGCATGAGGTTTTTCCTGGGATGGATGGATGGATGGATAGATAGATAGATAAATAAATAGGTAGGTAGGTAGGTAGGTAGGTAGGTAGGTAGGTAGGTAGGTAGGTAGATAGATAGATAGATAGATAGATAGATAGATAGATAGATAACACTGGTCAATTTACAGCAGGAGTTCTCAACCTTTTAAAGTCAGGCCCCAGATCATGCTCCCTCAGTCAGCTTCGGGGGCCGGATGACCATTTTGCCATTCTTCTACTGCATGGCATTTCTTGGTGTGGTGGAGATGGTGTGGGGGGCACATGAAATGACGCCGTAGGCCACATCCGGTCTGCAGGTCGCAGGTTGAGAATCCCTGGTGTACAGCAATATATATTCAATCAAATTAATAATTCACACAACCTACAATATAAAATGACATTAAATAGTCCATTGCCATAGATCAGCCCAGCATTAAATACATTAAAGCAACCTAGTTCACATTAGTAAAAAGCAGTTCTAAAAAGTTCTGCTTTTACTCTTTTCTTAAAGACTGAGAGGGAAGCAGCCTGACAAATCTCTACTGGAAGCTTTTTCCGAAAACACAGGACCACACCCAGAAAGCACAATTCATTTTGCTCATTCATCTTGGTGTCATAATTCTTAACATTAAGATGAGTGGATGGGATGGGTAGTTTTTTGTAGGAGAAGCATTTCAATAAGTATTTAAGCCCTAAACCATTAAGAACTTTATAGATCAGGGGTGCCCAAACTTTTCCCGACAGGAGCCTGACCACGCCCCCTCATTCAGCTGTGCAGGCTGGTCACGTGTTTCTTCCCGGTGGCAGCGGTGGCGTTTCCTGGCATTTCCCCCTCCTCCAAAGCTTCCCTTGGAGGAGGGAGCATTGAGGGAGAATTTTCACACCCTTTAAAAAAAAAATTCTGTGCGTTTCAGCATGAAAATGCTCTGATTTTGGCACTTCTGGTGATGCTGGAGCACTTCCAGTGTCATTGGCAATCCAGCCAGAACAAGTAAGATTTACCTTATTAACGTGTCCATCGTTTGGACACCCCTGTTATAGATGATAACCAGTACCTTGAATTCTATATATAATTTAACAAGGAGCTAGTGCAGAGGTTATAGAATTGGGATATGTGTTCTATTAATCCTAGTAATCAATCTGGTGGCTGCATTTTGGATCTGTTTGTAAGTTTTGCACTGCCTTCAAGGGCAGCCCTATGTAGAGAGCATTGCAGTAGCCTATTTCAGAGATTACCAATGCATATGTCACAAAATTATCTTCCGTTGTTGTTTTTTTTGGTCCTCAAGCAGTACATATGGGCTTTGTATAAAAGCCTGACTGTTTAAGGCACAGAGTTGTGAAAAATCCTATTGATAGGGTGTTTCCAGCTTCTAAGTGCAAAACTGCTTGTTTCATTTAATTTGAGCCCTACATTATAATTAACTTAGTCCATATCTTATTCAGGACAGGGAGGTTAGGCAAATGTTGTATGGAATTTAGTAATTCATGTGTGCCTGCTTCATTCTCATCTATATGTTCATTTGAACATAAACATACCAGAATGAAAATAACTGAAAACTCTAGTGTGCTCTCCTAATAAGGAAAGTGGTTTTTATAAGATATCCTGGGAAGTAATTACTATTTAGGAGGATGGGCATAGATAGAACACCAGATCTCAGATTCCACCTTACTCAGATAGGAATACTGTGCCTACTAGAGTGGCAAAGAGCAATTGACATTTCCCCTACCAAACAGCAGTGCATTTGCTACAGTCATAGGTCTTTTCTAATGTTTGTTCATATAGTCAGTCAAATTGGAGAGAGGGAATGAGTAACTGGCTATTGCAAGTCAGAGGAGACAATCCTAAAATAAACAGATTTTAAAGTGGGTAAATAATCTTATCTAGTTATCCGAGCTAATATGTGATCTCCCATGGTGCAGTGGTTAAGCTGCAATACTGCAATCAAATCTCTCCTCACAATCTGAGTTTGATCCTGTTGGACTCAATGTTGACTCACCATTCCCTCCTTCTGAGGTCTGCAAACTCAAATTTGTAATTTGCACAATTACTATGTAAACCACCCAGAGAATACTTTAGTTGTTAGGAGACGGTATATAATCAGCTACACTTGCATTTTTTGCATTTAATAAAGCAGCTTCCTCCCCCCCCCCCTGTTTTTCTTTCTTAGGGTAACCTTTTGGAAGGTAGAACTATTTGAATTTTTCATATAGCTGTTGTTCATTGTGGTATAGATTCATAAAATTTCTGTGTCTTACACAGCATTGGAGAAGAAGAGAGCAAAAGTTCTACAACAACCATTACCACAGTTACCGATACCAAAGGTGATGCGGATGATGATGCCATGTTCTTGGAGAGGATGGCAAGGAGAGAAGAAAGACGCCAGAAACGTCTTCAAGAAGCCCTGGAGCGCCAGAAAGAACTTGACCCAACAGTCACAAATGAAAATTTCTCATTTTCCAACAGAAAAGAGGAGAACAATGTTGAAGAAAATGAGACTCCAGAGGAAGAAGAAAAAGTGGAAACCCACACAAGACGTTATGAGGTAGAGGAAACTGAAACCATCAGCAGATCTTACCAGAGGAATAATTTGAGGCAAGATGAAGAAGATGAGAAGAAAGATGAAGAAGATAAGGAGGAGGTGCAAGACAGAAAACCAAAAGAAAGAACTATAGAGGATAATCAGGTAGAGGTAATATTAGAAAATAAAACAATTGACAATAAGGAAGAAGCAGTAGTGTCAGAAGTAAAACATCTTGAGGTAAATGTAAGCAAGCAAAAAGTAGAGAATGATGCAAATGCCCTGGAAGGAAATGAGGAGGCCATAAGCATCATAGTATCCTTAGATCAAAAGGACAAGGAAGAAAATGAGGGAGAAACAGAAAGAAACAAACGGGAGGAAGAGGAGAGACTAGAGAGGGAGGAAATGGAGAGAGCTAAAGCGGAGGAGCAAAGAAGAGCAGAGGAGGAAAAAGAGAGGCTAGAAGCAGAAAAAAGGGAACGGATAAAAGCAGAAGAGGAACAAAAAGCTGAGGAAGAGCGGAGAAGAATTGAGGCAGAGCAAAAGAGAGCAGAGGAGGAGAGGGAGAAACTTGAAGCAGAGAAAAAGGAAGCTGAGGAGAAAAAGAGGCTAGAGGCAGAAGAAAGGGAGAAGAGGAAAGCAGAAGCAGAACAGAAAGCTGAAGAGGAAAGGAAGAGGATTGAGGCTGAGGAGAAAGAGAGGCGGGAGGCCAAAGAAAGGGAGAGGTTGAAGGAGAAGGAGAAGAAGGAGGCCGAGGAACAGGAGAGAGCTAAGAAGGCAGCTGAGGAAAAAGCTAAGCTGGAAGAGGAAAAACTAAAGGCAAAACAAAAGGCAGAGGAGAAAAAGTTAGATCAGTTGAAAGGGAAGAAAGGAGAAGAGAAGAAAATAGAAGACAAACAGGTAAAAGAGAAGAAAGTTCAAGAGGAAAAAACCCCAGCAGCTTTCCTAAGAAAACAGGTACAGTAAACACAGTGCATCCAGCCAGCTTGTGCCTGTGTTTTGTAGCAAATGTAATGCATTTTACAAAACAGAGCAAGACTGTACTTTGCTCACTTTTGCCAATTGTCCACTAACTCCTACTAAAGCTGATGAGCCAGCTTAGTCTTCTCTGAGTTTAAGCTTTTGCTTACCCTTTCTATAATCTGATTGATGCATGACACATGAGTCAGGGGCATCTTTCTTCCCTGCTTCTTTTTTTGTGGAAATCTGTGCATGTTCTGGTTTCCTCACCATCTCTTTGCATTCTCTTGCTGTGGCTGACCATTGGCCAAGGCCATAGTCTAAGCACATACTAAGCAAGGTATCAAGGCACAGCATGAGCTGCAGACAAACACCCAGTGAGCATATTTGGTGTGACTGCTGTATAAACACCCGTAAGCGTTAGGAGGGATAGAGGAGAAGATGGACACCCCCCCACACACACACACACAGTGTGGAAGCAAGAGCACACGTGTACAGCAGGAATGTGGAAGTCACTGTGCCACCTAAAGTGAGTTGTGTGCACGGCGGCAGCAGCAGCACAGAACAAGAGGGTATGTGAGCACAGCTTGGTTGAAACACCCACAGCAGATGTGATATAGGGATTGCCATAGAATTGATGTTTTCATCTTGCAAACACATTACAAAAGGGGGAAGAAAAGGAGGTTAAATTGGAAGCTAAAAAGGAAAAGATGCCAGATGAAAAGCTTCGACCGGGCTTTCGAAAAGAGGAGGTAACTTTTACTTTGGGGTATCATATGCTCCCAGAAATGTATAATGGTCTCTAAGGAATTGTAACTGTCTGGCCAGGTTATCCTGCTGTGGTAATAGATTAGACCAGGGGTGCCCAAACTATGGCCTGGGGGCCGGATGCAGCCCCCCGATACCAATTCAGCCAGCCAATGAAGCCCTTGTCGTTTATGGAAGTGGAAATAAAACATGCCCATATGGGTGCGTTTTACTTCCTCTTCCAGGAGCAACAAGGGCTTTGTGGGCCACATGAATTGGCATTGGGGGCTGCATCCAGCCCCCGGGCCATAGTGACCGGCTCCCTGAACCACGTGACTGGCCCACAGCCTGAAAAGTTTAGGCACCCCTGGGGTAGACCATACTGCCAGCAACTCAACGCCGAGTGTCAGGTGGCTGTTAACTAGCCTGACAACCCTGAGGACTAACGGCTTGGGTGCCAAAGTCCACAGAGAAAGGTGATAGTCCCCAAGTGAATTAAATCCCACTTGAATCCATCTTGATGCAGGGCAGCAGCTTCATCAATAGTGGCCTGGGGCCGAGGAGGACTCTGTGTGTCAGAAGGGCTCAGGACCAGAAAGTGACTCACAGAACTGCAATGTGGAAGGCAAATGGAAGGCAACTGCATTATATTGCTCCCATGACAGTCTTCACGGCTGATCGCCATGATGATAGCCTATGTTTGGGATGATATGGCACAAGAAGAAGAAAAAGGAGTTGTGCAACAAAAGTTATATAATGCAACTTGAGGTACAGCAGCAACCTAATTCAAGAGCCCATCTTTCTGCCTGGAATTGTGGAGCAAGACAGGATTAGGCCTGAGCGTTTGTGAAATTGGCTGCATGGTGAAGCAGCTTATTCCATTTAATTGTATGTTATACTACAAGTTGTTTCCCCTTGCTTGAATTTGGGCAGTGTGGTGAAACAAGGGTTGAAATCCAATATCAAGTCACAGCAAGAGTGGGCCTATTGAATTAGGGTAACTTAAAAATGCACTGGCTCATCAAATGCCCACTGATTCAATGGGTTGTTTCTAGTTGTCAGTTACTAGTGGATTTCGGCCAGTAAGATTTTGTTTATAATCCAATAGCTTGCTTTAGTTGAGGTCTACTTGGCTCTCACAACATGGCATGGGCCATGAAGACTGGTCCTGAGTTCATTCTTTAATCTGTGTTTATTTATTTTCATTTTAAACATTAAATAATAAGAATTCAAAACATCTTTAAAAAGTAGGTTGAGCAAGTGTTTCATACTGGGTGTCTAAACTGGGACCAACTAATTTTCTTAATGTCTCCCTCTCCTTTATCAAAACTTTTCTTTCTTGAGTTGGCAATTTCTCCAGACATCTTGAACGCCTTAATCTGGACCTAACCAATAATCCTCTGTTTCATGACATAAAGTGTGCAGACTCCACAGACTTTCAACTTTCTTATCTAAAAAAATTTATTTTTCTCAAAATAAGATGCATTGCATTTCTACTTTAAGCACAGGAGCTGGTATCATGGTGTTCTGCTGTATGGTAAGTAAGGGTTATTGGACCCTAAAGCACCATGGTCAAACTCAGGGCCCAGTTTGCACAGCATTCTTCAGGAGACTAGGAAAGAAGTTACTTTTTTGCGCTATAGCACCAAAAATGCTCAGGTCAGCATAGCTACTTGGGCACTTCTTTTAGGAGGTCTCCCTCTGTTCTGGAGTAACCAGATAGGATTTGAATCTCCTCAAAGTCTTGGGGAAATGTTGTTTTCTGTTTGGGCCCTACCCTTCAAAAAGAGAAGAAAGGCTACCTGCTGTTGGTAATCAAAGGGTGATTTGGGTTTTAGTTTTCATGAAATAGCAAAATTTTGAAAACAAGAAGAAGCTTTAGTTTATGCAACACTGGCGCCGGGTGTTTTATTGTCAGTGCAGTTTACACCCTCATGTTGGTTATGGTTCTCTGGACTACTTTAAGATTCTGGGTGTATAGAGTTGGCTTGCAAAATTTGCACTAAAGCAAGCTTTCTCATGACATGATATTTGTGGTATTTCCTGCTTCCACTTTGGCTAGACAGACTGCGTGAACAGCAAGAATTCTTTTTTTTTCTTTATTTGTTGAGTCCTGCCCTTCTCTTGCCCTTTAAAATGCATTTATGTTTATGTGAAGATAAGTTCTCAGTCTAAAACACTTAAAATACTCCCAGCCATCTTGTGCATTTTTAAAAAATGTTTAAATCTACAATCTAGAGATTTCAAATTGTCCAGAGGAGCTGTAAGAAGACAAGGATTAAAGTCCTGGTTCCTACAAATTCCCTTAAGTAGAGTTGCCAGCAAGCTGATTAAGGCATTTTTAACTGATTAAAGATGCATATTTTAATCAATAATTATTGCATTAATCAAGTACATCCAAAAGAGTTTACAGATTATGGATAGTTTATGTGAGGAAAATGTAGACGGTTGTATGAAAGAAGTGTGAGATTCTAATTTACTTTTTATCTGGCCAAAGCTAGCATGCATTACTAGAATTAGGGTGAATTTGTGAAGTGGTAGCAGTGTTAGTCTGTGCAAACATATAACAGAATAAACAAAACAAAAATTACTTCTGTCTTTTCTATTAGATGGACACTGGCCAGAATCCTATTGGTGATGCATACTTCTGTAAGGAAAATTGTATTGATCACAGTAGCAAATTGCCATTCATTAATGAGGTGCTGGTTATGCTTCTGGGTATGAGTTGTGAATCCGTGAACTTTGTTAATGATTTCCCTTAATGAGCATAGATTGCTGATAGGATTCTGGCCCAACAGAGATGATGTAACTTTCCAAGGTGGCTTGCCATAGAAATTATATTTTCTGCTTTGTTGTGATCTCTGTGGATCACTCATTGTGCGATTTCCTAACTTGGGGCAATTTGCTTCCATAAGTTAGGCCATTTTGTGTACCTAAACAAGAAGGTTTGAGGCAATAGATTTTGGGCTGTGGAATCCTGATGGTTAAAGTCTAAAACAATAACTGTCTAAAATCCAGTTTTTAAGGAAAGAGAGTTTGGTCAGTAGGATCACAGAAGCAATTGTAGCATTTGTAAATTTCTGGTTCTATTTATTTTTCTCTTGGACATTTTAATTTTTCTCTTGGTTTAATTATATTTTGTGGTAGCTGCTTTAAATATCAAAATCCAAGCCTGGCTCTAGAGTCTGGCCTTACCATATTTGAAAAAGGTGGTGGTAGTGTTGATGATGATTTTGATGCCACATGGTGGCCTAACCACATCTAACTAGTTGAAGGGCTACCTAGTTTGTCTCAATTTTGTTTTTCTGTCCTTAGAGTAGGAAGAAACAGTAGTAAGACATCCTGTTTGATGAACTGAAACATTTTATTACATCATGTACATAGACTGAATAGTAGAGAAACATTTCAAAGACTTTAGTGTTAAAAACAATTTAAGCTGTTTATTTGAACATACTTCTAGCATTGCTTAGAGCAGATCATTGAATGAATTGTTAAATTTCAGTGATTTCAGTAGGTCAACTGATATCCAGCCCAAGTTTAGATTCAACCTTCTGTGTAGTGAATTGATTCATTTGGAAAAGAGCATTTCCATTTTTGTTCACTGCCATTACAGATTTGCTTTGGCTCCTGATTTAACTGATTTTCTTCATGGGAACAATATTTTCTACAGACCAAAAGAAATATTTGAACGCTGTGCTCTGCACAGT
Organism: Bradypodion ventrale; assembly: GCA_035047345.1. Taxonomy (NCBI): domain Eukaryota; kingdom Metazoa; phylum Chordata; class Lepidosauria; order Squamata; family Chamaeleonidae; genus Bradypodion; species Bradypodion ventrale. Next base: position 239,421,090 of record JAWDJE010000005.1, read on the forward strand.
TCCAGTCAACATCTAGGCATGACTTAGCTTGCTGTAGGGTCGGTATGTTAGGGTCAGATGTACATGATGTAATTCATGGTTGGGGTGTGTGCCTGGAAACGGAAAAACAAATGTGCAAAGATGTTGCAAATGAGCTAAAATATCACCAGGTCAAAGTTTGCAGAGAAAGAATTCCCACTGCCCACCCCCAGTTTATCTTTGGGACTGGAAACCAGCCTATGGTATAGTAGTTAAATGTTCCCACGAACTGTGAGTAAGTTGAAGTGCAGTAATGTCTGGGCTTTTTGTTTTGTTACTTTCAGCAACACCACTTACTATATATCTCTGTAATATTAATGCACATAAAATGGGAGCTTTCCTGGCAGGGAAAAATCTGTGGGCCCCCTTGACAGAAGAAGAAAGACTTGTAGATCAATTTGTGACATCACGTGTTGTTGCCATTACATGGATAATTGGCTCAAGTAAGGGGAAGTTCTAGCTGAAGCTAAGAGAAAGAGCCAAACTACATGTTACACATAGCCTGTCCCTCAAAGCTGAAATTGGTTAAGCAGAGATACTGAAGCAGTTTCCTGCTGCTGTCATGGTTGTAGTTTACTCCAGATCAAATGATTTTTAAAAAGAGAAAACACAGAAACCAAATAACTAAGTAAATCAACTGCATGTACTGTTTTTAAAGAGAAAATTCACTGAAGGGGTCAATAATAACACAACTCAAATTGTTCAACTATAAATGCAATTTGTTCAAAAATGATAGATGTATTAGTAAATATTGCTAGCAGTTAATGGAAGACAGGAAGACAGACAAGAATGTAGTGAAAAAGACATCTCCAATGTAGAGGATTATAGAGGAATATCTGGAATGAAATTATGAAAGTCAAAGAATAATGTTAGTCCAAGCAATGTTCATGAATAGAACAGGGAAAATCTGTGACTCCTTGAGATAGACATTTTATTTATATGTGTGCTGATGGTTCAGGTATTTTTGCCACCAGTGCAAAATTTAATCTGATAGCAACAGTGACAAAGAGTGGGCTTTCTGGTTATTTTATTTTATTGATTTTGGAATAAAGCTACCTTTGTGTAAGATGTTTACTTCTTTTGTACCAGGCAGAGTTCAGGTGGCAAGTACTTTTAGGTTGGAAGTTCCAGCTTTCAGTCTCAGTGTTTATCTACAAACAAACAGATCCAGTGCAGACAACTATCCCTAAAAGGGTTTTCTCACAGTTTGTCTAAAAGTAGTAATAAAAGTCTGGCCAGGTTATCCTGCTAGGGTAATAGAGTAGACCATACTGCCAGCAACTCAATGCTGAGTGTCAGGCAACAGTTAACTAACATGAGAACACTGAGGACTAACAGCCTTGGATGTCAAAGTCCACAGGGAAGTGTGATAGTCCCCAAGTGGATTAAATCTCACTTGATGAATCCATCTTGATGGAGGGCAGCAGCTTCATCAATACTGGCCTGGGGCTGATGAGGACTTTGCGTGCCAAAAGGACTTGGGACCAGAAAGTGACTTTCAAAACTGGATCAGTGGTGCAGTTGTCATGCTGTGATGCAGAAGGCAGATGAAAGGCCACTGCATTATATTGCTCCCAGGACAATCTTAATGGCTAATCACCAATATTTGGATTCAGATACGGAAGAAGAAGGAGAAGTAATAAAAACAATTTGTTTCTGAAGTGGACGAACTGTAGCTGAAATGGGTTCAGATTGGATTTTAATGATAAAGCTGATGGGCATTCGAATAAATCAGCAAGATGTAGCACAGAAAATGATTTCTCCAAGCTTCTGGAGATGTTTTATAACCATTCCTTTAATGGTTGCTGATTTCTAAAAGAGAAATTTACTGCTGCCTCCAAAATTGAAATGAATGTAATGATATTCAGCCTCGGGGAAGGGAAAAGGTGTGGGAGAACGTAGAATTCATCCGTGTTCCAAGCATGTGATTGAGATAGGATTTTGAGATTTGGAAATTGTGCTTGCAAACAGAGCCCAGAAGACCAGTTATAAAACAAACCAAGTTAATTTTGCAACCCATGGGAAGTGCAAAAGGATCCCAATGTGACAGTCAGACATGGTTCATCACTTTACACAATCCTTCTTCTGATGATGGCTTAGAGTAGTTTGGCCCCAATGTTGTTCACCCTTTTTCTGTTATGATAAGTTGATGGATCATAGTGTGTGGGTTACTTCATGGCAAGCTGGGATCCGCCTTAAACAAATTCACACCAATGGCATTTTTCTTGTCCATCACTCTTCTTTCAAAGTCAAACAGTGATGGCATAAGGACGGTGGAGGCAGGTTTTGGGTGAAACTGAAGCCTCTAGTTCGGACCTGCATGTTAGCAGCAGATGTATGGTGGTCATCTTTCTGAGGATTGAGTCACAAAAGACGCATCCATCAACTGTGAAAATGACTTTCAGGAAAAAAAAAGTATACTTTGACACAGTAGTAGTAGCCGATGACTGTGAAGTAAATTAGATACAGTTTCTGCACTCATTCCAGGATGGGGCATGTGGTTAGCTGTGCTTTTGTTAGGCTCCCAACTTCCATCAGCTTCAGCGGTTTGGTCAGTGAAAAGGACGATGGGAGTTGTAATTGAGCCAGAGGTAGTGAAAAGGTTAAGGTTAACCAAAGGGGGTATGGTTTTGTTAAGTTTTTCTCTGGGCATCCCCCCACCCCCAATTTACAGTGATACCTCATACAACGTCCAAACTTGGTTCCACAATTTTGGACTTTATACTGATTTGGACTTTGTATGAGGCATGCAAAATCCTAGCCGCGATGCCTCATACAATGTCCAAATCCTTGCCGTGATGCCTCGTACAACGTCATTTCCATAGAGATACATTGTACTGTAACAGCACAAACTTCAGGGCAAAGTCAAGGAAACAGACAGGAAACTGACAGAACTTTAAGAAATCATTGTCTAAAGGCTAAATACATTACAAAAACATGTCAAACAACCCTGATTTTAGGGGACAAACCATACAACAAGTTTTTAACTTTTGAAAACTTTATGAAGTGCAGGTTTAAAAGTTAACATGTCCCATCATCAGCACAGTGTTAATCTGCAGCCATGCAGCTGATCATCCATTTTGTATAAGCTACTGTAAACATTTACTGGATGGAATCAAGGACAACATGGATGCCAACATGTCCCATCATGGAGCACAGTGTTAATCATCCAAACAGCAGCAAACACCAAACAATTGCCCACCCCACCAAACAGTGCCTCCCAAAAAAACCAGGCCAACATAAGAAAAATTATGGAGCATGCAATCTGTTTTTAAAAATCAGAGCAGCAAATACCAAACAATCCAAAATCGCACTCGAAACACTCCTAAACACTCTTCGCCTCGTGCAAAACCCACAAGAGCAATGCATGCATGCATCCTGCCTTTTATGCCCAGGCACAATGCAACCTGGGAAAACCCCCAATGCCTCATACAAAGTTGGAGCGACTTTGTATGAGGCAACTTTTTCCAAGGAATAAGGCGATGTTGTATGAATTCGATGTTGTGCGAAGCGGACTTTGTATGAGGTATTTCTGTACTTCTTTCCCCAAATTTCAGATAACTTCTGGAACACTGTGTAGTGGCAGAATAACTCACATCCAGCAGTTTGATCAATTTTCTTGGCCATTTCTTTCTAAATTTGTGAACAATCACTGCAAGGTATGGTGGGAGAGAAGTGGACCTGTGTGTGTCCTGTCCTATATATCGCACTAGACTTGTCTCATACACTGGTCTTGTGGCAAAATACTGTAATCTGGTTATTTGGATATTTATTCTTGTGATATACACCAAGCTGGTTTTGACCATGTTTCTGGCAACCCTTATTAAACAGAAGGGGAAACCTCAGTATTTACTGTGATGAGAAGTTCATTTGGCACAGTGTAGGAAAAAAAAGATTCCTAAAAATTTATTTATTGGACCATCTATAGATAGTCTTCATGCTTTAAGATTTGCCTTTCTCACACACAAAAAGTAGGAGGCAGGAACAAAGAAAGCTTAAGAGTAGCAATTTAAACATCGATTGAGAAAAGACACATTCCTAGTCAAATCACTAGATATATGCCTTAGTACATTATGGCAACATTGCAAAGATTTGGACATTGTTCCGCATTGCAATATTTCTCTTAACAGATAAAAGACAAAGCCCCCAAGGAAGAGACTAAACCCGCCTGGGATCGCAAGAAGGGAATTCCTGACTCGAAGCCACAGAACGGAGAGCGTTTTCCAGAACACCCTGTTCACAAACTTAAGCATACAGAGAATACTTTTAGGTAAGATATACACATTCACGGAAGAGTGTTTATATTTGCTTCGAATGTTGCCTTTTATGGGTCTCGGCTGCCACAGGGCAGACTGGGCAATAGGAAGGAGTGAGGGTGGGTTCATACATGAAAGGCTTAAAGCATTATTTATTTATTTTGGCTTCATTTGGATTGTAGTGTTAAGTTGAAGCCTTAGAATGGCAAGAAGAGTCATTCTAGAATTTGGAAACATTACTTCTTTGGACTACAGCTCTTGGAATCACCTAGTAAGCATGACAAATGTATCCTTCCCAGGGGATGCTGGGAATGGTAGTCTGCAAAAGTAACTTTGCAGGCGCACCCCCCAATAAAGGACTCAGACACAGATGAAAGTGGCATTGGGCCACATTTATTGATTCATGCCCTAGTCCAAATTATAAATTTCTATTGGTAATTGACCAATCATAATTCTTAAGGCAAGCAGGCCGAAGTAACACTGGTAAGGTACCACCCAAAATTGCCAACGGCAATTGTTACAATGTATCTATTTGTATCAATTTGTTTGTTAACAACAAACAAATTGTTGACCGTAGTCAATATCTAACTAATGACCCCACCCTCTGACGTGTATCCGTAAAATCAGGGGGTGATGCATGCTGTCTAGCTGTAGCCATCACCCCATCGCCTGGTTCGTCGTTGACCGGACAACGTTTAAACAACTTATGCCTATCTAGTGTTGTCCAGTCAATTGCGAACCTGCCGGATACCTGTGGGTCATAAATGTTTACCTTACCAGTGCTACCCGCCACACGGGGAGGCTTCCCCAAAAGGCTCACCACCCCCCCCCCCCCGACCGTCAGCTCGGTCAACAGGCCTGCTCGCCAGCCTACTAACAAGAGGTCCATACCTCCCTGCGACAGATGGGCCCCATCCCCTGAATAAAGCTCATAATTTTGCAGACTGATGGTGGGGAGGCGAATGACGCGCCCCCAACCCTTGTCAAAAAGGAACTGGGCAATAGCCCTGGAGCGTCGAGCTCGGTCAAGAGCCTGGAGGCCGAACGCTCCCCTGTAAGCGTACTGCGGTATCATGTCCGACCAAATGAGGGGTGTGGCAGGCCACACATAATGTGAGTAGGCCAGGTGACTGCAAATCGCAAGCTTCCGCGATAGGCCAGTGACCTGTCTGAAACCATTGCCCCCAAGGTGAATAACCAGGACATCAGGCGAGTCAGCATCCCTGATGTAGAAAAGGAATGGCAACAGTTCCCACCATAACATGCCGCGCTTACCACACCACCTGAGACGGGCGGGTGCACCCAGTCCCAGTCGGGGTTCCCACTCTGTCGCCGCAGCGTAACGCGCTGCCCTGTGCACGTGGCAACGGCCCACCAGGCATACTGTCACCGGTGTAAAACGACACCCAGGGTCTGTCAAGGAAAAAAAGGGGGGGAGAAACACTGCAGTGACTAAACTGGTACTCACGGTTGAAGAGGGCGAACACAAAACTGAAAACAATGTGATCCCCACCTTCCCATGCGGCGCATTTCCGCCCCAGAGTACCCAAGAGCAGCTGCAGTAGAAACCGCCCCTATCCTGCAGGAATGGACGCCGAAACAAGCCCCAGGGAGGCCCCCACTGGCTAGGGCTTTCCCATTCACCTTCCCAAATTGAAATTTAGTAAGGGGAGACCCATCCTGGTGACAGAAAAACGGGCCATGGTGCGTGCCACACAGTGCAAGAAACTCCTGTAGGGCACCAACCGGACAGATGTCTGCCAAGGAACATCGTAGCAGTATTACTCGACTGCCTACGCCGTGCTATTCTGTTTTAGAGGAGCGTATCCTCAACTGAGCCCAATCATTGCAAACAGAGACATCTTCGAGTTCCAGTGCCCTACAACTTGCATCCGCCTTAGACAGCATCACAAGCTCGCTGATGCGGAGCGCTCCAAAAAGGGCCACCGTTGTAGCCGCACGAAACAGGGCTGCCTCATACCTATCAAAACATAGGTCATGCCAGCCCCGTGCCAGTTGGGTAAGTACCCCAGGGGAAATTGGGTGACGGTCGTCCGGGCTACGCCCACATTCCCGCACCCACCCCTCCAAAACATGTCTCACACGGAAATCAGCGGTACTGTCCGCATGACCTCCCACCTGGGCCATAAAAGCCAACGCTGACAGCCTGGATGCTATGGTGCGGGGTGCTAGGCCCAGTGCGTGCAGGTAAACCATGAAACGGAGGATGTGGGCCACCGGGAATGGCCAGGTATCTGGCAGTCGAAATTGGGTACAAAATGGCTGAAAGGAAACGAATGCATGGTGATACGCCTTACGCGTGCGTGGCGCCAGCGACATGCCGATCGCCCGGTTCACCTCTCCTTGCCAAGGGTCCATATCTCCTCCGGGAGTGGCGAGGGAAATTCCTCCGCATCAGGGGCCAAGGCGCGGAACCGGGAGATCTGCAGGCAGGACAAAGCATCAGCAATATCGTTAGTGACCCCTGGGACATGCCTGGCCTGGAACAGTACATTGAGGCGCAGGCTGCGCAATACAAACTGGCGCACCAGGTCCATGACCCTGGGCGATTTAGAAGTCTGTGAGTTGACAATGTGGACAACGGCCGCATTGTCACACCAGAAATGCACCACCAGGTTGGCCCACCCCTCACCACATAGCATCAAAGCCCCCAGAATGGGAAAAATTCCAGACATGTGAGATCTCTCAGGCGACCCGTGCCTGACCAGGCTGGTGGCCACCCACCATAGGCCCACTTCCCATTGAAGTACATCCCATAACCCAGGGATCCGGAGGCATCAGACTGTATCTGAAAACGGGGTGAAGTCAGGAGGTCAGACCTCCAAAAAGAGACCCCATTGAACTCCCGCAGGAACTGGAGCCATATGTGCCTGTCTGCCCTGATGCCCCGTGTCAGTCTCACCCTATGGTGGGGCCTGGACAAGCCTGTCATGGCGTCGCACAAGCGCCGAGCAAATGCCCTGCCATGTGCGATCACCCTGCAAGCGAAATTAAGGTGACCATGTAGCACCTGCAGTTCCTGAAGGGATGCCTTGCGCTTAGCCAGCAAGTCCGATATGAGGACCACTATCCTTGACACCTTGTCCCCCAGCAACCTAGACGCCTGCGCTACCGTGTCAATCTCCACCCCCAGGAATACTAGCTTAGTTGATGGGCCTTCGGTCTTTTCGGGCGCTAAAGGGACACCGAGTTCCTCCATTAGCGTCTGAAATGTGTTGAGGAGACGTGTGCACGTGTCCCAGCCCCGTTCACCCCCGAACAAAAATTATCCAGGTAATGGGCTACAGACCGAGACCCTGACCTGCGGAGAAAGGCCCACTGTAGGAAGGTACTGAAACGCTCGAAGGCCGAGCATGATATGGAACAGCCAAAAGGCATGGCTTTATCAAAATAATATGCACCCCGGGATTTGAAGCCCCGCAACTCAAAGTCACCCGGGTGCACCGGCAGGAGACGAAAGGCCGACTTAATGTCGTACTTAGCTAAGGTGCACCCGGGCCACATGAGCGCACCATGCGCGATGCCTGGTCAAAGGATGTATACCCGACTGAGCAAAGGTCATCAGGGATAGCATCGTTGACCGATCGGCCGGCCGGATAGGACAAGTGATGGATCAGGCGGAACTCGCCTGGTGACTTCTTGGGCACTAATCCCAATGGGGAGACTTTAAGGTTGGGAAACGGGGGTGCAGGGAAAAGGGCCAGCGACTCTGCCCGCATCAACCTCCTTAGTAATGCTGGCAGCAGCCACCTCCTCCCTTCCCCTAAGTGACAAAAGGTTGGGCGCATCTTGAGGGGACCTATCCCCCATGAAAGGAATACGAAACCCCAGTTGAAAACCATGAAGTAGGTAAACTGCATCTGCCCTCCTCGGGTACAATGCGAGCCAACGCTCCAGCATGTCCACATTAATTGGGGAGGGGGCCTTTCGATGGACCTGCTCCCTCAGCTGCAGTCCTGCCAGCCCCTTGTCCCCCCTACCCCTGCCCCGCATTCCTCCCGGCCTGGGACAGGCGGAGGCCACATGGGGGCCAGAACAAGAGGGACACTCATGCCTGTACTTGCAATTTCTCCTGTTGCAGGAACCATTGGACGAGAAGGTCCAGCACAGGTGGCGGACTGGAACCCCCTGCCCCGCCACTTGGCGGGATGCCTGTACTGGGGCCGCTCGTTGGACCGCATGTCCACAATGGTATCTCTCCCCGGGCGCATGGCGCATGGGGGTCATGTACAGAAGCCACAGCTCCTGGCAGGGCTCATCCCACCTCATCTCTGGGTGGAGGGGAATCCGCATACAGAATTCCTCGTCGTAAGCCAGCCACGACGGGCCAGGGAAGCCAACCGTTGCCCGATAGATGTTGTCCAAATACTGGACCATCGGGATGGCCAGATCCGGCCTGGCCCTGAGGTAAACCGCCCTGTATATGAGGTACGCTGGCAACCAGTTAGCCCACGTACGCGGCGGCTTACGACGACGTGCCTGTTCCTTATCCTTCTCATCCTGCCCCTCCCTCTCTTCCTTGGTGGGCTCTCTGTTAAGAAGGGAGAAGATGTCCACTTACTCGCCCCGCCAGATCTCTTCCTTGGTAGACTGGGCCAGATGGTCCCCTAGGGGCAAGGAATACCCCACCGTCGGCAACGCCGACACCGGCACGGAAGGAACTGCGGGCAAAGTAAAGGGGGCCTGTACCAACCCGGACACCCCTAGCACATTCCCTACTGCATAGGAGGCACCACCCCAAACCGGGCTCTGTGTCAGGGATGAAGTCGCCGGGTGAGCATGAGGCAGCTGCACCGCCGCGCCGCCCGTGCGAGGCCATGGCCACTGAAATGCCCCCCCCAGGGAAGTCAGGTGTGTGGGTGCACTAGCTTGAACCGCATACTCACCTGATGCACCCCCACGAGCCGCCCCCACCGGGGGTTCCGGCCCGCTGGGGGCGTCGGAGCTCATGACCGAAACTGAGCTCGTCGACGGGGCCAGATCAGCACAAGTCTGCTGCGCCTGTTGAGTGGGGAGCTGCGAGGCAGTGGCCGCCGCCGGCCCGCGCGCCTCAGGCAGCTCAACCCGACCCGTCGCCTGCCGCTGCCCGGCAGGCAAAGGATGCCTCGAGGGCCACTACGCGGGCCAGCAGGGCCTCGACGTTAACATAGCCCCCCGTACCGAGAGGGGGCAAAGGGGCAGACGGCCCACAAGTCACGGGTGCCGGTCCAGGTCCCTGGACCCCAGAGGCCACATACGGCCAAGAGCCCAGGCCCGGCCCTCGAGAGGCCGGGGGCATGCCCTGCCAAGGGAGGGAACCCAACCACCCCCCGTGGCTGAATCCCCCCGCAGGAAGCTGCGAACCCAAGGAGGATGGCCCCGCAGCGTGGACCATGCCAGGGGCAGTGGCCATCGCTTGCGGGCCAAGGGCCGTGGCCCCCGCCGGGCCTGCCTGCGGACGCCCCGCCTCAGGCCAAGGGGCCACTGATCCCATCCCACCGGTCCCGGTGGGCTCTGGCAAAGGCGGCTGCTGGGGAGGCGCAGTCGCGGTCTTCTGACCCGGTTGGCGCCTCCGCGCAGAACGAGCCCCGTTCGCAGCTGCCTTCTCCGTGGAGAGCATAGCTGGTCTAGCTGGGAAGCCGAAAAGAGAAAAAGCTGCACCGAAGAGGCTTCCAGGGAAGAACACGAGCGACGGAGGTAAGAGGGGAAAAACTTCTCCGCTCCGTCGCTTCGCAAAATGGCAGCTCGGCTGCCTCGTGGCCAGCCCTTTTATTAGGGTGCTGGCCACGCCCCTAACTACCCGGATGCCTTCGTCCGGTGGGGCCCCCCGCAAAGAGCGCGGCGGCCATTTTGGCGCCACGCTTGCATTCCCAAGCTGTGATCCTGTTACATTAATTGCCCACTACCTATGTTCATGTTTCCTCGCTTCCTCTAGATCAGGGATTCTCAACCTGCAGCCCGTGGCACCATTTCATGTGGCCCACCACCACACCAGGAAGTGTCATATGGTGGAGGAAGGGCAAAATGGCCATCTGGCCCCCAAAGCTGTCTGAGGAAGCGTGACCCAGACCTTGGCTTAAAAAGGTTGAGAACTCCTACCCTGGATCATAAATAGCAAAAACATGCACCCATTTGGTCGATTAAGGCGGTATATAAATAAAAACCTATCTAAACCTATATGTAGATACTCCATTAAATGGATTCTTGTGAACAGCCCCAATTTGATTGTGGACAGTTTCACACTCAGTTCACACTGTGATGCCTCAGAAACGTTCGCTCAGCTCTGTGAGGTTGATGTGGGCTTTCAAAGGCTGCGTAGAAAATTCAATATTTGTTAGTTAGAAAACAAGTCAAATGTTAAATTAGTTACAGTCTAGACCTTGATGACTGGATGGTTTGAGACCTGAGTGTGGCACAGCTGAGCGAGCTCCTGTCATCTGTCCTAGCTTCTACCAACCTAGGAGATCGAAAGCAAGAAATTGTAAGTAGATGAATGCATACCACTCTGGCAGGAAAGGTAACAGCATTCTGTGCACTCTGGCGTCTAATCACACCTGCAACTTGACCATGGAATCCTCTGCAGATGCAGACAGTGCTGGTTCTTTGTCTGTAAATGGAGATGAACACCACCCCCTAGAGTTGGATACAACTGGCTTTTGAGCAAGGGAGACCTTTACCTTTACTAGTTGTAAATGTTATGACAATGCAGGAAGACCCATTTTCCATGTCCCATGTTGTCCAAAAAGGGTGCTTGTGTGTGTGTGTGTGTGTGTTTTTTTTTTTAGCAGGATGCATTTTCAGAAATGTGGCACTTGATCACTGAGTAGATTAGAGGTTGGAAATGCGATTCCCCACTGTACTTCCTGGGAGAGGAGCAAACCTGTGCAGCATACCTGTCAAGTATCCCATATTGGCTGGGATTTCCCATAATTCAGCGCCGCTTTTTCTGCTTCCCTGCCCATACTTGTCACCATCCCATAATTTGACGACGGGGAAAGTATTTACTGCACATCCCCTTCTATGCATGCACAGAACACAGAAGGGTTCTGCGCATGCGTAGAAGGGTTGTGCGCATGCATAGAAGGGTTCTGCACAGAAGCCTTCTGTGCAGGTCCCATATTGTCAGGAGCCACGCTTGACAGGTATGCTGTGCAGCCTTCTGCAAATTGCACAATCTTAGGATGCCAACAGCAGAAGGAGATGATAAAACACTTCTGAGTATGCTATATGTAAGAAACTCGGACACAAGTCACTGTAAATTGAGATTAGCTTGATAGCACATAAATATTAGTTATTATTACCACTTCTCACTGCAAGATTTAAGCTCATTATTTTGCAGTGATACAGCGAGAACCCCAGGTCTCTTCTAATTTATTCCAATTAATTGCATATCCCTGAATCCCAGAGGCAATTATTGCAGTCTCAGCTTAATGTAGATCTGTGAAATCAACACTTACATTTATCCAGTATTTGGATTAGCCAAGATGTTTACTTTTAATCTCCTTTTCATTTCCCCTGTGGGCAACTGAGTAGATGAGATAATACTATAAATGCCATTCACAGCCTACATTTGTCTATAGGTAACCCTAGGTTTCAATATATCTGCAAACCTAGACCAAGTGTGGTGAGCCATATTAAGCTATTGTGTAAATATGTTGTTATTTACGCTCCCTGTATTGCATTGTGATTATCCGTTATAACAGTTGTCAATCAATCTGAAAGATAATGAGGTATGCCCCAAGATCTGGGGCATTAAAAGCCACTAATTGATAGGGTCACCATAAGCTGGAAGCAAATTAATTGCCCATAAGAACACTACATTGATTTCTGTAAGGCTCAAGTGAATCATAACTAATTTAAATCACACTGATTTCAGTAGCTTTATTCTAGGTAAATTCTGACCCTGTAAATTTTACTTTAAATATATGTGCAATACACTGGGAGCACAGAAACTAGCATTCAGAAGTGGACAAAATAAAACAGGTTATGTTAAAAGGCCTGGCAAAAGTTTGAGAATATCACTACCTGATGCTCTAATAAGATTAGGTTGGGTACCAAGAACTCCTTTAGTAAGTGCATTCCAAAATTAAGGTACCACTAATAAGAAAATAGGAACTGCAGTGATTATGGTGAACTTGATGACTGGAAGGTCAGCAGGTCAGCAGTTCGAGACTCGAGTGCTGTATAGCAGAGTGAGCTCCCATCATCTGTCCCAGCTCCTGCCAACCTAGCAGTTTGAAAGCAAGAAATTACAAGTAGATAAATAGGTACTGCTTCAGAAGTAAGAGTAACAGTATTCCATGCACTCCAGCGTCTAGCTATGCATGTCACATGACCACAGAAACATCTGCCGGTGCAGACAGCACTGGCTCCTTGGCTTTAAGCAGAGATGAGCACCATCCCCTAGAGTTGGACATGACTGGCTTTTGAGCAAGGGAGACTTTTACCTTACTAAGAAAATTAGACATGTCTAGAAAAATATAATGAGATTTACTGATGTTTATGTGAGAGTCAATCTACCTCGTTACTTTTTTAAAATTTGATTTTTGCTGTGTATATTTCCCTCTATTTCTTCCAACAAGGTCAAGTCAGCATGCACGGCTCCCGTCCTCCCTCCTTTGTCTGTCTTTGAGGGAGGAATATTGTGACTCTCCCAGGGTCCCTCAGCCGGCCTCAAAGTCCAATGTTAATGGCTGCAGTACTATGAACCCCCGACTAACGATGTGTTTGAATAGCGTCTTTTTCGATTGACACCACTACCGATGCCCCCAACATGATCTCCCTCACAACGATGAAAAACGTCATTATTCGAATAATGACGTTTTTTTTACTGTCTTTGGTGTATGAAAACCAAGACACAGGACACAGCCTCGGGCTGGGTTAACTCAGGTTTATTGCATCGTGGGCAGAGGGAACATGAGGTAATGGCGGATCGATAGCTCTTTATATACAGGAGTAATACATTTGAACGTGGTGCCATGGTAGCCCATTGGCTACTGCCTGCGTGACGTCATCGCGAGTCACGCCCTTCTTGTCCAGGTGTAGGTGGTGGCGGGAAAGCTTCCCGCGCTGTTGCCTTTGATGCGTTCGGACCAAGAGAGCTTGGACGCTCGCCACTGCCAGCTGGTGGTCATTAGCTCGCGTCCTCTTACAGGGTTTATATGATACAGCTGAAGGTTACATTGTTGCTATCGGCAAGGTTACATTGGCTCAGATACATTGTAATCCATGTGGAAGGTAAAACCCTTAGAACACAACACCCCTCCCCCCTAGGACGAGACAACGTCTCGCGCCCATACTTCTAAACACTCCCCCCCCTAGGAGACAAAATCTCTCAGCCAAGATGGCTTGTTTCGAACACGCTGGGGTCTCGATGCGGGCTGCCTTTCCCCGGGTTTGCTACCTTCTCTTTGTCCCCCGGTTTCCTGTCCTGTAATTTGAGAGGGAGACTCGTTAGTGACTTGCCGCGGCTCCGCGGCGTTGTTGGGAGATGTGCTCTTTCTTAGGGAGGAACCGGGGGCACTGGGGGCTAACGAAAAACCCCTCTTCTCGCTTGGATGGGTGGGGGAACACTCCTGAAAACCCCCCCGGCTCGCTAAATCAAAATCTAAATTCCATTCGGGGGCAGCGGTCGCGAACTCCTCTCCCCCTTCCCGGGCCTCTGATAGGACTGGTTTATCAAAAGGATATGAGTCGGGGCCGCTGCTTCTTCCTTCCCCCCTTGCTTGGGACTGTTGTCCGCTGCTGTCTCCCCCTTGGGTGAAGCGGTTGGGGGAGAGCCCTAACGCTGAATCTTGCTGCTGATCCTCACTGACTGGCCCACTTACTCGGTGCCTCAGCTGGTCTGCGTGCCTCCTCCAGAGGAGACCGGTGTGGGTTTCGACCCGGTACGAGACTGGCCCCGTCTGTTCTACAACTGTCCCCGGCACCCAGGCTGGCCCTGCACTGGCATAGTTCCTGCAATGAACAGGGTCGCCGGCGGCGAAACCTTTCGAGACTGCCAACCCTACGTTCTTCCCTTTATCCTCAATTCTTGTGGGGTCTAGCCTGGACAGGAGCGTAGTCAGTTTTCGCCGCATCAATAGCTCTGCCGGCGAGTAACCCGACGCTAAGGGGGTCACCCTATACGCTAATAGGAACTGGCATACTTGGTGATTTAGGTCCCCGGGGCCCATGCGCCGAAGCGCCTCCTTTGTTGTACGCACCAACCGTTCCACTTGGCCATTCGTGGCCGGGTGAAACGGTGCGGACGTGACATGCCGAATGGCATTTGCCTCCATGAATGCCCCGAACTCTGAGGAGGTGAAACAACTCGCGTTATCGCTGACTAAAGTGTCGGGTAAGCCGAACGTTGAGAAGACTCTCCGTAGTTGGTTAATCGTAGTGGCGGAGGACGTGCTCTTTACCGGAATGACTTCCAGCCACTTTGAGAACGCATCCACCACCAGGAGAAACATGGTTCCTCGAAAAGGGCCAGCGAAATCTACGTGCACTCTGGACCATGGTCCCCTCGCTGTGTCCCATTCCCTATGCGGGAGGCGGGCCGCCTCTGGTCGGGACCCCTGGCAGGCCTCACAAGTGCCGACCATGTGTTCAATGTCCTCGTCCAGCTGTGGCCACCAAAAGTAACTGCGGGCCAGCGCTTTAGAGCGAACGATGCCCGGGTGACTGACATGCAGCAGTCTGAGTACCCTCGGCCGCATGGGTGTCGGGACCACCACCCGTTGGCCCCACAATAGGCACCCCCTTTCTATGGACAGTTCTAGCTTCTTCCGAAAGAATGGGTCGAATTCCTTGCTTGGGGACGATGCTGGCCACCCTTTCTGCACCCATGAGCTGACTTTCTCCAGCGTTCTGTCCTTGCCTGTCGCCCTGGCTATATCGGCCGGTACTATTGGGGGTTCGTCTAAAACCTCGATTAGCAACACCTGGCGGTCTCTTCCTATTCTGGCTTTTTGGTCGTCCGACAAGGGCAAAGGGGATCTCGAAAGCGCATCAGCATGGCTGATCTCCTTTCCGGGCCGGTACTCCAACTCGTGTTGGTATGCGTTAAGAAAAATGGCCCATCGCAACATTCTCGGGGATAGTATCTGCGGCGTGGGCTTGCCTGCTGTGAAAATCCCTAACAGGGGCTTGTGATCCGTCACGATTTTGAACGGGCGGCCATACAGGAAATCGTGAAACTTTTTGGTCCCCGCTACTATGGCTAATGCCTCCCTGTCGGTTTGTGCGTAATTTCGCTCTGCTTGGGACAGGGACCTTGAATAAAACGCAACTGGGGCCTCCCGACCGTCATCCAACACGTGGCAAAGCACCGCCCCCACCCCCACCGGTGATGCATCACAGACTAAAACCACCGGCCGTTTAGGGTCGAAGTGCGTAAGGATTGCGTCCGATGTTAACAGTTGCTTTAGTTCGTTGAACGCCTTCTCGTGCTCGTCACCCCACATCCATGTCTCCTCCTTCTTAAGTAACCGATGAAGCGGTTCGGCCACGGAGGCTTTCCGCGGTAGGAATGTATGGTAAAAATTGAGGAGCCCCAGGAATGACTGAAGTTCGGTTTTGGATGTGGGGCGAGGGGCCTTCTTAATGGCTGCTACCTTGGATTTGGACGGCTTAATACCCTCGGGTGTGATCCGAAACCCTAAAAACTCGACCTCTGTTTCGAAAAAAACACATTTGTCCTTCCTCAGTCTCAGCCCCGCTTTCTCGAACACAGTTAGCACTTTATCTAATCTCTTTGCCAGTTCGGCCTCACTCCCCCCTGTTATCAATACGTCATCAAAATAAGGTAACACCCCCTCCAGCCCCTTCAGGAGGCGTTCCACAAGCGACTGAAAGAGGCCGGGTGCCGAGTTCACGCCGAACTGTAAACGCGACACCTGGAACGCTCCCTTATGCGTGACTATCGTTTGTGCCGCGGCCGTGGCGGGAGTTACGGGGAGTTGTTGATAGGCTTGTGCTAGGTCAAGCTTAGCGAAACACTTTCCCCCATTTAGCCTGGCCAAAAGGTGGCTGACCACTGGCACCGGATATGCATTAGGGCGAATCGCCTTGTTAATTGTACACTTATAATCAGCGCAAATGCGCACCTCCCCGTTAGCCTTCAGGGCTGTTACGATTGGAGTTTCCCACTCCGCGGAATCAACAGGAATAAGAATCCCCTGGCCCACCAATTTGTCCAGTTCCGCCTCTATTTTGTCCTTTAGTGCGAAAGGCACCCTGCGCGGTTTGAGTCTTATCGGGCGGACCTCCGGGTCTAGGTCGAAGGCTACGGGGGGTCCCTTGAATTTTCCAAGTCCTTTTTCGAAAACGGCGGGGTGCGCGTCACACACCGCTTGTATCGGATCCGCGCCCACGGCATGCACCCCCCCTATGAACAAACCCAAGGGCTGAAACCACTGCGTCCCTAGGAGGCTACAATTCCCCCCTTTGAGAACGACTAAAGGGAGTTCTGCAGAATGTCTCTTATAACGAACCCGAAATTTCCCGACCCCCAGCACTGGAATGCTGTTCCCTTGTACGTCTCGTAGCGTGGACCTCAGAGTCTTAAGTTTGGGCCGCGCTTGGGGATCGATCTTCAAGAACTCTTTCTGGGGAATTATGGAATAATAGGACCCCGAGTCAATCTCCATCCTAACAGGGGCCCCTTGTACTATTACCTCAACAAAGTAATGGTTTTGTCCCGCGGACACGCTGAACACAGGGGCGTCGTCCTCACTGCCGTCCGAGACGCGACCCACGCCGTCCTGCTTCCTCGTGGTTCGGGCGCCATCTTGGGGTCTCGCTGGACGGTCCGGTCTGGCCGAACGGTCTTTCGACTGCCTCCGGCCCTCTTTCCGATTTCTGCATGCCCTGGCGATGTGCCCGCGCCGGCCACAGCTGTAACATTCGGCTTTCCTGAAAGGGCACTTCGCACGCTCGTGGGCCGCCCCACACCCATCGCAGCGGCGCCCCCCTTTCCAGACCTTCTGTACCTCTTCGCCGTCGCTGCCATCCGTAGAGGATCTCGAGGTTCGTCGGGTCGCGTGCACCGGCTGTCCTGACTTGCCGCGCACCGAGCTTTCCGCTTTGCTGGCCCTAGGACGCCACTCACGCCACTCGTGTATTTCGTCCACTCCCGCATTCGTGGACTCCGCGGATTCCGCGGTCTCTACGACCTCGGCCAGCGTGGGTGGCGGCTCCCTGTTCATCAGGCTGCGCTGCACTTCCTTGTCCTTCAGGCCACACAGCACGACGTCCCTCATGATCATATCCAGGTTGTCCCACTTGCAGGGGACGGCGGCCACCCTCAGGGCCTCCACGAAAGCCTCTACCGACTCATCCGGCGCTTGGACTCGCCTCCAAAACGCACTCCTAGCGGGAAACATTGCCTTCGATGGTTGGAAACGCTCACGCAGCAACTTCAGTATGTCGTCGGTTTTGAAGTCATCCAACGTCTTTGGTTCAATCATGCCCACCAGCGTCCGCTTGGTTTCTACTCCCAGCATTCGGGTGAGGATGGCCCTCTTCCTCTCCTCGTCGTCTTTGACTTTGAGTTCCACCAATGCCGCCTTGAAATCCATGTTAAAGATGGTCCAGTCTTGCGGCTTGGTAATATTGAACCCGCTCTGTGTCCTGGCCCCTTGGGAATCCATGATCCCACCTTCGTCGCCAATTTGGTGTATGAAAACCAAGACACAGGACACAGCCTCGGGCTGGGTTAACTCAGGTTTATTGCATCGTGGGCAGAGGGAACATGAGGTAATGGCGGATCGATAGCTCTTTATATACAGGAGTAATACATTTGAACGTGGTGCCATGGTAGCCCATTGGCTACTGCCTGCGTGACGTCATCGCGAGTCACGCCCTTCTTGTCCAGGTGTAGGTGGTGGCGGGAAAGCTTCCCGCGCTGTTGCCTTTGATGCGTTCGGACCAAGAGAGCTTGGACGCTCGCCACTGCCAGCTGGTGGTCATTAGCTCGCGTCCTCTTACAGGGTTTATATGATACAGCTGAAGGTTACATTGTTGCTATCGGCAAGGTTACATTGGCTCAGATACATTGTAATCCATGTGGAAGGTAAAACCCTTAGAACACAACACTGTCATTGTGCGAATAACGATGTTTTTTTGAAGTTCTGCGGGAGATCTCCCATAGGAAACCACAAAACAACGTTTTCCACATAACAACGCTACTTGGAGAACCAAGCAACGTCGTTATGTGAGGGTCTACTGTACTACACAGCCTCTCTATGGGATTATGGAAGTTGTAACTCAGGCACCAGGTTGAAAGAGGTTCAGTTCTCACAGTATTCATTCTGCAGCTAAACTAACCAAAAAATATATTTTCAGCCGCCCAGGCTTCAAAACCACCCCAGAACCCGAAGAAGCCAAGTCTCACGTCGAGGCGGGAAAGCGGGTAGAGGAGTTGCGTCGTCGTCGAGGAGAAAATGAGAGTGAAGAGTTTGAGAAGTTGAAGCAGAAGCAACAAGAGGCGGCTGTGGAGCTAGAGGAGTTGAAGAAGAAGCGGGAGGAGCGTCGGAAGATTCTGGAAGAAGAAGAGCAGAGGAAGAAGAAAGAAGAGGCAGACAGGAAAGCTCGGGAGGAGGTAACAGATGGCTGACACATTCCCCTTAGGATACAAAGTATGGTGGCAAGATGATTAATCGAGCTGAGAAAAATTACTCTTTTAGAAGCTCTATTAGACAACCGTGTTGGCTAAAATCCTATTGCATTTTGATGCCAGCATAATGTAATTGAGGGACTGTGGTGGTTCAGTGGTTAAGACACTGAACTTGATGACTGGAAGGTCAGCAGATCGAGACCCTAATGCCGCTCGACAGAGTGAGTTCCTGTCGTCTGCTCAGCTCCTGCCAACCTAGCATTTTGAAAGCAAAAAAATAGCAAGTAGATAAATAGATACCACTTCGGTGGGAAGATAAACAGCACTCTAGTCATGCCTGCCACATGACCATGGAAACGTCTGTAGATGCAGACAGTGCTTGCTCTTTGGCTCTAAATGGAGATGAGCACTGAACCCCAGAGTCGGATACGACTGGCTTTTGATAAAAATCTATGTGGATTTCTGCAAATTAAGAAGTCAGCATAAGGATTTGGTGTTGGACAGGGAGCTGGCATTGAACTTCAAAAATCTATGCTGTTTTTTTGTTTTTTTACCTTGTGGCAATTCACTGCCATGGTTTACCCTGATTGCATTACACCAGCTGGCATAAGTAACAGGACTTCAGCTGATATATCTTTGGTTTTCGGAAAAAGTGAATCTTTGTATTTTCTTCTTCCACATGATTTTTTTTTACTTGCAGAGCTTAATGGACCTCCATTATTGCTTGGAGACAGTTAGCCATGTTTTTGGTCTTCCGCATAGCAATAGGTTATTTCTTTAGGCAAACAGTAGCAATTACACTTATATACCGGTGTACACAGAAAGAGCCTTCTTGAAGATTGTGGTATTTTTAAACCACAATTGGGCATCCCCTGGTAACAGTAACCTTGTGTTGCTGGCTAATCTTTCTCACACTAGGTCAAACGAAAGGAATGCAGAATGAACTCACCAAAAGGTGATACACTGGATGTCAGCATATAGGTACAGTAATACCTCGGATAACGAATACATAGGACAACACTAAAATCAGATAACGTCTGGGAATTTGAGGAACACTTTTGCACTGCACAGTGTTACGATAACGTTGTGCGATGCAAAAGTTTCCCTCAAATTCCCAAACGTTGATCTCTGCCCCAAAGCCTGCAGGGCTGGAGACCAGCCCTGCCGGCTTTGGGACAGAAATCTCTGGAGGCCCCCCCGGGGGGGGGGCAAAGGGGCCTCCAGAGAGCCAAGCATCGGACCGCCGGTTTTCTTGGGGTGAGAGTGCGTTTCTGGAGTGGAATAGACTCATTTTTAAATTCAGATTCCTGAAAATCAGTATAGGTGCTTCTCCTTGTTTCTGGTCCTGAATGCTTAGGACAAGTGGCTCAGACATTTTATATTCTGGCTTTTGGTAGGAAGAGAAGAGGCGGTTGAAGGAAGAAATTGAGAAAAGAAGAGCAGAAGCTGCTGAGAAACGTCAGAAAATGCCAGAAGAAGCCCAGACTGAAGAGAAGAAGCCATTTAAATGTTTCACTCCTAAAGGTTCCTCCCTCAAGGTAAATGCCATGTGGTCCTTCTATGTCAAATGAAAATAGTGGCAGGTGATGTCTTTATTAGACCACTAAATTCTGACACACAGTCTATCTGTATCTCTAATACCTTGTCTGCAAGACTAGAATTCAGGGCCCCAGTAAAGGTATCACCCACCCTTGTTGTGTCAAGGTAATGTCACTTTGCAGGTAGCTGGTAATTTGCAGGCTATATCTGGTTCATAAAGATGCTTGCCATGGCTTCTAGTGATTAGTTTTGCTATTTTAATCAAGATCTGTTAGAAGGTTAACCTGACGTCACTTCTAAAGTATCCGTGAAAGATAAATCATTGTTTATGTTTTGGATTGTGGGCTCATGTCTATGAAAGCTTATGCCAAATAAAACTTGCCTTTGCTGACATATTAGTGTATTGTCACTGAGAGCTTCACCATTACAGGTCTCCCCGAATCCACAGGGAATATATTCTAAGATATATCACAGATACAGTAATACAGTAGAACCTTGGATAATGTCCAAACTCCATTCCACAAGTTTGGACTTTATCCGATTTTGGACTTTATCCGAATCAAACGTCCATTTTTAGCGGTTTTGGACTTTATGTGATGCATCACGTGTGCATGAAATCCGCGACTTTATCCGAATCGGACTTTATCCGAGGTACCACTGTACCTTGGATAACGTTTGCATCAGATAACGCTAAAACCATATAACATTAAGGAATCTGGAAAAAAAAATTGCATCGCATAATGTTAAACTCCTATGGGATGCATCGGATAACGTTAGCTAAAGCCTGTGCTGATTACAATGTATCTCTATGGAGTTTTAACATTATCCAATGCATCCCATAGGATTTTAATGTTATCTGATGCATGCATTGGATAACGTTAAAAATCGGATAAACCTAAAACTTGTGGAACCAAGTTTTAGCCTTATCCAAGGTTTTACTGTACTTAAAACCTCGAATGACAGTAAACCCAATATTTAAATTCTATAGCAGAGTCATAAAGGGGAGGGGGGAGAGAGGAATTTCATATGCCTCTATCATTGTACATAAGCACTACCAAAATGTTTGCCTAGGTTCCTTGTACTAATTACACTGCAGACAGTGGCCTCTAGTGGCCAGCTCTGATAATGCGCCATAGAAATACATATACTGTACAGTCAGACCTTGAGATAAGAACGGTTCAACTTAAGAAAAATTTGAGATACATCCGGAAACCTCAGGAAAAAATCAGGTTTGAGATACAAATTTTGAATAGGTTTTTTTCGAGTTTAGAAATTCAATGCATTCCTATGGGAAATTGTATCCAATGCATTCCTATGGGAAATTCAAAATAAGAATTTTTTGAGATACAACCAACCTTGAGGAATGAATTAAATTTGTATGTAGAGGTTTGACTGTATACAGTATTATGTATTTCAGGGATATTTAATTGAATATTTTTAGACCTGTGATAAATTGAAACTGTGGATACTGAAACTGTAGATATTGGGGAGCGAGGTGGATGGGTGGGTTGTAATTCTGTATGGGCCTTAGATTTTACTCTGTCACTTTATATGGTATTTTAAATAAATTTTGAAGAAGCACAATGCAGATACCCAGACTATATTTGTAAGTTCCTATTCCTAATTTAGGCAGAGGGTTAGAGTATTTCCTGTTGGCTTTAACCACCATGCATTTCCCATCTTGTTTTACAGATCTATTTTGTAATTCTGTTTACCGTATGTGCCTTAATGTTTCCAGTTGTGGGCATGCTGTTGCTTGCTTTATGTGGTGATTTCTGTTCCTAAATCCTGTGTATAATCTTGTGTCAGGAGTGATCAGCATCTTTAAAAGCTCTTTCCTTCTGCTGGCTTTTGCAGGCAAACCTACCTATCAACAGAAAGGAAAAGGTTGAGCAGGAGCAGGGAAGGGAATTTGTTTGTTTTCTTGTTTGGAGTTTTTAAATCCAGTTTTTTCAGCTACCAGGTGTAAAGTAATCATCACAGTAAATACCATTTAAAGAAATTGACCTAAAATATTAGCAACAAAAAGGTGTTGCTAATATTTTAGGTCAATCAATCAATTCTTTATTACGGCCAGTGGCCAGTTACAGTAGAAAGAGTTGGATCAGGCCAGTGTTAACATCGGGATGATTTTAAAAATCCCAATTTACATGTTATTCTGGGAAGTGCAAATGAGATCAGCATGAATAAGCTTTTGCCAAAAAAGGAAAAAATAATAATTCCTTGAGCATCTCTTCTGCTAAAGATTGTGCAAGTCTGTCAGTTTCATTGTCTCCCATATTTGGTAATTTTGGTGAATTCTGGCAAAAAAGAATGAAAGTCTCACAGATCCCTAGGAGGAATATTGTGCTTCCATCTACTGGTCGTGAGAAGAAATGATGAACTAAACTGTTGCAGTCTTTTATGGCTTTCTATCCAGATCAAGTCTTGTAAATTCTGCAAAATTCCAGTCTATGAAACAAAGCAGGTGCCCTGATTCTGTAACAGGGTAATATGTAGTGAAAATTGAATGGGGGAGCCTGGTGTATCTAATCCTTTTAAATGAAGTTCTGGGAACTGAGATGGTATGGCCCATTTGAAATCAGTGGGATTGTGTGTGAACGTGTGGCATGTAGGTGAATTGTTTTTTTAAAATAACCTTGTGAAGGCATATGGAGCTTTGATTCAAGCTAGAACTCCTGTAGGTGGCGGAAGTTTGAACTACAATAAAACCCATATAATGATTTTAATTCATTCTATGGGTCTGTTCGCTATGTAATTTTTTCATTGCACAATTTTTCCTATGGAAAAAAACATGCAACAATTTTTTTCAAAAAGCGTTTTTTCCAATTGAATATTTGTTGTATGATTTTTTTCCATAGGAACAATCATTGTACTGGGTGCCATTTAAAAAAACAACTACAGTATTTGTTATGAGATTTTTTTCGCTCTAGGGGCATTCGTTATACAAGGTTCCACTGTACCTACAATCTGATTTTGATTGAAGCATTCCAGCTTAAAAGAGAAGTCTGTTGACCTTGTTTGAAACAGTTTGACAGTTTTGAGGCTACTGCTGTTGTTTTTAGCTATCAAATATATATGTTACCAGGTTTGGCTGTACACCTGCATCTTTTCAGCTCCCATCTAAATTTTTTAAAATTGTTTTTCCGTGCCAGCTCTTATCTTTTTCAAACCATCTTTTAAAAATTCTGATTACAGAGTTGCAAGTACAGTATGTATAGGTGAGCCTAATTGTATAGGTGCAACTTCCTAGCAAACAAATCCTCTCCTTTTTGTGTGTGTGAGTGTTGGTGCTGTGTCTGTTATGTTACAACATTAATTTGTTACCTATGCTTTTGGCAGTAAACTACCCAATTTCTTTTTATCAAGATCTAGTACTGTTTTTAAATATATTTTTTACTTCACTTTTTTTTACCCTTCCAGATAGAAGAACGTGCAGAGTTCTTGAACAAATCCGCCCAGAAGAGGTAAACCTTCATTTCTATGGAACAAGAGCATCTTTCTATATATAAAGCAAAGGTGTGGGTGGTGTGTCCGGAATGGGCTGCCGCACCCCTTGACCAAACCCTGTGAAATTTGGCACACACGTACCTTGCACACGTGAGCAGGTCACTGTCAGGGTCCTGAAGCCCTGGGGGAGGGTTAAGCCCCCCAAATTGATCCTTTAGTCCTCAACCAATCACAAGGGCTGACCAGGTCTGGGCCTTTGTGAGGTCTTGCCCAGACCTGGTCAGCCCTTGGGAGTGGTCAGCCAATATGACATCACAGGGCTCCGCCCCTTTACCAGGCAGGCCAGCTGGCAGGGTGGGGAAGGAGTCCAGTGGACAGAGATCAGCCCAGGAGATGGAGCACCTGAGCAACACCAAACCCCAACTGGGCAAAACCGGAAACCCCTGCTAGTAACTTTATAAATTCAGCATCCAAGGATAGGAACTAACAGGTACCTGTTCAATTCTTTATTTTGAACAGTGGTCTGAAACCCACTCACACAAACCCAGTTGTCTCCAAGATAGACAGTAGACTGGAGCAATACACCAGTGCAATTGAGGTAAGTTCAACACAGTTGCTACATTTCCCATGTGCCTCTGCTAGCAAAATCATCATGAGCTCAGTTTGAAACTTTGTTTTTTTTTACTTCAATTCCCAGCAGCCTAAGTCAGTACATTGGCTAGTCAGTGCTATGGGGAATTGAAGTCCAAAAAACCAAAGGTTGGGAAATATTGGTTTGAAGCTTCAGAGCCAAGAAGCGCTAATGATGTAACACAGAACTATGATTTGTTTTACTGCTTAACTACAACATATGGTTTGTTTGGAGCTGATAAATCAGCATAGGAAGCCCCAAGACAAATTAGATTGGCAAACCACAGTTTGTGTTAAGCTGTAAAAGCATACTTAAAAGAAGAGATTTAGTCTTGCCTAACTTATTTGTGCATGTGTGTGACTATGGTGGCTTAGTGGTTAAGATACTGAACTTGAGGAATTACTGGAAGGTTAGCAGGTAGGCAGTTTTGAGACATGAGTGCTGCACAACAGAGTGAGCTCCTGTCTCTGTCCCAGTTCTTGCCAACCTAGTAGTTCGAAAGCAAGAAATTGCAAGTAGATAAATAGGGACCACTTTGGTGGGAAGGTAACTGTTCCATGCACTCCAGTGTCTAGTCATGCCTGCCACATGTCCATGGAAACATCTGAAGATGTAGACAGTGCTGGCTCTTCAGCTGTAACTGGAGGTGAGCACTGAACCCTAGAGTTGGATATGGCTAGCTTTCGAGCAAGGATGGCCTAATTTATTTATTAAAAGTGTGTCAAAAAGGCAGGCCTTTCACTGTTACCAAAAGGACAATGACATGCAGGTGGTGTCAGAGGGTAGTGATAGAATCACAATTGGTGGATTATGGATGCTGTTATCCCCCCAAAACAATCTTTGAATTGATGGGAGGTCTACCTGTAAGGAGTTAATTTGCAGACTACAAATTTAGTCTTGCTAATGGGTTCCTCTGAGGTGGGAAGGGGATGTGAAAAGATGAGGGATGAATCAGGGAGAAAGGAATAGGCATCAACAAGGAAACATAAAGAAGCAGGGATTCTTGTGAATTCTCATGAACAGCTGCCTAGTTTTACAATGATACATGTTAATCTGGGAAAGAGAAACCCATTGAGAATGACCAGCTGTTTCCTTTCAGGGCACCAAAGCTGCAAAGGGCTCCAAACCAGCTGCCTCTGACCTCCCCGTTCCTGCCGAGGGAGTCCGTAACATTAAGAGCATGTGGGAGAAAGGCAATGTCTTCACATCACCCTCTGGGACAGGGACATCCAATAAGGTATGTTCACACACACTCACTATTTCAAAAGTTTGCTCATGACATCTTACTGCAGTTGAAAATGCAAAAGTTGAAAGAATGCTTACTTGTCCTTTTGTAGCATCTGGGCCTCAAATGCATTATAAACCTGGACTCTGAGCACATAGGGAAAATCTCCATGATCTAGCCTTTCAAACCAGAGCTTTTGGGATACATTTTGAGGGTTTCTAGGTCAATGCTTATGGGTCTATGGTAGCTTAGTGGTTAAAACACTGAACTTGATGACTGAAAGGTTGGCAGATGCAGACAGTACTGGCTCTTTGGCTATAAACAGAGATGAGCACTGAACCCTAGAGTCGGATATGACTGGCTTTCAAGCAAGGGCTACCTTTACCTTTACTAGGTCAATTTTGTGAAGTCATGAACCAAAGGCACAGTTTATATACTTTGAGATTGACCCCTTAGCCACACTTTCTCATCATCTTTAATATTTGGGCTCTTACTATGCTTCTGGTTTTCATCTGTTTTGCACAGGAAACAGCAGGACTGAAGGTTGGCGTCTCCAGTCGCATCAATGAGTGGTTAACTAAGACCCCAGAAAACAACAAGTCACCCGCTCCAAAGCCATCAGTGAGTGTTTTGTTTCCTGTTTTCAGTTGCATCATCCTTTAGCCCAGGGGTCCTCATTGTTGTCCTGCTGTGGGCCAGACCGCACCCCATCAGACAGCTGAATGGGCTGGGCGTGTGGTTTCCCCCACTGTAAATGCTGCCATAAACTGCATCCATGGCTGTCGTAAACACGTTTGTGAGTACATTTACAGCATGTTTTCGGCTGTTTTTGCTTCCAGCAGCAGTGAGAGCGAGGGTGGTGGGCAACATGAAATGGCACTGCGGGCCTGGTCTGGCCCATGGGCTGTAGGTTGCAAACCCCTGCTTTAGCCCATTAGGCAGCTGCAATTTACAGGACAGGGCTCTGTTGTTGATTACTATAGAAATGAAGATGACCAGCACTTGCATGTGAAGCTATTTCAGGACACATTGCCAGGGAGGGAACCTCAGAACATTTGCAGGCAGAACATCTGCAGGACCCTCCTCCTTCCTTTTGGTGTTCAGAAACTGGAGGCGACAACCAGCGTAGTGAAATACAGCTCTTTTATTTCTGGGGTCTGAATACAACTTGGAGGGGAACAACGGGGACTTATATACACAATAAACTTGATACAAAACAGCGGAAACAAACATTATTGGGTGATTTGAATATATGTTACAATAGTATGTACATTTGACAGCTCTGGTGCACGCTTCTCGGCATTTGAATTTTGCGCGCTCGAAGTCTCGTGATATTATGCGAGCTGCCGAGATTTCACGGCTGTGAAACAGCATGGCTGTTTCACAGTAATTTGCGCGGTTTTTTCGGCAGTTTGAATGTTCAAAATGTCACCAACACAAAATGTCATACATAACACTCCTCTACCTAGCTGCCACCACCACTTGCATGCAATATTCACTGTCAGCACCTGTTTTTCTCATTTTAGTTATTCTTTTAATTAATTGATGTTTAATCAGGTTTAGAAGTTGCATTGCCAGATTAGTTGAATAACCAACACAGGATGAAGGGTGTTCTTTCACAAGGCATGGTTTTCCAGCCTAGTGCTTGTGGTTGTTCATGTATCTGAATCTGTTTGTTACATCCTTTTCATAAAGGAACACAGGATATTTTTATCTGTCCATTTAGCCCAGTTTCTATACTCCATCTTAAAACCCTAAAGATGCTTTCAGGTGCAGCCTCACCAATAGCTGCCTCAATATAGCATGATGGTCTGTCAACCATTCCCCATTCCTGCATAAGAGTCCTAGGCTCTTCTACTAGAGAGAGACAACAAGCACTAACCCACATCAGTGTTTTCCATAAATGAAGCACACTCATACACATACAGTAAACAAAAAAAAATTATAGGCTAAGTAAACAGGAAGACACACATAAAAAAACCCCAAACAATCTGGCACCATTACATTTATTAGAAAACAAATGTACATATTACAGAAATTCACAGGACTCAGTCCTGCATAGAAATGCAGGATTCCTCAATTAATGAACTCAATTATTTTCCATTTAATTTTAATTCAATTCTGATTTGCTTTTGCTAATAGAAAACATAGGTTATTAATTAGCATAAGACTAATTAATAACCTATTTAATAATTCATTAATGCCATCTAGGTGTGTATTTTATTAATGTTTATCTTGTTTGTATTGTTCTGATTGACATTATTGTTTTGTGGATTGTCTTATTTTATTGTTACAAGCTGCCCAGAGTGTTGCTTGCACTAAGTGGGGTGGGGTATAAAATAAATAAATAAAATAAACTCCATAATGCACATTCTCTAAGTGTGGAGAGAAAGAATATTGAACTCTCCCAACAAAGTCCAACATTTTAGTACGTTCTTCTTTACTGTCTGATGACCAGCTGGGTCAGAATTTACATCCTTAGCCACAAAAGCCATCATCACCCTTGATTATTAGCCATTCTAGCTGGGGTTTATGGGAATTGTAGTTTTATGAACGGGTTAAATTGAGGGTGGATGTAACAAGAAGAGCTCCACTGTTGGAGACGGATAAGCAAAAAGCAATCAAAACCAAAAGCAATCACACTTATATAATGACCCATAGCACTTAGTGCACTCTCTGGGTGGTTCACAAGTTAATTAGCATTTTACCCCCAACATGCTGGGTACTTATTTTACTGAACTCAGAAAGAAGGAAGGCTGAGTTAATCTTAATTCCTGGTCAGGATCGAACTCATAACCTTTTGGCTGCAGGACAGCAGTTTAACCACTGTGCCACCAGGGCTCCTCCAGATTACTGGTTGAGACACCCTTTATCTCATAGAACAAAGATGTTGTCTATGTTTGTCTCCATTCAACACAGAGATGGGATATTTTGAGTCATTAGATAAGTGCCTTTCCTGTATTTAGCTGGCCTTGTAAACATGCTGTGGAATATTTCATGGAAGTAAATTAAAACTAACCTGTCCTTTCCTCTAAACTCATTCTCTCTCTTTCTCAGTGCTTGCTCTGCTCTCTTCTCTCTTTCACCATCATCTTTTTGGCTGGAATCCTGTACAGACACCTGCTGTTCTATTCTTCTCTAGGATGGGCTGTTTTCTCTTAAAACTAGCCAGGTAAATCTGCTCAGAAGCTACTTTACTAAACCGCAAAACTGTGCTCTTTATGCCCTTGCTTCAACCAAGCTTCTCATTCAAGCAAATCCCACTTGTTTCAATCAGACTTTTAAGGAATAAAAGATAAATCTCTTATGCCACTATTTGTATACTATTTGTTCATTTTTACATTGTTTGCTTTCTCTGCTTTAATTTTGCTGTGTTTTGTTGCTGGAAATAGGACTTAAGACCTGGAGACGTATCCGGCAAACGCAATCTCTGGGAGAAGCAATCGGTTGAAAAAGCCACTTCTCCTACAAAGGTAATGACTCTCCATTCATTTCTTTATTATAGCATAAAGGCCAATATAGACAAGACAGTAACTTTGTAATTAGAAAGTGATAAGCTGTTTTCTCTTCATAGACATAATTACTTAGAGTGGAACAGGTAGTTTCAAATTAAACTTATATGTTTATCCTGATAAGTCATTCAGCAAACTAAAGCAAGCAAAGCAAGAGAAATCTAATACAGTGAACCCCCACTTTATGGAATTAATCCGTTCCATGAGGTTTTCCTTATAGCAATTTTTCCTTAAAGCAAAGCATGGTTTGCCATAGAAATGCATTGAAAACTAATATTTCTGTTCCGGAGGTTAGACACCCCCCCCAAAAAAACAACAACAACAGCAACAACAACACATAGTTTTTTCTGTTCAAAATTCCTTCTAAAGTAGCGAAAGCACAGTGAAAAATTCCAAAGTGCACTTTTGAACAGATAAAAGATGTTAATTTGGCTTTTTTCTCTGAGCTCGGGAACTTATTATTTTGGTTTGCAATGCATATTCAGCACATTTCCAACAGCACCATCTAGTGACTAGACCTGGTAATTACAGGAATAGTACCCACTGAACAGCTGATAATGGGATGGGGGAATTCCAGCACTTCCTGGTTGCGGGGAGAGCTTCTGGAGGTGCCAAAAAATTATGAAATGCTCCAAGCACTCTCCCTCCACCATGGGAAGCATAGGAACACACACACACACCCATAAACTTTCTATATAGCGGTTTTTCCCTGGTAAGCGGGGTGCCATTTTCTTGGGATTTCCTTTCGTATAGTGAGTTTTCCGTTAAGCAAACAGTCTGTAAAGCAGGGTTCCACTGTACTAGGAGAGTCAAATGTACCCTCTTAAGGAAGCACTGCCTTTAATGACAGGCTCACTTTAGTGTCTGTCTTGTCTGTTTTATTTATTTATTTATTTATTTTGTTTGGCTTTTATCGCTGCCCCCTTGCCGAGGCAACTGCAGGCGGCTTACAGTCTAACCAATGAGAATACTAAAATATAAAAGCATCATCACAATAAAAATTAAAACCAGAAAAGCATTAAAAACCGTTAAAATACCGCTCTACATTCACAACAATTAAAGACTAAAACCCAGATGGCATTCATATGAACCGGGGAGGGGGGGCACTGCTCCACATTATGGTGTTTGTGCATGTAAAAATCCCATCTGACCTTTCTCTTTGTGCAAATCTTTTATTGTGCAGGTAACAGCAGGGAAAAAGGCAGAGACCAATGGTAAGTAAAACAACTATTTGGCTATTTTGATCAGTTCCCCTAATTTGACAAATTGTGATAATGGTGACCTAAGCAAGGGAATGGTTGTGGCAGGATAGAGCTGAGAATTTTGCTGAAATTTACAAGAGAAAGAGGCACATCCTAATTAGGCTGATCACCCTCTCCATCCATTATCCTTCCCCTGATAGTGGCTGGAGATGAAAGGCTGCAGTTCACAAGATTGGCAGCATGGTAGTCTATTCTGGGTGCTCGGAAGCCATGGTCCTAACCTTTAACTTTTCAGTTATTTTGGACTTCCAACTCCTACAGTCTTTTACTATAACTGACTACTGTATCTGGATGGAGCTGTTGAGAGATGAAATCTAAACACCTGGTGACCCAAATATTGAGAAACTCTTTCTTTGGAGTGAAGGTGTAATGAAAGACTTGCATCATCTTTTGAGCATTTTTATCCATGTTCTTGAGGCTTTAATGATGAGAGTCATGTGACAAGATTTCTGCGAAGACTGGAATCCTTAGAAATCACTGTCTTCTTTGCTGCTTCTCTCAGGATAACCTCACATATTGCATCCTTTATGCCAAAAAACTCGTATGGTTCTCTTCTTTTGTTGACCCACAACACTTCTCACTTGGCAATCTTGTCCCAGATTTTTGCCTGCCCTACATAAGATGCGGCCTTATCCCAATTCAGAGCATTATCCAGTCTGACACAGTATTTTCAGTACTGAATGGAATGTCAGGTTTCAATACCCAAGAGCTGTACTTGGGGACATGAAAGGAGCTTCATTTGGAAGTCCCCTAAAATAATCCTTTCAACCCAGAGCAATCTCTGACACACACACACACACAAAACAAGCAAGCATTTTAGGGAGTTTTCCCCTCCCAGCCCAACCTAGAGGTTTCAGGAATTGAACCTGCAACCTTCTGCATGCAAAGCACATGCTTTACCATTGAGCTAGGGCTTCTTCCCACCACCAAACTGCCACTGCTGCCTTCTCTTGTAGGTCTGCTTCTACACCTTTTTGCAGTTGTCCCACTTGACTGGAAATGGGCAGTACTTTTGAAAAAATAATAATTAAAATTGTTCTTAAATGGTTTTTTTTTAATATCCTGGAGCCACAACTGAAATGAATGAGGTCATTCTCCATCCTGTACAAGTGTAGGTTTTGTACTACTAGTTCTGACAAAAGGACCGACATCTATAGAATAATAACAATAGTTGAATGTCTTGGTTTGTCCAGTTACACTTTTTAAATCTGTACTACTAGTATTGAGCCAGTCATTCTCGAGTTTGGCTACAAACCAATATATTGGATTACATGGGTAGAAGCCCTATTAAACCTATAGTAGAAATATATAGGATTACACACTGTCTACACCACATAACCTATGGTTTCTAAGTTGTTACATGTGTCACTATCTCTCTATGGGAACAATCAAGTACTGTACATCCCATGTCTAATCTTCTGTAGTCTATCCTTAGTCTTTTTAACAGTATTGGCCGTTTGGATCCCTACTCCCAGAATTTACCAAGAATTTATCAGCCAGTTTTAGCCCGTCTGTAAACACATACATTTTACTTACCTAGACCTGCTGCTCAGGGCTTCTGGGAATTGAAGTAATAGAACTGTGAAGGTGAACCTTGGCACTCCAGCTATTCTTGGACTTCAATTCCCAGAAGCTCAAAGTGTGATGACTTGGGCTTCTGGGAATTGAGGTCCAAGAACACCTGGAGTGCCAAGGTTGGCCATCACTGTGCTAGTATAATCAGGAATACTTTGGGGACATGAAAGGAGCCTCATTCAGGTGTCCCCTGAGCTGTTTCTCCAGCAAAAAACTCTTTTAACCCAGAGTAATTTCTGACATGAAATTTATTTATCAGGAATCCTTGATCTCTGTAGCCAGGAATTGTTGATACAGCATTAGTAGAGCAACATGTTTTGAAATTGTCAAGAGATTTCCCAGTTATGTTAGTATGCTGAATTTATTGTTATTCTAAGCAATCCCCTTAACTTCTCTTTCTTTCAGCAGGTTTGAGGCAATTTGAATAAGAACCATAAAGAAGCCATTCATGATGCTGGACCAGCTCAGTTTAAGGAAACAAAACAAAATGGAAGTGCTAAATTTGTCCCTTTCTTTTTATATATATTTATGTTTGTTTACCAAAGGCCTTTTTTTGTGGGGGAGGGTTGGTTTTTTTGCAGTTCTTGCATTATCCGTTTTTTTAAAAAAAGAAACCATGTACATGAGCACTGTATTTAATAATCAGCCTTAAAACATTCATCCTAATAGTAGTGCCTTTGAATAACAGCCTTATGCCTAAAAGGAAACTATGCTGTGAAACAGGAGATATTTCTGCTAATTTGTTCCAACCATGGGTCTGAACAAATAGACTTATTTGACACTGCAGAAGAGCAGGTTGTCCTATTTACTTGTCAAATAGGAAGAGCAGGATTGAAAATCAATGGGCTAGGTTGGTCCAAGTGTCCAAAGGATATCTTCTCAAGAGAGGGGCAGACAAACGCTACCACTGCCAGCTTACTTAACACAGAAAAGCTTGGTACACTCTTCCATTGGAATCTTCTGCATTCGTCCAATGCAGTGGGATGCCATTCCCATGCATTAGTTGCATGCTCTGTTGACTGCAACATCAGTTGCTTCATGGTGAGGGAGGGCTTGTCCCACTGATATCCCAGGCTCCCTGTTTGAACAGAATATTGGAGTAGATAGGTTCCGAGTCTGATCCATCGTGGCTATTCTTACGTATTTAAGAATGTTATTACATGTAATCAGGCATTTATGCATTTCATCCTTCTTCAAACATGAAGGTCATGTGCATGGTGGAGATGGAAGGATGCAAATGTGCTTCTCCTCAAAAAAAGATCATTGTGGTGGGAGGGTGTGTGTGTAAGAAACAGGCACTGTGGATCCCACCATTTACTTCTATGGAATATGTATCAGGTGGAAATAGATCCCACTTCTTTCTGCACTTTAGAGTAAGGCATGGAAGAAATTCCTTTAGTTGACATTTCCCTATCCTTTATCCATGTCAAATCTGCATCAAGATGAAATATGTTTTGTATTTGTTTAAGTATTCTCCCCCCTCCCACCATTTAGTTTAACTTAATAATCTAAATTTGGACATTTGCAGTTGACAGTGGTACTGATTAACTTTTTTTCTTGCTCTTTTATTCTCTTTGGTTAGCTGCAATTTCTAGAATATATACCCTATAGCTTTACAAAACTTAGTTGTAAGGCACTACTAATGGTAGAAGGCTTTTAATAACTGCTAGAGTACAATATTTAGTTATAAATTTACATAACTAGCAATAGCACATTTCCCCCGAAAACACACTTTTTATATTAAGATTTCATAATTGCCATTAGATGTATTGGCAAGAAAAGTACTAGATTGTTTGTTAAAAGATCAGATGTCTTTGAATGGGATTATTAAAATTATAGATTTAAGGAAGGGGGGAGGGTATTAAAGTGTCGAGCATAGGTCGCATGTATAAATCAATGTAGCTAATTTATATAAAACCATAAGTAACAGACACAATATAAACATACACTCACTCAGTTGGTGTCACTTTTCTACTTAACTACACATTGGCATTTGCTCTTTTATCAGGTTTATATACACTGCACACTATTTTAAAGACATGGACACAATCCATTCACTTGTGGGTAAAGCCACACACGTGAATGGGGATTAGCAGCCAACTCTGTTTGCTATTGTTCATATGAGGGAGCCAACAGATTCTTCCGTATATCATCTACCTTCATTCCTCCTGGGGATTCTGCCCTAGTCAACCTGTATTCCAACATGCCTATGAGTTCATGAGTGTGCCATTGTACAGGAAAGGGGATGAAATGTTTCAATGGACCTTATCGGAATTTGCTCCCCATAAGCATAGTTGCATTGGGAGATGTGGCTCATGTCAAGTTTTCCGCCCAGAAGTTCTTACTTAAAGCCATATTATCCAACTTGTATATAGCAACCACGAGGATTTGTTTTTAAGATAAGGATTTATATATCACCATACAGTAGGAGGGATGGAGTAACATGGGCAGCACAGTTTAGTTATAGTTAAGATTTTATAGCCAAACTTCCGTTGCTGTTATAATTTGAGAACTGTTATTATCTTGTTACTGCTTATCAGTCCTATATATATATGATTTTTTTTTAAAAAAAGGAAATAAGATGGTGTGGCGGTTTCCAAAAGCCATCTTCTCTGCTTCCCTAAACTGTTTTGTTTACATACTGAATTTCACTTGGGCTTTTGGGATGGAGTGAAATTATGCAGCGAGTAACTTTGCATCTGTCTGTTCTTGTTGCTTGGTTGTTATTTTTTAATACACTTTTGGACCTTTTACATCAGAATCTCTGCAATAAACCATATGTTGAAATTGCAATTCACAATAAATGGGAATATGTCTACCAGAAAGTAATTTTGTTCTCTCCCCCACCCCACCTCCTTTGTTAAAGAAAAGAAGAAAAGGGAATGGTTTTGGAACCTGTAGAGCTTCGAAATCTCCTAATATTCCCTAGTGAGAATATGTCAATGTTATAAACTGATATTGCTTCCATACATCCTCTATCATTCATTCCCTTTCTTCTGTATAGATGTCTCTCTTTTGAAATGGAAAAGCAAACTTGTTGATTAAGAAGATGGAAATGCTAAAGCTAAAGATGGAAAAGCAAAAGATGGAAATGCTAAAGCTCTGTACAATATGCAGGAATCCCAGAGACTATTCTGTTCTGCTAGTATTTATTTATTGAACTTATACTCCCACCCATCTGGGATGGACTCTCACTCTGGGCAGCTTACAATATTAAAAAAGAAGAAGAAGCAAAACAAACACCATTAAGACAATAAAACAACCCCTACCCACCCAATCAAAATCAGAACCGAGAACTCCAAACTCTTGTGACAGAAAGGCAATGGGAGGGTCTCCTATTTGTCTTCAATGTTCAGTATTCAGCTTTGAATGGGTAGTCCTTATGACTGACACTGCTGCAAGAACAAAACATAGAGAAAATGCATTTAGAGAGATAAAATAGCCACAGGTATTTTTACACAGGAATGTTTGAGGGAAATTTCTAATGTACTGCAAACCACAGGTTCTACGGAAGGCGAATGAAGTACAAATACTGGATTATTTTTTTAAAATTACATTTGTTTGGGGAAATTTCTTTTCTCCAATTTAATGAAAAGCATTTGGAATGCCAATTTCTGGTGGTTATGGGTGCAATAACATAAAAAAATACAGCTATGGCTACAGTGACATAACCAATGTCTTTAATTATTACATTCCTCAGAGGAGTTTGATTCATCTGAAAAACTGAGACCTAAGCCCTTTTCCTTCTCCTCTTTCATACTTTTGTAAGGTATTTTAGGCTTGAGGGATAGTGACTACCACAAGATCAACCAGTCAGTTTCATGGCTTTGGCCTGCAATGGTCCAGTGCCTGTCCAGCACTATAATCATTATTAATTAAAGGCAGGGGTGGCCAAACTTTTCATGCTACAGGCCTGACCACACTCCCCCCGGATAGCTGAACAGGCCAGTCATGTGGTTCCTCTGGCTGTAAAATGCAGTAAAACGCATCTGCAGCTGTCGTAAAGCCATCCACATCCACTTCTGGTAGCAGCGAGGGACAGACAAAGGGTGCTCACTCCATCACGCAGCACTTGGGTCTTGAACTTCTGACCTGCCAACCTCCCAGTCGTCAAACTCAGCGTCTTAATCACTAGGTTCCCATTAATTAATAATTAGATACTGTCAAATAGATTCCAATTAAGGACAACCCTTACCAGGGGTTTCTAGGCATAGGTTACTATTTTGGCTTATTTATTTATACTTATAAAGTACTTAGAAGTGGCTTGCCACTCCTGTACTATTCTTGATATGCTCTGCAACACATCAGCTTGCCCAGAACTACTTAGGCTGCCCTTTTCCCTGGGAGGCACTGTATAGAATCAAGCTTCCATTTGGATGCTTAACAGCCAACTCACTGAACTAGCAAGCCAACCCCTCACTTGGCCCTTTATAAATTTGTTGCTTCTCCACCTGGTCACGAACAACTCAAATATTATTTTCTGTTCTACTGATAAATCAGGAATAGGGACAGGTTTGGAGCTAAAATTTCCCCAGCTGCCTAATGTTAACCACACCACTGGAGCTTCTGGGATTTTAATTCCAAAACATCTGCAGGGTCATAGTTAGATGAAGATTCTACGGTTTCTCTCACAAGGCCATCTTGTTATAGGTGCTGGATGTGAGGATGAAGAATCAATTTTTATGGTACTATTGATCAGCAAGAACATTTTTGTATAAATTGCATCATTTGGACAAATAGCATAACATTACAGCAGCTTATTTGCCCCATTGTTAAAAATCAGAAGCACTGGATGGATTGTTTGACTCTTTTTAAAAAATAATCAGCCAGTATTTATGTTGGGTGAGCGAAAGGGAGCGAGGGAAAGAAGGAAGGAGAGGAAGAGATATTTATTTCTTGAATGGAAGTATAAATGTTGTGGCAACTGCTCAGATATTTTGCATAAATTGTGGAAACCTTGATGGGAGGCAGCACTCATCTTCTGTTGGAAGCAAGAAAATTCCTCACTGAGGTGGCTTGTCAGCCTAGGTAAAGGTGAGCCTAAACCTAATGAAAGCAAGGATATCATGCGTTATTATTTACCTCCTCAGTTGGAAAATATAGCTATCAGACTTTGTGTTCAGTTGGGTGAGCTGCAGGTTATGCAAATTTCCCCTTTTGGAATACATCTGGAAACAAGAAGGGCAGATTCTGCACTATCCACCTGATATATATTCTGGAGCTGCACAAAATTCTGCAAACTTAACTTGTGATAGTGTTCTTGCTCATGTGATAGTTCTTGCCCTGTTTGTGTTACACATTGTCTGTGCCGATGGGATCTATTTTTACAATAAGCCAGGACCTTAGGATCTACTTCATGTTAAAGTTTAATTTGTGTGGAAGATGGATGGTGTTGTTCATTCAAGGGGTCCAGTTTGTAAGTGACCTAGCCAAAAAGTTGTGGGCTATTTTTTCAGGGAAAGAGAAGGATATGGAACTTTATAAGTTTACTGGGTCATCACACAATCTCTCCAATTTTTGTTCATTCCAAGAAGAGCATCTATATCTTCTTTACTTAGTTCAAAGTCAAAGACCTGTCACAAGAAAGCAAGGCAGAAATGCAAGATGACAGATTAGAACTTCAACTGAATAACTAATGACATTGAAAGCGGGGGAAAGAGTAGGTTGCACATTTTTAAATTCAGATACATAATTTCCTTACATTGGCCATTTTGAATAAACATACTTCCTACAGCTGCCCATTACAAAGAATGGATGTGATCTGCATAACACATTTATCTATTTGTTCAACATGTCTCACCCCAGTATTTGGTATAAGTTCCAAGATCTTCCGAATATGCCTGAAACCAAAAAGCAGCAAAACTTGCGTTATACAAGTGGAGTGGAGAAGGGACACTTCTGCCTATCTGATAAGCCAGAAGCCAGAGTAATTAGTCTGCTTAGTAGGCAAATATCTTTCATATGCTTTCATAAAATGTCTCCCCTGGAAACACTGTTCATTAGAACATTGTTCCCTCTCAACAAAGGGGCAGGAATGCCTCCATACAATACATTGTAGATAGCGACCTCTAGTAGCTAGCTCTGGTAATACATCTTGGAAATATGTATATACAGTGGAACCCTGTATAATGAATGCCTCACACAACAAAAAAAATCATACATTACACCCCGTATAATGAATGTTTTCGTTATACAAAGCAATGCATCTCTATGGGGAAAATGGTACAGTGAAAATCTCTTTGGGATGCATTGTACAATGAAAATTTTTCATTGTACGATTTTCCCCCATAGAGATTTTAGTTGTACAATGCATCCCATAGGTATTTTCGTTATACAAGGCATGC
This sequence comes from Bradypodion ventrale, assembly GCA_035047345.1. Classification (NCBI taxonomy): domain Eukaryota; kingdom Metazoa; phylum Chordata; class Lepidosauria; order Squamata; family Chamaeleonidae; genus Bradypodion; species Bradypodion ventrale. The sequence continues at coordinate 239,459,504 of JAWDJE010000005.1, forward strand.
TTCATGTAACGAAAAAATTCATATAACAAAAGACATCATGGAACCAACTTTTTCATTATACGGGGTTCTACTGTATTACATATTTCTGGGATTATTTTCTCAATATTTTCAACCATGGATAAGTGAAACCATGGATACCAAACCTGTGTATACAGGTTTGTATACAGGGAGGTGTATACAGGGAGGTGACTTTTAATTTCAACCAGCTGTCTTTAAGAAGGTCCAAAGGCTTGGTTTTGAAAGCCACATTCTACAGACAATGACTGCACCAAAAAGAACCCACAAGCTTCAAAGTAAAATAAGAATGTGAACCTAGGTTTACTTGGGCTAACACTACAACACACTGGCCATCTTAAATAGAGGAACTGGTAGGAGCCTTAAATATGAGAGTGGCCTGCAATATAATTACCAGGTATCTGAATCCTTTGGTTTAGAACTCTACGTCTTGGTGAACTAGCAGCAAAAGAAGCAGGCAGACAACTCCCTTGGACCATTTGTTCACTCTCCTGGCATAGCTCTCTGAACAGGAATTTTCTCTAAAGATGTGGACAGACGGTGGGACTTTTTGCATACATGCCATGGGCATTAGCACTGAACTGTGTCTCTTTCTGACCTTTCTGTGGAGATTCTACGTTGTTTATATCTTGCATATAAACAAGCATCGATACGCATGGAGAGTGGCTGGGTTTTGATTGGCAGTAATAAGGCAGCTGTGTGTCAGGTGAGTTAAAAAAGCCAAGGTGGGATGGCATGTGTGTAAACGCAACTTAGTTCTGACTGTCTCACATGCTTCAGATGCAATGCATTAGAGATACACCCCACAGGCAGACTAAGTTATGTAATGAGCCCCACTGCCACTTTATTCAACCCCAGCAAGAGCAGCAAATCCATGCAAGAATAGCAAATTCTATTTGGTGATTAGCAGTAAGGAGAAAGAGAAAATAAATTTTTTTACCTGGAAATTCTCCTCTAAACAGTGTCGTTGGTCTGACTTGGGAATTACAGCTACATTTATTTGGATGTGAAACCTAATCAGCACCTGTAGATACAGATCAGGACCCCTTCTAAGGCATACTCTACAGCAGTGGTGCCCAAACTTTTTTCTTTGGGCCAGTCCCGCCCCTGACATACAGCTGTGGGGCCGGAGGCAGGCTGTTCCTGCTGCTGACGGTTTCAACGTCAGCAACAGCGGCGATCAAGCTTTCTCCCCACTGCTCCGAACAGCCTCTGGCTCGGTCCCATCACTTCAGCAGCCTTTGGCAACATGGATTGCTGCGTTAGGGAAATTCTTTGGAGCCTTCTCCATTTCAAGATCCACGGCGCTGGGAGAACCCCTTGGTGCGCCAAGGCTGACATCAGCATGGCGTGCCAAGGGGCTCTCCCAGTGCTGCAGATTTTGAAATGGAGAAGGCTCTGAAAATTTCCCCAACACAGCGACCCACGTTGCCAAAGGCTGCTGAAGCGATGGGACCGAGCCAGAGGCTGCTTGGAGCAGCGGGGACAAAGCATGATTGCCACTGCTGCCGCCACCGTGACATCAGGCGGTGGGGGTGGGTAGGTGGTGGTCCAGAGAGGGCCCGTATTCTCAGCCTGGGCCAGCTTAATGAAATGTGTGGGCCTAATTGGACCCACGGGCCATAGTTTGGGCACTGCTGCTTTACAGACTGGGTAGGATTAATTATTCATATTTTCCAATTTCTCAAGGAATATACACTCTTTCAGATTGGTCTTTCATCCCCTTTTCCTTGTTTACTTGTTATTCTTCCTACCTTCTATGTCTGCCTCTTTTTCCCTACATGCCAAATGCATTTCAGAATCTTTACCTGAGCCACAGTTCTGTGGTGCCGTGTAGCTATCTCTTTAATTCTGGGATCTTCCAAAAGAATAGGATCTCCAGGCTGGAGCCTGAAAAAGAAAATCAGCCTGAATTTTAAAGAATGCAATTGTATGTTTGTCCTCTCTAAAGAAACTCTCAATGCACTCAGTTTGACTTATTCCTCCTAGTTCAGTGCAAGACTGCAGCACAACCAGTTACTTTCTTAAATCACCAAAATCCAACAATATCACACAGATTAGAAAACCTACATCATAACTACATAAAAGTATTAAGTTACTCAGTTACAATTTATGAAACCAGATATTACTTTAGAAATTCATAAAAATGTAAGAGTCTGGAATCTGACACTGGATTATCTAATCTTCTGAACAGACAAGAAAAGCAAAAACATTACTGCAGGTAGGAACACATGTTTTCCCACTCTAAAGATCCTGCCTAGTTCTACTCATGTGCAACAAGATGTACAGAACAAATAGTGGAAACAGAGGAGGCTGTGGGTTTAAACAGAGATTGGAAACAGTTTTTTTGGGACTCCACCTCCCAGAACCTTTCATGACTGGAGGACTCTGGTAACTATAGTCCAAATTAGCAACTTTCCTGGCCTTTGTATATAGATAGTAGTGGAGATCTGCAGGTAAGTATCCACTGACACACTGAAAACTCCACCACTCCCTCCCCACTGTAACTTCCCATGTTCCTTAGAAGTCTCTCCTAGATATCCTGTTTATTAAAACAATTTGAACTGCCTGTGATTCAGAGATGGCTTGCTTCTTGGATACATATTGGAGTAGGTGGATGGGGTGGCAACCAACATTTTGAAGAACCTGTGTGGACGATGATACTCATAAACCAAATCAGTATCCTCCAGGTATTTTGCACTGCAATCACCACCAAACAGGCAGTATTGCCAATGGTCAGGAAGATAGTAAAAAATAATAATCTGGAGGGGTGCTGAGAAGGAAAATGGTTGCATTACCCTCCACTTACAAAGCATCTATATCCATAAAACAAGGACGCACGTTCGTATGTCCTGAATGCGTGGCCACACCCCGCGACCCACCCCCCTGAAAATTTAACTGGGCCTACCTTGCACATCCCATCGGTCAAAGAGGGGGTCCAGATGCTGCAGGTGGGGCACCAGCCTCACTGGCAAGGATCACAGTGGTGGTGGTGGTGGTGGTGTGCATGTGTGTGGCAGTGCGCAGGTGTCACAATCAGGTGCCCAATGCAGGCAATGGTGCACATGCATGCACCAGTGCACAGGAGTTGTGTCCGGGAACCCAATGCTGATGCAGATGCACACGTGACTACCGATTCAGAAACAGACTCGGGTGTCCGCTGCAGCCGCTGGCGCACAAAACCAAAAACCCTACCCTGACGCACGCACAACCACTGCCGCAGGACCGAATGGGCTGGTGGGTGTGCGCACGTTAGCGTGCATGCACCACCACAATGTGCCCACTGCGACCAGCAAAGATCACAGGTAGGAGACACGGGGGGAGGCTCCACCAACCCGCCCCAGACCTTTGGTGTATGGGACCAAAGACACCAGGACAGCCGAAGAGCTGGCTTAACACAACTTTATTACATGCTGGTCAGAGGGAACATGTGGTAATGGCGGACGAACAGCTCAATATATACAGTGGCTATACATTTGAATGTGGCTCCTTGACAGTCTATTGGCTACTGTCCGCGTGACGTCATTTCAGGTCACGCCCTTCTTGTCCAGGTGAAGGTGATGGCGGGAATCTTCCCGCGCTGTTGCTCTTAGGTGAGTCTTGGGCCAATGAGCTTGGACGCTCGCTATTGCCATCTAGTGGTCACTAGCTCACGTCCTATTAGGGTTACAGTGATACAGCTGAGGTTACAATGTTACACATGGAAAAGGTTACATTGGATACACATGGATATATACATTGTTTAAAGGCACATGCTTTAGAACACAACATCCCTCCCCCCTAGGATGAGACGAAGTCTCTTAACCAAGATGGTTTCTTGCACTCGTGTTTGGGCCGCGATGTGGGTTGGCCCCCCCGGGGGCCGCTCCCGTTTCCTTGTTCCCTGGACCCTTGTCCTGTAATGGGAGAGGGAGACTTGTTAGTGGCTTGCTGCGGTTTTGCAGCTTTAGGGGAAAGGGTAGATTCTGTTGTGGGTGAACCGGGGGCACCAGGGGCTAACGTAAAACCCCTCTTCTCGCTTGGATGGGTGGGGGACCACTCCGAAACCCCCCCGGTTCTGTAACTCAAAATTAAACTCTGCTGGGGGATCCCGCGGGATATCTACGAGGACAAATTCCTCCTCCTCCCCCCTTGGTGGGGACTCTGGGCCCCCCTCTCCTCCCCCTTGGGCTAAACAGGTGGGGGAGAACCCTAACGCTGAATCCCTGTCTGTGCTTTCCGAGCCCTGCCTCTCTGGGACCCGGCTCCGGAGCTGGTCCGCATGTCGCCGCCACAGTAGACCCGTGCTGGTCTCCACGCGGTATGATACGGGACTGGTCTGCTCCACGACAACCCCCGGCACCCAGGCTGGCCCTGCGCTGGCGTAGTTCCTGCAATGCACGGGGGCGCCTACGCTGAAACTCTTTGTGGCCTCTAGCCCGATGTTCCTCCCCTTGTCTTCTACTCTCGTGGGGTCTAGCCTAGTGAGAATGGTGGTCAGTTTCCTGCGCATTAAGAGCTCCGCGGGGGAGTATCCTGACGCCAACGGGGTCACCCTGTACCCTAGCAGAAACTGACACACTTGCAGGTTGAGGTCCCCGGGGCCCATGCGCCGCAGTGCATCCTTCGTGGTGCGGACGAGGCGCTCCACTTGGCCATTGGTGGCCGGATGGAAAGGGGCGGAGGTGATGTGCCGGATGGCGTTAATCTCTGTGAATGCCCTGAACTCAGCGGACATGAAGCAACTAGCGTTATCGCTAATTAGAGTGTCGGGTATGCCGAACGTGGAAAAAATTCTCCGCAAATGCTTTATTGTCGCGGCCGAGGAGGTGCTCGTGACTGGGATGACCTCCAACCACTTGGAGAAAGCGTCCACAACAAGGAGAAACAGGGTTCCTCGGAACGGGCCCGCAAAATCTATGTGTATCCGGGACCACGGCCCCTTAGCCGCGTCCCACTCCCTGTGGGGAAGACGGGCCTCTTCCGGTCTGGAGCATTGGCAACTCTCACAAGTGCCGACCATGTGCTCGATGTCGGCGTCTAACTGGGGCCACCAAAAGTAACTACGGGCCAGCACTTTGGAGCGCACGATTCCGGGGTGGCTGACGTGCAGCAGTTTAAGCACCCGCGGCCGAAGGGATGTGGGGATCACCACCCGCTGCCCCCACAAGAGACACCCCCTCTCTAGGGACAGCTCCAACTTTTTCCTGAAAAACGGAGCGAATTCTTCCGCTGGGGAAGACGCTGGCCACCCTTTCTGTACCCAGGAGCTAACCGCCGCCAAAGTCTTGTCTCTGCTTGTCGCCTTAGCGATATCGGCGGGTACTATGGGGGGCGAATCTAAGACTTCTATCATGAGCACCTGGCGGTCCGGCTCCTCCCCGCCCACGTGGCTGTGTGTCTGGGGGAGGGGGGACCTCGACAGGGCGTCCGCATGGCTGATTTCTCTCCCGGGCCGGTACACCAACGCGTGCTGGTAGGCGTTGAGGAAAATGGCCCACCTAAGCATCCTTGGGGACAGGATCTGTGGCGTGGGCTTATCTGCGGTGAAAATGCCTAGTAGGGGCTTGTGGTCGGTCACGATGGTGAAGGGGCGGCCATATAGAAAATCGTGAAATTTTTTGGTCCCTGCAATTATCGCCAGCGCTTCCCTGTCTGTCTGGGCGTAATTCCTCTCCGCTTGGGACAGGGACCTGGAGTAAAACGCTATTGGGGCCTCCCTCCCATTTTCCAACACGTGGCATAACTCTGCCCCCACCCCCACCGGGGATGCATCACAGATCAGTACCACCGGCCGTTTGGGGTTGAAATGGGTCAGAATGGCGTCTGACGCCAGGAGTTGTTTCAGTTCCATGAATGCTCTCTCGTGGTCATCGCCCCACTTCCATGCCGCATCTTTCTTGAGCAACTTGTGAAGCGGCTCAGCCACCGCAGCCTTCCGAGGAAGGAAGGAGTGGTAGAAATTTAAGAGCCCTAGGAACGACTGCAACTCGGGCTTGGAGGTGGGGCGAGGGGCTTTCTTGATGGTGGCCACCTTGGATTTGGATGGTTTGATCCCCTCGGGTGTTACTCGGAACCCTAAGAACTCAACCTCCTTCGCGAAGAAGACGCATTTGTCTTTTCGCAACCTCAACCCCGCCTGTTCGAATGCCTCCAGGACCTTGTTTAGCCTTTCAGCCAACTCAACCTCACTCCCCCCGTTATCAAAACATCATCAAAATATGGTAAAACGCCGTCCAGCCCTTTGAGGAGGCGTTCCACGAGCGACTGGAAAATTCCAGGCGCCGAGTTCACGCCGAATTGGAGGCGCGTCACCTGGAACGCCCCCTTATGCGTGACTATGGTCTGTGCAGCAGCTGCGGCAGGGGTTACCATGAGTTGCTGATAAGCCTGGGCTAGGTCGAGCTTAGCGAAACACTTTCCCCCATGTAACCTGGCTAGCAAATGGCTGACCACCGGCACCGGATACGCATTAGGGCGGATTGCCTTATTAATGATGCACTTATAATCGGCGCAAATGCGAACCTCCCCATTTGCCTTCAATGCCGTGACAATTGGAGTTTCCCACTCCGCAGAATCAACAGGAACAAGAATCCCCTGGCCCACTAATTTGTCCAGTTCCGCCTCTATTTTGTCCTTTAGTGCAAAAGGCACTCTGCGCGGTTTGAGTCTTATTGGGCGGACCTCCGGGTCCAGGTCGAAAGTTACTGGGGGTCCATTGAATTTCCCAAGTCCCTTTTTGAAGACTTCAGGGTGCGCATCGCACACCCTCTGTATTGGATCAGTCCCAATGGCGTGCACCCCCCCCAATGAACAGACCCAGGGGCTGGAACCATTGAGTCCCGAGGAGGCTGCAATTACCCCCCTTGAGAACGACTAGGGGGAGTTCCGCGGCGTGCCGCTTATACTGGACCTGGAATTTCCCAACCCCCAACACCGGGATACTGTTCCCTTGCACGTCCCGAAGCGTGGACCTCAACGCTTTGAGCTTGGGCTGTACGCGGGGGGCAATTCTCAAAAACTCCCTCTGGGAAATGAGGGAATATGAGGAGCCAGAGTCAATCTCCATCCTAACAGGGGCCCCTTGCACCAGTACCTCAACAAAGTAGCGGGGGTGTCCCAAGGACACGCTGAAAACTGGAGCGTCGTCGTCGCTGTCGTCGGAGATGCGGCCCACGCCGTCCTGCTTCCTCGTGGGCCGGGCGCCATCCTTGATTCTCGTCAAGCGGTCTGGCCTCGCCGCGCGGTCGGGCGAGCTCCCCCGGTCCTTGCGCCGTTGTCTGCATACTTTGGCGATGTGCCCGCGTCATCCACAGTTGTGGCACTCGGCTTTTCTGAAAGGACACCTGGCGCGGTCGTGAGTCGCTCCGCAGCCGTCGCAGCGCCGGCCCTCCTTCCGGACCCTCCGGACGTCCTCGTCGTCGCTGTTTTCGGCGGACGATTTTGAAACTCGCCGGGCTGCGTGCACCGAACTCTCTGTTTTGTCGGCCTTCGGACGCCAGTCCTGGAGCTCCTGCACCCCGGCCTTCGTGGCTTCTGGGGCCTGTGCCGCTTTCAGAACCTCCTGCAATGTGGGGGGCGGTTCCTGATTCATCAGCATGCGCTGGATTTCGGCATCCTTCAGGCCGCATAGCACACAGTCCCTGAGGGTGACTTCCAAGTTCTCCCATTTGCATGGGCCGGCAGCCAGATGCAGGGCCGCTACGAAGGCGGCAACCGACTCACCAGGCGCTTGGACTCGCCTCCAAAACGCGCTCCGAGCGGGAAACATCGCTACCGAGGGCCGGAAATGGTCTCGCAACACCTTCAGGAGCTCTTTCGCCTTGAATTCAGCCGCCTTTTTGGGTGCGATGAGGTCAATCAGTACCCTCTTGGCGTCGTGCCCGAGCATTCTGGTGAGGATGGCTCTCTTCTTTGCCTTGTCCGTCACCTCGAACTCCACCAGCGCGCCTTGGAAGTCCATTTCGAAAAGTTCCCAGTCTTGCGGTTTCTTGATGTCGAAACCGGCGTATGTCTTGGTCCCGTGGGCAGCCATAATCCCACCTTCGTCGCCAATTTGGTGAATGGGACCAAAGACACCAGGACAGCCGAAGAGCTGGCTTAACACAACTTTATTACATGCTGGTCAGAGGGAACATGTGGTAATGGCGGACGAACAGCTCAATATATACAGTGGCTATACATTTGAATGTGGCTCCTTGACAGTCTATTGGCTACTGTCCGCGTGACGTCATTTCAGGTCACGCCCTTCTTGTCCAGGTGAAGGTGATGGCGGGAATCTTCCCGCGCTGTTGCTCTTAGGTGAGTCTTGGGCCAATGAGCTTGGACGCTCGCTATTGCCATCTAGTGGTCACTAGCTCGCGTCCTATTAGGGTTACAGTAATACAGCTGAGGTTACAATGTTACACATGGAAAAGGTTACATTGGATACACATGGATATATACATTGTTTAAAGGCACATGCTTTAGAACACAACAAGACCAACCTGGGCAAAGCCCAGCAAACAGGCTAGTACATATATAAAATGGACAGTGACATCTCATTCCTTTAATGGAAGTTCAAAGCGGTCTTACACATGAGTGCCAAAAGGTTGGTAAGCAGTCACATAGATTCCTTTAGACTGGCAATAGCGGATCAACTTCTCCTGGGTAAGATATGGGTGACATTCAATCTGAAAGTCCAACCATAATTTGGATTACTCAATTTGCAGGCACCCAACTCCCCTTTCTTAGAGAAAAGAACAAATCTCTGAGCATACCTCCCACCCTATAAACTGTGTCCTACTTCACGAAAAATCACATCAAAAGTCCTCTTCGCAAGAGGGCAAGGCATTCTTGTTGATGTCAGAGGGAACTCTCTTCCTTGCACAGCCATGCAAAACATAATACAATGATAACTACTACCTTCTTGCTGCATGTAGTTAGCTCTGGGTCTTGAGCTATCAGCAGAGTTCAAAGGCCAGAAAGAAACTGTCACATGGCAAATGAGTTGGCTTATGAAATTTAACGGCATGTCCCCTAATTAGATTTGGGACAGGAAAAGGCATCGTGCAAACCACAACCTCCTCCCCTTAAACAGCATTTAACGTCTTGCTCTCAAGGAATCTTCCACAGGCATTTCAGGACAGCCTGTCTCAGCTATGAATAGGTAAAGATAAGGTCGCTCTTGCTCGAAAGCCACTCGTATCTGACTCTAGGGTTCAGTGCTTATCTCTGTTTATAGCCAAAGAGCCAGTGCTGTCTGCGTCTGCAGATGTTTCCATGAACATGTGGCAGGTATGACTAGACACCGGAATGCATGGAACACTGTTTACCTTTCCACCAAAGTGGTCCCTATTTATCTACTTGCAAATTCTTGCTTTCTAATTGCTAGGTTGGCAGGAGCTCGGACAGAGACAGGAGCTCACACCGTCGTACTTTGGTCTCGAACTGCTGTCCTGCCAACCTTCCAGTCATCAAGTTCAGCAGCTTAACCACGTGAGCCACCGCAGCCATGAATAAGAAACAGCAAAAAGGTTCTTCATCACTTCACACATTACAGACATGCCTTCCTTAAGGCAGGGTCTTGAGTTGCCCCTGGTCCTGAAAAACAGCTTATATCTAGAATCTTAATGCTCAGTCACCCACTCAAGTGCCAAGAGGAAAGCCAGCAACCTCACCTGGTTATTCACTGGCTTGTACTTCAACTCAGGTTTCTTCAAGAGCCTCTCAATCTGGTCATGACTGAAGTTGGAGATGCCAATGGCTTTCACCATCCCACAGTCCACCAGTTCCTCCATCGCCTGTGGGTGAAAGACAAGGGTTCTAACACTCTCTTCATAGTTCAATGGCTGGGAGATCTGTACTTAAATCCTGATATGGTCTCTGAAACTCACTGGGTGACCCTGGGCCAGTTGTCCCCTCTCTCACCTAATCTAACATAGTTGCTCTGAAGACAAATTGGGTGAGAGAAGAAGAGCCAGGTATGCCACCTTGTGTCTACCGGAGGAAAGGCAGGATACAAATAAAAATTGTAAAACAACTCACAATTTGCTTCTACACCCTGGAAAACACATTTCATACTTTAGTTGTAAATAACAGAAAAGAGAAGTGTGGGGCGCACAAGTCTATTATCTCATGCTAGTTGTGCCAGTGTCATGTTACAGAAAGTGGGACCATGGGAGCGACAAGGGTTGATGGGACTGGTCGTTCTTTAAGAGGCTCCCTCTATAAAGTCTAATGGGTAGCAAGACCACCTGTCACATGAACCCTTGTAGCTACCATGGAGCCTTAAAATTCCCATTTTAAAATTCCCATTTTAATTATTTAACTGCAAAAAAATTGTACTGCCTAAATTATGTCTTTATGCTCCCGTCTTTGTCCCAGCTCCTGCCAACCTAGCAGTTCGAAAGCAAGAAATTGCAAGTAGATAAATAGGGACCACTTCGGTGGGAAGGTAACAGTGTTCCATGCGCTCCAGTCATGCCTGCCACATGACCATGGAAACGTCTGCAGAAGCAGACAGTGCTGGCTCTTCGGCTTTGAAACAGAGATGAGCACTGAAACCTGAAGTCAGATACAACTGGCTTTCGAGCAAGGGAAACCTTTATAATTAATCAACCGATTCATCATCATCATTTTTTCTTTATAGAATCAATACAATTTATTTGTTTGTTTTCTTGATAGGTCACCTTTCTCCTGATGAGGGACTCAAGGTGGCTAACAATATTGAAAAAACAAATTAAAAACAATTAAATTTGAATAATAATTTAAATACATTGAGACATTAAAACAGAATTAAACCATTTTGATTTTTTAAAAAACCAGACAATAACTTACTAAAAACCAGTATCCAACCTCTCGGTTATAATTATTAAAAGCCCGCATGAAGAGATGGGTCGTCAGTTGTTGGAAAAGGATAAAAGGGAACGGGCCTACCTAACCTCCCCAGAGAGTGAATTCCATAATATGGGAATTGCCACAAAGGATGACCTCTCTTGTGACTCCATCAAGCATACTTCTGATGGCAATGGGACTGAGAAGAGGGCCTCCTCTGAAGATATTTAGGGTTGAATAGGCTTGTATGGGAATATATGGTGCTTCAGATAACCTGGTCCCAATCCATATAGGGCAGTGATGGTGAACTTTGACACTCCAGGTGTTCTTGGACTTCAATTCCCAGAAGCCCAAGTCAACACCCCTGCTGATCAGGGCTTCTGGGCATTGAAGTTCAAGAACAGCTGGAATGTCCAGGTTGGCCATCACTGATATAGGGCTTTATAGATAATGACCAACACTTTGAATTGGGCCTGGAAATGAGTTCCCATAAGTCTAAACCTTGCCAGGTGTTCATCTGTCCATGACAATGGGACTGCAGACAGTTCTTCCACAACCTGATCACCATCAGGTCCAGAGTATGCTTTGCAATGCTTGCATGTGGCCAAATACCACTTGGGCAAACCCATGATCATGGTAGAGGACATGAAATCCTGAGCCACTCCTCATAAGATGGCCTTGACATGAATATTGAAGCCTGCCAGAAAAATAAGCCTAGAGGACTCCAACATCATCTCCAAGACCAACTCAGCCAGCTCAAGAAAAAAGACCAGGGAGGCAAAGCTGAATAAACAACCTCTTCCCTCATGTAGGAATCGGGGACGTAAAGCGGCCCTTGAGGTCCCGGAGGAGACTGGTCAAAGGAACGACACGAGGCAAGATGGAGCGAAGACCAGTGATTTATTGAGGGAAAATCATCAGTATATATTATGTCCAAGGCTGCGCATGGTAGAATGGTCATCTGACAGAAAACCACATCACCCATTTACCCGGGTTAATTGAGAACCTCTCTTGGGGAAGTTAATTAACTAGGGCAAACACTGACAGAGGAAAACTATTGTCTGAGGCTTACGCAGGAGTAAATATGGCTTCTATTTGCACTAAGGATTAGGCTCTCCTTGGAGATGAGTGATTACCTTAATGGGTAACGGAGTTAGATATTCGCTCTCTCAGCAGAACCGCTGGTCAGGTCAAGGAATCGGGTGAATCAAACCCTATCATTAATCCACCCCCCTTAATTTCCGTACTGGCAAGGGCCAGCGGCCAGGAGTGTGCTCAACTGGTTTAACCTCTGCCAAGGTCCCATGCCAATTGGGCATGGGGAATCCACATCTCCCCTTTCTGTTTTATTTAAGAGCCTGACCGGCGACTCTGCGCAAGAGGGGCATCAGCTGATGAGCGGGAATGGTGCTTCGGGGTTCCCTCCATGGAGGACATCTCTATAGCAGTGAGGGAATACATTGCACGAAACAACACACTGTTTTGCCCAGTATTACCACCCCCACAATCACTTTGGGTGTCGTCTGAAGCCAACCCCATGGGAACCACAACCACAGGGAGTCCTACCACCCCCATGAAGAATCCTCCTTGATGTTATTTAACTAGGGTGTGGAGGTCCGTGAGCTGGCTCTGTATTTTGTGGGTATTGTCTGTGAGATTAAGGCAACACATGCCATGGACAGACTCGCAACCCAAATGATGTAACCATAGGGGGTAATCGATGGCTGCTTGATTATCCAGTATGGCATGGCGAAGCTCTGTCTGCTCCTGGTTGAGCAGCGCTATTGCCGAGGAGGTATGGTCAATGGCTTTTGCTAATCCGCAAGCCAATTGACCAATTCTCCGAGCGTTGCCTATGGCTAAGCCGGGCACGCTGAATACTGCAGCCTGGTTTTTCAGAGCTGTGGGTCTGAATCCAGACTGCTTTCTGTAGCAAGGCAAGATAATGAAATGTGTCATTGATCTCTTACTGTGACCTGGGGTGATCCTGAGCTATCTCTGCAGCTTCTGGCATTGTGCAAATGTCTTTTCTAACACCTGTGGGGAGGTGTGAAGATAAACTGGGGATTACCGGCTACCGGGTGCTCAATCTTTCCAAGCAATGGGCCGGTGCAAACATGGGCCGGTCTGGCTTCCTTTGGTGGAAGCTGGCCGTTATTAACAATATACAGAAATTCAAGTGTCCCTTGCAAATCCCAACTGGAGCATTGTACAAGGCATGAATAAATAAAGAGCAACTACAGATAAGCTTTTCGAAGATGAGGCTTCCCTTCTTGGTGGGGCTTCATGTGCAACTTGAGTTTGGAAAAGTCTTGTTTTGGGGAAAAGCACGGTCCTTAGAAGTGGCACTGAGTGTGCAAAATGTTCATAGAAATGTCTTTGGAGATGTAAGTCATAAAGGAAGACGGACAGCTGATGACATCCAGGACAGTGACTGGTGCCGCTCTTTGCAATCATCTGGGTCTGATTCTGGCCTCTGGGACCTGCATGGGGAAGAGACTTGTTTGGGAGATAAAAATTCTGAAAGAGTTAGTTAGTTTTTGCACTTATAGGATAGCAATTGCTGTGCAACTATGGGACGTTGTTCCCCCCCTTTCTGTTTGTTTGTCAATGCCCCAGGTGGCCCTGAAGGTGGCCAGCTGCCTGGAGCTATAAGCTGGGGCGTCATCGGACTTCGTGTGCCGAGGTTCGCCCTTGGCCGTGGGAAAGGAGATGCTGCTCCACATGGGGAGCCATTTCTCCCTTCTGTGCTGTTGCCCAAACAAACTGTGGGAAGGTATTAATGCAAACGTGCATGTACTGCCACTTGCCAAAATGTGGGGATGTGTGACGTCCATTTGCCACACCTGGATGGCCTCTGTCCCTCATGGGTTGACCCCCCACGAGGGCCCCCCCGGTGCCCCTGCACGATGCAGGCAGGGACGGACTATGCCTTGGGCTTGGGAAAGTGGCAGGTTGAACTGCCTTGCGAGCGCTTTGGCATTCTGAATTGGAGTAGTGAAGAACAAACTTAGGAAATTTTTGTCTGTCGCGGGAGTGATGTATGCTTCCGGTAGACTATGAAGCAAATTCCTAGGAAACTGGCTGCCAGCAATTATGTTGAAGCGTTCTTTGGCAAAGGTGCGCAAAGCGAGGTTCACGGCTGCCAACTCTGCCCGCTTGCGGAAGAGTCAGGAGCGTGCGCCAAGCTTGGTCCTCTTGCCAAGTAAGAACCTAATATGTGCGACCCCCATAAGTGAAAACTGTCCTAGCCCCCCGAAGAGGAACCAGTGACGTTAATTCACACAAGGTGACTGTCTGCGTTTGAAGCGAGACGAGTCTGGGGTCTTATGGCAAACCTTGGCGCATGAAGCGCCAGGCTTCCCTTGGGTAAATTTCTCATGAAGGCCCCCCTGCGCACATCCGCCCATGGCGTGCGTGCACACGTTTAGAAGAGTGCCAGATGGTGGCTTAGCCTTTTGCCTGTGCTTAGACTAGCAGCAAAAAGGGAAGGGGTAGCCTAAAAATGCCTGTATCTGATTGAAGGTGTGACCTGACTGCACTCTTAAAATGGTCCTAGGCAGTCCTGGCTAATGGGTGGCACTCTGCACATGCTCGGGAGCTTAGGGACTAATCCTTCCTCTGTGCTCTGGAGTTTGCGAAATGTGTCTGCTCACTAGAGAGGGTGCTGTGGGCCAGGTGCCATACTGAAAATGACCAACTAAGACTTATTAAAAACAAGCCAACTATGACGTGCCAGCTGTAAGGAAATAATACACAAAAATGAAAAGACACACAAGTTAAACATTTCCAGCAGGGAGTTCCACTGGCGAAAGGAGGAAAGGAGGAAAGACAAGTCAGAAGTTAGCACAATGAGAATGCAGCAACTCTTATCATAACGAAATCAGATTAGGTCAGGTAATTAAGGCAACCGGGTCCTCCTGTTAAGAAATAATTAACTCTGGAGCCTGTGAAAGGAAGGAGTGTAAGGCTGTAGAAATAAATAAATTGGTTACAATTAAGGCCTGGAGAGGAATTTTGTTCCTGTAAAAAAGGTAAGCATTTTCTGAATATACAGAGCGCAAGAATGTTTGCGTGCTTTTTCCTGTGAAAGGGGTACAATGAGTGAGTTACTTTGCACAGATTAAAGTCAAAATACCAGAACAGTATCTTCCTTAAGAGAATGAAGGAGAGTTAGAACGATTCTCAACCTGCGGCCAGATGTGGGCAAGTGGGCCAGAAGCGGCCCACGTTGCTCTGCCACTACCCCCGCCGAGCCAAGAAGGGCTGTGTGGCGAAGGAAGGGCAGGATGACTGTCCGGACCCCCAGAGCTGCCTGAGGCCCTGGAACTTGGCCCCTGACTTTAAAAGGTTGAGAACCGAGGTTACAAGATGATAACACAATACACACATGAAGACAATGCAATTCTCTCACTCCTAGTGAGATACGTGATTTCAAGACGCTAAGAGACATTCAAAAAACCTTAAGACACAGAGATGGGGGTTTGAGGAACACAGACGTAGGGAGGGGCCCCATAGCTTATGATCTAGTGAGGAAAACTCATAGAAGTGATTTTTGTTTTCAGATCGCGCCTCTGAAAAGAAAAATCTGTTTTCCTGAGTGGCAAGGATTGCAAAACCGGTTTCCAAGAGTGGCTTAATCCTTTGACAAAGAGAAAGAGTCTCAAGGGAAGAAGGGGGAACCACCCCGCCCTATTGCAGGTTAGGATTTCCCCCCCCCTCTCCTGCCTAAGCTGCTAAGCAGGCAAGGCAAAGGGTTTTGTACATCCTGCTTTCTCAAACCTTAAATAGTTCCTGCCCATGAGCAGAGTGCAAACTGTTTAACACATATTTCACAGTGACATTACCACGCAGTTACACACAAGGAACACTTTTTCAGTCATACTGTGGTCATAGAGACAAGGCTTTTGCAATCATACACAGTTCTTGCAGTCATACATTCAGTGGTGCACCACGCATACACACATTTATTTACGCATTCGCACATTCCTCCCCTGATCTGCAGCGTTCTATCCTACACATGAGGAGATGACTTTATACACAGCTGGCTATTTACAACCATCTGGGTGCTTCTACTTAGGGGCGAGTTTCTCTGGGCTACTCCCAAGGTGAGACAAGTAGGTTCTGCCTGTGCCCTGGGGGAACTCGGGGTACTATTGCTGGGATGGTTCTTCTGGCATAGCCAGGGCGATGGCTGCCTCCTTTCTAGCCTGGGCCAGATGCATGCCAGCATGGCCATTTGGCATTAAGACAACCTTTTGAAGATCTGCCTGGTCTAGATTGGCATTCTCTTCTAAGGTGTCTCATTTTACCACACTGGAAGCAGGCGCCTTGGGGTTTTGGCACTGCTCTGCGCCTGAGTGTGGTAATGGGTCTGCTCTGGAGCCCTGCGTGGCCAGGGGCCGTGCAGATTTCCGTGAGCAGTGGGCGCTGAGCAGCCCTGCCTGAACGTGTGTCTGCCTTCAGATAGGCTGAGCACAGCAGTTGGGCGCTAGCTAATTGTGCCACTGGCAATTTCCCCGTGAATGGATCTTCCTCACCCATGCGCTGAGTGGAGTTCTTAATTGGCAGGGGACTTTTAACTGTCAGAGAAGCGCCAAGGCCTCTCATGCCATGAATTCCTTCAGTGACGTCTGCAGCTGCCACTGAGGGAATGCTCCCTACCCTGCCCTGCTTAAGCTGAAATGACGGATAGAGACTCCTTGGGGCTGATGGTTCTGACTGCGCTGGGGGTTTCTGGGTCTCTA
Organism: Bradypodion ventrale; assembly: GCA_035047345.1. Lineage (NCBI taxonomy): Eukaryota > Metazoa > Chordata > Lepidosauria > Squamata > Chamaeleonidae > Bradypodion > Bradypodion ventrale. Next base: position 239,476,060 of record JAWDJE010000005.1, read on the forward strand.
TCCAGACTGGGTCATCCTCTACTGAGAGCTTCCTACATTTGCTCCATGTGCGAATTATGCCCTCTGGAGCTTTCGGGGGTTGCTGAATGCAGTCTCCTATCTGATCCCAAAGCTTAAGGGTTAACGTACCTACTTCTGGGTAAAGCAGGCAGTGTTCCCTTAGGTACACCAAAAGTCTCGCTAGCTCTCCACTGTGAAAGCGTAACTGATTTACCCTGGCCAGGATTCTGAACCCTTCCTCATGAGTTCTTTGGCTAGCGGATGGACCTTGTCGCTGAGGACAAGTCCCCATATTACCTGCGATGGGTCCTCCGAAGTTTCCTCCTCAGGACGAGTCAACGTGTCTTTGGGCAAGGTAATAGGCTTTGGAGACGATTCTCTGGGTAGAGCTCGGAGCGTGGACTGCTGCCACGGGCCCTCGGTGGCCTCTGCGCTGTCAGGGGTTCACAGCTGACCCTGAGCGGAATGCGTTTTTCCGTAACCTGCAAGCCGCCGCGAAAGTCGGGAGCAAGCTGTAGGATGCCTCTTCTGTAATGCCTCGCCGCTTGGGCCGTCTTCCCGATCAGCTGGCTTACCGACTGGGCTGCCGCGCTGTCCTCCGGGATGAGTGGACGCGGTTCGAGCGCAGAACCGGACCGTGTGATCGCTTACTCACGGGTAAGATCACGTCGCGGGTCACCAGATGTAGGAATCGGGGCCGTAAAGCGGCCCTTGAGGTCCCGGAGGAGACTGGTCAAAGGAACGACATGAGGCAAGATGGAGCGAAGACCAGTGATTTATTGAGGGAAAATCATCAGTATATATTATGTCCAAGGCTGCGCATGGTAGAATGGTCATCTGACAGAAAACCACATCACCCATTTACCCGGGTTAATTGAGAACCTCTCTTGGGGAAGTTAATTAACTAGGGCAAACACTGACAGAGGAAAACTATTGTCTGAGGCTTACGCCAGAGTAAATATGGCTTCTATTTGCACTAAGGATTAGGCTCTCCTTGGAGATGAGTGATTACCTTAATGGGTAACGGAGTTAGATATTCGCTCTCTCAGCAGAACCGCTGGTCAGGTCAAGGAATTGGGTGAATCAAACCCTATCATTAATCCACCCCCCTTAATTTCCGTACTGGCAAGGGCCAGCGGCCAGGAGTGTGCTCAACTGGTTTAACCTCTGCCAAGGTCCCGTGCCAATTGGGCATGGGGAATCCACACCCCCAGCTTTCCCAAACAGGTTTCTGTAATGCAGACCAAGTCAACAGGTCCATCCAGGGTCAAGTCCTGGATGGCTGGTATTTTTCCTATCACTGACCTGGTGGTGAGCAGCAGCACTTTCAACCCAGGGGGACCATTGCCAAAGCTATCCAGGCTGTTTAAACTGGAGGGCAATTTGAGGATAACCAGGAAGCTGTTCCTTCCCTCCCATAATAATACAAGTGCTTTCCCAGTTAATATCTCCCTTTACCCCAGGGGTTCCCAACTTAAGGCCTATGGGTCAGATACAGCCCAAAGCACCATTTCAAGTGGCCCCCCACCCCTCCAAGGGCATTCAAGAAACAAAATGGCTACCCCCTTTGAAGCTGTTGGGACAAAATGGCCACCCCATTGTGCAGGCAGAGCAAAACGGCTGTCCAGCCTTTGAAGCTGACTGAGAGAGCGTGACCCAACCCCTGGCTTGAAATGGTTGGGAACCCCTGCTCTACCCCGCATTGTTTTAATGGCAACTCCCTGCCTCCCCCTCACACAAATTTGAAAAACACATCCCTCCCACAGCACTTATGTTATTAAAATGCAACAGGCAGGTGAGAATTAAAAAATGGATCCCTTATACAGGGAATCTGGCTTCACCCTTGTGTCTCTCACAATGGGGCATAGGCATACCTACATTGGTATCAACCCACCAGTGGAGAAACCACCCTGGCACATGCTCTGCTTTTAACTCTTCCTTCTTCCTCAACCAGGTGGCAGATATCAAGGGGAGGGAAAGGTGGAGGTAGCTGACTTACAGCAAGGCCCAAACCTTTGGCTGTTTCCCCAATCAATAAACCATTCCCCTACATCAGGGGTGCCCAAACTATGGCCCAGGGCCCAGATCCGGCCCCCGATGTCAATTCATCCAGCCTGCAAAGCCCTTGTCGCTCCTGGAAGCGGAAGTAAAACATGCCCATATAGTTAATTGTTAATAACTTCTTTTGAAACTATTCCTAATTGTTTTTCTTAATGAGATATAGTCAAATTTTATTAGTTTCACTTTCATGTCGGGTGGGTCTGTTACCACACTTCTTGCAACGGTTCCCATCGTGCGATTTTTCTTTGACCATTAGCATGTTCTTTATTGTTAATTTATGTCTTTTCGCCACTTGTGGCTTGTAGGAATGCATCTGGTTTCTGTCTTGCCTGTCTCTGACACATTTTGTAAACAAAAGCCTCTTTGCTTGCTATTCTCCTTATCTCTCTTTCTTTGGGTTCTGACACTTCTGATTGGCTGTAAGCACTCAGTTTTGTCTCTGCTAAGTTTCGTTTCTGGTATACAATGCTTGCTAAGTTTCGTTTCTGAGTCTCTCTGCCTGAATAAAGAGGAGGCATCAGTAGCGTTTGACCAGCCAAGGACTGGAGTCGTGGTTTTTTTCTGTCTCTGCCTCAAAAGATCTGAGGATATAAACTGCTGCTAATGAGGCTGGCTGATTGAGAAGATATCTTTACATGAATCAAATCCCAACAACTGGTGCCCCATGTGAGGCCATTGAATGAAATTCAAAGGAATGCTTTGAAGAGATCTGCTTCAGCAATTAGCACCTAATTATCATCTCATCGACCGGGACAAGGTCTCATTTACCCCGACCGGGAAGGTCATAAATCGAGCTCGAAATTCATCCAAAGTCAACTTTGGGTCCCATATAGGGTAAGTGGAAAAAGAAAAATATTTTTTTATCATGGGATGTGTGCTTACGTCGGCAGGGACGGAACTTTGTAAAGATATCTCAGATCTTTTGCATGAGAATGGGCGAAAGGTTGATGAGAAGAAGATACAGCAGCTGGTTAAAGTTATAGAAAAAATCTGTCCTTGGGTTAAATTTGATGAATGTCTGGACTTAAAACAGTGGAAACAGATCGGGAGAGAAATGCAGAAGCATAATGGAATTTCTAGATCAATATTATTTACATGGGAGGAAGTTAGGGACTGCCTTCAGAGACTTACTCCAAAAAATATTTTATTGTCTCAAAGACTTGATGGCCGCCCCCTCCCACAGCTTTTGCCTCCAGATAAAGGGGGGGCCATGGCAACTGCCCCTCCATCATATGAGAAACAACAGCCTCCTGATGGGGGTGGAGGTGGAAATGGAGATGGGACATTAGATCCTGCCTTGCAACAATCAAGCACTTATAGCCCTACAAAGACACATTTTTCTGCTGCTTTAACGGCAGCTGTGCTGGACGTGCAATCTCCTGAGATATACCCAGTGATAAGGGGGGCTCCGGCTGTGGGCAACGCACTGGCAGTCCCAGATAGATATGAAACCCTCCATTACAAATATCTGAAGGAACTAAGAGTCAGCATACGTGACTATGGATTTAATGCACCTTTTACAAAAGCTTTGTTGGAAGCCATTGCTTCTCAAAAATTGCTACCAGTGGATTGGAAACAGATGATCAAAGCGCTTTTGCCTCCGGCAGAAGCCATGCTCTGCTTGCAGGAGTGGAGGGATGTGGCTTGGGAGGTACACCATACACGCCCTGCACTCACAATGGATATGTTATGTGGGGAGGGAAATTTTGCCAACCCCACACAGCAGTTGGCACTCACTGATGCCCAGCTGGGAGAGATTGCACAGATAGTCATGCGTGCCTGGAGTAAGATTCCTTCCAAAGGGGATAGCTCCGTTGCTGGATTTGCAGCAATTAGGCAGGGCCCTAAAGAGGATTACACTGAGTTCATTAACAGACTCATGACTGCTTTCAGCCGCCAGGTGGAAAATGTGCCGGCACGGGAAATGCTCATGAAACAACTGGCTTTTGAAAATGCCAATGAGGATTGTAAAGGGGCTCTGACAGCTGTTTATGCTAGGCCAGGAACATCTATAGCAGACATGATGAAAGTTTGTCAAAATGTGGGGACTCACAGTTACAAGGCTCAACTTCTGGCAGCTGCAGTTCAATTGCCCACAACTCAGGCTCAAAACAAACGTTGTTTTGGCTGTGGGAAGGAAGGGCATTTTAAAGCACAATGTCGCTCCTCTCAAAAGCAGGCAGCACGCCCTTCAAGGAAGTGTCCCATTTGCCAGAAAGGGTACCATTGGGCCAATCAGTGCCGCTCAAATCCTAATGCCAACCCCTCAGCTGCTCAGCACAAAGACTCTGACTTTTCTCCACAGCAGCAGGGAAATGGGAGTGCGGGCCAGGCTCGGGCCCAGGCAAAATAATAGGGCTACCAGAGGTCAGTGAAGAGGCAATAGAGGAGGTTTTGCAAGAGATGGCAGAAGATATGGAACTTGCCCAAGAAATGATTTCACGATATAGAAAAAACCATCCTCTAAAAGAAGGACTTTTATTGAGGTTATCTAAGGACTATACTTTTACTATGCCAGGGTGTGTGGAGGCTCTTCCCACACTGGTTGATGATGTTAATTTCCAGGGCATGATGGGCATCATTCTTCCTTGCCCAGACGCCTTACCCGCTTCTGTACACATTGCAGCAGGGTCAGTTACATTGGGTCACCAAGAAATTGTCATCCCTGCTTCAGCCACGCAACATCTCACCCTGCCTAAGGGACAACCTGTAGGACGCCTTCATCTGCTCCCACTAGGGACCACTGCAACTCCATCCCAGGAGGGGACTGCAACAGCGGCTATGGCGGTGATACAAATCACCGAGGATAGACCGACCCGCTCGCTGCTTATGGGTGGACGTTCAGTGTCTGGATTGGTCGATACAGGAGCCGATATTTCAGTGGTGGCAAAAAAAGATTGGCCGACTGGATGGGCCGTCCGCCCCTGTAGGGAAGTTTATGGGGTGGGCGGGTACGAGCCAGCACAGCAAAGTGTTCATCCAATCGTCTTTGAGACCTCAGGGGGAACAAAAGTTTCTCTTCACCCCCTGATTATGGGTATTCCTATTACTCTGTGGGGCCGGGATCTCCTGGCTAAAACAGGGTGTACCTTGCAGACAAATTTTTGATACGGGCCTCCCCTGCAGCGCCGTTGCATGCACTTCCACTACAATGGAAAAACACCCCGCCAGTGTGGACGGATCAATGGCCGCTCTCAAGAGAAAAGCTCCAAGCGGCGGAGGCCCTTGTACAGGAGCAATTAAATCTGGGACATATTCAAACAACCACTAGTCCTTGGAACTCTCCGATTTTTGTGGTGAAAAAGAAGTCTGGAAAATGGCGATTGTTACATGATTTGAGGAAAGTTAATGAGCACATCTTGCCAATGGGACCTCTACAATCTGGACTTCCTAATCCGAACATGATTCCGGAAGATCATCAACTCATGGTTATAGATTTGAAGGACTGTTTTTATACAATCTTGCTAGCGCCACAAGACAGAGAAAAATTTGCATTTACATTGCCAGTATACAATAATGAACATCCTACTCAACGGTTTGAATGGTGTGTCTTGCCTATGGGTATGGCCAACTCGTCGACTCTATGCCAACATTTTGTGAACAAGGCTTTGGAACCTTTCAGGCAACGTCATCCAGAGGTTAAAGTCTATCATTACACAGATGACATTTTATTGCATGGTCCACAAGTCACGGAGAAACACCTGCAGGACCTAGCAGACATTTTGCAACAAGCGGGCTTGATCATAGCTCCTGAAAAAGTGCAGCGGATGTATCCATTCCAATATCTGGGACATAGGCTCTCAGCTACAGCTTCAACTCCGCTATTGCCAACAATAGCTATTCCGGAGCAGTTCACTCTTGTACAATTGCAACAATTGCTAGGGAACATAAATTGGGCTCGTCCTTTCTTGGCCCTGAGCACGGAGGAACTATCACCACTCTTTGCTGCTCTTTCTGGACACACTTCTCCAGCGGACATCATTCCCTGCACAACGGAGATGCGTACAGCTCTTCAACGCCTCAACGAAAAGCTGCATACCATCGCTGTGGATCGGGTGCCCTCAGGCACCATTGCGCTGGCATGCGCTCTTCTTCCTACACCGAGGCTGCCCACTGCGGTTTTGTTCGCGCCTGTCAACGCTCAGAAGGTGGCCATCGTGGAATGGCTACACTTGGCGCACACTCCCTCGAAAAACTGTTATCGCCTGCCTGATGCGATTGCTGATCTTTTCCTCAAATGCCGTACTAGGGCAAAGCATTTGACTGGTTATGACGCTGACTTTGTTTGTTTTCCTTTTTCACAGGATCAGCTAACCGCCTTGCTACAGCATTCTGAGGCATTTCAGGTGACCATGGCGGACTTTGTGGGACAAGTTAAATTTAACCCCCCCAAGGATAAGCGGTTTACCTTGCTGAATCTCACTTCTTACTCCCTGTCATCCCCGCTTTGCATGCAACCTATCTTGCATGCCATTACTCTTTTCTCAGATGGCTCCCCCTCCCGTGGAGTCCTTACATGGCAGGGTCCTACTGGGGAATGGGAGGTTGTTTTTACAGGACCTCAAGCATCGGCCCAGCGGTCGGAACTGGCAGCGGTCATACTTGCTTTCTCTACATTTTCTGATGTGCCTTTTAACCTGATTGTGGATACTCAATATGTTTACCGCCTTGTTTTTACTTTAGCTCAAGCTTATTTGTCTCCATCGATGGATAGGGATCTTTTTGCTTTATTCCAACAGCTTCAAGGTTTTCTTTCCAACCGTACGGTCCCATTCTTTATTGCCCACATACGCTCTCACACAAGGATCCCAGGTTATTTGACGGAGGGCAATGCACGAGCAGATTCTGCTCTCCGAGACTCTGCTGAGGTTTTTTCTCTCTTTGACAACCCCATTGACAGTCATGCAATGTTTCATCAATCTGCTAAGGTTTTGCATAAACGATTTTCCATTCCTATGTCACAGGCTAGAGACATTGTGTCGTCCTGTGCTTCCTGTACGAAGTCCCCTATATTCCTGCCATTTGATGCTGTTAATCCTCGAGGAACAGAAGCTAATCAGCTATGGCAGATGGATGTCACGCAAGTACCTGCTTTGGCTCCGCTTTCTAAGTTACATGTGACTGTTGATACCTTCTCTGGATTTATATGGGCTACACCCTTACGGGGTGAAACATCCAGACATGTTATACAACATTGCATTCGTTCGTTTGCGGCAATGGGTAAACCTAAAAGCCTTAAGACAGACAATGGGCCATCATATGTTTCTTCTGCCTTTCAGGACTTTTGCCGTCAGTGGGACATTAAGCTAACCCATGGAATACCCTATAACTCGACTGGACAGGCGATTGTTGAAAGAGCCCACCTGACATTCAAAAATTTGTTACACAAGCAAGTGGGAGATAGAGGGGTTCCTGTGGCTGAAATACCTACAGCTGTTGCTAAAGTACTGTATACTCTTAATTTTCTTCTTGCTCCCCATAACAGGTCACACTCTCCAGTCGAATTGCATTTCAGGACCGAGGAGTGTCTTCCTAAGCCATTGGTCGTTTATCGGCAGCAACCCGATCCTGAGTGGAAGGGTCCTGTACCTCTAATCACCTGGGGACGAGGATACGCAGCGGTTTCTACAACCTCAGGACCTGTGTGGATTCCTGCCCGAGCGATCCGCCCATGGAGAGAGAAGAAGGTTACTCAGCTCCAGGATGGTGGTTCACCAGTAAACTAAATGTGCTGACATTTGTTCTTTTCTTTCTTACTGTGCTTCCAGCTGTAAGAACAATGCCTCATGGGGGCAACCCCAACTTTTGGATTCGTCATGCTAACTATATGTTTGAGGTTCATGGTAAGAATGCAACGTTATACTATGAGCATCCACTGGCAGTGTCTCAAATGGCTTTTCTTCCGGCATTGTTCAACACGCCAGAGTTGGTTATTGGACATTTGCAACATCTTGATAGGTCTACACTCTTCTCTAATCCTCCAGAACAATTTAACAACACCCGTTGGCGAAGCATGACATTCAAGAAATACACTAAAGGACTTTGTTTCTGCTGTCATAGTTCTGGAGTCTGGAATAGTAAATGGAAGCACTGGACTCAAGCACAAAGGGTTTTGCAGAATGTAGGCAATTATACGGGTTGTGATGATTATTTTTGGTTATGGGGTAGTTATAACAGTTCTTATAAGCTTAATTATACCTTGTTTAACACTACTATTGAAGATATATATGATGTGTTTCCTATGTTTACTCCTGATTATTCTGCTATAGATAGTGGTTCAATTTGCAATGGATGGCAAATCAAGGATCCTAACATGTGGTTCTTTTTTAATGGAGTTGCCACGAATTTCCATCCAGGTCAATATCAATGTGCAGCATTGGGTTATTTTACCTTACCCGTACAAGTGCAAATGCCGCCTCAGGCACATGCACGGCGCCGGAGAGCTGCTGCCGGCCCGATGGGTTCTGGTTGCAATGATGAAGTGATAATCGATGTTCAGCTGTCTGATGGTAGCTCCTGGGGGAGAGCTATAGGGAGTGCTATCACTGGAACACTCACATTGGGATCATACCCAGGTGTCATTTCCCAGGAGAATAGAAGGTCCATTTTGGGACTCACCTGTAGGCTGGAGAAATCAATCAATGCCACAGGGAGGGTCATACGGGATCTTCAAATGGAAATCACTGAGCTTCATCAAGACCAAATGCAGGACAGACTGGCCATAGATTACCTGTTAGCAAAATCCGGAGGATTTTGTAAACTGGTCGGGAACCAGGGATGTCGGGTAAAATTCCAGGATCTGAATAATACTATTGAGAAAGAACTTCAGAATTTACAGGAGAGCATTACTAACAATGTACGCACTGATGTTAATCTCTTTGATTGGGTGACTTCTTGGTTGCCTGATTTATCTGTCCTTAGACAAGTTTTCTTTTATGGGTTTATTATTATTATCTGCTTTATACCTTTGTATTTTTGCATTACTTGTATTCCTAATCTTATTTCTATGTGTAACACATGTCCATTGCGTAGAAGGGAGACATCGAGTTTTGCACGACGGCAATTGTATTCAATGAGGTATCATCCTCCGGAACAAAGTACCATGAGTCAGGAGGGGTACGATGTCCAGGAGGACAGTGATGATGTATATGATGACATGCAGGGGTATGATTAGCCGTCCCTCTCTCAAATTTAAATGAAAAAGGAGGACATGTAGGAATGCATCTGGTTTCTGTCTTGCCTGTCTCTGACACATTTTGTAAACAAAAGCCTCTTTGCTTGCTATTCTCCTTATCTCTCTTTCTTTGGGTTCTGACACTTCTGATTGGCTGTAAGCACTCAGTTTTGTCTCTGCTAAGTTTCGTTTCTGGTATACAATGCTTGCTAAGTTTCGTTTCTGAGTCTCTCTGCCTGAATAAAGAGGAGGCATCAGTAGCGTTTGACCAGCCAAGGACTGGAGTCGTGGTTTTTTTCTGTCTCTACCTCAAAAGATCTGAGGATATAAACTGCTGCTAATGAGGCTGGCTGATTGAGAAGATATCTTTACATGAATCAAATCCCAACAGTGGCTACTGACGGTATGATTGATAGAAAGCTTAAAACCTTTAAGTACTGCATTACTTGTGGTTCTAAAATCCCCACAGCTGATGGTTATGATAATTGTGTTTTTTGTTTAGGGCGGGGTGCCCAAACTACAGCCCAGGGGGCTGGATCCAGCCCCCAACACCAATTCATCCGGCCCCAAAGCCCTCATTGCTCTCGGAAGTGGAAGTAAAACACGCTTGTGCAGGCAAGTTTTACTTCCGCTTTCAGGATCAATGAGGGCTTCAGGGGCTGAATGAATTGGTGTCGGGGGCTGGATCCGGGCCCCAGGCCATAGTGACTGGCTCCCTGAACCACGTGACTGGCCCACAGCCCCCAAAACTTGGGCACCCCTGCCCTACATGCTGTAATTCAGGATGGGCAGTTTGTGCACCAAGTCCAAAGTACATGCACCCCCTCCCCAAATCACTGACCTTGATCATCATCATTTTGTGTGCGGGGACTTTTTAATCTGCTGGCTAGGAAGAGACTACAAATTAATAATTTTCTTATTCTAAGCAACAGGACATCAACCTGTGTTTGATTAACCTTTGCCCCACTTCATATAAAGCAGCTCTGATAATTGCTTTGGTTTTGGGTTAGAAGTTGTTAACTAATAAAAAATGACTAGGGTCCTGTACTTGGTATCTCTTTGTGAATGGTAATAAGCACAAGAGGATACCCTGTAGACCAGTGGTTCCCAATGTGGGGCCCATACCCCACAAGAGGACTTCAATTCCCAGAAGCCTAAGTCAAGTACATTATCTGATCAGTGCTTTGGGGAATTGACTTAGGCTTCTGGGAATTGAAGTCCAAAAACCAAAGACTGGGAAACATTGCTGTAGATCATCTTTACTGGTAATGTTGGTATCATCCACATTCAGGCTGTCCTTTACATGCCTAAGGTCTCCCCCCTTCTAGAGTAACATACATTAAGGCACTTCCCAGGCAAGCTGAGCAAAGGAGTGCAGAACAGAAAAAGAACAGAAATTCAACCTCCAGCAAGCACACACCACAAACATATTACAATAATTTATCCCCTCTCCTGATACTCCATCACCCATAAAGAGCTACAGCCAATCAGGAACACAGTATGGAAATTATGGAACCACCCCTAGATGTTATACCAGCCCCTCTGCCTGGTGTTAATGCCCCAGGAATGTGCCCTCTCCCTTGGGAAGTGTGGAGGAGGGTTGAGCCTTTGTGTACATTCCAACCTAGCCCAGACTGATAACAGCCAGGCTTCTTCTCACAGGAATGAACTGCAGGCCTTCTCCATGGGGAAAAAACATGAATGAACAACATTACATGATATAATAACAATATGAAAACATCCTGGGTCCCGGGTCCCAGGCCACACAAAGGGCCCCATTGTGTGGCAGGAGTCAAGGCCCAAGGCTGCCAGCTATATCCTGCTTTTAAATACAGTAAATGCAACTTTTTATTGGAATGTTATTTTCTGATGTATTTTATACAATGCACCTCCTTACTTTGGTGCACTGCAAAGCTTTGAGTATTAAGGTAATAAAGGTGATGGGGCCCCCCTATGGGCTCCCACAGGAACCCCAGGATTTCAGGTAACACCAGGGCCCAAAGAAATCCAGGCCCCCACCCCCAACAATAACCAGAACCAAGGTGTCTCCATTTTTGAATTCATCCTGGCCTTTACAGCTAGTCACTGAAGTAACAAATGAGGATAAGCTTTGGTTTGTGTGTTTGGAGGAGGTTGTCTTTAAAGTCTGGAATATCCGTTCCCAGTTGGCACCATAGCTTATGTTGTGTATGTAACAGTATTACTTTAAGAATGTATGAATGTAACCTGACAATGATTACAATGTAACCCAGCTGTTTAAGGAACGCGAGCAAGCTGCCCATAGAGGGCAGCTGCGAGCGTTCAGCTCACATGGTTCACATTCCCCCAATCACCGGCAGCCGCGGGAACCTTCCCACACAAGGAACACCTGGAGAAGATGGGCGTGACTCAGAATGACATCACGCCAGTAGCAGCCAATGAGCTACCGTGCAACAGTATTCAAATGTATTACTGCAGTATAAAATGAGCTGTACCTCCGCCATTACCACATGTTCATCCTGACCATCATGAAATAAACCTGTGTTTTAGCCCCCAACTGCGGCTCCTTCTTTGTCTTCCATGCAAGACACTAAATTGGCGATGAAGGTGGGATCCATGGCGTGTCCCAAGGTCAAACCTCACCAGTTTGATATCAGCGATCCAGAACAATGGGAGCTGTACGAGTGCCAGTTTCGGCATGCAATGGATGCTGCAGGCATTGACGACAACGGGAAGATGTGCTCGCACTTCCTAGCCCAGGTGGGGCCGGCCACGCTGCGTATCCTGATGAACCTGGTGGCTCCCCGGAAGGTAGACGTGGTGCCCATCAACCGCATCCTGGCGTTACTGAGGGAGCACTTCCAGCCTCCCGTTTCAATCTTCCCGGCCCGGGTCGCATTCCATAGGCGGGACCAGCGCCCGGGAGAGTCCATGTCCACCTACGCGGCGGCCCTCAGGCTCACGGCCATCAATTGCCAATGGGAGGACCTGGACACGGCCCTCCGAGACCGCATGCTGTGTGGCCTGAGGGACGAGGAGGTCCAGAGGAAGTTGATGACCCGCGACCATCGCCTCACGTTCAATGAGGTACTGCGGGAGGCCCAAGCAGCCGAGGCAGCCAGGAGCGGGGTCACAGTGTTCAAGTCCCGAGGGGCCGCACCTGAGAGGGCCAAGTCACCTGTGCAAGCGGCCCGGCAGATGTCGGCAAAAACGGCCTGGCGGGCACCCCGGTCGCCCGCAGGCACCCCAGCAACCTCTGAGGAGTCTTCCATGATGGCGGACTCCTGCTCCAGCGAGGACAATGACGTACAGAAGGTAAAGAAACGCGGGGAGAGGCGCCAGACCAGCGAGCGACGAGGCCACCGTTGCGATGGCTGTGGGGCATCTCACGACCGGACGAGATGCCCATTCCGGAAGGCCGAGTGCTACAACTGCGGCCGGAAGGGCCACATCGCCAGAGTCTGCAGGTGTGGGTGAACCGAGGACAAGGGTGCATCGAGACACCCTCAAGCACACCAACGAAAGGCGGCCGGCATCGGAAAGGTCTCAGCCAACGATGGCGCAGAAGGCGTGAACCGCGCGGGCCTGGAGCACCGGCGTTTCTTTGTTGAGGTACTGTTACAAGGGGTTCCAGTGAGGATGGAAATAGACTCGGGGTCATCCTACTCCATCCTGTCCCAGAAGGAGTTCATGTGCATTCCCCCAAATGCGTGGCCCAAGTTGCGGGCCATGAAGTCACAATTACGGGACGTGCTGGGCTATGGGATCCCAGTGTTGGGGGTGGGGAACTTCACGGTGAAGTTCAAGAATTACACAGAGAAACTGCCCTTAGTGGTTCTCAAGGGGGAAATATGTTGCCTTTTGGGAACCCAGTGGTTTGCTCCCCTGGGAATTGAACTGTCCGGCATTAACGCCATAGAGACTGACCCAATGCGGGACGTGTGCGATGCGCACCCGGACGTTTTCAAGAAGGGGCTCGGGACTTACAAGGGGCCCCCAATTTCTTTTGAGTTGGACCCAGAAATCCGGCCCATACGTCTCAAGCCAAGAAGAGTGCCCTTCGCCCTCAAGGACAAAATTGAGGCGGAACTGGACAAATTGGTGGGGCAGGGGATTTTGGTTCCAGTTGATTCAGCGGAGTGGGAGACTCCGATTGTTACAGCCTTAAAATCCAACGGGGAGGTCAGGATTTGCGCTGACTACAAATGTACAATTAACAAGGCCATTCGGCCAAATGCATATCCGGTGCCAGTGGTTAGCCATTTACTGGCCACGTTGCATGGGGGGAGGTGTTTTGCCAAGCTAGACCTGGCGCAGGCGTATCAGCAGCTCACAGTAACCCCAGCTGCTGCCGCTGCGCAAACCATCGTTACGCACAAAGGGGCATTTAAGGTAACGTGTCTACAGTTCGGCGTAAATTCGGCCCCCGGGATCTTCCAGTCCCTTGTGGAACGCCTTTTAAAGGGGCTTCCAGGCGTACTCCCATATTTTGACGACGTTTTGATAACAGCGGGGAGCGAATCAGAACTACCGAGGAGGCTAGACAGGGTCCTTTCGGTATTCGAGAAAGCAGGACTTAGACTGAGAAGGGACAAATGTGTATTTTTTGCGAGGGAGGTTGAGTTTCTCGGGTTCAAGATAACCCCGGAGGGCATCAAGCCTTCCGAGTCCAAGGTTGTGGCTGTGCAAAACGCCCCTCGCCCCACCGCGAAACCGGAGCTGCAGTCATTCCTAGGGCTCCTAAATTTTTACCATTCCTTCTTATCAAGGAAGGCATTCGTTGTGGAGCCACTGCACGCGCTACTAAAGAAAGAGGCAGTTTGGCGGTGGGGAGATAGGCAGGAGAAAGCTTTCAAGGAGCTCAAAGCGCTTTTATCCTCGGATGCTGTCCTGACTCATTTCGACCCGAGGAGACCAGTAGTTTTAGTCTGTGATGCATCCCCAGTGGGGGTGGGGGCGGTGCTGTGCCACGTGTTAGAGAGCAGGCAGGAAGCCCCTGTTGCATACTATTCCAGCTCCCTTTCAAAGGTGGAGTGCAACTACGCGCAAACAGATAGGGAGGCCCTGGCCATAATCGCGGGAACAAAGAAGTTCCACGATTTCCTATACGGCCGCGAGTTTACGGTTGTGACTGATCACAAGCCCCTTCTGGGGATCTTTACTACAGGCAAGCCCACCCCACAAATTCTGTCCCCCAGAATGCTACATTGGGCAATTTTCCTTAACGCCTACCAGTATGAGCTGGTCTATCGCCCAGGGAAGGAGATCTCCCATGCGGACGCGCTGTCCCGGTCTCCTCTCCCTAGTTTAGGAGATCCCGCATGCGAGGTAGAGCAGGACCATCAAGTCCTGCTGATCGAGTCTCTCGACTCACCCCCCCATAGTCCTGGCAGACCTCGCCAAAGCCACGGCAGCCGACAAAATTCTGTCCCAAGTCAGTTCCTGGGTAAGGAAAGGGTGGCCCACAACTCCCCCCGAGGAGCATTTCAAGTCATTTTTCAGGCGCAGAGTAGAGTTTTCCCTTGAAAGGGGCTGCCTGCTCTGGGGCCAGTGGGTAGTCATCCCAGAGATGTTGCGGGCGAAGGTGCTGAGGCTACTGCATACCAGTCACCCGGGAATAGTGCGCTCCAAGGCACTGGCCAGGAGCTACTTCTGGTGGCCCCAAATAGACGCGGATATAGAACACTTAGTGGGCACGTGTGAGAGCTGCCAGAGCTCTCGGCCCGAGGAGTCCCGGCTACCACATAGGGAATGGGACATGGCCCGCGGGCCATGGTCCCGAATACACGTTGACTTCGCTGGCCCCTTCCGCGGGTCCATGTTTCTGCTGATAGTCGACTCATATTCCAAATGGCTGGAAGTAATCCCCATGACTAGCACCTCATCTGCTGCAACCATTAAACACTTGCGCAGGGTGTTCAGTTGCTTCGGCCTGCCGGACATCCTTGTTAGCGATAACGCCACTACCTTCACTTCTGCAGAATTCAAGGCGTTTATCGAGAGAAATGCCATCCGGCACATTACCGCTGCCCTGTTTCACCCCGCCACAAACGGTGAGGTAGAGCACCAAGTGTGCACTATGAAAGACACACTGCGGCGCATGGGTCCCGGTGAGTTGAACCTCAGTTGTCAGTTCCTCATCTGTTATAGGGCAACTCCCCTAGCTTCAGGACTTTCGCCGGCCGAACTCCTCATGAGGAGGCGGCCGGTAACCCTTTTTGATTGGTTGGATCTGACCAGGGTGGAGGATGAAGGGAGAAATATAGTGGTAGAGAGTTCCAAAAGCTTTTCGGTAGGGGACCTGGTTCACTGCAGAAACTATGCGGCCTCGGGACCAACGTGGGTCCCAGGGACGATCATTGAACAAACGGGGCCAGTATCCTATAGGGTCGAGACTAGCACAGGTCTACTCTGGAGAAGGCACACTGACCAACTCAGGCGGCGAGTCACTAGTGAAAGGGAATCAGCATTAGGGTCCTCCCCCACCCGCGTAACCCAAGGAGGAGACACGGGGGCGTCCTCGAGTACAAATGCATACTCTGGATTCTCAGCCAAGGAGGAGGATACTTTCAAAGAGTGGAATGAGTTTGATTTTATGTTACCGTACCAGGGGGGTGTCGCGGAGTGGTCCCCCACCCGTCCGAGCGAGAAGAGGGGTTTCAGTTCAGCCCCTGGTACCTCCAGTCTCCCCAGCCCTTTTGTTTTAGAGTATACCATATCACCAAGCCCCCCGAGCCGGGCAGCAGGGGGAAGTTCGCTCTCCCCATCCACCTAGAACTCCGGGTCAGGCAGCAGGGGGTGGCGTAAGTACGCCAGTTGCAGGCGCAAGGGGTCGGGGCGAGACAACAAGGGTCTCCTTATCAGTTCCGAGGTTCATGCTGGGGGGGGGTCCCCAGGCGCCACGGGCAACAGGCAGGGGTTCACATCTCAGCTGTATGTTCCGTTCCCTTCTCCCAATGCAAGGTTGTCGCAGAGTCCCCGCCAAACAACTAATGAGACCCCCTTTCCATTGCAGGACGAGACTCTGCGGAATTCGGAGCCCCTAGTTCCCCTGAGCTAAACCAAGCAGCCGCACGCCCCAAGCGCACGTACGGGAAGCCACAATGGTTGAGGGACTTTGTCCCATCCTAGGGGGGAGGAGTGTTGTGTATGTAACAGTATTACTTTAAGAATGTATGAATGTAACCTGACAATGATTACAATGTAACCCAGCTGTTTAAGGAACGTGAGTAAGCTGCCCATAGAGGGCAGCTGCGAGCGTTCAGCTCACATGGTTCACATTCCCCCAATCACCGGCAGCCGCAGGAACCTTTCCCGTGCTAGGATCACCTGGAGAAGATGGGCGTGACTCAGAATGACGTCACACTGGTAGCAGCCAATGAGCTACCGTGCGACAGTATTCAAATGTATTACTGCAGTATAAAATGAGCTGTACCTCCGCCATTACCACATGTTCATCCTGACCATCATGAAATAAACCTGTGTTTTAGCCCCCAACTGCGGCTCCTTCTTTGTCTTCCGTGCAAGACACTAAAGCTTACTGGCTCAGTGAGAAAATGTTTGTATGTATGTTATGCCTGTGCAATGTTGACACAGCAAACAAGCAGAAGAAGCAAGGAGAAACAATATGGGAGAGAACGGGTGTATGCTTGCAGTTGGGTCCATCATGCCTACCAGAGTAAGGAACAGAGTATACTACCATGAGTCTTCTCTTTTCTGGGAGGAAAGATGCAGGATATGGAGAATAAATTTACAGTGGGATACTGGGGAATCATCCACAAGCCCCAGCAGTGGCAAAGGATCTAGAAAAAAGTCTCCCACATCATCTGTGATAATGGTAAAGTGACATGAGATGTGAATCCTAGAAGGAATAGTGCCAACTAGTGCACCTGCTATCTGTATTTTAATACTATCTGGCCACCAAAATATATTTATCTTCACCTGTCTCTGGGCTGCCTTATCACCTCATTCATTCAGTATTACATGGATTGGGGGCCCTCTTACCCAAATACCTCTCATATCTGCTTCTGCAATCAGCTGGCCTATAGAAGCTGTTCCTGTCTTACCTGTGCCGGTCCCACCTCTATGACATTCCAAACATCTAGCTGCAGATTTTGGCACTGAAAGCTCAAGGAATGGGTTTCTGCTGATCTGGTAACTTTTGGGTACCTGCGGTTCATTGCTCCTCCCTGATACAACAGGTAGGTGATACACAGAGAGCGATGGAGACTAGCCTAAAACATTGAAGAATGAACTTTGTATCCCACTTGATTCTGTGGACACGTCTCGTGTGAATGGTTTGTGGGTTCCGTGCTAACTTGCTAGAGATCCATAATTAAAAAAACAAAAATGCACAAGCAATTAAAATAATTACATGCAAATATTGTTCTCTCAGCTGTAGCCATGGGCTTGCAGGAAGAGACAACTTCCAAAGCTGGATTATAATGGAACTCCAGTGGAGCCAAAGAAGCTGTATCACATACAATGAATACTTTGGAAAAGAAAGCCAGTAAAACATTAAAGGATTCCTCTGTTCTTTTGAACAAAATCTGATCCAATATGATGGAGTTAGGCCTGGTGGTTTAGACTTCAAGATGAATCAGAGTAGGCTTCAAATACATGAAGGTCAGTTCCAATATAGAAAAGGATATGACCTTTGAAATAAAAGATTACCTTTCAGATCTGTCAAACTAAAACTCCCATCATCATGGAAGTTGTAGTCCAATGCCTCTGGAGGATTGTGGTGGAGTAAACAAAATTTTCATGTCACCTGCTTATTTTCAGGTATACTGTATGTCATATTGGGCAGATAGCTCAGTGGTTTAGAGGTTGGGAGTTTGATTCCCCACTGGTATTGCAACATTTGTGTGAATGGGCAGCACTGAGACCTAGAGTTGTATGCCCATGCTACCTGCTGTGTAATTGGAAATTGAATTGCTCAGAAATTGGAAATGTTTGGGGGTTTGGACTAGAATTCCCAGTAACTTACAGCAAGCATGGCTGTGGATCATGATGACTATGGGGGCTCTTGGAGTTGTAGTTAAAGAAGCAAACACTTTCCATCTTTGTATAAGCTGATTTCTGTCTTGTTGGTATTAACATTAGCTTCCACTGATCCTCGCTAGTAGATTCTTGTAGAAGAGTTTGCACCATCTCATCCTTCACTCAGGAGGCCATTCTCCATGGCAATATTTATGAATATGCTTTTCTCTCTCTTTTTGTTTCTTTGTCAAGATGAAAGAACTGCCACACCCATGAAACCAATTACTGTGTTGTGAAGGAGTGGAGTGCAATAATATCTTTTGACCTTGCAATATATTCAAGACCAGAGATGGGAAACGTTTTGACTAGGTAAAGGTAAAGGTCCTTGCTCGAAAGCCAGTCATATCTGCCTCTAGGGTTCAGTGCTCATCTCTTTTTACAGCCAAAGAGCCAGTGCTGTCAGCATCTACAGACGTTTCCATGGACACATGGCAGGCATGCCTCAACACTGGACTGCACAGAATGCTATTTACCTTCCCACCCAAGTGGTCCTTATTTCTCTACTTGCATTTCTTGCTTTTGAACTGCTAGGTTGGCAGGAGCTTAATCCATCATGCAGTACTCAGGAATCGAACTCTGACCTTCCAGTCGAGTCCAGCCTCTTAACCACTTGAGCCACCATTTTGACTACCAGTCCCAAAATACCCCAGGCATCACATTTTCCACCTTCAATCAGATTTTTGTGCTCTTCCACTCTATTCGCTCTTCTTTGTCTTATATTCAACACAAGGAGCAAAATTAGACAAGATACTGATATCTTATCTAGAAATGTTGCTACCTCTAATGATCAAAGATGTCTAATTATAAAAGCATGTTGAAAAAAGCATGTTGGATTGCTGTTACATGTTGCATGTTGGATTGCTGTTATAGGAGACAAAACATCCTAAGAACAAGGAACACACATTCCTATGAATGTTTCTTTTAAACCCTGAATTAATTTATATGGATAGCTTAATGATTTGGATATCTTTATGTGAGGCCAGCAGTTGGGCATTTCCCCACTATGCCTCCTGGGAGAATGGCCAGCCTACATTAACTTGGGCAAGCTGCACAGTCCCAGGGTGCCCTTAGAATAAAAGGTAAAGTAAAGGTCAACCTTGCTTGAATGCCAGATGTATCCAACTCAGAATGGTAAATCACCTCTGAGTATTTACTACCTAGAAAACCCTGGAAGAATTGCCATAAGTCAGAACTGACCTGACAACATTCAGCAGTTTCCCTTAGTTTTTCAAAGCAGAGAAACAGGGGAGGGAAGAAAGGAAGACGCACAAGGAAATGCAATTTACTAATTTATTGCAGGATTCCTGTTGCAGTTTACTAATTTATTGCAGGATTCACTCTAAGAGCCAAGCCCTTTAAAACGTCCACATGCTCATGCCATACACTTTTGTATCTTTTTGAGGTGAAGAAGACCGATGAGCTCATGTGTCTGCTGTGACACAGCTGCTTTCAGGTTCCTGCAACCTAAGTAGGCTCTCTCTTGATGACTGTATTCTTTGCATGGCTTTTAATGCCTTGATGGTGCTGTCTGTGGAGGTCCTACATTTGCAGTAATTTGCGAAGAAACAGAATGGAAGGGTTTGTGCCACATAGTTCAAAAGTGCATTCATGTTTTCCTCTTCTAGCATTTTTTCCCAAACTCGGGTAAAGATTCTCCGGCAGAGATCCTGGAGAAAATCAAGAGTGGAGAGGGCCACCTGAAGTTCTTCTAGGATGTAAGAGGCTTGGGGGACGTCATCTTGAAACTTGCATAGTAGTTCATCAACAGCAAACAAAATGACCAAGTAGGTTGTTTTAAGGGGGAGTGTTACTGTGTAGTACAGTGCTATTAACCAAGCCTTCCATTCCTGAAATGTAAACATACATTCAGTCATTTGAACTGGAAATTGCAATTATATATTGGGGGAATATAACTGGGAATGCAGAAAATATAAATATAAAATTCTTCTTTGGGGCATTAACAATCCCAAAACTCTGCACCAGATGGAAGATTTTAGGAGGCATAGTATAAAATAGGAACTTTTCAAGCCTCTCAAAGAAAGTTGCATTGAAGTTAGGTGGGTCACTGATACCTTTGTTGTACTTTATTTATTTAAGACAGGAGTTCTCAACCTTTTAAGCCGGGGGCCAGGTCACGCTCCCTCAGACAGATTCGGGTGTCGGATGGCCATTTTGCCGTTCCTCCACCACATGGCACTTCCTGGTGTGGTGGAGGTGGTGAGGGGCCACATAAAATGGTGGCATGGGCTGCATCCAGCCCACGGGTCACAGGTTGAGAATCCCTGATTTAAGACAATCTTACAATTGTTGACAGAGCAAAATGAGCCCTGGTGGCACATTGGTTAAACTACTGTACTGCAGCCAGAACATTGTGAGTTCCATCCTGACCAGGGATCAAGGATGACCCAGCCTTCCATCCTTCTAAGGTCAACAAAAGAAGAACCCAGCATGTTGGCGCGGGAGGGGGGGGGGAAATGCTAATTAACTTGTGAACCACCCAGAGAGTACAAAAAGTGCTATCAATCAGTATATAAGTATGATTGCTTTGCTATAAGTGTAATTGCTATTGCTACATCAGGAATGAGCCGAGTGTGGCTTGTAGCAATCCTGCCTCTCCAGTTAATTAATTTAAAAAAAAACTCTTGTGCTCACTAAGGCAGGGATCTCAACCAGCAGCCCATGGGCCGGGTGCAGCCCACGGCACCATTTCATGTGGCCCCCAACACAGAAAGTGCCATGTGGTGGAGGAAGGGCAAAATGGCCATCTAGCCCCTGAAGCTGTCTGAGGGACCGTGACCTGGTCTCTGGCTTTAAAAGGTTATGAACTCCTGCTCTAAGGGATATATCTGAGGTATTTTCCCCTAATACTCCTCCATTCCTCTAAAAACACCTGGGGAAACCCCCCCCCCCATTTATTTTAGTGAGCAGGACAGGTGGGTGGCTACAATCCTCCAAAGTTGTGGAAGCACTAGTTCTTCTGACTTTCCTTCAAATATATACCCACTTAAAAAAGCTGGTATAACTGCAATTAAGTCTTTGGAGTTGGGTGGCAATATAAATCAGAAAAATAAATAAATAAATGCTAGCATTGACAATGACAAGGAGGAACAGCCAACTAGAATGGAAGGCGTGGGGTTGATTGCAAGCACACACAGTTGCCAAAAGTTGTAGAAACACATGGCCTTGCCTTACCTCTGCTTCTAAATCAGAGCAAACTAGAATAGGAAAAGAAAAGAAGGCTAACCCTTACCAGATATTGTTTTACAAGGACCCTTTGAAGGTGAACCTTTGTGTGCCTCATATGGTGCTGAGACTGTTTGGAAACATAGCGACGGAATTTGTTCAAAAGGGAGATCAAACATGCCAGGTAACCTTCACAGGCTATCTGTGTCTGCAGTTGTTGCCTGGTATTCCTCAATCTGGCTTGGCAACATGCTTTATATTGAACTGAAAGAAAACATAATACTATTGGGAGGTAAGATGAAAGGATATAGCAAGAGCTAAAAACGTCTCATTTGTCTTGCATGAAAACAAAATCAAAGCTACTTTGGCTTTCCTTGCAGGCAGATGTTCAGCCTCTATTTAAAACCTTTGAATGAAGTCCAGCCCACCACCTACAGGTATATCCCAAATAGGTTCAGGACCTTGGATAGCTCCTTTAAAATACAGGCAAAAATATGGAGTGGTTCCCCACCCTAAATCAAACTCACCAAACTCTACTGCTTAACAAACTTGAATGGATGAGAGTACACTTCACCTTGTGTTCCCCTATCAAACATTTCTTGAGTTCAGAATTCCCCGCCCCCACTCTATGTTTCTTCAAAATTCCTTTTCAGTGGTGCTACATATATCCCAGTGATAGCCAACCTTGGCACTCCAGGTGTTCTAGGACTTCAATTCCCAGAAGTCAACACACTTGCTAATCAGGGCTCCTGGGAAATGAAGTTCAAAAACATCTGGAGTGCCAAGGATGGCCATCACTGTACTAATAAAATCTACAAGCACTTTAAATTTATGAAACAATGCATTGCAGTATAATTGGCTATATAATAGATTCCTCCAGCGCTGAAAGGCATATGAGCATTGAATCAGGTTTTCACAACTCTCATAGTCTTCAAATTAGCCTTTATTTTGCAATTGGTCTTTTTCCTGCATCTAAACATGCAAGTTTGCTCCATCCTTAACATCTGTCTGAGCCACATCTCTTCCTCTTCTTTGCCAAAAAAGAATGACTAGTTTCCATTTCTAATTATGACGTAGTTGTTAATATATAATTTGGCCCACATAAATGGGGGCAAACCCTCTATTGAATTCTTACTTGTATCTTCATCAGCAATGAGGAGATAGTGATCCACAAGCGCGTGAGACTTGCCCAGCATTGCTTCCATGCTATTCTTGGCCAACTGCCCCATTTTTGTTCCCATCACCATGCTAACACTGCTGGTCACCATAGATGTCGTGGTCTTCATGCTACCCTGCACAGCATCCTTTGTCATACAGATCATGCCTGATAATTTGCGGGTCATGGCATTCTTAGCACCCGTCACTTTAGAAGACATCAACTCTTTTGTGTCTGAGACAATCTATGCAAGAAAGAGGAAAGTTGTTATTTCTCCCTCAAACAGGAAACTCTATCCTCTTGTGAAATAAGCATCTCTATTGAATAATGTACAATCAGGGGGATCACTTTTGTTCTTGCTTGGATGTTCACCACACAGGTCTATTTTCTTATTCTTCACAATAGACAGGGCTGCTTTAACTTGCTTTGATAAGGCATACCTTCTTACTAGCTCATATCAAGAATTTCTAATATCAAGAATTTCTAATAGTTGCAAAGTCAATGTCTTTTTGGAGATGTGTGAGGTGTGGTAGTTAAAGGAGAAGTGAATTAATGGATATATTATATATTAAAGTTCACAAGGGTGGAAGGAGGCACATAGTGAATTAATGGATATATATTGAAGTTCACAAGGGTGGAAGGAGGCACATAGATAGCAGAGTCATTGTTGTAATATTTTATCTCTATTTATTTTTATTTAATTAATCAATTAAAATATATTTGAAACCCCCAAAATAAACAAAAATAGGTTTATAACATTAATGATAAATTTTAGTGTGTAATATTGAAGTTAAGAAGGGATTATTGAATAATAATGCTAAAGATATTTGAAGTGATTTATGAATTATGTTTCATTAAAAGAGAAAGGGTTGACACCTTTGCAAGAATCGATGCAATTCTGGAAAATGAATAAAGGCTTATAAAGATGTTGAAAATGGTTACATAGCTATTGATTCCAGTGAGGGGGAGTACTTTTTCTTTAATATTATTGTTTGATATCTGCTTCCATAGTTAATAGCTTTCTAAGCTTTGTTTATAAAATCAGAAATTTAAAAAGGAAAAAGAGATTTAATATTGGTACCTATAGCTTGGCATGCTGGGATGAGAAAAAAAATCTGTTTATGTACATACAAACACATAGAACACAATCATGCATGTCAAACAGGTAAATGTAGCTCTTAATGAATCATGTAGGATTATTACTGGCTGTCTAAAATATATGCCCACTGAAAAAGTCTATTATGTGGCTAGCATTGTTCCTTTGAAGTATGTTGAGAAGTGCTAGCAAGTAGTGAGCAAAATAAGGTAATATAGCTCCAAACCCATCAATTTCACGTGCACAACTTCCATTAGATTTATTGTTCTATCAGGACCATCTAAATAGTGACAATTAAGAATTTAGTCAGTGTTCTTTCCACCTCTGCTGAGAAACCTCTGGAATATAAGAGAGCAGGTACCTGGTTAGCCGTCTGCTGAAGGATAGGTAGCTTTGCTTCTACTGTATCTAGACCCCGGCAGGCATATTTGTTTGCTGTGGCAACTAATAAGAGAACAAAAGGTTTTTGTTGTGTTGTGGATTTGGATTAAGTTTCTGACCCATTTTCTTGTTTACTAATAATGGCTTATGGTACCAGAAAATACTTTATTAAGACATCACATGAGAAAACATTGCAATGGTTACAAAGCCCTCGTGGAATTAGACTATGTCACATTTTAGCAGGCCATCAGTTCTTGGTTGGTAGGATGTCAATTAGGCCTGATAGTTGCTCGAGAGAAGAGATTGTGTACAAGCATATTTCCCCTCCACTTTTAAATAATCTTCCATGTTATACGTAAATGTAAGCAGCTTTATTTAACTAATTGATCAGCTCAAATTCATAAAACTGTTTATTAAGGAGGCCAGACAAACTGGCAAAGCCTCTAAAGGTCAAATTGGATTACTCAGTTGATATTACGCTTGAACCTTTGCTTCCTTAGGCAGTGGAAGATGCCTATTGTCAAAGCCTGTGCTTTCACTATGCTGTCTTGCGTTCTGGTAAGCTTTGTTTTAGGAACTGCGGTGGCTTAGTGGTCACAATGCTGAACTTGACAACTGGAAGGTCAGCCGGTCAGCAGTTCAAGACCCAAGTGCTGCATGATGGAGTGAGCTCCTTTGATCTGTCCCAACTCCTGCCAACCTAGCAGCTCGAAAGCAAGAAATTGCAAGTAGATAAAGAGGTACCACTTTGGTGGGAAAGTAAACCATGTTCTGTGCACACCAGTGTCAAGTCATGCATCCACAGTCAGATATGACTGGCCTTCAGCAGGAGAGACCTTTACCTAATCTTTATTTTGTTATAGGTCATTGGAAGGTAATCAGGTGTTATTTAAAAGTATGATATCCCAGGCATTTAGCACTATGGGGATTATGTGAGAGAAAGATGTAATAACAGCAGGGAATTGAGATTTCTTTTCCTATCTATTTTGGCCCCAAGATATGCCTAAGGCAACTTACCCTTGGTATCAATTGCCCATTTCATGCTAAAGCTATGGATGCAGAGGTGTGTTTAGAAAAGAAAACAGCACTGTCTAAATTTTACCTGGGTTTCAGAAATCATGTCTAATCCCTTAATTGCAAACTCATCCTCTCCCCTTCTTTCCTTTTTGGTTGGGTACTGTGGCAACCCTTCTTTCCTCCCTCATTTTGCTAGTGTCAGGTGGGAAGAATAGCATCAGAAAGGCCATCCTAGGTAAAGGTAAAGGTTTCCCTTGCTCGAAAGCCAGTTGTATCCAACTCTAGGGTTCAGTTCTCATCTCTGTTTCAAAGCTGAAGAGCCAGCGCTGTCTGCTTCTGCAGGCGTTTCTGTCATCATGTGACAGGCATGACTAGACACCACAATGCATGGAACGCTGTTACCTTCCCACCGAAGTGGTTCCTATTTATCTACTTGCAATTTCTTGCTTTCGAACTGCTAGGTTGGCAAGAGCTGGGACAAAGACAGGAGCTCATTCCGTCCTGCAGTACTCGGAAATCGAACTGCTGACCATCCGCCTCCCAGTCAGCGCCTTAGCCACTTAAACCACTGCAGTCTAGTGGGCAGCATTTGGTTATCAACTATTTAATCCCTCCTACTATACTGACAGGGCTGCGGTGGCTTAGTTGTTAAGACACTGAGCTTGATGACAGGAAGGTTGGCAGGTCAGCACTTTGAGACCTGAGTGATACGTGATGGAGTGAGCTCCCGTCACTTGTCCCAGCTCCTGCCAACCTCGCAGTTCGAAAGCAGGAAATTGCAAGTAGATAAATAGGTACCGGTTTGGTGGCAAAGGTAACAGCATTTTGTGTGATTTGGCATTCAGTAATGCTTGCCATGTGACCACAGAAATGTCTGCAGGTGAGCACTTCCCTCTAGAATTGGACATGCCTGGCTTTCTAGCAAGGGAGACCTTTACCTTTACTTACTATGCTGACACAAGCCTCATTTGGGCATCCAGGAAAGTGTTAATTTGAAAATGTGAGCAGGAAGAGAAATTTAGTCCTATGCCTTGCCTGTCACTATCTTTAGATGAAGACAGACACATTGAAGAGGAAGCAATCTTCCTTTCCATGCAACCAGGAACCCTGATTTTTGAGGATCCCCTATCACTGTGATGGTGAACCTTGGCACTTCAGATGTTCTTGGACTTCAATTCCCAGAAGCCCAAGCACCCTGTGAATCCACACGAATGGGTTTGCTGTGATTCATCTGGCCCACGCTGCCCTCATCGCTCCTGGAAGCGGAAGTAAAACGCTCCCATATGGCATTTTACTTCTGCTTCCAGGAGTGTTGAGGGCAGCACGAGCTGGATGAATCGCAGCAAACCAATTCATGTGGATTCACAGGGGGCTTGGGGTTTTGGGAATTGAAGTGAACATCTGGAGTGCCAAGGTTCACCATCATGGCCCTATCATATGTACCAGAATCTTTCTTTTTCAGACGTTTGATTTCTTTTTATATTCTGGTGTGAGTTGTTTTTTTTTGTTAAATGCTAAAGCTACAGACATTCAGAATAACTGTTCAGTGGGACTGTGTGAGGCAGGAATGTGTAAGATGATGCTTTCTAGATGTTGTTGGATTTCTACTCCCATCAGCATTGGTTGACATAGCTGATGGTAAGGTATAATGGGAACTGAGTCCAATATATTCCTCATCTCTAGTAAATCTGTCTGTTATTTTGATTTCTATACTTCCCTGTAGTGTTGCTGCTCTTTGGGCGATTCACACATATGATAGAATCAAGTATGAAATACTATATATCAATACAATAAAATAAAATACAGTATAATAAAATGTAATAAATGGCCTAATCCAGTAATTTGTCAGTTGCGTTTTTATAACGTTCCAGTATGCAGTAGAACTTGAAGACAACAAAGTATTGTTGTAGTTGTTTTGTTGAAGTTTCAAATAGGATGAAACCAAATGTGGTAGATTCTTGATTTCACATTTATTATTATTATTTTTTGAAATGGTAGCTGTGTTAGTCTGTGCAAGCATCAGGGAGTAAACAAAACAAAACGAAAAGATAAAAAATGTTGTGGCACCTTAGAAACTAACTGTTGAATTTTAATATTAGCTTTTGTGGATCACAGCCTGATGAAGTGGACATGATCTACAAAAGCTAATATTAAAATACAGTGGTACCTCACTTAAAGAGCATAAAGCATTCCATGCTCTTTAAGCGAGTTTGCTCTTTAAGCGAAACACCGTTGTAAGTGACCGATTGTGACTTCTGGTGGTGGTGGGGGATTGCAAGCGCCAATTTAGTTTGTTAAGCGAGTTTTTGGTTGGTTTTAGTTGTTAAGCGAGGCGACCACACAGAGAAAGTTCTGCTCTTTAAGCAAGTTAGTCTCTAACCGAGGCGCTCTTTATACGAATTTTTACTGTACAGCAATTAGTCTCTAAGTTGCCACAACTTTTTTGTGTTTTTATTTTGTTTACTCTCTGATGCATTTGGCTAAAGACATTTGGCTAAAGTTGTTGTGATGGAATCTGGCTAAAGACATTGTTATGAAAAGTTCTTCTTTTTCTCCTAGTACTGTATCCAATTCCGAATATTGGCTATCATCGTGGCGATCAGCCACAAAGATTTCCTGGGAGCAATATAATTAAGTAGTCTTCCATTTGCCTTCTGCATCACAGAGTGACACCTGTACCACTGCACTAATTCCATGAGTCACTTTCTGATCCTGAGCCCTTTTGGCATATAAAGTTCTCATCAGTCCCCAGGCCAGTATTGATGTGCTCCATCAAGGTGGATTCAAGAGGGATTTAATCCACTTGAAGACCATCACCCTTCCCTGTGGACTTCACCATCTGAGGCTGTTAGTCCTCAGGGTTGCCAGGTTAGTTAACTGCTGCCTGACGATCGGCATTGAGTCACTGGCAGTATGGTCTGCTCTATTACCTTAGCAGGATAACCTGGACACACAGAGTTGCATAGAAGAAATATGAGAAAGTTGGTGGGCTAACTTAATAGGAAATTCTAGCGCAAAGTATTCGCTACATACACAAAAGGAGATGTCTTTGATTTCATTTTTAACTCACGCTGTGGTTCGAGTGTAGTCAAAAGTGGCTGTGCCTTGCTGACTGCCACTTCGGTGAGGCTCTTCACACTTTTCTCTGCCCCATCGCACACCGTTTGAAGGTAGGAACTTTTTCTTTTGATGCAAGTATAATTCGAAGAAACCAGGTCACAGACAGAGCACACCAACGGCAGGCTACCAACCCTCTTCAAGATGTTCTGAGACAGAAGCCAAAAAAAGTTACATCAGTTTTATGATCTGGCAGTAGGTCAAAGCTCAACAACATGGAGTGAAGTAGGAGCCAACAATTGTCCTAATCTAAACAAGCAAGGATGTAATCATGATCATCATAATAATCATAGAACTGGAAAGCTCAAAGAGACCCTGTGGATCTTTGAGCCAGCCCTGTCAAGGAGGCAAAGTGGGGAATCAAACTCCCAACCTCTGGCTTGATATTTAAACCACTCACCTATATGTAGGTTGATGTCACATCTGAATACTGTACTTTATACCTAGAAAACCCTAGGAAGAGTTGCCTAAAGTGGGAACTGATTTGCTGATAAATTATCTATTTATTAGTATATGTTATGATATAATTTCAAATTCAAAGTTATACTTACATAGATTTTTTTAATCTGGACTTTCCCGTGCAATCCTATATTTATTGAGAAGTAAATGCCACTGCAGTGGCTCAAGTGGCTAAGATGCTGACTTGGAGGCGGAAGGTCAGCAGTTCGATTCCCGAGTACTGCAGGACGGAATGAGCTCCCATCTTTGTCCCAGCTCCTGCCAACCTAGCAGTTCAAAAGCAAGAAATTGCAAGTAGATAAATAGGGACTTCAGTGGGAAGGTAACAACATTCCATGCACTCCAGTGTCTAGTCATGCCTGCCACATGACCATGGAAACGTCTGCAGAAGCAGACAGCGCTGGCTCTTCGGCTTTGAAACAGAGATGAGCACTGAACCCTAGAGTCAGATATGACTGGCTTTTGAGCAAGGGTGACCGTTACCTTTTAAATGCCACTGAGTTCAATGGTGTTTACCATAGAGCAATGTTTCCCAACTTTTTCCAAGTTGTGACCCCCCTTTTTATAACAGCCAAATAACCTGCAACCCCACCACCACTACATTTGCATAAAAAGACATTTTAAAGGGGTAAAGAAAGCACATTAAAGTAGATTTTTCAGAATATAACCCTAACTTAATATTAATGTGGTCATTGTCCTCGCCCTCTCTATTAAAATTCCCAAATAGATTTTTTTTTGAATATTGCAGTGCAGCATAACAGCAGCCATCACCCAGACAACTCTTTGCACTCATGTGCTGTAGAAATTGGAAAAGTTATTTCTTTTTCTGGGCTACAACTTCCAGAATTTTCCCAGCCTGTATACTTGCTGGCTATGCTGAGGGGTTCTTGGAGCTGTAGACCAAAAATGTAACTCTTTCCAATTCTGTGTTTTCCTGGGAAATATTAAGTTATGGCCTATGAAAGTGATGGCGAACCTTTTAGAGACCGAGAGCCCAAACAGAGTGGTGGGGTGAACTCTGTGCTGGAGGGAGGGAGGTAGTGCTCCCATTAGGTTGCTGTGCAGAGGGATGGAGTGAACTATGTGCTGGGGGGAGGGAGGAAGTGCTCCCATTGGGCTGCTGGGCAGAGGGGTGGGGCGAACACTGTACTGGGCTAAAAGAATGCGTGCACACAGAGAGGGCATGTGTGCCATAGGTTCACCACCAATGGCCTATGAAACAGAATAAAATAACTGTTCATGAGTCTCCTGACAGAAACTTTATACGGAAATAAATGTCAGCGTACAGCTACCTCTTCTTCAAGGCTTTCATCAGAAATCTCAGAAGACATAGCGTGCAATGCTGGCCTCTTAGAAGACATAATAGGTTCACTGCTCACTGTGAAAAAAGAGTGATTATATCAGAAGGCAATAATACCTTAACCAATGGGCACAAGTTGCCTTTGGTGGCAGCAAAACATGGGCAACCCTAATTCAAATACAAATCAACCACAGAACACTCCAAATTTCAGTCACTTGCCATTTCAGTTTTTTCCTGTACATACGAAAAAGCAACTGGAGTAAAATAAACTAAAACTATTTTCTTTTTAAAAAATATCTCAGGTATGGCCCACTTTTTAATGAGCTTTGTTGCATATAATATAATGTATTATGGTAAAACTATTCAAATAAAATCTAATCCACTGATATTGCTATTAGCGATCTTCCTGAAATATAAATCTTTTACCAATATTTAAATAAACCAACACTTCTCTCTTCAATTACCAGAAGCCCAAGTCAGCCAGGGCCGTAGCCAGGATTCTTGATTGGGGAGCGGAGACGAATTTTTTTTCAGGAGGGGCAATAATGTCACACACACTTATATAACATTGGCATCCTGGGGTGGGTTGGGGGAGGCGGGCTGTTAACTCAGGAGGGTTTTGCCCCCCCCCCCCCGTCCCCCTCTGGCTGTGACCCTGAAGTCAGCACAACTGCTGATCAGGGCTTCTGGGAATTGAAGTCCAAGAACATATGGAGCGCCAAGTTTGAGGAACCCTGATTTGCCAAAGTGAGGAATATATTAGTATTAAAACAGTTCCATGCCGTTTTCAATGAAAACCAGGAGAGGGAAGCAGACACCTTTTAATACTATTCTCTTGCTTTAGTTTTGTGGTGCTTTACTTCCTCAAGTTCCTTTGGAATTTAGCTTGGGATAGAAATATATCCCAAGAAATATATCAGAAAACAATTTTTTTGTGTGGAAAAGTAACCAAAGAAGGATTTTGTTCAAGAACTTTTAATTGAAATGTTAGGAAATTGTACCAAGCATACATTTCTTGACTGTATCTGTAAACACAAAAATTACGTATACAGTATGTAAATATTGAATTTATTTCAAGGAAGGGTATATTTTCCAAGCTCATCATAAGTAGCAGAAGGAAATATTCTTTCATCCTTTTCTCCTCCAGTTTTTGCCTTTTGCAAGTGGCAACAGCAGCAATCTCTCAGGGGTGTCAGCAACCTGCTTATCATTTTGTATCTTCCACACCTATCCTGGATTAACTGCCATTCAATGGCAAGATTTGGAGAACATTCTGCAATGTGGTATTTTTTTCTCTTGTGATTTGGATATGGGAGAAAAATCTCAAAGTTGTTTGTTTGTTCTAAGAAAAAAGTCTTCTGATAAATTTCAGCTTATCGGTAGAATAAATAGGGGCCCAATTCCTATTCCATACATTTTGCAGGCGCACCCCCCCAATAACGGACACAGACAACATTGAAAGTGGATAACAGCAAAGGGCCACATTTATTGATTCAATGCCCTAGTCCGAATTATAAATTTGTATTGGTAAAACGACCAATCATAATTCCTAAGGCAAGCAGGCCGAAGTAACACTGGTAAGGTACCACCCCAAAATTGCCAACGGCAATTGGTTACAATGTATCAATTTGTATCAATTTGTTTGTCAACAACAAACAAATTGTTGACCGTAGTCAATAACTAACTCATGACCCCACCCTCTGACGCGTATCCGTGAAATCAGAGGGGTGATGCATGCTGGTTAGCAATCACCATCACCCCATCGCCTGGTTCGTCGTTGACCGGACAACGTTTAACTAATTTATTCCTGTCTAGTGTTGTCCAGTCAATTGCGAACCTGCCGGATACTTGTGGGTCATACTGTTTACCTTACCAGTGCTACCCGCCCATGTGACCAAAGTCAACAGTAGGAATGCAGAAAGACCCCTATATCAAACCATAGCAACAGTGTGGGGTGGGCAAAAAAGCCAGGACCCGAAGCCAATATGGGTCCCAACCAAAAATTCCCACCCGGCCCCGAAGCGACCATAATCACACTGTTAACTAGGGAGGGGGTGGAGGGGAAAAAACTTCTCCGCTCCGTCGCTGAGGCAAAATGGCAGCACGGCTGCCTCGTGGCCACCCCTTTTATAAGGGAGGTGGCCCCGCCCCTAACTACCCGGATTCTCTGTCCTGTGTGGGGGGGGGCCCGCAAAGGGCGCGGCGGCCATTTTGGCGCCGCGCTTGCATTGCAGGCGCACCCCCCCAATAACGGACACAGACAACATTGAAAGTGGATAACAGCAAAGGGCCACATTTATTGATTCAATGCCCTAGTCCGAATTATAAATTTGTATTGGTAAAACGACCAATCATAATTCCTAAGGCAAGCAGGCCGAAGTAACACTGGTAAGGTACCACCCCAAAATTGCCAACGGCAATTGGTTACAATGTATCAATTTGTATCAATTTGTTTGTCAACAACAAACAAATTGTTGACCGTAGTCAATAACTAACTCATGACCCCACCCTCTGACGCGTATCCGTGAAATCAGAGGGGTGATGCATGCTGGTTAGCAATCACCATCACCCCATCGCCTGGTTCGTCGTTGACCGGACAACGTTTAACTAATTTATTCCTGTCTAGTGTTGTCCAGTCAATTGCGAACCTGCCGGATACTTGTGGGTCATACTGTTTACCTTACCAGTGCTACCCGCCACACGGAGGGGCTTCACAGAAGACCTGACGCCCCCCCCAGACCGTCAGCTCGGTCAACAGGCCTGCTCGCCAGTCACCCAACAGGAGGTCCATACCTCCTCGCGACAGATGGACCCCATCCCCTGCATACAGGTCATAATTTTGCAGACTAATATCGGGGTGATGACTAACCCGTCCCCAAGCCCTGGTGGTAAGAAACCGCGCCACTGCCTTATTGACCGCGCGCCTAGCGCGGTCAAGAGCCAGGAGGTTAACGCCCCCTCTGTAAGAGTGGCGCGGAACAATGTCCGACCAAACCAGGGTTGTGGCAGGCCAGACATAGTGCAAGTAGGCGAGTTCCTCGCAAATCGCATGCTTAAGCGATAAGCCGGTGACCTGGCCCAAATCATTGCCCCCCAGGTGGATGATTAGAATGTCAGGCGGGTCAGCCCCCAGGCCAGAAAAAAGGTAAGGCCGCAGCTCCTGCCACAACATCCCAGGCTTACCATGCCATGCGAGACTGGCGTGGTCACCCAGTCCCAGTCGGGGTCCCCACTCTGTCGCCGCAGCGTAACGCGCTGCCCTGTGCACATAGCTGTGGCCCACCAGCCATACTGTCACCGGTGTAATACGACACCCAGGGTCTGTAAGAAAATTGAGAAAAAGGGAAGGTAAGGTGACTGAAGTGGTACTCATGGCGGGAGTGGGCGCACATAAAACTGAAAACATTGTGAGCCCCACCTCCCCATGCTGCGTATGTCAGCCCCAGAGTACCCAAAAGCAGCTGCTGTAGAGGCTGCGCCAATACGGAACGAATGTGTGCCATAACGGGCACCTGGTAGGCCCACCCTGGTGAGGGCTCTGGCTGTCACCTTCCAAAACTGAAATTTAGTAAGGGGAGACCCATCTTGGTGACAGAAAAACGGGCCGTGGTGCATGCCACGCAGTGCCAGGTATTCCTGTAGGGCACCAACCGGACAGATGTCGGCCAAAGAACACCGTAGCAGTCTTACTCCACTGCCTACGCCATGCTGATCTGTTTTAGAGGAGCGAATCCTCAACTGGGCCCAGTCTTTGGCAACATAGACATCTCCGAGTTCCAGTGCCCTACCACTTGCATCCGCCTTAGACAGCATCACGAGTTCGCTGACGCGGAGCGCTCCAAAAAATGCCACCGTTGTGGCTGCATGAAAAAGGGCTGCCTCATAATGATCAAAACAGAGGCCTGGCCAGCCCCGGGCCAACTGGGTAAGAACCCCTGGGGAAATAGGGTGCCGGTCGTCCGGGCAACGCCCGCGCTCGCGCACCCACCCCTCCAAAACGTGTCTCTCACGGAAGTCAGAGGTGGTATCCACATGACCCCCTACTTTGGCCATAAAAGCCAACGCCGAGAGCTTGGATGCTATGGTGCGAGGTGCAAGGCCCTGTGCATGGAGGTGGACCATGAACCGCAGAACATGGTCCACCGGGATAGGCCAGGTCTCTGGCAAGTGAAATTGAGTAGCAAAAGCCCTATATGAACTGAGTGCTTGTTGATACGCCTTACGGGTGCGTGGCGCTAGTGACAGGCCAATCGCCCGGTTCACCTCTCCTTGCCAATAGTCCACATCTCGTCCGGGAGTGGCGAGGGAAATTCCTCCGCATCCGGGGCCAAGGCGCGGAACCGGGAGATCTGCAGGCGGGACAAAGCGTCAGCAATATCATTATTAACCCCTGGGACATGCCTGGCCCTGAACAATACATTGAGGCGCAGGCAGCGCAGCACAAAATGGCGCACTAGATCCATAACCCTGGGCGATTTAGAAGTCTGTGCATTGACAATGTGTACCACGGCAGCATTGTCGCACCAAAAATGCACCACCGAATTAGCCTACTGTTCGCCCCATAGCATCAAAGCCCCCAGAATGGGAAAAAATTCCAGGTATGTGAGATCCCGCAGGCGACCTGTGCCTGCCCATGCCGGTGGCCACCCACCATAGGCCCACTTCCCATTGAAGTACATCCCATAACCCAGGGATCCTGAGGCATCAGACTGGATCTGGAAATTGGGGGATGCTAGGAGGTCCGACCTCCAAAATGAGACCCCATTAAACTCCCTCAGGAATTGCAACCAGACGAACATGTCTGCCCTGATACCCCGGGTAAGCCTAACTCTGTGGTGGGGCCTGGATAACCCTGCCATGGCGTCGCATAAGCGCCGGGCAAAAGCCCTGCCCGGTGCGACCACCCTGCAGGCAAAATTAAGGTGCCCATGTAGCACCTGCAGTTCCCTCAGGGATGCCTTACGCTTGGCCAGCAATTCCGAGACAAGGGTCACTATCCTGGACACCTTATCACCCGGCAACCTAGAAGCCTGCGCTACTGTGTCAATCTCAACCCCCAGGAATACTAACTTGGTCGATGGGCCCTCGGTCTTTTCGGGCGCTAAAGGGACACCAAGTTCCTGCATTAGCGTCTGAAATGTATTGAGGAGACGTGCACACGTGTCCCAGCCCCGTTCACCCCCGAATAAAAAGTCATCCAGGTAATGGGCTACAGACCGGGACCCTGACCTGCGGACAAAAGCCCACTCTAGGAAGGTACTAAAACGCTCAAAAGCCGAGCATGATATGGAGCAGCCGAAAGGCATGGCCTTATCAAAATAATATTCCCCTTTAAATTTAAAACCCAGCAATTCAAAGTCACCCAGGTGCACCGGCAAGAGGCGAAAAGCTGACTTAATGTCGCACTTGGCCAGCAAGGCACCCGGGCCACACGAGCGCACCATGCGCAGCGCATGGTCAAACGATGTATACCTGACCGAACAAAGGTCATCAGGTATAGCATCGTTGACCGATCGGCCGGCTGGGTAGGATAAATGATGAATAAGGCGAAACTCACCTAGGGACTTTTTGGGAACCAAACCCAATGGTGAAACCTTAAGGTTGGGAAAAGGGGGTGCGGGAAAAGGTCCAGCGACCCTGCCCGCGTCTAATTCCTTTTTAATGCTGGCCGCAGCCACCTCCTCCCTTCCTCTGAGGGATAACAGGTTGGGAGCATCCTGAGGGGATCTATCACCCATAAAAGGGATACGAAATCCCTGCTTAAAACCTTGAATGAGATACTCTCTGTCCTCCCCCCTTGGGTACGATGCGAGCCAGCGCTCCAGCATGTCCACCTTAATTGGGGAGGGTGCCTTTTGGAGAACTAGCTCCCTCCGTGGCAGCCTTTCCAGCCCACTGTCCGCCCCTCCCTCTGCCTCGGGCCCCCCCAGGCTTGGGACAAGCCGAGGCTGCGTGGGGACCAGAACATGTGGGACACTCATGTTTGTATCTGCAGTTCTTTCGACTGCAGCAACCATTTGACGAGAAAGTCCAGCACAGCAGGCGTGCTGGAACCCCCTGCCCCGCCGGTTGGCGGGTAACCTGCGCTGGAGCTGCTCGCTGGACAGCATGTCCACAATGGTATCTATCCCCCGGGGCAGGGCGTGTGGGTGTCATATACAAGAGCCACAGTCTCTGGCAGGGCTCATCCCATCTCATCTCGGGATGGAGGGGAATCCTCATACGGAATTCCTCATCATATGCTAGCCATGAGGGGCCCGGGAAATCTACCATCGCCCTATATATGTTGTCCAAATATTGGACCATGGGAATAGCTAGATCCGGCCGCGCCCTCAAATATACCGCCATATATATCAAATAAGCGGGGAGCCAATTAGCCCAGGTACGCGGCGGCTTACGGCGGCGTGCCTGCTCCTTGTCCTTCTCATCCTGACCCTCCCTTTCTTCCTTGGTGGGCTCTCTGTTCAGGAGTGAGAAGATATCTACATACTCCCCGCGCCATATCTTTTCTCTGGTAGCCTGTGCCAAGTGATCACCCAGTGGCAAGGAATACCCTGCCGTCGGCAAAGCCGAAAAGGGGACAGCAGGCCTAGTAAAGGGAGCCTGAGCTAACCTTGCCACCCCGAGGACGTTGCCAGCAGCGTAAGAACCTAGGCCCACCCCAGTGGGCATGGTGGCAGTCGCTGTCGCCGGGTGGGCCGCCAGAGGGGTAGTCCCCGCACCACCCGCGCGAGGCCAAGGCCACTGAAAGGCCCCCCCTATATTGGGAATATGTGTAGATGTACTCGTTTGCACCGTATACTCACATGCTGCACCCCCGCGGGCCGCCCCCACCGGGGGTTCTGGCCCACTGGGGGCGTCGGAGCTCACGACCGATGTAGAGCTCATCGCCGGGGCTTGACCCGCACCAGGTTGCTGGCTGGGGAGCTGCGAGGCAGTGGCCGTAGCCGCGCCACCCGCCTGCAGCAGCTCAACCCTCCCCGCCGGCTGTTGTCCTGCTGCCGCTAGCGCCTCAAAAGGTACCCCAAAAGGGGCGCCTGCCTGACTGGCCCGGGCCAAAGACGCCTCCAAGGCCGCAATACGGGCCAGCAAGGTGTCCACATTAACCATGGGGAACGAGCCGGCCGGCCCACCTGATCCTTGCATGGGGACAGGTCCCTGCACCCCAGGGGCCGTATATGGCCATTGGCCAACGCCAAAGCCCGGTAGGGCTGGTGAAGAAACCTGCCAAGGCAGGGAGCCGGGCCACCCCCCAAGGCTAGAGGGCCCCGGGAGAGGCTGCGGCCCGAAAGGAATAGGCCCAACGGATTGAGCAGGAGGATGAGCGGTGTCCACCGCTCGCGGGCCGCGGGCCGGAGCGCCCTCCGCGCCCGCACTCTGATCGGGCCAAGGGGCGATAGACCCCATGCCACCAGCCCCGGCCGGGGATGGCAAAGGTGGCTGCTGAGGAGGCGGCACCGCGGTCCTCCGACCCGGATTGCGCCTCCTAACAGCCCGAGCTGAATTCGCAGCAGCCTTCTTTTTGGAAGGCATCTCACCGCAGCAGAAAGGGAAGCTAGCTAGGCAAAATTGACCAAAAAGGCTTCCCGGTAGTACCAACGAGCGACGGAGACGCAGGGAAAAAACTTCTCCGCTCCGTCGCTGAGGCAAAATGGCAGCACGGCTGCCTCGTGGCCACCCCTTTTATAAGGGAGGTGGCCCCGCCCCTAACTACCCGGATTCTCTGTCCTGTGGGGGGGGGCCCGCAAAGGGCGCGGCGGCCATTTTGGCGCCGCGCTTGCATTGTCTGAGTAAGAGCCATGTTGTCTTTCAGTGAGGAAGATTGTTGGTAATCAAAGAGTTCTTGCTTCTGTCCCTAGGATCACATAGCTTGTGCATAATGAGACTAATTTACACCTGAGTTAGATGAGCTGTGGGATGCAAAGTAAGAATTCTCTACTCATAGGGTTTCTCAACATTGGGCCCCCAAGTGTTCTTAGACTTCAGTTCCCAGAAGGCCGTCACTACACCTGCTGACCAGAGCTGCTGGGAATTGAAGTCCAAGAACATCTGGGGGCCCAAGGTTTAGAAATCCTATAACTGCCTCTGTCTGTGACATCATCCGCTCTACATAAGCTTAATTTACAAAACAGAATTTTGGCCTAATGGTTACTTACACTCAACACAGCAAAAGATCTTATTACCTTTCTGCCAGGCAGTACCGAGGTTTGAAACTGCAAGAGGAATTATTCTTCAAAAAGATGACTCACTAAGTTAACATTTTGGGTATTATCTGTTTGCAGAGGACTATGTTAGCTCTCAGGAAGATCTTTCCAACATCATGTTTCAAAAGTTCAACCCCAGAATATAGGAGGATGGGTTTCGGTAAAAAAAAATTCTGTCTCACCACTGGCTAAATGCTTGTGAGGAAAACCATCAGAATGGCAAACTATGGAGTTGGCTTTGTTTCTTCAGTCTGGTAAGTACTGAGGTAACAAACAAGGTCAACCAATCAGGCTGGACATGTAAATGGGTTTCATTATGATCGCTCATCCAACTGGATTCGGCAACAGGTAAAGCAGTAATCCTAGTTATATGGGCTAGGAATTATATTAAAGGGAGCTTACTTCAGGATCATCAGGCATAGAATCTTTGTAAAAAACAAACACACACCTTGAATTTACAAACAAATCAGTGTTTTCCTTAACATTAATCTTCCTCCTATCCATGGGATGTTTCTGTGTTTGAGGCAAAGGGTAAAAAGCTGCACAGCCCTAATGTCTTTACCTCCTAGGAACCAATCGATCAAACAAGATTGTTGACACCACATCGGCAGTCAGATTCATGGTACAGTAAAGTCTTCTCACAATCATTGCATTATTTACATAGCACCTTCCAGTGCAGCTCCCTGGTGGCTTAGTGGTGAGACGATGAGCTGGAGACTGGAAGGTCAGGTTTTGATACCCAAGAGCTTCACTTGGGGACATGAAAGGAGCTGCACTCGGGCATCCCCTAAAACAATCCTTTCATCCCAGAGTTGTTGTTTCTGACATGAAACAATAGCACCTTCCAGTGCATAACCGAAAGTATGGATTTTGAAACTAAAATTTGGATTTAACAGGTCACAGCCAAAGAAGCTATTTATACCTTTAATGGTGCACTTTCCCCCAGGCACCATCAATTGATGCTGAAGGTAGTGGGAGACCAACTATGAAAAGAAGAACCTGGTTTGCACTGGTTTAGGTCCTACCCAGTACAAATGTAACTAATGGCAGGAAAACTGAAACTGAGGTTTGTGGTCAGGCTTAAGAAGGTTGCAAAATACAGGTGTCACCAACAAAAAGGCTGTGCTCTAGGTAGCCTTCACAAATATGAAGCTCTGAACAGAACATTGTTAGGAGTTGAATCTACAGGTAGCTGTAATGGAGAAGACACTATAACTGCAACCCTGTTTGCACACTGAACTCAGGGGTGTTTACTTCTAAGTAGATTTCTGTAGGATTATTGTAAAAGTTCCAGGTCCCATGGATCTCCACATGGGCAGACTTCCCTTGCTGTAGACATCGATGTTTCATAATGGACAGACCATTCCAGGGTCCCTTTAATTGCACTGAAGTTCCTTCACATGATTAATAAAAGAAGGGGACTTATGTTCCAGCAGAGATTTGGACTTGGAAGCACTATGCCTAATGTCCACCTCTGGCATAAACACATTGAACAGTCCTGGCTACAACATTGTCTGTTTCACTCTCTATTTTTCAATGACAAAAGGAGCAGTATAGTGTCCTACTTTGTAAGGCTGTTGCAATAGCTAAAAACAGTGAAGGGTGTAATAGGTATAAAAGCTGGTCTCCTAGTCCATGACAAAAGAGCATAGTTTTAATTTGCCACTAGTGAGGGAAATACACTCTGCACATGTTCATGCTTCCTCCTGTGCCACACTTCTGGCATTCACAACAGGTCTTTTTGGTGATATGTCCAGCAAACTCTGATTTGAACATACTCTTACTCATGCTCACATTAAAAGAAACTCATAAAGATTGCTAACAAGACAAGATAATTCTCTCTAATTGTTCTCTAAATGCTATTCTTTTCCTAAAACCAGTGTGGGCTTCTAAAACATTTTGATCAAAGAGATGTTTCCCCTTCCATATGTTGTACTAGTTATTGTTCAATTTGCTTGCTGCTCCTTGACCATAATACATAATATATTCCTTCTCTCTGAGAGAAGCAGGCTAGATTTGATTATTTTTAAATTCTTTTCATCATCAGGACTTTGATAAAGGTTATAAGGCTCTTGCCTAATTACATCATTCCAGAATGAAGAGGCGGATGAATCATCCATTTCCAAAAGAGAAGGGAGAGGGTTGTTTAATATTCACCTCATTGCTGTTGTTACAACTATATCCAATATGGCAAGCAACATCACAGACATGAACTTGTCCAGGGAGATGTGTCTGTACATATTTCTTCATTGCTGAATCCATCTTTCAGACTGCATAGTTGATTTTTAGTTTTATTTGTCCACTGGAATAAGTATACAAAATGCTGAAATTCCAGCAAATATTTTTGTCCATTTTAACATATAATGGTTTAAGGACATCGCAAATTTAAATCTTTTGCTGCTGAAGCCTCCTGATTTGTTCAGGAAGGAACAACGTTCTGTGCAGAAAAAGAAATGTTGACTGTTCTCCTGAAGATGTATGAACCTAAGTCAAGGTCATCCAGTTTTGGCTCCCCAGATGTTTCATGGCCTATAACTAAGACATATCTGCTATAGCGAATGATGAGGGATTGATGAACCTCAGGTACATTTTGTAGTCTGTCAAACATGGCTGACATTTATTTTGTTTTGTTTTTTCCTGTGTGGCAATTCTGCAGCTGAGCCAGAATTTATCAGAAGAGATTTACTAAGCTGGTTTCTTGAGATGTTCTTTCTCTCTCTTTTTCAAACACACATGAAAGAATAGCACATTGCAGATTTTCTTTCTCTCATTATTATCTACCATTTCATGTGGTGACCACTCCAATGTTTTGAGGTCCATAAAGTTGGCTACCAACTGGGAAGTAAGTAAAAGGTAATTTCATTCTCCAGAACCTTCTTGTGCAAACACAACCGCATATCTCCCTTATAACTGCACACTATGTTTAAAGCTACTCCCTAAATTGCAAACTCCGCTTAGGGGATCTGTAGAAATTATAAATTTAATCGTTAAAGCCAAAGTTTCCTGACCGATCTTACCCTTGTTAAGTGATATCAAGTCACCTTTGTCCTATGTGACCCTGTATGTGACCTTCAAAATGTCCCATTATTTACTACCCTGTCCAGCTCTTGAAAACTCAAGGCTGTGGCTTCCTTTATGGGGTCAATCCATTTCAAATTTGGTCTTCCTCTTTCCTTGCTGCCTTCAACCTTTCCTAGCATTTTTGTCTTTTCCAAGGAATCTTACCTTCTCATGACAGCCTCAGCTTCATCATAGTTTGCTTCCAGAGATACTTCAGGTTTAATTTTCTCTAGGACCTATTTGTTTGTCTTTCAGGCAGTCCAGGATATCTCTAAAGGTTTCCTCCAGCATCGTAGTGCAAAAGAGTCAGCTTTCTTTACTGTTCAGATTTCACACTTGTAATTGGGAATTCAAGAGTGTGGATGATCTTGTTCAGGGTTCCTCAAAGATGGGTCTCCAGATGTTCTTGGACTTCAATTTCCAAAAGCCCTGATCAGCAGGTATGCTGACTTGGGATTCTGGTAACTGAAGTCCAAGAACATCTGGAGAGCAAAATTTGAGGAACCCTGATATTGGTCTTAGTCTCTAGTAACATATCCTTACACTTGATGATCTTTTCTAATTCCTTCATTGCTACCCTTCTAAGTCTGAGTCTTCTTCTGATTACTTGGCTACGGTCCCCATTTGGACTGATGATCGAAGCAAGGTATACAAATTCACTATCTCAATTTCTTCAGTATCAACATTAAAGTTGTATACTTCTCCTGTAGTCATTATTTTTGTTTTCTCAATGTTCAACTGCAGTCCTACTTTTATTACTTTCTTCTTATTTTGGGGGAAAGTGCCCCATTATAGGAGGTGAAAAATAGTCAATTAGTTTCTCAAGAGAGCTACTTAGAGCGGCAATAAATAAGCAACTTTAGAATGGGATAATCAGATGTAGCCTCTTGGCTGTATTTAGACAGCAGCTTTCAGCGTTTCATGCCATTCGCTATGGTAGTGACTAGAACCCATGGGAACTGTAGACCAGCAAGACCTGGAGGGCTATGATAGCCTCCCTAAGATATTTTGTTACTGCCACTGGACATGTTGAGTCCCAACCTCAACAAATCTTTTCCTTTGGGGAAAATAAATATAGCTCCACTCTAGTTGCAATTCTATGTCCATGAATAAACAAGACACTTTTTAAAAAAGCTTTTAAGACATATTCATTACCACTTTACTGAAGATCTTGCTTTTTCTTCTCTTTTTAAATGGCAGCTCCAATTGAGATATTTTATTCCTTCAAAATGTATCACCAATGTCTTTTAGTTGGCTCTAAACCACATGCATTCATGAAAGGCAATGAACTCTCAATCTTAAAAGATACTGTCTGTAATAACAAACAACCTCTGAAAATGTAATTAACTTGAGCATTGTTCAGCTTAGCATGGTGGGGGAAGCAAAAATAGAATAGAATAGAATAGGTATACAGAGGATGCCAAAAATGTATACACATTTTAATAAAAGGGGAAAAAAAGTAGCACTTCACCTACAAAATAGTACTACAGTATATATTTTTAATCGTGTCAGAAGCACACAAAGGTCTGGGTTGAAAGGATTTTTGCTGGAGGAACTCTGCTCAGGGGATGCCTGAATGAGACTCCTTTCATGTCACCAAGATCTTTTCCCACCAAAGTGATCCCTATTTATCTACTTGCATTTTCTTGCTTTTGAACTGCTAGGTTGGCAGGAGCTGGGACAGAGATGGGTGCTCATTCCATCATGCAGCATTCAGGTCTTGAACTGCTGACCTGCTGACCTTCCAGCTAACAAGGTGAGCTTCTTAACCATTGAGCCACCGCAGTATCAACAGTAGTATTGTTTTACATCTTTCACAGAGGTTTCTATATATGTGTATTTTCAAAATACCTTCCTAAGGCAATCAGCATATCAGCTAGTGAACAATTCAAGCAAATTATAATCCTCAAAGTATGAACTATTAGACATGATCTTGATGATTGTGCTAATTGTACTACCGACTTTGTCACTTCACCTCCTGTTTGAGGCTTGACACTGGAGTTATCTTGCAGAACAGCCTCAGATGATGGTCTTAATATCTCAAGGATTTAAATAGGATTACAGTATGATACTTACCTCCTGATGGTGAGCTACTGGAGAGAGTAAAAGTATCAGGAGAAATCATCATAGCAATGCTCCGACGCAGTTTATGGAGCTTTGATTCTACATTTGGAAATTAAAGCAGAGACAAACTGATTATGTGAGCATTGAAAATATTGAGTTGGAAACTTTGCAAAGCTTTTACATATACCCACACCACTTTTATACTGAACTGAAAATTCTGTATTCTTTCCTTTTCACCATTATGCTTTAAAAAGAAGAATGGGAGGGGCGGGATCTAGAATTGCCAGAAATGGTTTCCAAAATCTCACTAGAACAGAAACTATAAAACCATGAACTAACCATACAATCCTAATTGTAGAGGGTGGAGTGCAGGTAAGAACTTTGCTGAAGCTTCTTCAGTCAGCAAAAATCCTCACATGTCATCAGAATTTTCCTTGTGACAGCAGTACTCGCCTTTGTTGTGTTAGTGGATCTCAGAGATCAACTGAGTGAGGGATCTAATGGCAGACATGCCTTGCTAAGATCAGAACATCCAAAAAGAGCAGAGGAGGACCAGAACTCAGTGGAGAAATATAGGAGACCCCCAAATAATTTTACGTGAGGGACACAGCTGCTATGCCAGCACAAAGTCAGGCCAAGGTAAGGGTAGGAAAGGGTAAAGGTCTCCTTTGCTCAAAAGCCATTTTTGTCTGACTCTAGGGGGTGGACTTACTGTAGTTCCATTTACAGCCAAAGAGCCAGTGCTGTCTGCATCCATGGTCATGTGGCAGGCATGATTAGATGCTGGAGTACACAACATGCTGTACTTGTTTATCTACTTGCAATTTTTTGCTTTCAAATTGCTAGGTTGGCAGGAGCTGGGACAGATGACAGGAGCTCAGACTGTAGCCTTAAATAATTTCCAATGTTTTACTAGGTTTAGGGATTTGGATTCAGCACCGCTTCAGCTGATTTAGGGAGTAACTATGTTGGCCAATTACCCAGCAAATTGCTATTTGTAATGGATTAAGGTACAGATAAATTCCAGCTA
This sequence comes from Bradypodion ventrale, assembly GCA_035047345.1. Taxonomy (NCBI): domain Eukaryota; kingdom Metazoa; phylum Chordata; class Lepidosauria; order Squamata; family Chamaeleonidae; genus Bradypodion; species Bradypodion ventrale. Next base: position 239,520,383 of record JAWDJE010000005.1, read on the forward strand.
AAATAGGTTGACTATGCAATGTAAAGCTAATGTAAACAAGCCTATTGAAGAATCATCTTTTATATTGATTTTATTTATTTATTTATCTTTTTTTTATTCCCCAAATTGGTTGGTTTAGATATGCTCTGATCAGGTTGATGCCACTTTTGTCTCTTCCTTACCAGTGTGATTGTTTGATCTCAAACCAAATGGGAGGTAGTGTCTCTCAACTGAGTATGTGTTGTATACAAACAGAGTGTTCCTTTGTTGTTTTTTAAGAAAGTGTTCAAGGCAGTGCCAGAACAGCAAATTACTAGGTCACTTTTGAAGAAGTACAATTTATTTTTAAAAAAGAGGTGAAATTGACAATTCATCGTCATCTGCTACTTGTATTGGAGCATACATTTTTTTCCTAGAAGTCATTTTCTCAATTGCTGGATGTGGCTCTGGTGACTCAATAAACCAATCATGGCATGAAACATGTGACCACATACATTACACTGAATAGATGGTGGAGGGCGTAGTTGAGTTTTATGAAGCTTCCATGCTTGTCACTTAGCCTCTTCAAGTCTGCAGTATTCTCCTTCAAAGTGATCGGTATAAACAGAGATGGGAGATCTACAGCCGCTGCCTCCCAGGATTGTGGGTTTATACCTGATGCCTTCATGGTTTCTTTCAGCTGGTCCTTATAACACTTCAAAGGTGCTTCACAAGGTCTTGTACCCGAGCTAAGTTCCCCATAAAGGATTTGGCGAGGAAGCCAGGAACCATCCATACAGTAGACATGCCCTATCCATCTAAGACGATGGCCTATGATAGAAGCTTCGATGCTGTTTAGATTTGCCTTCTCAAGAACATGATGTTCAAGATGGACCTTAGCTTCTGTTGATGAAAGCGCTCAAGATTTTTAATGTCTTGGTGATAGAGGGTCCATGTTTAGAAAACCTGGTTTCAAATTTTTAGCTTTAGTTTTAAACTGTTGTATTGTTAGGAGGGTATTTTAAGGGGTTTTAATGGTTTAAAGCTTAAGGGTTTTTGTGATTTTATTACTATGGAGACGTTTTATACTTGAATCTTGTAATGTTTATTCTGAGCCACCCAGAGTCACTTTGACGAGGTGGCGGCAATATAAATCCAAGAAACATAAATAAATAAATAATATGGTCTTCTGAAGGAAAGTGTTGTTTTTATATTTTGGGCCAGTGTAAAACAAACAAACAAACCCCAAACCAACCTGACATTCCCAAGTACATGCTCTACATTAATTAATCCCCAATGAAATGTTATCTTAATTTGTTTTAGGGGGAGCTGATTAACATGGCAAAAATAAGCTTACAAGGTATCTTGGGTGAATCCCCAGCAACAGAAATACAAATTCTGTCTCACTTTTTTTCCAGAACTTCAGCAGGTTCTGGGAGATGTCTTTCTCCTTTTCTCCCCCTTGAAGTGGCATTTCCTTTATACCAGCTATTCATGGAATTCTGAGCCCTCCTTCCTTCCATTTCTTTTACACCCCACTCGAGAACCCATCAACAATCCCTCAGACTTCTGTCCTAGAATACTGGGGGAGGGTTCTGGAGAGTTGGCATCAGCTAGCAGAATCCAAAACACTCCATTGAGGTCTTCCATTGTTACACCCCATTGGTTGGCCATGAGTTGGTTAAGTCAGTGTATCCTTGGAAATGCTGTCAAGCAATTAAAATTTCACAGATGGCCGAGGAAAGAGTTCACGATAATGGTGGCAATGAGGACCCCAAACACAGTTAGAATGACCTCCTTTGACTTCTAGCCTAGCAAACTGTTCAACTTGTGTGTTGGGGGTCTGGTTCTGAAATCATTGGCACTCTAATTGAACAGATCTATTTGTTGCAAAGATCTGCATTTGCTGAGGATTGTGTCGGACTAATTGCCATGGTGTAGTAACAATGCCATGTAGTAGTTCAGAGTACTTGAGTGCTGCAGTCAAATTGTTCTCACACGTAATGTTGCTTTCTTCTACATGTAATTTGTAAGCAGTAGTAAGATAGGTCTTAGGCCTGCCTTGGAATATTGCCCTTGGTCATTCAGAATCCCATTTTTGAATCTAAAATGATTGAATAATAGCTTCAGTAAGAGGACTAGATACTGTGAATATGTTTAAAAGCTCTTTTCCAAATGTGTAGGACAAATATAAAAATAAAAAGAAGATGAACCTCTGTCTCCAAAATTAAATGTTACCATGACATCTGTGGACCAAATCCTGTGTGAGAATGGTGGAAGTTGCATTCTTACAACATTTTGGAAGGTGACATGTTCTCCATCTTTGGTCTACAACACTGTTTCCCAACCTTTGGTTTTTGAACTTTAATTCCCTGAAGCCTAAGTCAATTCCTCAAAGCACCAATCAGCCAATGTACTGACTTTGGCTTCTGGGAACTGAAGTCCCCTGTGGGACATGTGCCCCACATTGGGAACCACTGGCCTAGATGTTCTTTGCTGCTAAGCAAAGACACATTTTTTAAAAAATTAGATCATTGGCAATTAAGCTGGATGAAAGACATTTAAATTGTTTGGTGGCATTGTTTATTTTGCTGTTTCAAAATGATGTTTAAAATCTGTTTTTGTTTTCATTGAATTTGTTTCTATTTAGATTGCACTACCATTAGTGTTCCTGTCCATACAAATTCCAGAAACTACATGAAAAGGGTCAATAACAAACTCATTAGCTGGACTTGAAATTCTGGCAGGAATTACTTAAAGAGCATGAAATACCAGGTATTTACCCTTCAAAACTATTCTACAAAATGGCGCTTAAAGTAATCTTGTCTTTGAAACAATTGGAAAATTTCAGTGTTTACTAAAATAGTACAATTAGTTCAAGAAGACAAACACAAGCACTGCAATAAAGCACTGAGAAGCAGCAGAACTAGGTTCAAAAACCTTTTCTCCTGAGGAACTTTTACTATTTGAAACCTAATACAAATAGGATTTTAAATTTATTTTTAAAATCATGGCAATGGCTTGAGGTAGTGGTTAATGTCTTAATCAATCTCAAAGGGACAGAACATTCCTGTCTGCATTGGTATTTCCAAGTATGTACACTTGGTCCAACCTCACAGCTTCCAGTCATCTGCATTCCAAGCTCTGATTTAGTCAGATTTAAAGGATTTAGGATATGCAAGTTTTATTTTATTTTTGTAGGAATACATAGAAGTGAAAAAAATTGCTTATTGGTCATTTGTGTGGATTATAATAATTATCTAGCCCAACTAGCTCTAGAGAGTGTACATGCGCCAAGAGGTTACGGTCTGGAGCACTATTTCAGAATGCTTATTGATCCATTTCATTTGGTTTCCTCTGTAGTCACTGTAGCCTCAATATCCCATTACAATTTTCAGAAGCAGCCCTTCCTGAACAGAGATCGCTTTCTCTCAGTTACTGGTTATTCAAGCTCCTATAAAGTCAAGAAAAAAGGTCTCCCTTGCTTGAAAGCCGGTCGTATCTAACTCTAGGGGGTGGTGCACATCTCCACTTGCAGCATAAGAGCCAGCGATTTCTGCACCTGCAGACATTCCTATGGTCATGTGGCAGGCATGACTAAACACCAGAGTGCACAGAATGCTGTTACCTTTCCCTTCAAAGTGGTACCTATTTAACTACTTGCAATTTCTTGCTTTCAAACTGCTAGGTTGGCAGGAGCTGGGACAAACGACAGGAGCTCACTCTGTCATGCAGCATTCAGGTCTTGAACTGCTGATCTGCTGGCCTTCTGGTTGTCAAGCTCAGCATCTTAACCACTAAGCCACTGCGGTCTCAAAAGTCAAGAGTAGATTACTGCAAATTTTTTTCTGTGAGGGGCTGCCTTTGAAGACAATTCAGAAACTGCAGTTTGTCAAAATAGTCCACTTGTCTGTTAATTGGGACAGAGTTGTAGGAATAAATGTTGGTGGAAGAATTGAATGAAATGTCTTTGCATTGGACCTCCCAAGCTCTGAAATTCCCTTTTGAAGGAGGTACGGTTGTCTCTCCCTCTTGTCCTTCTCTTGGGAGGTAAAAAACTTTTTAATCTGACAGGATTTTGGCACACATGCTGGCCTATTGATGAAGGAGATTTTAATTGGTCGAGTGCTTTCCATTTATTTTATTGTTCCTTTATTTACATCTGAAGAAGTAGGCTGCAGGGCATGAGAGCCAGTGCCAAATAAAACTTGTTGCTGTATTCATTCTTGCATTGCTGTAAGACTCTTCATTCTTATAATTGTGCCTAGAATGCTTTGTTTCTATATTATGTATGAATTAAAATTTTGGCCTCCTTTCAGTTACGGGTTTCAACTAGAGTAGACTCACTGAATCAATGGAGTTGATACAAATTTTGTGATTCAGTTGCTATTTGGTGCTGATAAAGTTCATAATCTCTGCCTCCAACTTCCCTCTCTCTTTCCAAGATGGGCAGACCATTTTACCAGAAATAATTCTGGTATGAACTGCATGGCACCCAGCTCTAAACATAAAGCTCAGTGTTCATCTCTGTTTCAAAGCCGAAGAGCCAGCGTTGTCTGCTTCTGCAGATGTTTCCATGGTCATGTGGCAGGCATGACTAGACATCAGAGAGCACAGAAAACTGTTATGTTCCCACTGGTGGTCCCTATTTATCTACTTGCAATTTCTTGCTTTCGAACTGCTAGGTTGGCAGGAGCTGAGACAAAGACGGGAGCTCTTGGGAACAGTACTTGGGAATCGAACTGCTGACCTTCTGCCTCCCAGTCAGCATCTTAGCCACTTGAGCCACTGCAGTGCCTTAGGACTACTTTATTTCCAAACATGGATAGGTGAGGCCAGCCAGAATTTCTGCTACCGGTTCTGGTGAACTGGTGCTAACCTGCTGATGCCCACCACTGCCTCATTTGTACTGTGTTTGGCTGCTGGTGCAAAGGTCTGATCATAATCTTCACCATAATTTTTTTCTGCAGTAGTAATATTATAGGAACTTGATCCTGGAGTGAATTACCCAGCACCAGTTAAGCCTGGGCAAAATAGTACCATGGTCCAAACATGTAGATTTAAATTACCCCTACATTCTTTCCTAGCTCAATGCATTATCTCACCTAGAAAGTTATCAATCAATGTCCATACTAGGATGATTTTCAGTGTTTGCATGCTTCCTGATTTGTTCTGCAGCCCACACTGGGCTATGACTCATCCACTTAGAAAGAGAAAAAGAGGGAAAATAACCTTGCAGCAGTATCAAGATGGAATTATAGAGAATCTAGTTCTCTAGGGGAGCAAAAATAATAAAAGCAATACAGTACAGTAATTGTAAATGGCAAGCATGAAATATTTCCTCCTTTTTACTCAAATTGTCTGTGCAATTGTGTACGTCTGAATAGCTTTAAATTAAACCAATTTTTCTAAATGTACTGGTAGAATTTGCTTTTCCTTTAGGATTACAATGGGGTTAAAATTTAGGATTGAATCAGAAATTGTTCCCAACCATTCTGCTTGTCTCTGCATCTGGTTATCTGTTTTTAGTTATATTTTTATTCAACATTTGCAAAGTTTTGTTTGCGTTTTAAAGGCTTTGTAAGGTAAAGATAAAAGTCTCTGTTGATCGAAAGCCAGTCATGTCCAACTCTAGGGGGCAGTGATATTCTCCATTTACAGCCAAACGTTTCTATGGTCATGTGGCAGACCTGACTAGATGCCTGCTGACCCTGCTCTTTGCTGGTCTTTGCTTTGGCTAAAAAAGCGAGTTGTAACAAAGTAGTAGCCTCCACTATCTAGTTGTAACAGAGTAGCAACCTCGCACATTCACTTTTTTTTTTTTAGGAAATTCGAATTTTAACTAAGACGTTTAGTTAGAACTAGATTTGACTAGTGAAAACTCATTTTGACTAGAAATGACTCTTTCATTGTTAGTTTATTCTAGTTCTCACAAATGCAGTTAGTCAGAACTAGTTTTAACTAGGGAAAACTAGTTTTCACTGTAACATATATATGACGTTGTTGCCCATCCTGAAAAAATATTCACCCACCCACATGTAGAATCCTGGCTACGGCCCTGCAACAGGAATTCACTCCATCATGCAACACTCGGGTCTCGAACTGCTGACCTGCCAACCTTTCAGTCATCAAGCTCAGCATCTTAACCTCTAAACCACCTACTCCCTCCCTACTCTGGCTCTGACAGCCAGTCTGAGTGCCATAATGTTACCTCTTGGTTTGGTTATGTACCATAAAATACCAAATCTACAAAATGATAGTGATAGAAATGATTTGACATGAATTCTGCAGCACAAAGTTACCTAAGAGATTGCTCACAGTAGTTGTTACAAGAGTGCTTTTCCCAGTATGGATGAATGTAATAGTGGACTTTTCTCCCCATTCTCAGATGGGGAGAAAAGTTTTCCCCTACACCAGTGATGGTGAACCTTGGCACTGCAGGTGTTCTTGAACTTCAATTCCCAGAAGCCCTGATCAGAAGGAGTGCTGACTTGGACTTCTGGTAATTGAAGTTCAAGGACACCTGGAGTGCCAAGGTTCACCACCACTGCCCTATATCTTCCCTTGATTGCTCCCTGTTGGTCACAGAGGATCATGGTGCTTGCTGGGGTTCACAACATCCACAGTTACCCAGTCAGCCTGACCACCATGTTAGTGATGGAATCTTAAGGAGCTGTACTTCCCCAAAGGCAGAAAGTAACGATATGGAGTAGTAGAATTACATGTGGTATCCAGAACTGTTTCTGTAATACTTATTTGCCCACATCCAGCCCAGAGAAGAAAAAGAAAAGCAGGCGATTTCACCACCACCCTTAGGAAAAAGAACTACACTGGGAAAGAGAAAGATTAACCCTAGAATTCTACAGTGAACCACTTGAAATCCATCAAAAAAATGCAGGCATTCAACTCCACGCATATGCACATTCACATCCTAGTAAGTGTAATTAACTGAGTCCCTAAAGAAAACAAGAAGAACATTTGGATATGCAGAGCACCAGAAGTGCCTTGCCCTACAGCAGGGGTTCACAAACTAAGGCCTGTGGGCCTGATTTGGCCCATGGCACCATTTCATGTGCCCTCCCCCCACTCCTCCAAGGGTATTCGAGAAACAAAATAGACACACCTTTGAAGCTGTTGGGACAAAATGGCCATCCTCATTATGCAGGCAAGGCAAAATGGCCACCCGGCCCTCGAAACTGACTGAGAGAGAGTGACCTAGCCCCTGGCTTGCGAAGGTTGGAAACCCCTGACCTACAGAGTTGCTACATCAAAGCAAAAGCAGAGGCCAGTTGCTACGTCACTCAGAGGTCTTCAGTGATTGGAACATGCATGTCTTAACCCATATGAATGATGGAATCTGTAGTCTAACCATATCTGGAGGACCACATTTTGCTCAGCCCTTGGATAAGGAAAACAATTTGAATGAAGCAACTCTTATGTTGGATTTCAAGGACATTTCAGATTGAGAGGAACCTGGTTATTTCTTCCTGAAATACTCTCAGTTCCTGGGCACACAATCCTTGTTTCTCCTTGCCCTGACGAAGCATAATAATGAAGCAAACACTAATGATGTTATTAGTATGCGCGTACCTACAATCTCTCTTGTTGCAAACTAAAGACAGAGACTGAGTACCTGTATGTCCTTAACAAAATGACATTTTGCATTTCATTGGAATCATGACTATGTTTTCTAAAATTTCCTTAGGTCACTCGACCATCACTTTGTAGATCCCAAAGACCTACTGCAGTACAGAGATATGGAAATTGCTGGTTGAATTCATCAGTTGTGGTTTTCTTGACTTGATTAGATGCTTTGGGGAGAAATTTTCAAGCCCTATAAGATTTGTCACTTTTATGTGTGAGTGAGATGAGTATTATTTATTTCACCTCAAGATCCCCATAATTTGCACAACGAACCGGCATCTGCCACTATTTTGTGTAGTTGTTGTTATGTGTACTATTGCACTTGTGTATTTTTTGTTCTTGTGTTCATTCAGTCTTCCATATTGCTTTCTCAAAAGGTAAGGAGAACAATTTTACAGTTGCTAATCTTCACATGCCAAAATTAACTTGCATTCAGCAAGAGGCAGCCATTAGAAGCAAAAACAAAACAAAACAAAAAACCCAGATGGTGATTTCTTTGCAGGCGCACCCCCCAAAGAAAGACTCAGACACCGGTATATGGATAAAGGCATAGGGCCACTTTTATTGAATAATACCCTAGTCCGAATTATAACTTTCAATTGGTGTATTCATCCAATTGTAATTCTTAAGGCAAGCAGGCCGCAGTAACACTGGTAAGGTTCCTCCCAAAATTGCCAATGGCAATTGGCTACAATGTATCCATTTGTATCCATTTGTTTGTTGATACAAACAAATTGTTGACTGGAGTCAATGAACTATCTACTGACCCCACCCTATGACATGTATCCGTCAAATCACTGGGTGATGCATGCTGAAAAGCTCCTGCCATCACCCCTTGCCTGGTTCGTCATTGACCGGTCAAAGCTATTATACCTGTACCTGTCTAAGTGTTGACCAGTCAATTGCGAACCTGCCGGATACCTCTGGGTCATAAATCTTTACCTTACCAGTGCTACCCGCCACACGGGGAGGCGTCCATGATGACTCACTGCCCCCCCCCCCCGACCGTCAGCTCGGTCGCCAGGCCTGCTTGCAACACACCCAGAAAGAGGTACATACCTCCAGCCGACAGGTGGACCCCTTCTCCTGCCTACCAGCAAAAAAAATTGTAAGCCTATCCTCAGGTGTTCAATGGCTGTCTCCCAGCCATGCTCAGCAAGGGACCAAGCAACAGCCCTGTCCACTGACTGCTGGAACAGTCCGAACCACGGAGATCCATGTCTCCTCTAAATTGGTGTCTCGGCACGATGTTAGACCATAGCAACCGTGTGTAAGCCATACATGATATAAAACGCCAGATCACAGCGCCTCGACAGTTTAGTAACAGCAGTGATCCGTATAAGATTGTCGCCGCCGAGGTGCCTATTAAGAACATTGGGCAGTCCAGCATCCCTGACGGACATCAGGAATGGCCACAGTTCCCGCCCCTTGTGCCACGCATACCATACCATCGCATACGTGCGGATGCACACAGCCCAAGTCGGGGTCCACTCTCTGTCGCCGCAGCATATACTGCTGCCCAGTGTACATAGCTGCAGCCCACCAGCCCCACTGCCACCGGTGTGCAGAGACACACAGGATCTGTAAAAGAGGAGAAGAGGTGAAGGACATAACTAGGTACTCATACAGTGAGGGGACGTACATATAAGAAATTACGCATACACATATATCCACCTCCGAGTACCCCAAACGTAGCCGCGATCAACGCGAGGCCTGTCCTAAATAAATGGGTGCCAAAACGGGCCCCACACCGCGAAGCGCGGCACCGGTCACCCTCAGTAACTTTACTTTGGTAAGGGTAGACCTATCCTGGTGGCAGAAAAACAGGCTGGGGCGCGCAGCAGGCACTGCTGAAAATTCATGTAGGGCACCAACTGGACAGATGTCTCCAATAAAACTTCGTAGCAGTCAGACTCCACTGCCTACGCCGTGCTGAACAACCTTTGAGGACCGTATCCCCAATTGAGCCCACTCAAGTGTGACAGAGACATCGTCGAGTTCCAGTGCCCTACAAGACGCATCCGCCTTACACAGATGGTACCAACTCTGGCACCCACTCACTGATGTGGAGTGCTCCAAACAGGCTACCGTGGTAGCTGCGTGACCAAGAGCCACTTCACACCTATCCGAACATAAGTAATGCTAGCCTCGTGCAAGGTGGGTCAGAAACTCTGGCGAACTGGGGTGACGCGTGTCCGGGTGGCGGACACGTTACATGTCCACCCCTCCAAGACACGACGCATACGGAAGTAACTCACGCAGTCATTGAAACCCCCCCCCCCACGTTGGCCATAAATGCCAGTGCCAAAAGCCTGAAGGCTATAGTACGGGGGGCCAAACCCTGACTGCAAAGATAAACATGCATTGTAAAACCTGGTCCACTGATATTGACCACACTTGAGGTAACTGTAGTTACTCGCAAAAAATTCTAAATTGCATGAAAGCATGTTGATACGCCTTACGCGTGCGAGGTGCCAATGACATGCCCGGTTCACCTCTCCTTGCCAAACGTCCAAATATCGGCCGGGAGTGGCGAGTGGAATTCACCTGCTTCCGGAGTAAGGCGCGGAACCGGAGGATCTGCAGGCAGGATAAAGCAGCAGCAATGTCGTTATTAATACCTGTAACATGTCTGGCCCTGAACAGCACATTTAGGCGTAGGCTTCTCAAAAAGAATAGACAAACTAATGTCATGACCCTGGGGGATTTGCATGTTCCCACCTGAGTGTCTGAAATGTAGTGAGGAGACGCGTGCACGTGTCCGAGCCCCGTTCACCCCCGAACCAAAAGTCGTCGAGGTAATGGGCTAGAGACCGAGACCCCGACCTGCGAGCAAAGGCCCACTGAATGAAAGTACCGAATTGTTCGAATGCCGAACATGAAATAACTCAGTCAGAAGGGGTTGGCCTTATCTAAGTAAAATTCCCCTTGGAACCTAAAAAACCCAATAGCTCAAAATCCATTGGGTGCACTGGCAGTAATCGGAAAGCCGAGTGCATATCACACTGTGCCAGGAAAGCACCGGGACCGCATGAGCGTACCACCCATAGGGGCTGAACAAACTACGTGTACCTGACTGAACAAGGTCATCGGGAATGGCATCCCTGACCGGAGAACCCACAGGGTAAGCTAAATGGAGGATTAAACGACATTCACCCAGGTTCTACCTCGGTACTAGTCTCATAGGGGAGACTTTCAAATTAGGAAAGGTGGTTCCAAGAAGGGGCCCGCTACTCTCATAGCCTCAACTCCCTTAGCTGTGCTCAGTGGAGCAACCTCTTCATTACCTTTCAAGGGAACTGGATTAGTAGCATCTTGGGGCCCCTAACACCCCCGAATGGAATACAAAAGCCCCATTGGAAACCCTCCAGCAGGTACCCCGCATCATCCCTTCTTGGATGAGCTGAGTGCCATCGCTCCAGCATGAGTACACTAATTGGGGAGGGGGGGCTTTGACAAGGTTAGTTCCTTCAGACGGGTCTCTGATCACCCCCTGTGCACCCCTACCTCTGCCCCGTAACCCACCAACCCGCGGGCACGCGGAGGCAGCGTAGGGGCCAGCGCAAAAAGGGGCACCCAAGTCGGTAACGACACTGGCGCTTATTACACACGTCGCTAGCTGAGCAGGTCGAACACAGCAGGCGGGCTGGAACCCCCTGCCCGACCAGTTAGCGTGGAGACTGTGTCTGAGCAGCCCACTGCACAGCATGACCACAATGGTACCTATCACCAAGCGCCAGTCACGTGGGAATCATGCACACGAGCACAATTGCTGACAGGGCTCATCCCACCTCCTCTCAGGGTGTAGGGCCACCCTCATCCAAATTCCTCATCGTAAGCCAACTGCGATGGGCCCATCAAATCAACCATCGCCCTGTAAATATTATCAAAGGATTGAACCATTGGGATGGCCCAATCAGGCCGGGCCCTGAGGCATACCACCATATATATATAAGGTATGCCGGCAACCAGTTGGCCCAGGTGTGCGGTGGCTTACGATGACGGGACAGCTCTTTGTCTCTGTCGTCCTGTCCCTCTCTCTCCTCCTCAGTGGGCTCACAGTTCAATAGGGAGAATATCCACGTATCCCCCTCCAGATCTTATCCCTCGTGACCTGCGACAAATGATCACCCAGGGGCAAGGAATAACCAGCCGTTGGCAAAGCCATCGACGGCACATTCTGTATAAAGGGCATACGCAGCAGGACCTGGACAGCCCCTGCGATGCTCGGCACTGCCCCAGGGGCGGACACCCCCGCCCTTAACGAGGGACCATTTAGCAACCATGGGATACTGGGATAAGATGGTAACTGATGCCTGCTCGCATCAACTTGACGAGGCCAGGGCCACTGAACCCCACCACCGTAAGTGGGCTGTGGTGTTGGTGCACTTAAATTGAACCTGATACTCACTAGGTGCACCCCCGTGAGACGTCCCTACCGGAATCAAGCTCTGGGATCACCCCCGACTGCTCCCAGCCTGGACATCAGGTAGAACGGGGAGCTGCGAGACACCAGCTGGGCCGGCCGGACCGTCTCACGCAGCTCGACCCGGTTGGCCGCCCGCTGAAGCATAGCGGCCGGCAAGGTAGCCAGGTCGATGAAGGGGCCCCTGTTGAAAAAAGAGAAGCGCCCCCCCCCCCCCCGCTCCCCGGGAGGCTGTGCAATGCCCAAGGATGCTTCCAGCACTGCTAAACGTGCTGACAGAGCATCCACTGCCACAGGGCCCCTAACATAAGGCGGGCCGCGTGGGCCAGACGGCCCACTAGGCAGTTGGAAAGGTAACCCAAAATGGCGAGCCAGGGCCAGAATAGGGCCATGCCCAAAACTCCGGCCCATGAGGGGCCGGAGGGGGAACGGGTTGTATGCCCACACCAGGCCCTCCCACACTGCCCTGACCCATGGCCGGTAACGGCGGGCCGGGGGCCGAAGCCCCTGAGGGGCCGGCCTGTAAGCTGGCCAGCCACCGAGCTGGAGCCCGGCTGCCAAGTGCCAGCCTGAATCACCCCACCGGTATCGGTGGGCAAGGCTGGGTTAGTGCCCTGCCGCGGGGGCGCAGCCCTGGTCCTCCGACCTGATGGCTGCCCCCCGTACCTGCGCAGGGCCCGAAAAAGTCCTCCCCTTTAGCCGCGGTTTCATCGCCGGGGCCTTCCATTTGGGAGGCATATCTTCAAAGAAAGAGCAGGATCCCTTTCCAGGGATCGAAAACCTAGCGCCAAAAGCACAGAGCAGCCAGCAAGCTAAAGGCTCTGTGCTAATCCTCCCTTCCCAGCCGGGAAGGATCAAGGGCTAAACAGCCGAAGACTACGGACAAACAGCGACGGAGAAAACTTCTCCTCTCCGTCGCTCTTTCTAAAATGGCAGCTCGTCTGCCTCGTGGCCACCCCTTTTATAGAGGGGTGGCCATGCCCCCTAACTCACCCGGATGTCTGAGTCCAGGGGGGGGGCGCAAAGAGCGCGGTGGCCATTTTGGCGCCGCGCTTTCATTTGTATCCTGATCAAACTTTGGGCTGTCAAAATGAAGTTTTGTAATTGGCCAAACTCAAATCCTCATTGACAAATATTCGCAGAAGTAATCAGCAGACCAACAAATGAGCCAGATTCTGTATCTTTCCATATTCATATCTTCAGCCATATCTTTTTTTATCTAGTGAACTCCTCCCTCTATCTTTTAATTTGATTTTGCGCTTGCATACCCTCAAAAATGTTTATTCTTGCCATAAAGCTTTTCCTGGATCTGAGACAGCAGACTTGAGGCTCATATCCAATCAGAGGATGTTGAGGGTCATTCGCTTGCTTAGTTCTCTCAGCATCCGCTGCTACTTCCCTCTTTGCAGGCGCACCCCCCAATAACGGACACAGACAACATTGAAAGTGGATAACAGCATCGGGCCACATTTATTGATTCAATGCCCTAGTCCGAATTATAAATTTGTATTGGTAAAACGACCAATCATAATTCTTAAGGCAAGCAGGCCGAAGTAACACTGGTAAGGTACCACCCCAAAATTGCCAACGGCAATTGGTTACAATGTATCAATTTGTATCAATTTGTTTGTTGACAACAAACAAATTGTTGACCGTAGTCAATATCTAACTCATGACCCCACCCTCTGACGCGTATCCGTGAAATCACGGGGTGATGCATGCTGGTTAGCTATCGCCATCACCCCGTCGCCTGGTTCGTCGTTGACCGGACAACGTTTAACTAATTTATTCCTGTCTAGTGTTGTCCAGTCAATTGCGAACCTGCCGGATACCTGTGGGTCATACTGTTTACCTTACCAGTGCTACCCGCCAATGTGACCGAAGTCAACAGTAGGAACATAAGGAAAAACCCCTATATCAAACCATAGCAACAGTGTGGGATGGGCAAAAAAACCAGGACCCGAAAGCCAATGTGGGTCCCAGCCAAAAATTCCCACCCAGCCCCGAAGCGACCAAAATATCACACTGTTAACTAGGGAGGGGGTGGAGGGGAAAAGACTTCTCCGCTCCGTCGCTGAGCTAAAATGGCAGCTCGGCTGCCTCGTGCCCACCCCTTTTATAAGGGAGCTGGCCACACCCCTAACTACCCGGATTCTCTGTCCTGTGGGGGGGGGGGGCCGCAAAGAGCACGGCGGCCATTTTGGCGCCGCGCTTGCATTGCAGGCGCACCCCCCAATAACGGACACAGACAACATTGAAAGTGGATAACAGCATTGGGCCACATTTATTGATTCAATGCCCTAGTCCGAATTATAAATTTGTATTGGTAAAACGACCAATCATAATTCTTAAGGCAAGCAGGCCGAAGTAACACTGGTAAGGTACCACCCCAAAATTGCCAACGGCAATTGGTTACAATGTATCAATTTGTATCAATTTGTTTGTTGACAACAAACAAATTGTTGACCGTAGTCAATATCTAACTCATGACCCCACCCTCTGACGCATATCCGTGAAATCACGGGGTGATGCATGCTGGTTAGCTATCGCCATCACCCCGTCGCCTGGTTCGTCGTTGACCGGACAACGTTTAACTAATTTATTCCTGTCTAGTGTTGTCCAGTCAATTGCGAACCTGCCGGATACCTGTGGGTCATACTGTTTACCTTACCAGTGCTACCCGCCACACGGAGGGGCTTCAAAGAAGGCCTGACGCCCCCCCCCCCCCAGACCGTCAGCTTGGTCAACAGGCCTGCTCGCCAATCACCCAACAGGAGGTCCATACCTCCTCGCGACAGATGGACCCCATCCCCTGCGTACAAGTCGTAATTTTGTAGGCTAATAGCGGGGTGATGACTGACCCGTCCCCAAGCCCTGTCAGCAAGAAACCGCGCCACCGCCCTGTTGACCGTGCGCCTAGCGTGGTCAAGGGCCAGGAGGTGAACGCCCCCTCTATAAGAATGGCGCGGGATAATGTCCGACCAAACCAGGGTTGTGGCAGGCCAGACATAATGCAAGTAGGCGAGGTCCTCGCAAATCGCATGCTTGAGCGATAAGCCGGTGACCTGGCCCAAATCATTGCCCCCCAGGTGGATGATGAGAATGTCAGGCGGGTCAGCACCCAGGCCAGAAAAAAGGAAAGGCCGCAGCTCCCGCCATAACATCCCAGGCTTACCATGCCATGTGAGACTGGCGTGTTCACCCAGTCCCAGTCGGGGTCCCCACTCTGTCGCCGCAGCGTAACGCGCTGCCCTGTGCACATAGCTGTGGCCCACCAGCCATACTGTCACCGGTGTAATACGACACCCAGGGTCTGTAAGAAAATTGAGAAAAAGACGGTAAGGTGACTGGATTGGTACTCATGGCGGAAGTGGGCGCACATAAAACTGAAAACATTGCAAGCCCCACCTCCCCATGCTGCGTATGTCAGCCCCAGAGTACCCAAAAGCAGCTGCTGTAGAGGCTGCACCAATACGGAATGAATGTGTGCCATAACGGGCACCTGGTAGGCCCACCCTGGTGAGGGCTCTGCCTGTCACCTTCCAAAACTGAAATTTAGTAAGGGGAGACCCATCTTGGTGACAGAAAAACGGGCCGTGGTGCATGCCACGCAGTGCCAGGAACTCCTGTAGGGCACCAACCGGACAGATGTCTGCCAAAGAACACCGTAGCAGTCTTACACCACTGCCTACGCCATGCTGATCTGTCTTAGAGGAGCGTATCCTCAACTGGGCCCAGTCTTTGGCAACATAGACATCCTCGAGTTCCAGTGCCCTACAACTTGCATCCGCCTTAGACAGCATCACAAGTTCGCTGATGCGGAGCGCTCCAAAAAATGCCACCGTTGTGGCTGCGTGAAAAAGGGCTGCCTCATAATGATCAAAACAGAGGCCTGGCCAGCCCCGGGCCAACTGGGTAAGAACCCCTGGGGAAATAGGGTGCCGGTCGTCCGGGCAACGCCCGTGCTCGCGCACCCACCCCTCCAAAACATGTCTCACACGGAAGTCAGAGGTGCTGTCCACATGACCTCCCACTTTGGCCACAAAAGCCAACGCCGAGAGCTTGGATGCTATGGTGCGAGGTGCGAGGCCCTGTGCATGCAGGTGAACCATGTACTGCAGAACATGGTCCACCGGGATAGGCCAGGTCTCTGGCAGGTGAAATTGAGCAGAAAATGCCCTGTACGAATTGAATGCTTGTTGATACGCCTTACGCGTGCGTGGCGCTAGTGACAGGCCAATCGCCCGGTTCACCTCTCCTTGCCAATGGTCCACATCTCGTCCGGGAGTGGCGAGGGAAATTCCTCCGCATCCGGGGCCAAGGCGCGGAACCGGGAGATCTGCAGGCGGGACAAAGCGTCAGCAATATCATTATTAATCCCTGGGACATGCCTGGCCCTGAACGAGACGTTGAGGCGCAGGCAGCGCAGCACAAAATGGCGCACTAGTTCCATAACCCTGGGCGATTTGGAAGTCTGTGCATTGACATTGTGGACAACAGCAGCATTGTCACACCAGAAATGCACAACCGAGTTGGCCCACTCCTCGCCCCATAGCATCAAAGCCCCCAGAATAGGGAAAAATTCCAGGAATGTGAGATCCCGCAGGCGACCCGTGCCTGCCCAGGCCGGTGGCCACCCACCATAGGCCCACTTCCCATTGAAGTACATCCCATAACCCAGGGATCCTGAGGCATCAGACTGGATCTGAAAATTGGGGGAAGCCAGGAGGTCAGACCTCCAAAATGAGACCCCATTGAACTCTCTCAGGAATTGCAACCAGACAAACATGTCTGCCCTGATACCCCGGGTAAGCCTAACTCTATGGTGGGGCCTGGATAACCCTGCCATGGCGTCGCATAAGCGCCGGGCAAAAGCCCTGCCCGGTGCGACCACCCTGCAAGCAAAATTGAGGTGACCATGTAGCACCTGCAGTTCCCTCAGCGATGCCTTACGCTTGGCCAGCAAATCCGAGATAAGGGCCACTATCCTGGACACCTTATCGCCCGGCAACCTAGAAGCCTGCGCTACTGTGTCAATCTCCACCCCCAGGAATACTAGCTTGGTAGATGGGCCCTCGGTCTTTTCGGGCGCTAAAGGGACACCCAGTTCCTCCATTAGCGTCTGAAATGTGTTGAGGAGACGTGTGCACGTGTCCCAGCCCCGTTCACCCCCGAATAAAAAGTCATCCAGGTAATGGGCTACAGACCGGGACCCTGACCTGCAGACGAAAGCCCACTCTAGGAAGGTACTAAAACGCTCGAAGGCCGAGCATGATATGGAGCAGCCAAAAGGCATGGCCTTATCAAAATAATATTCACCCCTAAATTTGAAACCAAGCAACTCAAAGTCGCCCGGATGCACTGGCAAGAGGCGAAAAGCCGACTTGATGTCGCACTTGGCCAGCAGGGCACCCGGGCCACACGAGCGCACCATGCGCAGCGCATGGTCAAACGATGTATACCTGAGTGAACAAAGGTCATCAGGGATAGCATCATTGACCGATCGGCCGGCTGGGTAGGACAAATGATGAATAAGGCGAAACTCGCCTAGAGACTTTTTGGGGACCAAGCCCAGTGGCGACACCTTAAGATTGGGAAACGGGGGTGCAGGGAAAGGTCCAGCGACCCTGCCCGCATCTAACTCCTTTTTAATGCTGGCCGCAGCCACCTCCTCCCTCCCCCTGAGGGATAAAAGGTTGGGGGCATCCTGAGGGGACCTATCACCCATGAAAGGGATACGGAATCCCTGCTGAAAACCCTGAAGGAGATACTCCACATCCTCCCCCTTCGGGTACGATGCGAGCCAACGCTCCAGCATGTCCACATTAATTGGGGAGGGGGCCTTTTGGTGAACCAGCTCCATCCGTGGCAGTCTTGCCAGCCCACTGTCCGCCCCTCCCTCTGCCCCGTGTCCCTCCAGGCCTGGGACAGGCGGAGGCTGCGTGGGGGCCCGAACAGGTGGGACACTCATGCCTGTACTTGCAATTCTTCCTATTGCAGGAACCATTGGACGAGAAAGTCCAGCACAGCAGGCGGGCTGGAACCCCCTGCCCCGCCGCCTGGCGGGTAACCTGCACTGGAGCCGCTCGCTGGACCGCATGTCCGCAATGGTATCTGTCTCCCAGGGCGGGACGCGTGGGCGTCATGTACAGAAGCCAAAGCCTCTGGCACGGCTCATCCCATCTCATCTCGGGGTGGAGGGGAATCCTCATACGGAATTCCTCGTCATAGGCTAACCACGAGGGGCCCGGGAAATCAACCATCGCCCTATAGATGTTGTCCAAATATTGGACCATAGGAATAGCCAAATCCGGCCGCGCCCTCAAGTACACCGCCATGTATATTAAATAAGCCGGCAGCCAGTTGGCCCAGGTACGTGGCGGCTTACGGCGACGTGCCTGCTCCTTGTCCTTCTCATCCTGTCCCTCCCTTTCTTCCTTGGTGGGCTCTCTGTTCAGGAGTGAGAAGATATCTACATACTCCCCCCGCCATATCTTTTCTCTGGTGGTCTGTGCCAAGTGATCACCCAGTGGCAAGGAATACCCCGCCGTCGGCAAAGCCGAAAAAGGCACCGCAGCCATAGGAAAAGGGGCCTGAGCTAGCCCAGCTACCCCCAGAACGTTCCCTGCAGTGTAAGAACAAGTACCCACCCCAGGGCCCAGGGTGGCAGTAGTCGTCGCCGCGTGGGGTGCCGACGGCGGGGCCACCGCACCACCCGCGCGAGGCCAAGGCCATTGAAAAGCCCCCCCCATATTGGGAATGTATGTGGATGTACTCGCTTGCACCGTATACTCACATGCTGCACCCCCGCGGGCCGCCCCCACCGGGGGTTCCGGCCCACTGGGGGCGTCGGAGCTCACGACCGACATAGAGCTCATCACCGGGGCCTGACCCGCACCTGGCTGCTGGCTGGGGAGCTGCGAGGCAGTGGCCGAAACCGCGCCACGTGCCTGCAGCAGCTCAACCCTCCCTGTCGGCTGTTGTCCTCCTGCCGACAGCGCATCAAAAGGGACCCCAAAGGGAGCCCCCGCCTGACTGGCCCGAGCCAACGACGCTTCAAGGGCCGCAATGCGGGCCAGTAAGGCTTCCACGTTGACCTGGGGCCAAGGGCCGGCCGGCCCGCCCGGTCCAGGCGTGGGTACAGGTCCCTGTACCCCAGGACCCGAATATGGCCATTGGCCAGCACCGAAGCCCGGCAGGGTCGGTGGAGAAACCTGCCAAGGCAGGGGGCCGCACCACCCCCCAAGGCTAGAGGGCCCAGGGGGAGGCTGCGACCCAAGAGCAGCAGGCCCAACAGGGTGGGCAGATGCAGGAGCAGTGTCCACCGCTCGCGGGCCCGGCAGGGGCCTGCAAAGGCGGCTGCTGGGGAGGCGGCACCGCGGTCCTCCGACCTGGGTTGCGCCTCCTAACAGCGCGAGCCGCACTCGAAGCTGCCTTCTTCTTCGAAGGCATCTCCACCGGAGCAAAGGGAAGAGAAAAGGAAAAATCGCCGCCAAAAAGGCTTCCCGGTAAGTGAAAGAGCGACTGAGACACAGGGGAAAAGACTTCTCCGCTCCGTCGCTGAGCTAAAATGGCAGCTCGGCTGCCTCGTGGCCACCCCTTTTATAAGGGAGCTGGCCACGCCCCTAACTACCCGGATTCTCTGTCCTGTGGGGGGGGCCCGCAAAGAGCGCGGCAGCCATTTTGGCGCCGCGCTTGCATTCTCATAGGTGGAACGATACCAACAAGAGGATTAATTTTCTTAGCTGGTGAACGCTTGAGGCATCCTGTCACTATGTGCATTCATTTATCTTAGTACATGTCCAGGTCATACAGAGTAATACATATTTGTGAAACATGGCAGAAAAAGAATTACAAATTGTTCCTCTGATATTGTGAGCTGCCTTGGGTGAACTTTGCCCTTAAATAATGGCTGATTTTAGAAAAAATGTACCAACTATCACAACTTTGGAAGAGCACGTAGTACCCACCAATGGGAAATGCATTGCTATCAATTTCCAACAACAACAACTCAAGTTTCTCTGGGGAACACCATGACAGTTCAACAAGTACCTGTATAATAAAGCCAGCATTGCTTTGCCAGAAGAACCGATTGTTCATATTAGAGGAATTGCTGTGAGTGTTGCTGAGACAACTTTCTTTTTTCATCTCCATGGTTACTTTTCCTCAGAAAACACTCCAGAGGACTTTCAGCACCGTTATGACAAGCAGGTCAGAGCTTTGCAAATAGGTACAAATGTGAGGAGAGTCGTTGTGACTGTGAGGCAAAATAACTGTTTTGAGATGGTTAAACTTCTACAATGATTCATTATGTGTTGTTATTTTTGGCAGTAGAGAAAAGACAAGACATACAGTTTGTCTGTCTGTTTTCTGGGGTTTCTTTTTTGTTTATTTAAACTCGTATACCACCCTAAAGTGCAAACCCTCTCTAGGTGGTTCACAACACACTAAAGGAATAATACAAAGAAACAATATGGAAAATATATAAAAAAACAAATAAACCCCTGTGCTGTCTGTCAGGGTATGCCTGTAGCTGCCTCCGCCCCCTCTGCGTCCCGCCTGGCCCGGAGGGGAGAAAAGCCGACACAGACGCCACACCAGAGGACATTCGGGCTCTCTCCGGGGCCACTCCAATGCCCCTAGAGATGGGAGCCAGGTGCGCCTGCTGCTGCACTGTTATGTATGTACAATGTTGCTTTAAGAAATGTATGAAATGTATGAATGTAACCTGACCATAATTACAATGTAACTCAGCTGTTAAAGGAATGCGAGTAAGCTGCCCATAGAGGGCAGCTGCGAGCGTTCAACTCACATGGTTCACATTCCCCAAATCACCGGCAGCCGCGGGAACTTTCCCGCACTATCACTACCTGCAGATGATGGGCGTGACTTGGAACGACATCACGCCGGTAGCAGCCAATGAGCTACCGTGCAACAAGATTCAAATGTATTGTACTACTGTATATAATGTGATGTACCTCCGCCATTACCACATGTTCATCCTGATCATCACCCAATAAACCTGCGTTTAGCCCTCACTGCGGCTCCTTCTTTGTCTTCTGTGCAAGACACTAAATTGGCGACGAAGGTGGGATCGATGGCGAATCCCAAGGTCAAGCCTTACCTGTTCGATATCAGCGATCCAGAACAATGGGAGCTGTACGAGTGCCAGTTTTGGCATGCGATGGAAGCTGCGGGCGTCGACGACGATGCGAAGATGCGCTCCCACTTCCTGGCCCAGGTGGGGCCGGCCACGCTGCGTATCCTGATGAACCTGGTGGCCCCCCGGAAGGTGGACGTGGTGCCCATCGACCGCATCGTAGAGTTACTGCGCAAACATTTCCAGCCCCCCCCCGTGTCGATCTTCCCGGCCAGTGTCGCGTTCCACAGGCGAGACCAGCGTCCGGGAGAGTCCGTGTCTGCCTACGCGGCGGCCCTCAGGCTTGCAGCGGTGCACTGCCAGTGGGAAGACCTGGACACGGCCCTCCGAGACCGCATGCTGTGTGGCCTGAGGGACGAGGAGGTCCAGAGGAAATTGATGACCCGCGACTATCGCCTCACGTTCAACGAGGTACTGCGGGAGGCCCAAGCAGCCGAGGTGGCCAGGAGCGGGGTCAAAGTGTTCAAGTCCCGAGGGGCCACGTCCGAAAGGGCCAAGTCACCAGTGCAGGCGGCCTGGCGGACATCGGCGAAGACGGCCTGGCGGGCCCCCAAGTCGCCCGCCGGCACACCGGCGACGTCTGAGGAGTCGTCCACGACGGCAGACTCCTGCTCCAGCGAGGATGACGATGTCCAGAGAATAAAGAAACGCGGGGAGAAGCGGCAGACCCGCGAACGGCAAGACCGCCGCTGCGACGGTTGTGGGGCGTCCCACGACTGCACGAGGTGTCCATTCCGAAAGGCTGAGTGCCACAACTGCGGCCGAAAGGGACACATCGCCAGAGTATGCAGGCGCAGGCGAGCCGAGGACAAGGGCGTTTCGAGCCATCCCCAGACACACCAACGGAAGGCGGCCGGCACCAGGAAGGTCTCAGCCAACTACAGCGAGGAAGGCATGAACCGCGTGGGCCTGGAGCACCGGCACTTTTTCGTAGAGGTACTGTTACAGGGGCTCCCAGTGAAGATGGAGATAGACTCGGGGTCATCCTATTCCATCCTGTCCCAAAAAGAGTTTATGCGTATTCCCCCAGACGCGCGGCCCAAACTGCGGGCCATGAAGTCACACTTACGGGACGTGCAGGGAAATGGGATCCCAGTGTTGGGGGTGGGGAACTTCAAGGTGAAGTTCAATAATTACTCCGAGAAACTGCCCCTAGTGGTCCTCAAGGGGGGGAGATGCTGCCTTTTGGGAACGCAGTGGTTTGCTCCCCTGGGAATTGAACTGTCCGGCATTAACGCCATCGAGACTGACCCAATGCGGGACGTGTGCAATGCGCACCCGGATGTTTTCAAGAAGGGGCTCGGGACGTACAAGGGCCCCCCAGTTTCCTTTGAGCTGGACCCAGAAGTCCGGCCCATCCGCCTCAAGCCAAGGAGAGTGCCCTTCGCCCTCAAGGACAAGATCGAGGCGGAACTGGACAAATTGGTGAGGCAGGGGATTTTGGTTCCAGTTGATTCGGCGGAGTGGGAAATGCCGATTGTTACGGCCCTTAAGTCAAATGGGGAGGTCAGGATTTGTGCGGACTATAAATGTACGATCAATAAGGCCATTCGGCCAAATGCATATCCGGTGCCCTTGGTCAGCCACTTACTGGCCACGTTACATGGGGGGAGGTGTTTTGCCAAGCTAGATCTGGCGCAGGCATATCAGCAGCTCTCTGTAACCCCGGCTGCTGCCGCTGCGCAGACGATCGTGACGCACAAGGGGGCATTTAAGGTAACGCGCCTTCAGTTTGGCGTGAATTCGGCCCCCGGAACTTTCCAGTCCCTCGTGGAATGCCTTTTAAAGGGGCTTCCATGCGTCCTCCCATATTTTGACGATGTGTTGATAACGGCGGGGAGCGAATTAGAGTTAGCAAAGAGGTTAGACGGGGTCCTCTCAGTGTTCGAGAGGGCGGGACTTCGACTGAGGAGGGACAAATGTGTATTCTTTGCGAGGGAGGTCGAGTTTCTCGGTTTTAAGATAACCCCAGACGGAATCAAACCCTCTGAATCCAAGGTTGCGGCCGTGAAAAACGCCCCTCGTCCCACCGCGAAACCGGAGCTGCAGTCATTTCTAGGGCTCCTAAATTTCTATCACTCCTTCCTGCCTAGGAAGGCATCGGTCGCGGAGCCACTGCACGCGCTACTAAAAAAAGACGCGGTTTGGCGGTGGGGGGACAGGCAGGAGAAAGCGTTCAAGGAGCTTAAGACACTCCTATCCTCGGATGCTGTCCTGACCCACTTTGATCCGAGGAAGCCAGTGGTTTTAGTCTGTGATGCGTCCCCAGTGGGGGTGGGGGCGGTCCTGTGCCACGTGTTGGAGAGCGGGCAGGAAGCCCCGGTAGCGTACTACTCAAGGTCCCTCTCAAAGGCCGAGCGCAATTACGCACAAATAGATAGGGAGGCCCTGGCCATAATCGCGGGAACGAAGAAGTTCCACGACTTTTTATACGGCCGTGAGTTTACGGTAGTGACGGATCACAAACCACTTCTGGGGATCTTCACTACCGGCAAACCCACCCCGCAAATTCTATCCCCCAGGATGCTGCGTTGGGCCATTTTTCTCAACGCCTACCAGTATGAGCTGGTCTATCGCCCAGGGAAGGAGATCTCCCATGCGGACGCACTGTCCTGGTCTCCTCTCCCTAGTTTAGGGGATCCCGCATGCGAGGTAGAGCAGGACCACCAAGTCCTGCTGATCGAGTCCCTCGACTCACCCCCAATCATCCCGGCCGACCTCGCCAAGGCCACGGCGGCCGACAAGATGCTGGCCCAAGTTAGTTCCTGGGTTAGGAAAGGGTGGCCCACTACTCCCCCCCGAGGAACATTTCAAGCCGTTTTTCAGGTGTAGAGTAGAGCTTTCCCTGGAAAGGGGCTGCTTACTCTGGGGCCAGCGGGTAGTTATCCCAGAGAAGCTAAGGGCTAAGGTACTGAAGCTGCTGCGTACCAGTCACCCAGGAATAGTGCGCTCCAAGGCTCTGGCCAGGAGCTTCTTTTGGTGGCCCCAGATAGACGCGGACATAGAGCGCTTAGTGGGCACGTGTGAGAGTTGCCAGAGCTCCCGGCCCGAGGAGTCCCGGCTACCCCATAGGGAATGGGACACGGCCCGCGGGCCATGGTCCCGGATTCATGTCGACTTCGCTGGTTCCTTCCGCGGGTCCATGTTTCTGCTGATAGTCGACTCCTATTCCAAGTGGTTGGAAGTAATTCCCATGAACAGCACCTCTTCTGCGGCAACCATTAAACAGTTGCGCAAGCTTTTTGCCTGCTTCGGCCTGCCAGACGTCCTTGTTAGCGATAACGCTAGTACCTTCACGTCCGCGGAGTTCAAGACGTTTATTGAGAGGAACGCCATCAGGCACATTACCGCTGCCCCGTTTCACCCCACCACAAACGGTCAGGTAGAGCGCCAAGTGCGCACTACGAAAGACGCACTGCGGCACATGGGTCCCGGTGAGTTGAACCTTCATCTGTGCCAGTTCCTCATCTGCTACAGGACAACCCCCCTAGCCTCAGGATTTTCGCCAGCCAAACTCCTCATGAGGAGGCGTCCGGTAACACTTTTTGACCGGATGGATCCGTCCAGGGTGGAGGATGAAGGGAGAAATATAAATATAGGGGTAGGGAGCTCCAAAAGCTTTTCGGTAGGGGACCCGGTTCACTGCAGGAACTACGCGGCCTCGGGGCCAGCGTGGGTACCAGGGACGATCATTGAGCAGACGGGGCCAGTATCCTATAGGGTCGAGACTAGCTCGGGTCTACTTTGGAGAAGGCACGCCGACCAACTCAGAAGGCGAGTCACCAGTGAAGGGGAATCAGCGTTAGGGTCCTCCCCCACCCGCGTTACCCAAGGGGGAGACACAGCGGCATCCGCGGGTACAAATGCATACCCTGGATTCTCAGCCACAGAGGAGGATACTTTGGAAGAGAGGGATGAGTTCGACTATGATTTGCAGTACCAGGGGAGTGTAGCGGAGTGGTCCCCCACCCGTCCTAGCGAGAAGAGAGGTTTCAGTTCAGCCCCTGGTACCTCCAGTCCCCCCAGCCCTTTTGTTTTAGAATATACCATAGCTCCAGCCCCCCGGAGACAGACACCCCCGAGACAGGCAGCAGGGGGGAATCCGCCCGCCTCAGCCTCTAGAACTCCCGGACAGGTAACTGGGGGTGGCGAGACCACGAGGGCCTCCTCGTCGGTCCCGAGATTCATACTGGGGGGGATCCCAAGCTCCTCAAGCGGTGGGCGGGGGTTCACGTCCCAACTGTTCATTCCATTCCAGTCCCCCAATGCAAGGTTGTCGCAGAGTCCCCACCGAACCACTAATGAGTGCCCCCTTTCCGTTGCAGGACGGGACTCCGCGGAACCAGGAGCCCCCGGCTCCCCTGTGTTAAGTCAAGCGGCCGCACGCCCCAGGCGCGCGTGCGGCAAGCCACAATAGTTGAGGGACTTCGTCCCATCCTAGGGGGGAGGAGTGTTATGTATGTACAATGTTGCTTTAAGAAATGTATGAATGTAACCTGACCATAATTACAATGTAACTCAGCTGTTAAAGGAACGCGAGTAAGCTGCCCATAGAGGGCAGCTGCGAGCGTTCAACTCACATGGTTCACATTCCCCAAATCACCGGCAGCCGCGGGAACTTTCCCGCACTATCACTACCTGCAGATGATGGGCGTGACTTGGAACGACGTCACGCCAGTAGCAGCCAATGAGCTACCGTGCAACAAGATTCAAATGTATTGTACTACTGTATATAATGTGATGTACCTCCGCCATTACCACATGTTCATCCTGATCATCACCCAATAAACCTGCGTTTAGCCCTCACTGCGGCTCCTTCTTTGTCTTCCGTGCAAGACACTAAATGCACCCAATGACTTTCTGTTTCTGTTTCTTCCCCATTGGCTCAAGGAAGTGTACTTTGTGTTCAGCCCGGACCTTGCTATGATGTGAGCTAGGGCTTGTACTTGCTTTTTGAATTGAATTGTTTTATTGCATAACTGTATTTTATTGTATTTACTGTATTGCACTGTGATATACTGTATTTTTGTGTGATATTTTTAATGCTGTAACTTGTGAACTTGTAACTTGTAAACCGCATTGAGTCACCCATTGGGCAGAGAATTGCGGTATATAAATTCAAATTCAAATCAAATCAAATCAAATTTGTACCCTGGTTTAGTCTCGTTTCCAAAATTGAGATTTCTGAGGTGGGGGGGGGGGAGTTGGAGTGCATTCCAGAGAAGGTTTGGTATGCAAAACATGCTAGCCTTGTGGTTTGGAAGAACATAACCTAATGTGTGATGCACATGTGATACTGTATGGTCATTGGCTGGAATCCTTTAGGGGAATGGCAAGGAGGTAGACCATGCGTGATGAGATAAAACCCAGAGGGAGGAGCCAAGACACTCTCTTGATTTGAAGCTTCAAGCTAAGGGTGAGCTGCAAACATGTAGGAGCTTAAGCCAGAAAAGGGGGGCGGGCGTGGGCTTCCCCACTTAGAGAAGCTCACTTTGCTATGATGTGCTTTCTGAACTTTTGATAAACTTTCTTCTGTAACTTACTCTGATTAAAATATACTTTTAAACTACCAGAAGATGACTGGAGTGTTTACTTGGCTATGCGCTACCTTATTTACATTAAGCTACTATCCTGGGTTGATTACCTAGAGGGGTTGCAGCTCAGAAGCAGGAATCAACCACTTGTGGGCAGAAGTCCTACCCGTGAGTAAATGTGTTTCCTGACACTGTCTGCATTTGCAGACATTTCCATGGTCACGTAGCAGGCATGACTAGATGCTGGAGCACACAGAACATTGTTACCTTCCGACCGAAGCAGTACCTAATTATCTACTTGTAATTTCTTGCTTCAAAACTGCTAGGTTGGCAGGAGCTGGGGCAGATGACGGGCACTCACTCTGTTGCACAGCACTCGGTCTTGAACTGCTGTCCTGCCGAACGTCTGGTCAAGTTTAATGTCTTAACCACTAAGCCACCGCGGCCCATTGTATTTAAATAGAATGATACAAATCAAACCAGCTTTGAATATGTCAGATAAAAATCACTAATAAAAGGCAGCTTTAAATAATTAAGTTTTTATCTGATTTCTTAAAAACTGAGAGAGATGCCTGATGAACATTTCCTGAAAGCTTGTTCCAGAAGTGTGAGGTTATGACCAAGAAATTGTGGTTCCCAGCGTTCATCCTTTTGACCTCATAGGTATCACTGTTTCTAACATCATGGAATGTAAGCAGTGGGTGCAGTGGTGGGATTCAAATTTTTTATTACCTACTCTGTGAGCGTGGCATGGTGGGCATGGCCGGGGGGAAAGCCCTGCATTATTTCAAAACTTGGATTTGCAGGGTCAGCCAGAATTTCTGCTATCGGTTCTGGTGAACTGGGGCAAACCTGCAGAATCCCACCACTGAGTGGGTGGGATAGGTAGCTGTTTGTACAGCTCAGGAATGAAAGATTTTAGGTCTTATAGAAACCAAACGACTGATTCTGGGGAGACAAGCTATGAGAAACCTGGAGAACATAGTGAAAAGTAGAGACATCACCTTGAAAACAAACATTCGCATAGTCAAAGCAAGGGTATTCCCAGTGGTAATGTATGGGTGTGAGAGTTGGACCATTAGGAAAGCTGAGTGCAGAAGAATAGATGCCTTTGAGATGTGGTGTTGGAGGAGAGTTTTGAGAGTACCCTGGACAGCGAGGAGAACAAATAGGTCAATCTTAGAAGAAATCAACCCTGACTGCTCATTGGAAGGGCAAATGGTAAAGATGAAGCTTAAGTAATTTGGACATCAAATGAGAAGAGAGGATTCACTTGAGAAAGCCTTGATGCTGGGAAAGGTTGAGGTCAAAAGAAGAAGGGGGCAGCCAAAGATAAGATGGCTAGATGCTATTGTGGACACAATGGGCACAGAGCTGGGCGGGCTGAGGAGAATGGTGGAGGACAGAGGTGCCTGGAGGATAATGGTCCATAGGGTCGCAAAGGGTCAGAATCGAATGAGCGACTGAACAACTGAACAACAACAAGAAAACTGGTTATCTTCTTTTTCTATGTTTGATCTCTTTGGGGACCCCAGCTTCCTGCCTCTCCTAATTCACTCTCCAGTGTGTGTGATTCTTTTAAGGCACACCAAAGTGCCTTTTCATATATATTTTTAAAACACTGAAATATTCATATAGTGCTGCTGAAATGAACAGGCATTTTAGCACAGCTGGAAACACTGATTTAAAAATTAAACAGTGCCGTAATGTTAATTAGTTATGTGCTGTCTAGTTGGAATCAAGCATATGGTTGACTTGGGCTCTTATAAAGCCTAATATGGCTTTCAAGATAAGTGAGATGTTTAAGGAGTAGTTTTACTAGTTCTGCTCCCCAAGTGAGCTTCCAAGGCCACGTGGGGATTCAAACTCTGGTATGTAGAGTCCTAGTCCATCCTTATATCCACTACGCTGCATTGAGTACCCGCACCACATTAATTTTGTTTTGCCCCTTTTAATTAGCAGCAAAATATAATATATTTCAGGCTAAAAGCTTCTTTTAGCAAGCCAGTTTTCAAGATTAGTTCCCTTACCCCCAAATCAGCTCTTTAATTTGCATTATTTATACCACAGCGCTGTTGTGCAAGTGTTTTCAGCTATAGTCTTTACATGCTTACTTGGAAGTAACTTTCATTTACATTAATCTTGTTTGCTTCTCAGCAGACATGCATAGGTTTGTAAAGATAAAGCTCACCCTTGCTCGAAAGCCAGTTGTATCTGACTCTAGGGTTCAGTGCTCATCTCTGTTTATAGCCAAAGAGCCAGGACTGTTTGCATCTGCAGACGTTTCCATAGTCATGTGGCAGGAATGAGTAGACACCGGAGTGCATGGAACGCTGTTTAACTTCTCACTGAAGTGGTACCTATTTATCTACTTGCAATTTCTTGCTTTTGAACTGCTTACTTTGCAAAAAAATAAATTTTTTCTTTGAAGTAAAATGTGCCCATACGGAAGTAAAATGGGCCCTGTCCGGGTTACCTATTCCTCTGTACGGGCGTGTTTTACTTCTGCTTCTGGGAGCGACAAGGGCAACGCGGGCTGGATGAATGGTAGTAAACCCATCCGTGTGGATTCACAGGGGGCTTGGGCTTCTGGGAATTGAAGTCCAAGAACATCTGGAGTGCCAAGGTTCGCCATCACCGTTCTAGATAGATCAGACTATGCTGTCTTGTTTGAAAGCAAGAAACTCCAAGTAGATAAATAGGTACAGTACTGCCAGGACAGAGACAGGAGCTCACTCGGTCACACAGCATGCCTCTTCTTAATACCCTGTTGCAAAAATCAAAACAGCATCTTGCACTTGGAAAACATTTAAACCTCTTTACAAACAGCAGACCAAAATCTCTAGTTACCTCCAAGCATATTAGGAAAATAGCCAAGCCATCATACAAATTATATCTTCCCACCTCCCATTTCAGTGGGAAAGGTAACAGTGTTCCATGTGCATTGGCATCTAGTCATGCCTGCCACTTGACCATGAAAACGTTTACAGACACAGAAAGCACTGACTCTTTGGCTGTAAATGGAAATGAACACTGAACCCTAGAGTTAGACACGTAATGGTTTCCCCGCAAGGAAGACCTTTACTTTTACCTAACTCTGAACTGGGATTTGATTATCCAGTTACAGTAATTATTATCTTTGGTGATGTCTACCTAAGCATTTCAGACACCTCTTGTCTTCTATTTGTAGCAGAAAGGGACTTGCTAGCAAACACAGAATGACTAGCAGCTGATAAAAGCAGATGTTTGGCTTTTAAAAGGGCATTGCAATATCACTAAGTAAATAGTAGAAGCAAAACTGTATGGTGTGTGATAGAGAAGTCTATTCTGTAGAAAGGTTGACTATCATTGTAGGCAATATATCACTTAATTTCAAGATTCTTCATCCTTATGTGGCTATAGTGGTTTCCTACTGCTTCAGAATCCTTAATATGTAAATACTGCAAACTCTAAGAGTCTACCAGCATCAAAAATTTAAAGTGGGCTTAATTCACCAAACATTTTTGGGACCTCTAGTTCTTTGAAGAGCTAGGAATTCCTGACAAGTCCTGAATCTGAGATTTGTCCCGATTTTTCCAAGCTCTACAGAGAACCAATGGCACTATTGTGAAATTACAGTCCACAAAGTTTGGGAAGAGATGATATGCTGAGTAGTCTCTACATTAACTGTTTACGTTTGTAGCCTTAGTATAAATTAGATTTTCTCTAGTCTTGGTTTTATCGAAGGTCTACAATGTAGTGTTGGACTTCGCACTATACTGCAGATAATGGAAGTTCTAGTTCATCCTTTATCTGGAAATTCAAGGTTGGGCAGTGCTGGAAAGTCTGCATTGCTAGGACTGTTGTTGGTGTTGTTGTTTTTATATACAGTAAAACCCCTACTTACGAAAAAAAAGTCAATTCCGTAGGCTTTTGCTTAAATCGTTTTTTTATGTAACTCAAAGCAAACCCATAGGAAAAATGAAATGTTTATGTAAATCGAAGCAAATACATAGGGAAATGAATTTTTATGTAACTCGAAGCAAACCCACAGGAAAAAGAATCTTTATGTAACTCGAAGCAAACCCATAGGAAATTGTGTAAATCGGGACATGGTTTTAGCACAAAATCATTTTGTAAGTCACATTTTATGTAACTCGAGGCATTTGTAAGTCGGGGTTTTACTG
This sequence comes from Bradypodion ventrale, assembly GCA_035047345.1. NCBI lineage: Eukaryota > Metazoa > Chordata > Lepidosauria > Squamata > Chamaeleonidae > Bradypodion > Bradypodion ventrale. The sequence continues at coordinate 239,551,271 of JAWDJE010000005.1, forward strand.
TATTGTCAATTCATCTCCAACCTATGGCAACCCTATACATGAGAGAACTCAAAAATATCCTGGTCTTTACAACCTTGCTCAGCTCCTGCAAACTCAAGGCTGTGGCTTCCCTCATGGAGTCAATCCATTGTATGTTTGGTCTCCCCCTTGTCCTGCTGCCTTTCTCCTTTGCATTACTGTCTTTTCCAGAGACCCTTGCCTTCTCATGATGTGCCCAAAGTAGGACAGCCTCAACTTCATCATTTTTGCCTCTAGGGACAGTTCACATTTGATTTGCTCTAGGACCCACGAGTTTGTCTTTCTGGCCTTCTATGGTATCTGTAGAGCTTTCCACCAGCACCAGATAAGAAATGAGTCATTTTTTTTTCCTGTCGGCCTTCTTTATTGTTTAGCTCTCACATCCGTACACTGTGATCAGAAACAAAATACAATAGTGTCAGTGGTCTTGATCTTGGTCTCCAGTGAAACAGCCATACATTTGATGATTTTTTTTCTAATTCTAGGCCTGAACTCTAGAATTTGAAATACTAGTATGTTGTAGCATGAAACATGGATTTTTATGGTAAATCCCACTTACACCGCTGATCTCCAAGATCTGTGCTGTGAAGGCAAGCTTCTTCTTCATTTTCTTCTTCTTCTTCCATGTCTAGGCCAGACATGAGGAAGCCTTTTTCATGGAGTGTATTGTTGAAGAGTGCACAAGATCTAGCATTACACTTCTTAGGAAATGGAATATGCTTGCAGGGTGTTAATAGTGACTGGATAAATAGCAGTTAACAATTGTTTGTTTCAATCTAGAAAGGAAGCAGATGACCGTTTTGAATTTCTCAGCAGGACAGGGAAGATATTAAACAACTCAGACTCCATAGGAGAATGCAAAGTATGCTTGCATTCTGTAAATCTAATAGCTGCATTTAGAGAAATGGCTTGACTCACAGAGACAAAATGACTCATCAAAGTACAAAATGCTACTACCAAAATACTCATGAATTTCTTGTCATTTAATCTAGACTTCGGAATCAGTTGTATATATGCACGCAAAGATAAACATAGGATACCTTACACTCTGCAGCTAGAACAATACAGTGGTGTGTAAGCTTCGTTTCATCTCTAGACATGCCTTGGCTTTCAGAAGAGAATGACATATTTTTCAGTAAAAAAAAAGAGACGAAAAATAAAGCCCAATTTTTAACTTTATAACTGTATCACTTTTTCTTTCTCTGTTCAGCTACATGGGCAGTTAGGAGAATGGATTGCTAGAAGAATATTATTCCAGAATATGAGAAATTTAAGATGGATCTTATTTAATATTGAAGGAGGAAGTTGATATAGAAGATTTGGTCAATACTTCCCCCAGTTCTGTCTCTAGTTTCTCCCAGTCTTTTACTCTTTGGTTCAGATTCCTTGTTGAGCCATTATTCTGCAATTAGATTTTGCTAGTTGAACATGAAGTTGAGTTTCTGATTGAACTTCAAAAACTTTTTTAAATTACAAGTCCCAGTGTCCTTCAATCCCCATGTTAGTTCAAAGATTCAAGAAATCCTAGCATTAACACATCCTAATGTATGGTTTACATGTGCCCAGCTGTTGTTGTTTTTTGAGGTGACTTGTGAATTAATTTGTTCTGGAACAGCCTTTAAGTTGTATAGATCTCCCCATGCTTTAAAATGATTTGCCTGTACAGTAGAACCTTGGATAACGTCCAAACTCCATTCCACATGTTTGGACTTTATCCGATTTTGGACTTTATCTGAATCAAATGGGCGATGCATCGGATAACGTCCAAAAATGGATGTTATCTGAGGTTCCTATACCAAATACCTTGTATAACGTCAATTTTTAGTGGTTTTGGACTTTATGCGATGCATCATGTGTGCATGAAAACCGCGACTTTATCTGAATCGGACTTTATCTAAATAGGATTTTATCCGAGGTACCACTGTATCTTGGAAATCCACTTGTGGTCAGTAGAAATGGTTTCTCTGAGCCCATATGATGGGTTAAAAGACTTACATTCCAGCAATCAAAAAATTATCACTGTGCTGATTGAAGACTTCATTTATTCAACATTTGAGTATGTAGCATCAAGAAATGTTAATTGTACTTGAGAACAAACATTGAGATTTTTGTACAGACCACTACTTTAGTTTCCATTTGTTCATATATCCTTTACAGGAGGATCTGGTTTTTATCTATCAGACAGCCAAAATGAACTGTTCTTCTTTCCTGCTGAACAGATTGCTCAAAGCATGGTCACTTCTCATACATGGAACCCCTATCTTAAAATCTTGGAGAGAAGAAACATTAAACCAAACTTTCTTGTGAGTAGCAACAGTTGGGAAACTTACCACCATCTTCATTTTGGTCCGGTTAATGGGTGCCAGATGTGATTCCATGACCAACTATCAGCCGATCAACTTTCTAACTATATACAGTACTAAAGTAAGTGTTAGTCAGCTGTGCTTACTCTCAAATATGCTATAAAGTAGACATTCCTCCATGCTGCAACACATAGAGATAAAAAGCAGTAATAATTGCATTCTATCTGCTAAGAGAGCCATTTCGTGGTACTTCTCTTTTCCCTGAATTATTTCTATTTTTTTAAAAAAATCATTGCTTAAACTACCACAGGATGTTAATGAAGGCTACCCCTTTGCCTTCTTGTCATAGCATTTAGTTAACAGGCTGGTGGACAGGGATTATTTTCTTATTGATTATTATGTATGCTGTTTCTCTGAGGGTCTTTTTGACTGCCATATATGTTACAGTATACAGTATAACCATTTCCTCTATTAGTAGTCTTCATACCTCTCAGAAATCTTGGGTTTCCATGGCAACCGACAAAAACAGAAGTTTAATAACAATTTAAAGAACTTGAGTGCTTTATTTGCATTTCAAACTTTAAAAAGAACTGATTTTTGTGTAATAGTCAATCACTTTATTACGGTCAACGACCAGCATAGTAAAATAAGGGGACCTTTTAAAACATTTGAATGCACAAGATACAGTTAAAATGTACTTGCCACAGACATATCTATTTGAGTTAAAATCAAATCAAACCAGTTCTTAAGATTTATTATACAATAACTGGTACTACATTTGAACCAGGTTATGCAACAACAGAACACGTTTACGCAGTTAACAAACCTAGCATCTCTAAAATCTGACATGAATCTAAAAGTTTAAAAATTATTGTTGTAAACATGAGCATAAACAGTTTGTTTACAATACATGACCGACATATCAAGTACAGTATCTATGTACAAATCCATGGAATAGATACAATGAATTCCAAGCAGTATAAATCGGTAGAGTTTAAAATAAGATTAAAACTGAGAGGTAAAATTCATTATAACTGGTGTTTAACCTGTCCCTTTTGTAGATGGTTCTCTTTAATGCTCCATACCCTGGTTGCCTTCCAAGCAGATCTGGCAACAGCTGCGGTCAATTCAGTGATTTTTATCTGAGAGCATGGTTCTAAACATCATTGTTCAGCTTGATTTGTGGGAAGGCAGCAATAAGGTCACATCTAAGATTGTCATAAAATTGGCATTCTAGAAGTATGTGTTCTGATGGCTCCACCTTCCCAGCCTGACAGATACATAGGCACTCCTGAACAGGTACTTTCTTAAATAACCCCTTTCTAAATACTGATGGTAGCATGTTAAAATGCAAAGGCATGCATGATCTCCTATGCTTGGGGTTACTCAAGCTGGATAAGTAAGATAAGGACAAAGCCTGGCTGAACATCATGCTTCTCAGAGCCCGTGGAGCTAGGTCATCCCCGTGGTTCACTGAAGAACTATGGGAGCTCAAACAGACAAAGAGACGCCTTGAGCGCCGCTGGGTGAAGACCCAGAGCGATTCCGATTGGACACTAGTTTAGAGCCGCTATTAGGGCCTACCTAGTGGCGATGGGGGTGGTGAGGAGGCAATACTTCACCACCCTTATTGCCTCCACTGATAATCGCCCAGCCACCCTGTTTTGGGTGACCAGGTCGCTCCTGGGTAGGGCGGGGCCTGTGCCTGGTTGGCAGGGATCGGCTGAGGACTTTGCTGACCATCTGGTGGAGAAAATCGATCAGATTCGCTCGGGGTTCAAACTTGGTGTGGACAGGGAGGGTCCCGGGGGAGCCAGTGCACAGTCTTGCGGTGTTACCTGGGATCAGTTTGATCCAGTTGCCCCGGATGAAGTGGACAGGCTCCTTGCGGTGGTCCGCACCACTAATTGTCCATTGGATCCCTGTCCTGCCTGGCTGGTAAAAGCCTCTAAGACGGTGACCGGTGGCTGGGTCGGGGCTATAATTAACGCGTCTTTTTGAGAGGGGATGTTTCCTGCACTGCTGAAACATGTTCTGGTGCGCTCCCTCCTGAAGAAGCCATCCCTTGATCCAGCAATCCTAACCAACTACAGACCTTTCTTCAACCTTCCTTTTTTGGGGAAGGTTCTAGAGAAGGCAGTGGCACGTCAGCTGCAGGGTGTACTGGATGAAGCGGAATATCTGGCCCATTCCAGTCAGGATTCAGACCTGGATATGGTACTGAGACTGCATTGGTCGCGCTGATGGATGATCTCTGGTGAGAGCGGGATGGCGGTCATCCATCTGTCCTTGCTCTTCTTGACCTCTCAGCGGCCTTCGATACTGTTGACCACGGTATCCTTCTGGAACGGCTCCAAGGATTGTGGATCCAGGGCACGGTGTGGTCCTGGTTTTCCTCATTTCTGAGGGGCCGGACCCAGTCGGTGTGGTTGGAGATTGAGAGGTCGAGTCCTAGGCCCCTAAAATATGGGGTGCCTCAGGGTTCAGTACTCTCTCCTCTCCTATTTAACATCTACATGAAGCTGCTGGGTGAGATCATCCGTTCCCACGGGGTGCGGTACCACCAGTACGCGGATGACACACAGTTGTACATCTCGGCCCATGGGGACCCCAGTGATGCAGTCAAAGTCCTTTCCAGCTGTCTGGAGGCTGTTGGGGTCTGGATGGGGGCAAATGGGCTACAACTGAATTGTAGCAAGACTGAGTGGCTATGGATAGGAGGTCCTGTGTTATCCCGGGAGATACCATCTTTGGTTTTGGATGGGGCTGTTTTGCCCTAGACCAACCCAGTGCACAACTTGGGGGTCCTCCTGGATTCGCGGCTGCTGCTAGAAGAACAGGTGGCGGCTGTGGCCAGGAGGGCCTTCGCCCAACTTCGGGTGATTCGCCAGTTGCGCCCGCTCCTGGATCGGGACTCTTTGCTCATGGTCACTCACGCTCTGGTGACTTCCAGACTAGACTACTGTAATGCGCTCTACATGGGGCTGCCCTTGATGACCATTCGGAGGCTGCAGCTGGTCCAGAATGTCGCAGCCTGGGTGGTGATGGGGTGTGGACATTATGCCCATGCCTCACCACTGCTTCGGGGGCTGCATTGGTTACCAGTTTGTCTCTGGGTGCAATTCAAGGTGCTGGTTTTGACCTTTAAAGCCCTACATGGTAGTGGGCCAGGGTATCTCAGAGACCACATCGCCCTAAGGACGTCTGTCTGTCCAACCAGAGCGGACCGGAGGGGCTCTCTAATTGTGCCATCAGCCAGGGGGGCTCGCCTCTCTGGCACAAGGAGGAGGGCCTTGTCCGTGTCCGCACCAGCCCTTTGGAATCTCCTGCCTGTGGAACTGCGTCTCCAGACGGAGTTGTTGCCCTTTAGGAAGGAACTAAAGACCTGGCTGGCGGGCCAAGTTTGGGGTGCGGGTGGGGATGGGGGTACCGTTGGGTGGTTGGTATAGAGAAGTGTGCCTTCCCTCAAGGTCCCTTCGGTACTTGCGCACCTTTTAGGGGTGGGTTTTTTAACTTTTAACTTTGTTTTATCATGTGTCTTTTTATGTATTTACTGTCCGCTATGTAAACCGCCCTGAGTTGGGTTGTACCTGAGTGGGCGGTATATAAGCGTGAATAAATAAATAAATAAATAATGAACTTTTAGGACTTTCCTTTATAATTTTCCTACCCTCTTGATGAGGGGAAAAGAAGAGAGTGTAAAAGCTGGCCTGAAACTCAACATAACACCCCCCCCCCCCAAGATCATGGCATCCATCCCCATCACTCCCTGACAAATAGAATGAAAAGAAATGGAAGCAGTGACAGACATTAACTTCTTGGGATCTAAGATAACTGCAGATGGTGACTGCAGCCATGAAATAAAAAGACACTTCTTGAGAGGCAAGCTATGACAAACCTAGGCAGCATAATAAAAAGTTGAGATACCACCCTGCCAACAAAAGTCCGCATAGTTAAAGCAATGGTCTTCCCAGTAGTAATGTATGGCTGTGAGAGCTGGACTGTAAGGAAGGCTGAGAGCAGAAGAATAGATCCCTTTCAACTGTGGTGCTGGAGGAGACTCTTGAGAGTCCCCTGGAATGCAAAGAGATCAAATCAGTCAATCCTAAAGGAAATCAAACCTGACTGCTCCTTGGAAGGACAAACAATGAAACTGAAGCTCAAGTACTTTGCCCACCAAATGAGAAGAGAAGACTCACTGGAGAAGGCCCTGACACTAGGAAAGATTGACGGCAAAAGGAGAAGGGGATGGCAGAGGATGAGGTGGCTGGATGGCATTATTGACGCGGTGGGCATAGATCTGGGCAGGCTATGGAGGATGGCAGATGACAGAGGAGTCTGGCGTGCGGTGGTCCATAGGGTTGCAAAGGGAAAGACTCGACTGTGCAACTGAACAACAAAACCCTATCCACAAGAAATTGATGCATGCCTTTTGTGTCCGGCCCTTAGAAAGAATAGTTCAGGCAACGATGAACAGAACAACAACAAGGGTTTATTGTAAAGTCCTTCTGGTTAGTCTTACAAAGCTTTCCGGACATCAGATGGCTACACAAGTCCCATGTAATCGGTCTCTCTGAATTCTACCGTAGGAGGCAATGCACTGAGCTACACCATACCTGTCAACCCGCGGCTCTGGAAAAACGGGACCTGCGCAGATAGCTTGTGCGCAGGTCACTTTCCACGCATGCGTGGAAGGGTTTTACCCCTTCCACGCATGTGTGGAAGCACTACGCCGCTTGCGTAGGGGCTGCACAAGCGGCATAGCGCTTCCATGCACAAGCAATCTGCGCAGGTCCCGTTGACAGGTATGGTGTAGGGGCTGCACAAGCGACGTAGCACTTCCACGCATGCGTTTTCCCCCACTGCCAAATTACGGGGTTATGACATCAATCGACGTTTCCATGGTCATGTAGCAGGCATGACTAGATGCTGGAGCACACAGAACATTGTTACCTTCCGACTGAAGTGGTACCTAATTATCTACTTGTAATCCCGGCCAAATCAGGATGGTTGACAGGTATAAAGAAGACTCCTTGCTACAATGTAGTAACCTGCCAGACAATCATAACTAACCAATCATAACATGATATACGCGTATTAACCAATCAGGAACAGGATCCAAAGTTGTAACCAATGACAGAACTCTAATTATCATAATGAGCGCGCCCTGAAGTGGAGATTGCGCATCAAATCTAGCTCCTAATTCTGATGGCGGGAAATCGCCGTTTCGTCTTTGCAAGGCGTTGCTTGAGCAACCTGCAATTCTGCCTGAATACACAACAATGCTTGAAGAAGTGATCTTGAATCACGAAAGCTTGCACAATATTTGATTTTTTAAAAGCAGGGATTCTCAACCTGCGGCCTGTGAACCGGACGCAGCCCATGATGCCATTCATGTGACCCCACACCCCCTCCACCACACCAGGACCAGGAAGTGCCATGTGGTGAACGAAGGACAAAATGGCCGTCTGGCCCCCCAAGGAGTCTGAGGGAGCATGACCCATGCCCCAGTTTTAAAAGGTTGAGAACTCCTGTTTTAAAGTGATCCTATAAAGATATCGCCTTCTTCCTGCATTTATTTTCTTGGTAAGGGAAACTATTCCCTGAAAGCTGCAGTTGCAGGGAGAAGTGTTGGATTCCCAACATACTTATACCAGTCTTTTCCTAATGGTGAATTGCAAGAGAAATAATTTAAGGCTCCTATTATTCATATACAAGGATTCATTAAGAGAGTTGCCTGCTAAGCATCTGTGTTATTAACCTGTTCTACCATTGTCCCCATGTTCTATATTTCCTCCCCTCTGAAGGTACAGGCTTCAGCACAAGAATGAAAAAGTTTGGGCTGCAACTCCAGGAATCCTCTACAAGCAAGATGATGGGCTGTAATAGCTGGATAATGTTGAAATATATAGCAACCCAGTATATATGCACTAACCAAATTACAAACACAATTGGTCACATGGCCCTTTTAAAAGACGGAAAAATAGCCTCTTTAGGAAAAATAAATTGTGTTTTTGCTCTCAATCAGCCAATCAACAGGCCTCTTGTCTTTCCACTTTTTAAAGGTGATTAATTATCTTCAGCCTGAGCTAAATTGTATTTCTCAGACATGTCCTCCACCTTGTGAGACCTACACTCTATGGATCTCCCTCCTCAGGCATATAGTAAAGAGAGAAAACAATTTATTTACCATTTATTAGACTGTTTCTTCTTTTAATTCAAATAGTACTGTGCCTTCATCTTGAGAATTTGAGCACAATCTATGTCAATAAATATTGTTTCATTTCAGTATTGTCCAACTGATCATTTTTGCTGGCCTACTTAGATAAGAGGAATTCTTGGAGAACTTGCTTATAATTCTAAGCCAGAAACGTGTCCTGCATTTTGCAGAAAAACCACAAAACTCAACACATAATGGAGTAACAGTTCTTGGTGGAGCGGACTACCTCAGAAGGCTTGCTTTTGTGTACAGAGGTCAGATGTCTGTTTGCCAAAGATACATTAGCTGTCAGCCTCCTACATTGAAGGAATGATAATTCCTTGGAAACTCTTTCAGCTCTGCAGTTCTATATTATCATGAAATTCCATGATTTTTGTGATTCTTTACTGGTTGAAACACCCTGGGAATAATAGCCTCAAAAGAAATTTTTCTGGCTCTTGTCACAAGTACTGTTATTCTTAAAGGATAATGGAATTTCAGGGAGTGTGGTGACTTAGTGGTTAAGATGCTGAACTTGATGAGTAGAAGGTCGGCAGGTCAGCAGTTCAAGACCTGAATGGTGCATGACAGAGAGAGCTCCCATTTCTGTCTCAGCTCCTGCCAACCTAGCAGTTTGAAAGCAAGAAATTGCAAGTAGATGAATAGGTAGCACTTTGGTTGGAAGGTAAACAGCATTAGTCATGCCTGCCACATGCCCACGGAAATGTCTGCAGATGCAGATAGCGCTGGCTCTTTGGCGATAAACAGATGAGGACTGAACCCTAGAGTCGGATACGACTGGCTTTCGAGCAAGGGTGATCTTTACTTTTACCTAATGGAATTTCATGTTTACTGATCTCTACAGATGTCTCTGAATCAGGTGGTTCTAACAAGAACTTGTAGAATAGAGACCACATCGGTGGGAAAAGATCTTGGGGACATGAAAGGAGCTTCATTCGGGCGTCGCCTGAGTGGAGTTTCTCCAGCAAGAATCCCTTCAACCCAGAATAATTTCTGACATGAAATTATTATTATTAATTTGCAGTGATAGGGAGGAAATTGCAGTTGGAGAGTGAGAAAAAAATCTGAAAGGTTGCACATATCTGTTTATGAAGAACTTAAATGGCAGACATTGTCATGCAATCCATTTAATATGGGAAGTGCTTGGTTTCTATGCTTAAATCAAACTCCCTGAAAAAACAACTTGTCTTTTGCATATTACAACAACCACCTCATCTTTTTGACCTTCATCAGATACTAAAGCAACCATTCAGCTGAAGAGTTGTGGATGGATGGCTTTTTTTTGGGAAAGGGCTATCTGATGGGGCATTTATGTAGTTGGAAAATCTGTGCCTCCCCCCAAAAACTCTCATGGTCTTTCCATACCAAAGGCAACAGCCAGATACATCACACACACACACACACACACACCTCACAATACTGTGTTCAGTTAGGAATAAGGAACACAGGGACAGGCTGTAGCTGCAGAACAACTCTTTTCTCTCATCATCAGCTGTGCTGGTGAGGGCTGGTGGCATGGCAAGCTAACTGAACATGCATCATATATATTACTGGAACAACACACAAAAGGGGGGGTTATCTTCTAAAAGTGTGTATATGAGGCAAAAGTACATGTAAAAAAGCATATGTAAAGAGTATATAATATATATTTGAGGGTGTATTGGGTATCTGTATGATGAAATTGTCAATCATCACCACATCCCTAGAAAGTGAGTTTTGTTTTTGCTTTAAAACTTGCTCAGGTAAAAAAAAAATAGAGGTCTTCCTTGATCGAAAGCCAGTTGAATCTGACTCTAGGGTGTGGTGCTCATCTCAATTTATAGCCAAAGAGCTAGAACTGTTTACAGCTGCAGACATTTCTGAGGTCATGTGGCAGGCATGAACAGACACCGGAGTGCATGAAATGCTGCTACCTTTCTCAATGAAGCAATACCTATTTATCTACTTGTAATTTCTTGCTTTCAAACTGCAGGAACTGAGACAGACAACAGGTGCTCACTCAGCATCTTAACTACTAAGCCACTGCAGCCACTGCAGCCCCTAAAACCTGCTTACCTATGACATTTTCTTCTGAATTAAAGTTTTTTTAACCCAAAGTTAAGAACATGAGAACAGCCTTGCTGGAACAGGCCACAGCCCATCCAGTCCAGCATTCTGTCTCACACAGTGGCTCACCATTTCCTTCAGGGTATTATTCCCAAGCAGATGCCTTCACCTGCTTAGGATTCCCTGGAAATGGCATTGAGAGATATCCTGCCTATCTCTCCAACCCGGAGGTTGTCCTTAGGTATCCATAATTATAGCCATTGATACTCTTGTCCTCCATGAACTTGTCTAATCCTTTCTTAAAGCTGTCAAGACTGACAGCTGTCACCACTTCTTCTGGCAGGGAGTTCCATAGACCAGTGATCCCATAAAAGTTATTTATGGGAATGGTACAGTCCCCCATGTGTTTCTTGCGTGTTTTTACCAGCATGTCAAAGAGTATCTCTAGATGGCCTAAGTATGATGTACCTTGATTTGGGGAGTGAGACATGTTTTGCTGACCTGCATTGGGTGCCAAAATCATTTTGGGTTCTCCTGAAATTCTTTTAACAATTCTGGGAATAGTTAGTCATTGTGCAGAGAGAGAAATGCCTTGTTGCTGAGAACGACAACAACATCTGTATATTTCATGAGCCTCATTTGTTTCTCATTTTTTGTGCAGGATGCGGGGGAGGGAGGGAAGACTCACACCCATGAGCTGAATGTATAATTGTGTTATACAGCATGTTAGCTTGATACCTCCTGCTGCCAGAATTTTTGAGCTGGCACCTTCCTGACATAACAAACTGTTAATATCAGACGGTTTGCTCACAAAGCGTGCACACTATGAGAGAACCGCAAAGTGTTACCATATGTATGTTTTTTGTCACAAAGCCTTGCCAAATAGTGTGATCACTGAGAGAGAATGTGCATGCCCACACAAGCACACCAATGCACAGTCTCCAATGATAGTCAAATCCTATTGGTGTGTTTCCACAAGTAACTCCCATGAAATGCCATGGGGCAGGATTTTCAGGGTAAGGGCACAGAGGAATCTTCCTCTATGGCCCAGTATATTAGACTACTTTCTGGACTACAGTTCACAGAATTACCCAGTCAACAGGATCAACACTGATGAGTTATAATCCAAAGAAAGTAACTTTCCTGAGTTCTACATAATGTTTTTTTAAATGTGTCATCAAGACACTACTAACTCACGGTGACCCTGTGAATTAGTTACTTCCAAAAAGTCTATGTCACTTGGAGGATTCTGAATGGGCTGAGGGTTGGAGCCCCTAAATGCAAGACCAACATGCTCAAGTGGGGGCTGCTGGCAGACAACATCACACAATGTGTAGGTGGAGAGATACAGAATCCAGTTCATGGTCTTCCAATTGCTGCCAGAGGCATACACCAATGAGGACTTAGGAGGGGAATGACAAAGTGAAGAAAGTGGCCTCATTTTGACAGTCCAAGGTTAGATCGGGACATGAAAGAAGAAGAAGAACTGCTCAGGCCTTGTTAATGAAAGGCCAAGATTTCTTTTACTAAGTCAGTCTATCTTATATTTAGTCTTCCTCTCTTTCTGCTGTCTTCAATTCCCCCCCACTATTATTTTTTCCAGTGAGACTTGTTTTGTCATGATGTGCTCAAAGTACTCTCTAGCAGTTGATTACCTTTTTTTTGCTTCTAGAGCGAGTTCAGACCTGATTACGAGACTATCACCCATGGCTTTGTCTTCCTGGTGGCTCATGGTATCCATAACGCTTGTTACATACCGTCAAGTCATTTCTGACCTAGGGAGACCCTATAAATGAGAGATCTCCAAAATGTCCTGTCCTCAACAGCCCTGATCAACTCCTACAAGTTATAGCTTGTGGGTTCCCTTAGGGCAATGATGGCCAACCTTGGCACTCTAGGTGTTCTTGGACTTCAATTCCCAGAAGCCCTGATCAGCAGGAGTGCAGACTTGGACTTCTGGTATTTGAAGTCCAAGAACACCTGGAGTGGCCAGGTCAGCCATCACCACCTTACAGAATCAACTTGTCTCGCTTTTGGTCTTCCTCTTTTCCTGCTGCTTTCCAACTTTCCCAGTATAACTGTCTTTTCCAAAGAGTCTTGCCTTCTCATGATGTGGCCAAAGTAGGGCAGTTTCAATTTCATCATTTTTATCTTGAAAGGGAGGTCAAGTGTGACTTGCTCTAGGAGCTTTATAGTATTTCCTCTTATAGTATAGCTTCTTGCTTGTCTGCTTGGCAAAACAATCTTGCTATAGTCTATTTCAAAGATCCAGATGCTTCTGTCTGATGTTGAGATGCTGCAAACACAAAGATTCTGCATGATGACCTCTTCATTCACAGCAATAGAGAAAGCCATGAGTGACTTCTTTTGGAATGCACAGAGATGTTTTTTAAGCTGGCAATCTTGTCACTCAGACAAGATTGCCCAACGATGGTGTTTGAACCTGTCAGCATAATTACAAACATATCTTCTTAAAGCTGGGGTGCCCAAACTATGGCCCATGGGCCAGATCTGGCCCTAATGCCAATTCATCTGACCCACGCTGCCCTCGCCACTCCTGGAAGCGAAAGTAAAATGCACCCACGCATGTGCAGAACACTGTGCTGCCCTTGTCGCTCCCGGAAGCAGAAGTAAAACATGCCCGGGAGCAATGAGGGCAGCGTGGGCCGGATGAATCACAGGAAACCCATTCGTGTGGATTCACAGGGTGCTTGTGCTTCTGGGAATTAAAGTCCAAGAACATCTGGAGTGCCAAGATTCACCATCATGGGTCTAGAAATCTCCTATGCCCCTAAGCTGGTCTGCTGACTTCCATTGAGCCTGCCCCAGCACTAGTTATGAAGTGAGAGGTACACTGGTTTCCCTTAGTCAGAGTTCACGTTTCTTGTTGGTCTGACTTGTCTGACATTTTGTTGTCTAGGGGAAGGGTTCTGAAACCATTTTTGCACCATTGACCAGTTTCATACTAAACAAATTTTCCACAGTCTGGCAAGAGGTATTACACTGAACACAAATGGGGGGATAAATAAGAGGATAAATTATAACTGGAAACCTTCAAAAAATAAGTTTCATTCATTTGGGCATTAAAAACCAATATTCCTTTCAGTCTTCTCACCAGAATCAAGAGACACTCATCCTCCACAGCTGATTTTGAGGAATCTGCTAACAAGGTTTGTAATCACCTAACCCAAAGAAGCTATCCACACAGAGAGATTGATAACTCTCTTCATAGACTCTTGTCAGTGCCCAGATCGACTCTTTTTACCCGTAAGAACAAATCATCTGAGCAGTCTAAGCTACATTGGTCTCTCCAGTATACCCCGTTAGCAACTAAGATCAAGAAGATTATCTTAAAGCACTGGAATATGGTTGAAGATATTCCTGGTTGCCGTGACTTACCACAAATTGGTTTTCGAAAGACCCATTCTTTTAGTCAAATCCTTACCAGCACTGATGTGAATAATGTTCCCCACCCCCTTGAGAGGGTTGTTACAGGGCATTACAGGTGCCTTAGCTGTTCTATATGTAGGTTTACCATAGAAACACGGTCTGTTACATCTCCTGACAATTCTTTTACCCATGTGCTAAAGGGGTTCATGAATTGTAACTCTGCCAACATTGTATATTTGCTTAAATGTCCTTGTGACATGATTTACATCGGCATTCTACACATTCTTTGAAGACACGTGTCAATGAGCATCGCTCTCAGATCAGAACCCAGAACTTGAGTGCCCCTTTAGTCTCTCTCTTTGTACGTCATAAACATACAGAAGATCAAATTTGTGTTGTGGCTCTCGAGACTATTCCAAACACTATGAAAAAACCAATGTGGAGAAATGTCTTCTCCAGAGAGAGGCTTTTTTCATACACATATTTAACAGTTTGGAACCCCACAGTCTGAATTTTGAACTAGAATTGTCTTGTTTCCTGTAATGTTCTCATTGAGATTTTAGAGCTGTCTCTTTAATTCTTTCTTCAAGACATCATCCATCTTCTCCCCCGTGCAAACAATTACAGTGACCTTGATTATTTTTCTCTTATATATTTCCTTCCTTCACACTTACCCTTTAATGTCAAGAGCACTAAAAGAACACACTCAGAGGCTTTCAGACACACTTTACAGGTATCTATTTTTATAATCTTCAAAGTCACTGCTTTACTTGTTGCCTGTTTGACATTCTCCTTCCGACTTCTAGGTTTATATTTATTGTTATACCTGCACTGAGGAATGTTATATGATTTTTAATTATATTTTTATTACTTCATTATACTTAGAAATCAAATCTTGAGGAAGCTACAAGTGAAAGACTGAACATACTGCAACAGTCTTGAGATTTACTTTGGATTGAGTTTGTGAGTTTCACCCTGAACTATAATACCTATTTGGATTTATTCATACACGTTACAGAGACTTTTGAAGACTTACTTTGGACTGAACTTTAAGATTTGATTCTGATTTAATTACTGGACTGTTTTGTATATTTTTGAAAGACTAGAGACGAACACTGATATTTTTGGAGTTTTCTGTATGACTTTTAATACAGCATTTTGTTTTGGATTATCTGAATAACAGATTCATTTACAGCTATCATTGAATATTGTAAGACTTATACACTACTGAGTAATATATCCACTATTGGAATTAGATTTTTGGATTATCTACAAGAGGAATTAATTATGTCAGGTGGGATATAACAAGTGAAGATGAGTTTATGGAATAAAGCAGTATTAAGTAGTAGTATTAAGTAGTAAATATAGCCGTCGGGAAATGATATTAAGTGTTACATTTAAATGATAGTTTTTGAACCAACTACACTCCCCTCTTTTTGAATAATTTTTATTCAGGCATAGCTATTTTTTTTTGTAAAGGGCTAAAGAGGGTGTAAATTGTTATTGTATAAGATTTTTGGTTTTTGTACTATTGTTAAAAGATGGGAAGGGAAACTGATGAATAGACATAGTGTCAACAATAAAAAAGAGAAATATATGTAGAAAGATAAATTGAAGATTATGAAGCTATGTTGTAAAATGAAAAGATGTATCTAATGAGATTTGTTTGACATTATGTCCTTGCGTGATAGTATGGTTGTTTTTCCTTTTTGTCAACATTTATATGTATTTTGTTTTTATGTTGTATTTTGTACGTTGTATTTGAATTTGTAATGTTTTGTTATTTTCATTTTTTATTTTTGAAAATTAATAAAAATTATTTTTTCTAAAAAAAAGAACACAGGTGGGGGCAGAGCCCCACCATAGTTAAGCAATGTGGAGGAGGGGCCCAGCCACCTGCCTATCTGCTGTGTCTGAAGCCTATGCTCTCGCTCCTTTCGCTGGGCAGAACCAGCAGAGCACGATGAGGGTGAAAGGCTACCATCGTGGCTCCCAGCGCCACCCACCCCTGCAGCCCAGTTTGGGACAGCCAGTGGCCCAGTACTGGTTCGCAGCCTAGTGGTTGGGGACCCCTGGTCTAAGGCAAAGAACACCACCCAGTCATGTTCTGCTGACAGAAACTGCATGCTAATGAACAACTTTAGCTTATCGGATAGTGAACATTTCCCCTGATCCTCTATGGCAAATCAGAGGAAGTGAAATATTTTGTAATGATTTTGAGATCATCGCTAAAGTGATGCATCAGTTTGTTTAATTTTTTTTAAAAAAAACACCCTTTTTCTTTACATACATATATTGGCTAGTCAGATTCTCTCTGTGGTAAGAAACCTCATCAGGTTCCCTCCATGACAATTTTGGTCAGCAATACACAAACACACAAAGAAAAATATTATTTTTACTCAAACAAACTGATGCCTCACTTTAGCGGTGATCTCGAAAACATAGCAAAAATTATCTCACTTTCCTTGACTTTTTGCTGACATTCAGGGGAAGTGTTCAACTACTCAAAGTGCTGGTTCTGATTTGGACAGGAGGAGCACATAGAATGGTGCGTCACTCTTCCCCATAATAAAGCTACCAATACTTTTCTGGTTGCTCCAGCTGATCAATCTGGGTATGGCCTTTGTTTCTAATTTCTTGGCTTTGTAAGTGTGAGCCAGTGTGAGATGACCTTAACGTTAGATATAAACTGGCAGATTTTTTTTAATATTATATATATAATATATAATATATATTATATATATATAATATTCAATCTTCTATAGGCTTGACAAACTTTGGGGGTGCACTTGATAATTGTGATTTGCAGCATCTCAAGGCGTCAGGCTGAAATTCCCCCCCCCCCCCCCAATGTTTCTAAACTGGTCTGTGGATTATCACCTTCTAACCTTTGATCTTGTTAGTACATTAAAAAGGTTTCTTTCTTGGGACTGTTAGCGCTTCTCCTAAAGACAGAATTTCAAGCAGCTGCCCAATAAATTAAAACTCCTGAATGTAAAGTATAGTCAGCTTTAAAAGGAAGCCTCCATTCCACTCATCACATCAAAAGAGAAAGATGAATAAAGATGAAAAAAAGTTGGGTTCATGCCACACACACAGGCTTCAAGGGGAGAATTGTCCTGCCAAGTCATAGAAGTAAAGCTTCACTAGAAATACTTTCCAGATTCTCTTCTTAGTGCGCATAGTCTAAGATGGGAGGTTGGCAGGCACTGATGGGGGTGGGGGAGAGAAGAAAAGAGGTACTTTAATATAAATGTAAAGTGGTCTCAGCGGAATATTCTGGAATAATTTAAGTTGCTCGGTTCCTGTATATAATATAAAGCAATACAATACACTCAATCCAAAACAAAAGCAACTCAGGGCAAGGAAGTCAGTGTGAAAAGCCCACTGTTTTTTTTTTAACAAAACTGGGCATGATGGAATGCTGAAGATTTGCTTACTTTTAATTCTAGAAAACATCAGATGGATTTATTTTAATATTTTGTAACATAAGGCTGAGTCAACCTTGATCCCTGGTCAGGATTGAACTCATAATGTTTTGGTTGTGGTAGAGCAATTTAACCACTGTGCCACCAGAATTACTCCAATTCTAGGCTGCCTTTCTCTTGGAGCAGGGACTCAAATTAGTTCATAAGTAGTTTTTTTAAAAATTGCCAACTAAAAAAATTCTGGCAGAAGGCCAGGATGTAAAGCAAAGAGTCAAGATGTTCCATATGGACCCGTTTTGAATGTGGAAGCGACTGGCTCACTGCCAAGATTAGCAGCATTTAATCATGTTTAGAATCCAGAGGAATTCCCCAAACTTCAAGCTATCTTTTTTCCATAAAGAGTTGAATTATTCACCCTGTTTTGAAACCAAATGTAGAATATAATGCAGACCAATCTGATTACAGTGAAATAAAATGTGGGAACCACTGCGTAGACAGGCTCATTCATCATCTTTTACACAAAAGCCAAAGTCAAGGCATAAGGCACTTTTATTATGCTCTCCCATCTCTGGTCTACAAATCTGGGATCCTTACAATGACAGACATGCTAGCAAAAGAAAGCAAATGTGTCATTGGCAAGAGCAAAGAATATGAGAAGAGAAATGTTCACTAGCACCTGCTGAGAGGAGAAAGAGAAAGGTTTCACTACCATCACTTTTTGCTCCCAACCCATGGCAGATTAGAAGCCAATTCTATGATTTTGGCAAACATTATGACAAACATTTGACAGTTGTCAAGGAAATGGGATTCAAAGTCGGGATAAATAATGTCATATGAATTTAAGAACATGGACCTTGTCAAGAGAGGGTAACAATTGAGTTTGTCTCTATTTCCGACCTTTACAGGCCATTAGCAACAGAAGATGCCTCATTTCAAGGTTCTCAGTCTATCAACCCACCATCTCTTTGTACAGGATCAAATTAGATTCGTGCTTGCTTCAAATGTTAGTGGATGATGATGATGATGATGATGATGATGGCAAAGATGGTAAGCAAAAAGGTAAGTACTTGGATATCTGAAGTCTCTGCCATTTATTGTTTGAAGTTATTTTCCACACAGAGTATAGGGCAGTGATGGTGAACTTTGGCCCTCCAGGTGTTCTTGGTCTTCAATTCCCAGAAGCCCAAGTCAGTACACCTGCTGATCAGGGCTTCTGAGAATTGAAGTCCAAGAACAGCTGGAGTGCCAAGGTTCACCACCATGGTCATAGGGAAGTGTTTCCCAACCTTTGGTTTTTGGACTTACATTCCCAGAAGCCTAAGTCAACTCCCCAAAGCACTGATCAGCTGATTTGGGAAAAGTTTTTTTTTTGTCTGTTACAGTGGTGGGCTTCAGCAGGTTCTCGCCAGTTCACCAGTATCAGTAGCTGAAATTCTGACTGGCCACGCCATCCAAGTTTTGAAATAAAGTAGTCCTAATTCGGGTGCAACACAGGGCTTCCCCCCTGGCCACACCCACCATACCATGCCCACAGTGTGGTAGTAATTTCTTTCTGAGCCCACCATTGGTCCGTTGTACCTCAACCAGCACAACTTTTTCCATTTGTGAAACATATCTATTTATGGTGGATCTGATTCCCCTTTCAAGACTTCCCAAAACCATTCACACTCTAAAGTTGGAGGACGAAGCAGAACTTCCCCAAATTTCCCAGTACACCCAGCACCTTCCCAACATTTCCTAGTATACCCTGAAGTTTAACTGGAATTTCTTCCTGGGTCCCTGCCTCCATGTTTTATCCTTGGTGTAAATATATATATTGCTGGGGGGAGATGGTAGAATACCACCAACATTATGTGACAGAATGTACTAGTAAAGAAACTTGGCTGGGACTGCTAGGCTGACACACTTTTCTTGCAAAATCATGTCATAAAACGTGTAAGTGACAAACCAGGAAGGAAAAACAGGCTTTGCTTCATCTTGTGCAGAACATAAATTACACATTGGAGTAGAGAGTGAAAGGAACAAAATGGGCTGATTTGTTATGCTAAGTGGGTTGCCAAGAAGCCGTAGCAAACGATAGAGTTGTTGGGGAAACCTTGTGAAGACAGAAACTTAGCTGTGAGCTGCTACAAAAATTGACGTATTTTGATAACCTTTTGAAAACTTTCATGTGCTCACTTTTAAGTAACAGACAAGAGAGTCTTCTTTGCATAATCCAGTGCGAGCAATTGACAACACAAATGAATCTCACTCGGTTGAAAATAAATTCATACCAGATATTCTCCCCCCCCTCCAGAGAAGCTTTGTTGCAGCGTGTACCCCAGAGGTTCCCAACCTAAGGCCCGTGGGCCAGGGCCAGCTCACAGAACCATTTCATGTGGCCTCCTATCCCTCCAAGGGCATTCAAGAAACAAAATGGCCATCCCTTTGAAACTATTGAGACAAAATGGCCACTCCCATCATGCAGGCAGAGCAAAATGGTTGTCTGGCTCTTGAAGCTGACTGAGAGAGCCTGACCAGGCCCCCGGCTTGAAAAGGTTGGGAACCCCTGGTGCACCCCATTAACTGGTATGGGGGTATACATGTATTTCCATGCCGCCGCCACCACCATATATATGGTGTGTGTGTGTTGCCAATACCTGAGCCACACCCTGTAGCTATTTCTTTATTATCAGAAGAATCTGCAGCAGTTAACAGGTGATGAAGTTTAGTTCCCTAAAATAGCAAGCTTTAAAGATTTATTTTCCAAAGATCTGTTAAAGGCGTCGAAGCAGCAGCTGTAACCCCTACAGGCAGTTTAGCAAACTAAGGTGGTGCTAAGGTGTCTTGAATTAAATGTTCTTTGGATGAGTTTTGACTCAACATATTCACATTGGGTTGGGAAGGAATGGGTAGCCAACTTTTTAAAAGTTGTCTTGTATACAAGCTTGGGCAGGACAGTGATGGACAGAGATTCTGCAGGTGAAGTTGTCCTGATATTTTGTTCTGTGTAATGAAAAGGAGAGGGACTGCCATGGTTTAGTGGTTAAGGCACTGGACTCGATGACTGGGAGATTGGCAGGTCAGAAGCTTGAGACCTGATTGCTGCATGACAGAGTGAGCTCCCATCTCTGTCCCAGCTCCTACCAACCTAGCAGTTCAAAAGCAAGAAATTGCAAATAGATAAATAGGGGAGCATTTTGGTGGGATGATAACAGCATTCTGGGCAGTCTGGCATCTAGTCATGTCTACCATATGAATATGGCTGTAAATGGAAATGAGCACTGAACCCTAGAGTCGGATATGACTTGCTTTCAGTCAAGGGTGACCTTTACTTTTACCTAATAAAAGGAATAATCTGTATTATTTCTGGGTGTGAGGCTTTTGTAGAAACAAGAAAAAAACATGGAAGCAGTTTGTAGTACAAACTATGAACTAAAAATGAAGTGGGAGGATGATTCATAGAGTTCTGTTCACAACAAGTTTTATTGCCAGTATAAGCTTCAGGTCACTGGTTTTCTGCTGAATGGACAGCAGCACTTGGGGGGTCTGCCCCACTATTTTGCATTTGAATTTCTTTGGCAATGTTTATGTTTAAATATCTGCCAATTTAAGTGCTGAATCTATGATTATAGCACTCACCTTTTTTTCCTCCTAAGACATTGCTCCTATTTAATATACACATAGCAGGTAGATACAGGAGGGTTTGTTCCATGCTGGGGATACCTCCTCCTCTTTGACTTCATCTTCTTTGTCGTCTTCTTCTTCTTGGGGATCATCATGATGGTCAGCCATGAAGACTGCCCTGAGAGTATAATGCAGCAGCCTTTCATCTGCCTTCTGCATTGCAGCATGAGCCCCATACCAGTGGTCCAGTTCCACAAGTCACTTTCTGGTCATGAGCCCTTTTGCCACGCAAAGTCCTCATCAGCCCCAGGCCAGTATTTAGTCCACTTGGGGACCATCACCCATCCCTGTGGACTTCGGCACCCAATGCTGTTAGTCCTCAAGGTTGCCAAGTTAGTCAACCATCGCCTGACACTCAGCATTGAATCACTGTCAATATGGTCTACTCTATTAACATAGCAGGATAACCTGGCCAGACTCTTGGGGATACCTCTACTAACGTAATTTGGCCAGCACAGATAGGCAAAACTGTTTATTTCAATTCCTTTCTGACGAATTTCCCGATCTTTGCAAATGGCACATGTGGGATAGAAAGAACTTGAGATTTAAAATATCTGAAAGTGGTTTATAAAAGTGACATCCCCAGTTATTACATCTTGAATATCAACTGCCCTGCCAAGGTTCTTGGGCTACAGTTCCAGTAACACAACGAGCAATTGAGAGATCATTGCTCGGAATCTCATGTCACAATAAAGTAAAAAAATGAGGATATCAGGTGAACATCACTGCTAAAAGATGTAGCAACAGAATACCTGACAAACAAATTAAGGTGGGCTGGCCATTGCATGCACAAGTGACAATAGAAAAAGTGCCAGAATAATGAATTGGTATCTGAGAGATCGCTAAAGACCTGGGGAAGACCGCCTCACAGATGGGAATAATTTCTCAAGAAACATGTTGTACCAACACGGAGAAAAACTGCCA
This sequence comes from Bradypodion ventrale, assembly GCA_035047345.1. Classification (NCBI taxonomy): domain Eukaryota; kingdom Metazoa; phylum Chordata; class Lepidosauria; order Squamata; family Chamaeleonidae; genus Bradypodion; species Bradypodion ventrale. The sequence continues at coordinate 239,573,266 of JAWDJE010000005.1, forward strand.
GGGACAGTTGGATATGGACAGATATTGTGCGAAATATCATTGTGGAGATGTCCACCCATACGAGGACTTCTTGCTGAATAAGAACTCTAAGGTATCCAAGATAGATATTACTAATCTCATTTCCTTGAGTAAATAGGAAGTAACATTTTGAATATTCATAATGGTTGTGGAAGGCTACCCGGGTATAGAGGTCAGTAACTAGCAACCTCTGGGTTAAATTCTGTCCCAATACAAACTTTCTTCTAATTGATGAACCAGGAACAAGAGAAAGTTGGAGAAATATTTAACATGACTACCTGCCATACACTCAAGAGAAGGAAGCTTGGATTTTGGGGCCATAGCTCCCAAGATAGCATACACTGCTTGTTTATACAGTACTTGAGATATATATATATATATATATATATATATATATATATATATATATATATATATATATATATATATATATATATAAAAGAACATAAGAACAGCCTTGCTGGAACAGGCCACAGCCCATCCAGTCCAGCATTCTGTCTCACACAGTGGCTCACCATTTCCTTCAGGGTATTCCCAAGCAGATGCCTTCACCTGCTTAGGATTCCCTGGAAATGGCATTGAGAGATATCCTGCCTATCTCTCCAACCCGGAGGTTGTCCTTAGGTAGCCATAATTATCGCCATTGATAGCCTTGTCCTCCATGAACTTGTCTAATCCTTTCTTAAAGCTGTGAAGACTGACAGCTGTCACCACTTCTTCTGGCAGGGAGTTCCATAGACCAGTAATCCTCTGGGTGAAAAAGTACTTTCTCTTATTTGTTTGAGAACTAGTACCCAAAAGTTTCATGGAGTGTCCCCTAGTTCTAGTGTTGTGCGATAGGGAAAACAGTTTTTCCTTATCTACCTTGTCCACACCGTGCATGATTTTATAAACTTCAATCAGGTCACCTCTTAGACGCCGTTGTTCAAGAGTGAAAAGGCCCAACCTTTGCAGCCTCAGATGGTAAGGAAGGTATATATATATATATTTTGGGGCCATAGCTCCCAAGATAGCATACACTGCTTGTTTATACAGTACTTGATATATATATATATATATATTGGGGGGGGGGGGGAATATGTCTTTCTCTGCTTGCAGAGAAATAACAAAACTTAACTACTGTTAATCTCCATGAGTATTTTCTGATTTGTACTGATCTCATTCATACCATGTCCATCCCATTAAGTGTGCTCAGTGCTTTGCCACACAGGGAGCAACCTTGTCTAGTGGGTTTAACAAATGTTGACTGGTATGGCATCAATCTCACAATTCCCTGGAGTATCTCTGTCCCTTGACCTACTTGCGTCACTTCTGGGTTCTGATTATGTTCACAGCTGGCAGTGGCATTTGCAGTCATTGTGGGAGATCTTGGTCACCCACTTAACAAGGTTAAGTTCCTATGGTAATGGATTTCATGGATCTTCCCCCTTTGCTTTTATCTTACACTATGTTTTGAGCAGATGATTGCTACAAGTTGAATGTCTCGCTGTCATGTAGCAATCATCTTTATTTGAAATTCATGGATAAGTTAGGCTTTGTTTCTTCTCATATACAAGCAAATCACTTTCACAGCTTGGTTTGATGAGTCTTCGATCTTCAGCAGTGATGTTTGCATTGGAACATAATGAGAATCCCACAAAGCAATGTTTTTGACAATGTGCGGGAATGCAATGCAAGCAGCAGCAAGCACGTAGACGCAATTTAATTGTAGATGTGGAGTGGGGAATTCTCTGAGTCCTGAAGACTGATTGCTTCCCCAGGAACAGGGAAGCAGGCAGAACAATATCAGTGGCGGGAAGATGTTATCTTACAGCCCCATCTTGTCCTAGGACCATGATGGTGAACCTTGGCACTCCAGGTGTTCTTGGACTATAATTCCCAGAAGCCCAAGTCTCTGTGAATCCACACAAATGGGTTCATTGCTCATTCATTTGGATTCACAGAGACTTGGGCTTCTGGGAATTCAAGTCCAAGAACAGTTGGAATGGCAAGGTTTGCCATCACAGTCCTAGGATGTTACTTGGGCCAATACCTTTACCCAATTCCCCATGTTTACCTTTGTTATGCTTCTGGTGTCTTCATGGGAAAAGAAGGACAGAATCCTGCTGTTATCTCTAGTGCTTGGGAAGGTAACAGCGCTCCATGCGCTCCAGTGTCTAGTCATGCCTGCCACATGACCATGGAAACGTCTGCAGAAGCAGACAGCGCTGGCTCTTCAGCTTTGAAACAGAGATGAGCACTGAACCCTAGAGTCGGATACGACTGGCTTTTGAGCAAGGGAAACCTTTACCTTATCAGAGATAAGTGTGAGATTCTTCCTCAATGACCTTCCCCATGGCGGCTGAATTTCTGGGAGAACTTCTGCATTGAGGGTATGCAGTTTTTGCATGTGAAGAGGATTGGTATTCCCAGACCCTTTACAAGTCAGATTTCGCTGCAGGAGACGCAAATGATTTGGAAGAAGAATCCAAGTCCTTTCTACAAACCCATTAGGTCAACCTTGCTTGAAAGCCAATCATGTCTGACTCTAGGCATTCATCTTTGTTTACTGCCAAAGAGCCAGTTCTGTCTGCATCTGCAGATGTTTCTGTGGCCATGTAGCAGGCATGTCAAGATGCCGGAGTGCACTGAACACTGTTACCTATTTATCTATTTGCAATTTCTTACTTTCAAACTACTAGGTTATCAGAAATTGGGCCAAATGATGGGAACTCACTCTGTCACACAGTGCTTGGGTCTTGAACTGGTCAACCTTCTGGTCATCCTTGTCTCTGAATGACTGGATGCAGATGATAGGATTTGTAACACATCTGGAAGTCTGAGATTGGAAAGGTCCGTTTCTTAGACTACAGTTCCCAAAACCCTACAGTCAACATGGTCACCCTAGCTGAGAATTCTGAGAGCCAAATTAATTTATAGACCACCTTAGGGGGCTCGCTTACTTTAAAGATGGACAAAATATTAAAACAGACAATAGGTTAGCTGAAAAACCAGCATCCAGGCACTCAGTTATAATGATAGAAATGTATATTTCCTTCTCCGAAAAGAGTTATTTTCTTCGTTTTGAAAGTCTATTTTGGTACTCTTTTGAAAGCATTGCGCAGCAAAATGTCAGTTTCTTTGGCAGAGAGGTTGCAAGGTTTTGGATGCTAAATATGAAGAAGAACTCCTCCAGTGAGCAAATGCAGATTAAATACAGGTACTCAACAGGGGAAATGGTTTTCTCAAACTCATTTCAATCTGGTTTTGGGGCTGAATTAGAAATTGCCTTGATCTCCCCTGTGATGCTCTGAGACATGTCTCTAGGCCCTTGGAATGCTGACTATAACTAACTCCACTTTAGAAATCTCTCAAAGTGAAATAGTTGGTAAAAATGAAATAGTTGATCTTTCAAGCTTTATAAATGATAGCTGATTACAACATACTGTAATTTCCTAAAATCACGTTGGAAAAGAGACCAATCCTTTTTCTTAAAAAATAACATTTTTAAATACTTGTCCTTGTTACCAACATTGTTACAGTGGAACCTCATACAACAATTGCCCCATATAACAACAAAATCGCATAACAATTAGGTTTTTGAAAAAAATGGCGTCTCCGCATAAAAAAATTCCCTATACAAAAAATTGTACAACAATTTTTCAATGGGGAAAACCACTTAGCAAAATAAACCATTGTACGATGCATCCCATAGGGAAAATCTCTATACGATGCATGCATTGTACAGCAATTGTTTCATACAACAACGAACCCCATGGAACGGATTAAAATTGTTGTATGAGATACCACTGTATATAGTTAGCATTTTATTTATTCTGTTCTGAAAGCACCTGCTTCTGTGGGGAAACAATTGTGGTTTAAATGAAAGTGCATGGTGGATATGATAAGGCAGCATCTCATGCAACTATTTCAAACATTAGAACATACAAATCATGTGTGTATATAATGTATATATATGCATGTATAATATGAGGCCGTGGTGGCTTAGTGGTTAAGATGCTGAGCTTGATGTCCAAACTTGAGTGCTGCGCAACAGAGTGAGCTCCCATCGTCTGTCCCAGCTCCTGCCAACCTAGCAGTTTGAAAGCAAGAAATTGCAAGTAGACAAATAGGTATCACTTCAGTGGGAAAGGTAACAGCATTCCATGCACTCCAGCATTTAAGCATGCTTGCCACATGGCAACAGAAATGTCTGCAGACACAGACAGTGCTGGATCTTTGGCTGTAAATGGAGTTGAACACCATTCCTTAGAGACTTTTACCTTTACTAAGTATACTCATACCCATCAAGCGCTGCTCCGGAAAATACGGGAACTGCTCCTGCCCGGGTGCGCATGCATAGCAAAAACCCCTTTGCACATGCGCAGAATCCCTTTGCGCATGCACAGAAAAAGTTTGTGCATACGCAGATGGGTTCTGTGCATGCACGCATGTGCAGTAATCCCTTTCCCCGCCGTTCTAAATATGGGACGGCACCGGGAAAGGGGAGGAATGCGCGCCAAAATATGGGATTTCCCGGCCAATCCAGGATACTTGACAGGTATGTGTATACTATGTCTGTATCCTCTAATTCTTTCTCCCCATGCCACACAAGCAGGCTTGACACATCTGTGTTTAACAAACTTCTTCTAGGGAAAGAATTGGCAGGGACTGAAACTGTACTCATCTCTTATTGATGTCAACATCTGCTGCTGCCATTTCATTTTGGCCTCTGAGTTCTTCTGAGCTGGCACCCTGTGGTGTAGGAGTGGCTAAATGACTTGCACAGAAGTTCCTTTCAGTAGATGTGAAACAACTGCTGGCTTTCCTTTTTCAGTCAGTTGCACGGCGCTTCTACTGATCAGGCTGACTGCAGCGTTTTTGCTGCCTGAGGTAAAGAATAAAATGACATCACTTTTCCCATTGCATGTACTGAAAGCAACTGCATTGGGATTGGTCAGCAGTGGCCATGATGATCTCATCATTAGCCATAGCCATCTCATTTTGGGCTGATGGGCATGAAGTTTCCTGCATGTACTTGAGAGAACAAGAGGGGATGTGATAGTGCTCATCAAATACATGAAAGATAATTGTAAAGGGGAAGGGTCTGTTCCTCAATCATCCCAGAATGTTGGACCTGTAATAAGGGGCCAGGTATAGGCTGAATATTAGGAAAAACCTCTTAACTGTTAGAGAAGTATGACAGCGGAACCAACTACCACGAGAGGTGGTGAGTGCTCCAACACTGGTCGCAACCAAGAGAGAATTGGACAACCATCTGTGAAGTCTGTTTTGATCTGGACGGTATTTTTCAAGCTTAATACAAGTTGAAGGACATATCATGCTAGGTTGGACTCAGAATATTTGTTAAGCATGTGCAAAAAATGCAATTACACTTCTATACTGCCCCATAGCACTTAGTGCACTCTTGCCTAGTGCAGCAAAAGTCCTTGTACACAATACACTCTGTTTGTGCATGCTCAAAATGCATTGTAGGCTTCCACTACAAGTTTTGGGGCAGCCAAAATTACTGCATCTTTGCAGAGCAGAAGCAGCATATAGAATATACAGGTGTTCTAGATTGAGATTTTAAATATTACATTACAACAAAATAGTAATTTATGTGTTCATTTGACCCAGGGATAGTTTTTCATTAGAAGAGTACATCCAATAATTTCATTCATGACTAATGCAGCTTGTTATGTTTGTTGAGTCAGCAACATTCAATCCCAAAGAGAAATGTTATGAGTGACAAACACTGTTCAATTATACTATATTTTTCCTGGTCATCTTCTTTTGAAAGCGAGGGAAGAGAAATATAAACGGCATGACCGCCAAGGCCACAGGAAATGCAAATGTTATTATTACTGCTGGCCATGCAGAGCTGAGACTTCCAAATGCAAACCCAGTTGATAGTGTCTACATTTGGATTCCTTTGGGGCATCCAATTTCTTGGCTGTTTAGTCTTTGGAGATAAATTCCAAGGACACCATGCAATGGCTGTCACTTAAATAATCATCAAGGCTCTAATGGGATGGGGTTGAACTGAAGGCCATGTCATGGCCCATTAGTTGTGCATGTAAAAGGAGTTACAGTAAGAGAACGGCATGCATCTTGTTGTACAGACTTAAGGAATTTGTTGAGCTGGATAAACATTTTGAAGCTGACAGCAGGCACAATGTTTTGGCTGGAGCCAAAGTCTTCTTTTAGGAGTTGGAACTTCTGACGGGCTAATGCAAAAATGCCTTCTTGTTTGGGAAGAAGCATCCAAGGCTTTCTAAGAAGCACAAGGGGAGAATTTTTCAGTGTTGAGGCCCACATTCTTTAATGTGTAACCCAGAATACCTAACCATCCAGAGCAGTGGTGGTGAACCTATGGCACACGTGCCAGAAGGGGCACACAGACCCCTCTCTGTTGGCATGCGTGCCTTTGCCCCAGCACAGAGTTAGCCCCACCCCCTGCCCAGAAGCTCAATGGGAGTGCTTCCTCCCTCTCCCCAGCACAGAGTTCACCCCGCCCTCTGCCCAATGAGAGTGCTTCCTCCCTCCCTTGCCCTACCCCTCTGTTTGGGCACACGGTCTCTGAAAGGTTCACCATCACTGATCTAGAACAATGAGATTCTAGAAACTGTTCATCCCAAACCTTAATATTGTTAGGCCTGATTTGCCTATATCTGGAATGGGTTATTTAATAATTCAGCTTCACATCACAAAATAAGGTGTCTGAAAGATACTGCATTTTAAAAAATGAACCAGTACTGGGGGCTTTGCCTGCTCCCCCCAGGAAGAGATGGGTCTTGTGCTCTCGCAGGCCTTGTCTGCATGGTGTGATAGGGAGGGGCCAGGACACCTTTAGAGGTGGTGGTTCCTTTCTGCCTCACCCTCTTTAACTGCTCGGCTTAGGAGAAACTAATTCCACTCTCCCTCCCTCCCTCAGCAACAGTGTGATATTCAGTCGCTTTGGGGCTAGGGCTGCCATATGTCCCGAAAAACCGGGATTGTCCTGGATTCAAGGTCGGAAAAATTGTCCCGGCCAGTTCAATAAAAATAATGTTAAAGTCCTGGATTTTTAAAACCTACTGATTGTGTATTATAACACACCATTAAAATAAATTCAAACTCTCGCCCTCAAACGAGCGATTTCCTACTACATTGGAGTTGGAGTATACCTGGAGACAAATCTCAGCGTCCTTGCCTCACGCCACCACCCAATAAGTGTGACCAGTGTGTTTCCTGGAACTGAGGATGTTAAGAGTTGGCCACGACGCGACTTCTCAGAAGTAAAATAGATCATCTTACAGTAAGAATTAACTGTTGTAAATAAATTCATTTATGTATTGATATATTTAATGTGAAAGTGTTTTATAGCTGTCATTATATGTTTTATTATTATGTTTTTTAAAAAGGCTATTTTGTAGATAACCATAGGGTCGCAAAGGATCGGAATCGACTGTGCGACTGAACAACAACAAATACTTCTGTCCTGGTTTTGTGACAGAGAATTGTGGCAACTCTATCTGGGGCTGGATGGGAATTTTAGCATGACCTCTGTTTGGCTCTTGGTTGTTGTTTAGTCGCACAGTCGATTCCGACCCTTTGCGACCCTATGGACCATTATTTTCCAGGCACCTCTGTCCTCCACCCTCCTCCTCAGCCCACCCAGCTCTGTGCCCATTGCATCTACAATACCATCTAGCCATCTCATTTTTGACCACCCCCTCCTTTTGCCCTCCACCTTTCCCAGCACCAAGGCTTTCTCAAGTGAATCCCCTCTTCTCATTTGATGTCCAAAGTACTTCATCTTCATCTTTACTATTTGACCTTCTAAGGAGCAGTCAGGGTTGATTTCTTCTAAGATTGACCTATTTGTTCTCCTCACTGTCCAGGGGACTCTCAAAACTCTCCTCCAACACCACATTTCAAAGGCATCTATTCTTCTGCGTTCAGCTTTCCTAATGGTCCAGCTCTCGCAACCATACATTACCACCAGGAGTGACGGTTTTTTCACCCATCCCATACTGTTGCTGCAGGTCGAGTTTTTGCTGGAGGTTATTTCAGTCACTTTGGTGGGTAGGCCTGGTGATTTTAATCAGAATGGCCTGTTTAGCTATTCGGTTGGGGTCTCGGTTAATTTGGGACCTCAGACAGCATTATCACTTGGGGTGTCTCACGGCTGTTGGATTAACCACAGCCCTGGAACAGCTGATCAGGAAGCTTCACCAGCTTCCTGGTCGCTTAGCTTGGTCCCACTGTTGGGCACAGTGCTGGCCTGCCTGCAGAGCTTTTCTGCTGTCCCTATAATTTGGGATCCAAATTCTCTGGTATGGACCTGAGTTATTATCATGCACCCGCACTGCTTAGTCCCCAGTGCAATAGTTTGCAATAACTTATTTTGGATTAATAAAGTGGCCCATGTTTGAACCCATGACATGTGTCCTTCTCTTCCCTCGGGGGTGGCGGACCATGGCTAAAGACAGAAACAACATCCAAAGCTCCAGAAACTTTAAAAGGACACTTTTGTTGTAGATTTATACTTTCAAAAGAAAATAAAGTCAGCAATGCCAAACCGCTGGGAAATATTGTTCAGTTACAGCTGCTGGATTTTATAAATGTCTTCACTTTTGAAAAATCCATTGTGAATCACTCAAACAGTCATTAAAAACAAAGCCAACTGAAATGCAACAACTTCACATTCCTCTGGTCGAAATCTTTTCAGATCCTTCCCCAAAAGTGCAATCCTGCTCTCAACAAAACGGCAGCAAATATGTTACAAACAAGAGTCCCTTCCCCAAAGATAAAATCAACTTTTGGAAATTAAAATTGAGTAGATTCATTGATAGGATGACCTATGGATAATAGACATTCTAAGTAATTTCCTGCTTGGCTCCTTTCCACAACTGGTGTAATGCCAAGTGGTTGAAAAGACAATTATTTCCACTTGGAATTGATTCAAATGTTGATTGGGAAACAGAGAACAGTCTGTACTATTTCCAGTAAAGATGTGTCTGCAATTTTAATGTTTGACAGAGCACTTATGCTATATGCTCTTTAAATGTCAAGTTGCAACTGGCCTTGGAAAATTCTCCCTGAAGTGCTAGCTTACTATGTGCAGGGAGATTTGAGGACTGGTGGTAAAAACAAACAAACATGGATTACCTACCCAATCCTGCATTAAAATCTTGTTATTCTTCCAGCCCAAGCAGCATTTATGTAACTTTTCAAACGTTGAACCAAAATTTAGCAAAGACAGTTTAGGAAACATTTCTCAGTTACAGAAACAGCACAACGTTTGGAATCAAATTGTGATAAGTTAAGAAACCTCCATAGGCCTTTTCTGTTGCATGCCAATTTATGCAGCTCAGTTTGCAAAAGATAAAGTCTACAGAGATTTCTTAAGGCGATTTGCTTCCAAAACTAACACTACTTTGTCTAACTGTGCAACATGATTTCAGCCAATGGATTGCCTCATGCAACATCACAATAAACCTGTGGGGTTCGGTAAGGGATTCTCAACCTGCAGCCTGTGGGCCAGATGCGGCCCATTTCATGTGACCCACCACCACCTCCACCACACCAGGAAGTGCCATGTGGTGGAGGAAGGACAAAATAGCCATCTGGCACCTGAAGCTGTCTGAAGAAGTGTGACCTGGCCCCTGGCTTAAAAAGGTTGAGAACTCCTGGGTTAGGTTGAGACAAGGGGAGATATGCCCAAGACTACTGAATGAGATTTATGGACAAGTAGATTTTTACATGGACTTTCTAAAGCTGGTGTGAATGCCTTGTAATTGCACCAAATTGCCTATAGGTAAAGATAAAAGTCGACCTTGCTCGAAAGCCAGTCGTATCTGACTCTAGGGTTGTTGTGTATTGGAATAAAATCTAGTTTTATTATGATTGCTTAACATTGCAAGTTAAAATGGCGATTCACGCCATTTGGGTCAAGGGTAAATTTAGCATGCCCTTCCCTGGTTTCAAGGCGCACTCTTTATGTAAATGTGTAATCTCTGATTGGTTATTATTTTGGATCCTTTCGGGGATTCGTCAATACTTGAATATTGCATCTCTAATTGGTTAGTTAAGGTTATCCAAAAAGGTTGCTAGTTTGTATCATTGGGTAACTGTTGCTCGAATGCTATATAAAGTGCCATTTGCAAAAGGGCGTTGGCTCTTGGTTCGCACGCACAACACACAAACACACACGTGTGGGCTACTTCCAGGGTAGCAGAATAGCGGGAACGGGTGCAGCCAACTCATGTCTGGTTAAGCTGTATTGTTGTTCTTCCAAGAGTAGTGAATAAACTGTTGCTTGGCTGTTTGATTCACCGCTTGTTGGTCTCTTCATTGCAAGCTCCGGACACAACATGGGTTCAGTGCCCATCTCTGTTTATACCCAAAGAGACATGATTGTCTGCATATGCAGATGTTTCCGTGGACATGTGGCAAGCATGACTAGACACCAGAGTGCACAGAATGCTGTTTACCTTTCCACCGAAGTGGCACCTATTTATCTACTTTCAATTTTTTGCTTTGGAACTGCTAGGTTGACAGGAGCTGGGATAGAGACAGACACTCACTCTGTCTTGCAATACTTGGGTCTAGAATTGCTGACTTACATATTGACAAAATTTGACACTGCCTGTTATACTACAGAGCTACAGAATGAGGATCATGAGTTGATTTGGAAAAGAAATGCAATCTTGTTTATCTCCACCATGTCAGATGATAGTGAGAGGGAAAAGATAAAAAAGAGGCTCAAGACTAATGTTATTCTTTGCAGCTTTGATTTATTTGCACAATTTTAATCAAGATTGATAATTACGGCAGATTGAGGGACCCTGAACCATCCATTGGCCAAATGTATGATGGACATCCTTAGAAGTCTTCATATAGATTGGAATATTGTATCTTCTGAATTGCTTTAATCTCTTTCTCTTTATTAACTTTTTTTTTTAAAAAATTGGACAAGAATCGGCAACCCTAAATATAGATCTTATTTCTGTATAAGCACACATTAAATGTCAGGCTGATATTTGTCTCACTCTTAAAACTCACTTTTCACAGATTTATAATGGCTTTCTGCTACCACTTTCCATGGAAGCACTTGATATTGAAAGAGATTAGGATTTTTCTATTCTCCAATTTTGGCAAAATCATGACCTCCCTTGTGGGAGTTCATTATACTTTTAGCTTAAAACATTGACTGTGTAGCATATAGCTGGCAATTGTGGTTAGCTTTTCCGGCGCCGACCACAACAAGAACTGCGGTTAGCTACTTCCTGCATCAACAAGCGCTTCCTGCCTCTGCAGAGATTCTGCCTTGTGCAGAGATTCTGGTTTGATGCAGAAAAGCGTCTGTATGTAATCTTCATATATATGCTTTTGGTATTAGCCTTTTACAGCTGAAGTTAGATCGTAGCTACTGCTGAATATACAGGTAACAGCTTTTGCAAGGGTACCGCCACAGAGAATAGGCTTTGGGCCTAGTCTGGCAGGATATAAGCTACTGCGCATGTACTAGTAAGAGATATAGGTCATGCCATATATGGTTATGCTATAGAGAATGTCATATTATTGGCTGAATACCACTGCACCTATGCTTGCGTATACATCCTGTGTATGCTGTCGTAATACATCCTGTGGAACCTGTGTATTTTTCAATAAAAACTTGCTCCCCGGTGCTGGAGCAGCTCTCTTTCTTGCGCACCTTTAACTCTGACTGCTGTTTCAGTTTCTTTTGACTTTATGCTTACACCCTTGTTGAGCTGGATTCTCAACAAGTGCTTGGTCAATCTCTGACCTGATCTCCTTTTCTGTAGCCACCCTCTGGCTAGAATTTCTCCACATCTGGTGCCCCGTGTGAGGCAATTCAGATTGTAATCTACCGGATCCAGATTACAATCTCCCTTCACTTCGACCACGCTCACGACTTCAGCGCTGCGGCCCCACAGTTCTCACCCACGACCGGCTAGGTCCAGGACGTCCCTCGTCATCCATTTAAGGATCCCGGGTGAGTGACACAGTCAAGTTAGAGTACTTAGACAAGACAAGACAAGACAACATGGGCAGTGGTCTCTCTTCTCTGCAACAAAAGTATTGTCAGGATCTTAAACACCTCCTGCAGAAAAATGGACATGCAGTATCAATCAATGAAATAGAGCAACTCGTTAAGGCAATTTACGATGTTTGTCCATGGGCCCCAGAAAGCGGGACTTTAGAGTTACAAGTGTGGGACAAAATTGGGAATCAATTTCAAAACCACCCCAGAGTCAGTGTAACCGTACAACTCCTGTGGTGCAAAGTACGAATCTGCTTGCAAAGTCTCACCCCGAAAAATATTTTGTTGGCGCAAGGAGTGACAGTATCTCTGCCACAGATTCTGCCGCCATGTCCGTTACAAAGACCGGACTTAAAACGGGACTCTGATCCTACGGCACCACCACCATATGCCACCCCACCAGATCCTCCTGATCTGAATAATAAACAACCGAAGAACATTTTTTTGGCCCAAAGCCTGACCACCTCCATGCCACAAATACTGCCACCTGCTACTGGAGATCCTCTATCCCCAACAGCACCCCCGCCATATGGGCCACAATTGCCTCCAAAAACCCCTGATGAAGGTGGAACGTTATATCCTGCTTTGCAGCAATCAAGTACTGTTACCCTGTTCTCTGCTGCTTTAACTGCGGCTGTTCTGGACTTGGAGGCTGCTATTACATTTCCAATCATCAGAAGTGCCTCAATAGTTGCAAATGCTCCAGCCCTCCCTGCCACCTCATCGCAGATAGAAGCTATTACTGCATGCAGAATGGCAGGCAGAGAGGGTTCTGAGGGCAGCACAGAGGACCTTGGCTCATCCCTGAAGTGCCCCCCATCACGAAAGGTGGAGAAGAGGACCAAGCAGGAGAAGCCGAGTGATAAGCTTGATTCCTCACTTGGGGGCAGGAATTGGAAGGATGAGCCAGAGGGGGAGAGCAGAAAACCCAAAATCAGAAAGGGGTCTTCTCGCAAATCCAACATGACAGTTTTTCACTTGGTTAAGATTCAAATACTGCAACTGAAAGAAGCCCAGAGAAAACGTGGCATGGATCCTTCCTCTAAGGATGGCAGGTTTCTACCAAAATACAAGGTGGGAGAGGGTATACTCCAGTTTTTGGCTAAGTTACTTGCAAATTCTGGAGAAGCTGTTCTTTTGGGTTCTTGCATTTTCTACCTGCTGAAATACAGATGGATGTGCCTGGAGAGTGAAGGACTGAGTGAGTAGCTGAAAAGCTGAAAGATGTGCTTGTTTGGAGGGCGGAGGGTTGCCTGGTTGTTTTGTGACCAAGAACTGTGCTGGAGGGAAGATGGTGTTTAAATTCTAGTCTGAAGAGATCTTCAATCAACATTTGGACTCTTAATTTGGACATTTTAATTTGGACTAAAAAGTTTGTGTGGACTCCAAAGATGAATTGGCCTTGTTTGCATTATAAAACCTGAAAACCTCTTTAAAATTGTCTAAATGCTCTGCTGGTGGGAAATGTTGTTAAAATGATATGTGTAGTTTGTTTGCTAGAATTGTTAGAGAAACTTTCTTGTAAGGAAGAAAAGAAATGTGCTTGCCTGTTTTAAAAATGCATACAGTGAACTATGACAAAAAGCATGATTTTACAAGAAGATCATGGTTTTTGTCACCCTAACGAGGGGGGTGTCGTGGAATGAAGGTCCTGCTCATTCCATGTTTCCTGCCTCCTGGAAGGGGGGGGGGAGATGCCCCTGCAAGATGGCGACACCTGGGAGCCATGGCCACATGGCAGACTTGGGGAAGAGGGGATGGAACCTGGTGTGTGATTGACATGTCTTCTTGTTGGAAGGTCCATGGGGGTAAACCCTAAGGAGGAGGGTAAAAGGGAGGATCCTGATGGGAGGGGTCTTATCCGAGAGGAGGAGACCCTCACACATTCAAGGAGTCGCTCTTGAAAAACTGGCTGGCAAACAGCCAAAATGTAGTCTCTTGGAAAGGGGGGGCGACCAGCCTTCTTCCTCCCCCCCACAACAGACTGCTTTAACTATGTGTTTTTGATCTTTTACCTGAATGTATTTTGGGACTTTGCTGTACTTGTAATACAATTATGAAAATGCCTGGAAGAGTTTTTCACTGTAACCCTACATATGTAACTGAGTTTGTTATATTGCAATGGTGTTATTCGATATGTCGGGCATGTTTCATGTCTAGTTCCATGGTGCAATCTCTTGTGGAGAGGGTTGTAATAACATGGCACTGTTCATCAAACATGGCATGTTCATGTTTCTTAGAGGAGCTGGTTGCCCTGTAGGTGGGCCTCTTGACTCCCTCTTGCAACTTTATGGTGTTAAAAAATGTTTTCTACTATGGATGAAGATGCTCATCTTTCATCACCTGACATAGATAGTCAATTGATTTGAAAGCCAGATATTGTTTAGATAAATTTTGACCCTGATTGGTTTTAGGCCAGATTGAGAAAGAACTTCAGGATCTGTAGGAGATTGTGACTAATAATGTGCATAATGATGTATCTACTGAATAGAAAGGAAGCCTCAGGTTGTGAGCAGTTCAGAATATGTGCTGTTTTACAGAATGCCTTGCCAGCATGGTAGGATGCATTATGGTCCTGCTTGCCGGGAGCAAGGTGGTTAAGACAAATACTAATTGCCATAGGTGTTTTTATAGTAAGCTGCATTATGTTATGTTGTTGTATTCAATGTGTACCAAATCTTATGGCTGTGAGTAAAAACTGTTTTCATGCATCAGGAAGATCCACAGGGTTTACTCAAAACCAAATCTATCAAGCTCGCTATCAGAATGAGATCTGTCAGGGTAATTATTGAGCCGTTCCCCGTGTGGCAGAGGAGAACTATGATGATGGGGAATATGTATATTGTTTGCCAACAAATAACGTGGACTATGAAGATGTTAACTCAGAATCTGATAGCGAGATTGAATTCCAGCGTGTGTATAATTGGCAAACGATGTCCCGCAGAAAATAATAAATTTAAGAAGTGGAAATGTGGGAGTTCATTATACTTTTAGCTTAAAACATTGACTGTGTAGCATATAGCTGGCAATTGTGGTTAGCCTTTCCTACGCCGACCACAACAAGAACTGCGGTTTAGCTACTTCCTGCATCAACAAGCGCTTCCTGCCTCTGCAGAGATTCTGCCTTGTGCAGAGATTCTGGTTTGATGCAGAAAAGCGTCTGTATGTAATCTTCATATATATGCTTTTGGTATTAGCCTTTTACAGCTGAAGTTAGATCGTAGCTACTGCTGAATATACAGGTAACAGCTTTTGCAAGGGTACCGCCACAGAGAATAGGCTTTGGGCCTAGTCTGGCAGGATATAAGCTACTGCGCATGTACTAGTAAGAGATATAGGTCATGCCATATATGGTTATGCTATAGAGAATGTCATATTATTGGCTGAATACCACTGCACCTATGCTTGCGTATACATCCTGTGTATGCTGTCGTAATACATCCTGTGGAACCTGTGTATTTTTCAATAAAAACTTGCTCCCCGGTGCTGGAGCAGCTCTCTTTCTTGCGCACCTTTAACTCTGACTGCTGTTTCAGTTTCTTTTGACTTTATGCTTACACCCTTGTTGAGCTGGATTCTCAACAAGTGCTTGGTCAATCTCTGACCTGATCTCCTTTTCTGTAGCCACCCTCTGGCTAGAATTTCTCCACACTCCCTGTACCTTTTAAGAATACAAAAAAAGCTGGGTTTTATACAAGTTAAATGGCCCATGTCTCGAAACCCTTCCAAATTCAAGTTCTTCTTACTTCCTCCAACTGATATGACAAAGTGTTCATATTAGTGTTCAATCAGATTATGAATATGTACACTTAACTGCCCTAACTCTTCCTATCAGCTTTTGCACTATTCTGGATCATCCCCAACTACAAACTATCTCCCACAAAGTGCTACCCAACTCTAGTCGGGGCTCAGCTGTTTCAGCCATTGCAGTCCTTCTCCCCCAAGTATCTTTTTGGGTTTAGCTGAGAGTGACCCATTACAAACCTACTAGCAAAAGTATGGGGAAAACAGAGGTGGGCCAGTTGCTATTTTTCCTTTCCTTCAGATGCAGGCTTCCGTGGTGACATTAAACTCATCCTCTTGTTCCTATCTAATAATAATATAATAATAATAATTTTGTGTCAGAAATTATTCTGGGTTGAAAGGATTTTTGCTGGAGAAACTCCACTCAGGGGGTGCCTGAATGAGGATCCTTTCATGTCCCCAAGATATTTTCCCACCAAAGTGGTCCCTATTTATCTTCTTGCAATTTCTTCCTTTTGAACTGCTTGGTTGGCAGGAGCTGGGACAGACGTGCAGTCAAACCGTCATGCAGTACCTGGGGCTCAGACTGCCGACTTGCCGGCCTTCCAGCTAACAAGGCAAGCTTCTTAACCACAGTGCCACTACAGCCCATTTTTCAGATTAAATAGATCTACGTAACATCATTGCAGATTTGCTGCCTCCCCCCGCAACCCACCATCGGCCGGGCAAAGAGAGGCATAGTTGCGGACGCCGTCGTTTCGCCCCACCCCCACCTGGCTGGAGGCTTGAAAAGACGCCTGCAGCCGTGGGCCATGGACATTTGTTTGGATCCAATATTACATTGTATTGTATAATTTTACTGTATTTTGTATTGCATTGTTATATTTTATTGTGCTGTTTTTTGGTTGTATTGTGGATTTGATATATTGTGAACCACCCTGAGTCTGCGTATGCTGAGTGGGCGGCATACAAATAAAAATCTATCTATCTATCTATCTATCTATCTATCTATCTATCTATCTATCTATCTATCTATCTATCTATCTATCTATTTGAACCAAAATCTCCCAGGCTTCCTTGGTGACAAGTTCATCCACAATATTGTTCATATCTAAAAGGTAGTTCAATTGCCTATGGATTAAGATTAAACAGGCCTACATGACATCACTGTACAGGTGAAATTCGGAAAATTAGAATATCGTGCAAACGTTCATTCAGTTCAGTAATGCAACCTAAAAGGTGAAACAAATATATGAGATAGACTCATTGCATGCAAAGCGAGACAGTTCAAGCCTCACTTTGTTATAATAATGATGCTTATGGTTTACAGTTTATGAAAACCCCAACCCCCCAACCTCATGTACCCCAT
The DNA here is from genome assembly GCA_035047345.1 of Bradypodion ventrale. Classification (NCBI taxonomy): domain Eukaryota; kingdom Metazoa; phylum Chordata; class Lepidosauria; order Squamata; family Chamaeleonidae; genus Bradypodion; species Bradypodion ventrale. Next base: position 239,590,431 of record JAWDJE010000005.1, read on the forward strand.
AATCATCACATAATCTTATGTATGCTGTATGCCATGATCATCACAATTATAATGAATTAAGGCATGACATCTCTCGCTTTGCATGTAGTGAGTATATCTCATATATTTGTTTCATCTTTTAAGTGAAATGAATGGATATTTGCATGATATTCTAATTTTTCGAGTTTCAACTGTAGGTTTGAACCAAAACGTCTCACCTCCCTTTTATTTCCTCTTGCTTGGGAACTTTTTTCTTTTTACTGCCTGTATAATTCCAGAGGTGATCTCCGTCTGTCCTTTCCTCTCAGAGAAGCCTGGTTCCTGTGGGGACACATGAAATTTGAACTGCTTTGACATCAGTTTCTTCTTCTTCTGTGTCTAAGCCAGACGTGCAACTGCCAAAATGAAGGTACCTTTTGGTGAGTTCATTCTGCAGTTCCTTTTGCCTGACATAGTGTAAGAAAGATTAGCTGTGACATCAGCTGTGAGAATGCTGTCTTCTGTCCTTTGCTGATTCTCCAAATGAGGATTGGAGTTCTCTCCAGCATTGAGCCTCTTGCCCTCTGCTTTATGCCTGGCAGGATCACTATGAATAGGATGCTTGTTATCTTGTAAGGAAAAATAGTTAACTCTCCTACAAACTCTGTAGAGTGTTCTTCTTGTTAGGAAAAAAAAACCACATTCCTTTGTTCTCTCTCACACACACATATACATACATGCACACATGTGCATGGACACTCACTCACAAAAAATTCCACTACCACATCAGATAACATCAAGACACAAGGGATGGAGAATAGGAGAAAGCATAAGATGGAGGTGTTTGTTGTGGGGAGACAGAAAGAAGCCGAAGGGAGGGGACAAGCTATACAGAAACCTAACTCTGAAATAATTGGATTACATTCAAAGAATGTACTGTATATAGAAGCTTGGAGTAAGTGATCCCAACTCTATGAGGAAAGAGACCATGGTTCTAACTCACATGAATATGAGACATAAACCCATCTGGATGAACTGTACAGTAGACCTGTGATGTAGTGATGTGAATCCTTGCTTATCTTATTCTTTTGCATGATAATGTGATAATATTTTTGTCCTTCTCACCTGCAAGATATTCTCTGCCATCATTAAAGACTTCAGGAGAAAGCCCTCAATGAGGATGGCTTTTATCACACTACATGTTGGTGACATCTGCTACACCGAGGCATGGAATTTTAAAAATTAGAAACATCAGATGGGTTGCTTGTGTCTTTCTGATCAATCAACCCATCCACACTTAACTTCACAAAAGGAAGACAATAGTTTCACACAAACAATAAAAGCACTTCTAGCCTTCTAACTGTGGTTGAAGCAAGAAATGTCACAGAGGACAGTGACACCTTGAATGAGCAATTTTGTGAGAGATCTTTCATCCTTGCACTGACGTGCTTATTCACACACAGCCACTCAGCTTTTCTGGCCCATTGTAGGGGGACATGAAGAATTATCCCATCTAGATTTGGTAACATTTCCTCACCCTCATTGCTGTATCATCCTTTGCTTGTGTCTATTTCCATGAACATGTGTTGAAATTTTCCACAACATACATTGATTTATACATCTTTCCTCTTACACACACTAATCGATCAATTTCTCTTAGTGATTAATACATTCTTGAGTATATTTTTCAATTGCACATGGTTTAAGGTAGTAAATCCCTAGTTTTTCTTTTCCAATAGAAAGCTATACAGTATATGATTTCATGCACACAGTACATACTTCACATCTCATGAATGAATGAAGATCTAAAAATGAATAATTTCAGTGAAAATATGAAACACTGAAATTCTTTTTCATCTCTAAGCTCTGTCATTACTTAAACCATGAAATTGGTAGGCAAATGGGAAATACTGAGCCAACTGGTAGCTACCCTCAAGTTTTCACTCCTGTGTGGGGCTTACATTATTGTGGTTCTGGAATGAACCCGAGAGTGCATTTCTAGGAGACCTCAAAGGGAGTTGGGCGTAGGTTAGGTGGCTCAGAAAAGGGGTCCACTCTGTTTTATATTAGCAATTTGTCCCTCAATGGCCAGTTCTGACACTCGGTTTCAGGCCTAGGGCCTTCATAAGATATGTGGAAGGGAGGAGGGAAATCAGAAAACTCAACTGAGAAGACAACAAAAGAACTAGAAATTTTCAACATTCTCTTTAGGAAGAATATATACAGTGTGTTTATATATATATATATAAACTCTGCTTCCATCTGTTGCTGAAAACCCTATTCAAATGGGTTTATGTTATATTGGATTCCTTTCAACACAGCTGCCAAGCCACTGAAATAAAGACATCTGGGAACAAGGCTTTAATGTACTCCACACCTTTTGAAAACATGACGCTGAGCTCCAGGCTTGACTGCATTGCAATGTAGGAGGCTGCTGTAATACTTTGACCATTGGCCAACTAGGTTAAAGGAAATACACTTCATCTCTATAGGCGATTAAAAAAAACACTAACATAATATGACAACCCTTCCATTTTTTTTAAAGCCAAGATAGAATTAATAGTTCAGACCTGCTGGTGAACTCAAATATGGGAATGGTATAAATTTTACCATTATATTTGATCTCTAAGAACCTGAGCTAATCCAATGCATTTTCCTGCCTGGAATGAATGATAAAATGGCTGTTAAAATCTAACCTAATCATAATAACAGAGCAGAGTCCTCTGCCATGTCTAAAGGATGCAAGCTAAGATACAAAGCAGGCCATGGCATGAGGGTTGGATTTGTGAGTGTGTCAGAGAGGGCAGTGGAGCAACACAGACACAAAATCACAGTTTAACAAAATGAAGATGCCGAATGTCAGACTTTGTGGACGTTGAGCCCAGGCTCCGTCATGGACGTTGAACCCTGGGCTCTGTTGTAGAGTCGAGTGTCAGGGACCTTTTGTTATACATGCTGTTGATAGATTGTATTTTGTATATTGTGCTATTTAGTATTCACCATGTTACTGTGTACTGTATATATCGTGCATGTGCTATGTGAGCTGCCCTGAGTCAGGTTTCCCTGAGTGGGCGGCATAAAAGTGCAAAAATTAAATTAAAATTAAATTAAAAATGTATTTCATTACAATGAGAACTGACAAGGTAATGTGGAAGTTTCTAATCACAGACATACAGGCTTAGCAGAATTGATACTTTTACATCTTTCTATCAAAAGAAATGATTGGCACTATTTAAAGAAGGCTTCAAAACCATTCCTCTTTTTTTTGCTTTAATTACCCTTGGCTTATTCGTCTAATGTGCTTCTCAGCAAGGCATCTCTCAATGTGACCATCTCTCTATATGTTGTGTACAGTATTCCCTCTCAAATTTTGTGAAGACACTCCTCCCCCACTAAGTCCACTGGCTGCCCTGAACTATGACAGTGTTGTAAGCTTCTCCTCTTTGGTATTTCCTGAGTAGCTGTCTCACCCTTCCTAATAGTAGGGTTAGCTTTCCTAAGAATAATTAAAGGAAGATAACATTTGGAAGGGTTATGAACACCATGATGCAACCAAAGCCACCTTAATTTAGCACTCTGTGATGAGGTTGAATGCAGGAGTCTGTGAAAACTCTGCAGTCTACTTTTCTGTCTGAATTAAGGGCACAAATTTTGGGTTCAACCATCCAATGTACTTCATCTCCAAATCTTTTACATTGTGTGTGCATTACTGGATCTCTTTTTAAAAAATTGTTGTTTGTTTTTAGAAAAAGAAAATGTCTGCAAAAGAAGAGGGGGAAGTTAGATAGCAAAGATGGGTGAAGGCCTATCCACTCAACACACATACAACAATAACATCCTTCTACAATCATGCACTTACTCTGTACTAATAGCATAATAATATTTTGGTAAAGTTTGGTAAACTATGTTGATTGAGAGAACAAAGAAAAAGAAGAATACTCCAGAATGCAAAAGAGCTAGGAGTAGAGTTGCCATAATTCTCTCCCACAAAATCGGGACAGAAGTAGACTTGACAAAAATGGGTGGGTTATCTACAAAATAGCCTTTTTAAAAACAAACATAATATAATGACAGCTATAAAACACTTTCAAATTAAATATATCAATATATAAATGAATTTTATATTGCAGGACAGAAATGAGCTCCCATCTTCGTCCCAGCTCCTGCCAACCTAGCAGTTCGAAAGCAAGAAATTGCAAGTAGATAAATAGGGACCACTTTGGTGGGAAGGTAACAGTGTTTTGTGCGCTCCGGTGTCTAGTCATGCCTGCCACATGACCACGGAAACGTCTGCAGAAGCAGACAGTGCTGGCTGTTTGGCTTTGAAACAGAGATGAGCACTGCACCTTAGAGTTGGATACGACTGGCTTTCGAGCAAGGGAAACCTTTACCTTTACCTTTATAAATGAATTTATTCACAACAGTTAATTCTTATTGTAAGATGATCTATTGTACTTCTGAGAAGTCGCATCACAGTCAACTCTTAATGTCCTCAGTTCCAGGAAACACACTGGTCACACTTATCTGGCAGTGCTGTGAAATGAGGACATTAAGATTTGTCTCCAGGTATACTCCAACTCCAATGTGGCAGGAAATCATTCGTTTGATGGTGAGAGTTCGAATTTATTTTAATGGTATGTTATAATACACAATCAGTAAGTTTTAAAAATCCAGGACTTTAACATGGTTTTTATTGAACTGGCTGGGATAATTTTTCCATCTTTGAATCCGGGACAATCCCGGTTTTCAGGTATGTATGGCAACCCTAGCTAGGAGAAGAGCAATTTCTTTTTCTTCTCTCTGAGAAATGGCTGGCAGCACAGATGCAAATGGATGCATATACTATGCAGTGACACCCAAAACATGTTCAGGATTTTGTTTCATGAGTTTCTAATGTCTGGCCAGGTTATCCTGCTATGGGAATAGATTAGACCATACTGCCCATGACTCAACACTGAGTGTCAGGTGGTGGTTAACTAACCTGACAACTTGAGCACCAACAGGCTTAGGTACCAAAGTCCACAGGGAAGGATGATGGTCACCAAGTGGATTAAACCCCACTTGAATCCATCTTGATGGAGGGCAGCAGCCTGGGACCGATGAAGACTTTGCGTGCCAAAAGGGCTCAGGACCAGAAAGTGACTTGCGGAACTGGATCAGTGGTACAGGTGTCATGCTGTGATGTGGAAGGCAGATGAAAGGCCACTGCATATTATATTTGGTGATCACCAATATTCAAGTTTGGATATGGCACAAGAAGAAGAAGATCATCTAATATTGGTTTATATATGAGAAGGCAAGTTTGAGACGTTTTGAAAAAACAGAGATTTCAAATAACCCAGGTGTGTGTGTGTGTGTGTGAGAGAGAGAGAGAGAGAGAGAGAAATTCATGGAAATGATCCATGGATATGGTTGTCACCAAAAGTAACTTTTGTAACTTCTGAATACGTTGTCTTGACCAAGTCATCTTCTAAAATGGAGATTTAAGGGTGAGTGAGTCCATAGTGGAGAACATAAGTGAAAAAAATTATTGACAAAATGTCTAATACATTTTGCACAAAATATGGTATGTTCCTCAAAAGAAGTTTTAATTCTCAAGAAGATTAACTTTGTCAAGGGACAGCTGGTTGGCAGAAAGAGATGAGTGGAATCTGCTAAACAATACTGACAGGAAGAAAGACAGAACAGTTAGTAGCAAAATAGACAGATTCCCCAAGGCAGCTGGGCTAGGACAAGTGGGTTCCAAAATATGGTAAAATAAGAGCTGTGTGAAGTCTGAACTGGAACATGGCAACATAACCCTGTATTACATGTGGCCACATCACACACACATTCAACATAGTGGTTGGCAGTACATATTATCCCAGAAAGAGTGCCTTTTAATTTGGATTCCCTATCCCCCTCCTTTTTCCTTTTGTGTTGAGGAAAGGTAAACATGGAACTGATTCTAAATATGAAAAGAAGTACAGCTTTCTCCAAATGCATTTCTTGACCCAGTTTAAAAATGTTTCAAGAATAAATCAAGGGACACACACACAAGCAGATGTATCCACAATGTCTGCTCTCAAATCTCTCCATCTGTCTGTTCCAATAGTGTTTAAATGGCAAGAAACCTCCAAGAAGATCCATTTCATTGGCATACCTGGTGATGCTTGTTGGAGGATCTTGGGAGTTGCAGTCTAAAATCGTAAATTCTCCAAGTTCATTCCCAAGTGCACCCTTTTCCCTGTAAAAGGTGCACCTGAAAAACAGCTCAGAAAAGTCCCTCTTTTGGACTGCAACTCCCAGAATGTCAATGACTGACCATAATGAAATCTTTATCATAATCTGTCCTTATTGTTGACAAGCACAGACTTGATTAATGCAATGTATTGCTCAATACAAGTAAGCATCAGAGATGTGAAAATCTAATTTCCTCCCATGAATTCTCCAGCCAATGTGACCAGCAGTCCAAAAAAGCAATCTTCTCCATCTCTAGTGAACAATAACAATAATAATTTTGTGTCAGAATTTATTCTGGGTTGAAAGGATTTTTTGCTGGAGAAACTCTGCTCAGGGGACACCCAAATGAGGCTCCTTTCACGTCCCCAAGATCTTCTCTTACCAAAGTGGTCCCTATTTATCTACTACTTATAATTTTTTGTTTTCGATCTGCTAGGCTGGCAGGAGCTGGGACAGAGATGGGTGCCCATTCCATCATGCAGTACGCGGGTCTCGAATTGCCAACTTGCCGGCCTTCCAGCTAACAAGGTGAGCTTCTTACCCACTGAGTCACCGCAGTCCCTAGTAAACAATAATGAACCACCAGAAGCCAAGTTCTCTCTCCTCAAAATCTGAAGTTTTTTTGAGTCCCTGTTCAGTTTAAAGTAGACATGGAAGCACCAATTAGTGTTGCGAAAAGCAAGTCAAACTCTTGCAAAGGGAATGAATATCACAGAGTCTGCTTAACTATTCAGAACCTGAAGATACGTTCTCTTTATAGCCACACACCTACTAGCTCTTTTCATACAGTCAGTTTGCAACTGGCATTTTATTGGTTAGCTGTTGTACTTTAATGTTTGCCTGATGGTAGGGAGTGCAACTGAGCAACAACAGAGAGTGGAAATCTTGTCTGAAAAATGATATAAAATAAACTGTAACTGAAGACAGTATCATCTGGTTGAATAGCTACTACTAAAATGTAGAAACTTGAATGGTCCAGAAAGAGTGACACACTGAAAACGTTGTTGTATTTAAAAAGAAATTAAGAACCGTGCACTAAAATATACAATTGCAAAATTTGTAAAATTAATCTTTGTCATTCATTGATTTCCAGGAAGATACATAATATGGCATAGTTTACCTCCTGTTCACAAATAGAGTTGGAAGGTGGGCATCAAAACCTAGTAGGGTGGGGTGTCTCCACTCAGACCATGAGGTCCCACTGGTGTGCAAGTAAATCATGATGTCCCTTTATCAACAGGCAACTTTACCATAATGACAGAGAGATGCTTGCTACACTGTTTGGCTAAGCACTGTGGAAATATTAGTCCTCTCCTTTTTAGGTTTCTGATTTGATGTAACTGTGTGTTGAATTCTAATCCTTTGGCCTAGAATAGATTTTACAGGTGATTGAGTCACAAGCTGGCTACATGCAAACAGTAAATAGGTTTCTAGTAGTGTTTCCAACAACACAAACATACATATCTCTAGTCATTGATAGTAAAGGATTGTTTATTTGACCTGTAAAACCAGACTGGAGGGGCTCATGCACTAAGCTGTTATATAACATCCTGGACAGGAGGTGAGGCAGTAACTTGTTGAACACATTATGATGAATCCTTCCTTTCGCTTTAAGGTTCTCCGTGATTTTTTTTAAAAAGAAAGGTACAAGATGGCCATCAATCAAATTAGAGCAGAGCACATACCACCACTCTAAAAAAAATATCTGCCTTACTTTTGAGACATTTGGGAAAAAATAATGTAAATATTGAAACCATACCAAGAAACCAAACCAAAAACAGAGAGAAAAGCTTAAATCATTTTCCTCAACCAACTATAGCCCAAAGCTTAGAAAAGCTAGTTTATGTATGTGTTTGTGTGTTTATGTCAACAATTCCTGGGAATTTTCACTCAAACAAGACAAACCAAACATAAAATAATAACCAAAATATGCTTCAAGCCTTGTGACCCCTTTCCACCCAAGATGGAACTGTTCTACAATAACTGTTGAAATACATACATACATACATACATTTTATATATTATAAAAGCAAATTTTTTTTAGCTGCTAATTTTGGTGAGCATCTTGTTGATAGCTTGCTTGACATGAGTGGTTGAGCTCCTTCTCCGAGTCTTGCCTTGAACCATCTTTCTGCGCCGCACTTCCCTGCATAGCTCATAGAAGGCCTCCATGATGTTTCCTTCCCCTGTGCAAGCAGAGCATTCATAAAATGCGCATGCGAGTTCGGTGGCCAGCTTCTCACCTTCTTCCGTGCTGACCTGCCTGGAGTGGTCCAAGTCTGCTTTGTTTCCAACCAAGATCAAAGTCACGTTTTTGGGTTTTTTGACTTCATCCAGCAAGCTTTTAAGTGGCAGGACCTCTTCAAAGCTCCCTCTGTCAGTGATGTCATAGACCAGGACAAAGCCTTCACCCCATCGGACATGCCCTTCCTTCTGAATAGCATCTTCCTATTTGAGATGAGAAATGAGGGTTGTAGGAAGAAATAAGTACAGATGTTAGAAGTTCATTATTTTTGATGATAGAGGATACTGCTTTCATTTAGTAGTGCTGTGTTATGGATTGCTTGCAATCCACAAAAGCACCAGGAAGTTCTCCAGAGCCGTGCAGTAATACAATACATACATACAGGAAGCAAGCAAACAAGAAGTGCATACTAATACAATAAAGGTAAAGGTCTTTCTTGCTTGAAAGCCAGTCATGTCCAACTCTAGGGGGCAGTGCTCCTCTCTGTTGACAGCCAAAGAGCCAGTGGTACCTATTGATCTACTTACAGCTTCTTGCTTTGGAACTGCTAGGTTGGCAGGAGCTGGGACAGATGAGGGGAGCTCACTCTATCGTGCAGCACTCAGGTCATGAATTGATAACCTGCTGACTTTCCAGTCAACCAGTAAGCCACCTCAGTCCCCATAACCTCAGCATTAATAAGGCCTTATTTCATAATGTGCTTGTTTGCAAACATGCCTGTCAATCTGATCTGCTTCTGTACATCTTCTATACATCTTTAAAATAGCAGATTAATAAAAGTCACCCCTTAATCCCTACCCTTTACCTTGTGGTCCTTGAGGCAGCTAGTATAAGTTACTTAATGTTAAATCTGGCCCTTAGAACTTAAACCTGGCACTAAGAACTTTGGGTTTCTTTCCATTGTCTTATGCAGATTCTAAGAACTAAGCTGTCCTCCTTGTTCCTGACAGAAAAGCAATAAAATTCAGACAAGAGAAGGGGGTGGTGGAGTACTTACACTTCTTTTTCTTTCCTTTGGCCTTATAGTTTGTGGACACCCTCTTTTTGCTTCTTAAAGGATATAATTTCCTAATGTTTCTTACAACTTTCGTTTGATGCTTATTTCAGTTTCCCAGTGCCAGTGTTTTTCTTTCAGGATTAGCAGAGTTCTTACTTACCTGCCCAGCTGTGTCGAGTATCTCCATGGAAACAACTTCATCATCAATGGTGGCTTGGTGGCGATAAGTAGATTCTTTTTTTAAAAAAAAAATGAGAAAAATAAAATTAACATTAAGAAGACACACAAGGTCCACAGCACATGCCTATATGTCTTATTATATAAATCTCAGATGTCTTACTCTACTCTTTAGGCTACAAATGGGCAACTTCTTCGCATTAAGCAATCATTATTGTCCTTACTTGGGCCTTGGCCTATTAAACAGTTCTCCTTCAAATCCCTGAGCCCTTGAACCTAAAGGATAAAACCATTCAAAAATGGCAATGAACACTCCCCCAAAAATCTCTGCAGTATGTTATTTGTCACTAAGTTAAATGTCATTTCTTTACCCTATGGCTTCTGGTCACTCTCATTTTTTTAAAAGCAGGCTTCTTCTAGCTGATAACATTTAAACAATAAATCACCCTCCTTAAGATTTCTTCTTCTTTAGCTGCTATATCCAATTCCGAATATTGGCCATCATCATCACAATCACCCATGAATATTTTCCTGCAAATATAATGCAGTGGTCTTTCATTTGCCTTCTGCATTGTAGCCTGACACCCATTCCACTGATCCAGTTCCATGAGTCACTTTCTGATCCTAAGCCCTTTTGGCATACAAAGTCCTCATCAGCCCCATTGATGAAATTGCTGCCCCCCCCCTCCATCAAGATGGATTCAAGTGGGATTTAATCAATTTGAGGACCATTACCTTTCCCTGTGGACTTCACCACCCAAGACCATTAGTTCTCAGGGGTTGCCAGATTAGTTAACCACCACCTGACAATCAGTGTTGTGTTGCTGGCAGTAAGGTCTACTCTATTACCATAGCAGGATAACCTGGCCAGACTGTGCAATTTGCCATTTTTTGACAATCCAAGAGGCTCCACATGCATGGAGGGACTCTGGAAGTCCTGAGATTCAGCTCAACGGGGCTTATGGGGTACATGTTGTCTAAAGGGTTTATTTTTTCCAACCCTTGCCAAGCTGCAGCTAATATTCTGGATGGAGAAGAGTGCCAGGCTTGAATATGAATCTTAGGAATTCAGCCCATAGGGGCATTGAAATCAGAGCTGGACTCTAACACTGAATCTAGGCTACAGCTGGAAAAGGTTATTAATTTTGGCCCACTGCTCCCAGAATCCCTGCGTCAGTGGCAATGGCACCTGAGAGGTTTCGAGAAGCTGTAGTCTAAGAGAGCAATGTTTCCAAGTTCTGCCTAAGGTGGATTTGGCTAGATGGGAACTTTGTTAAAGCAGGACTGCCAAAATTACAGCTTCTTGAGAATATATCTCAGTGTCAGCTTCCACAAGTGGCCTTACAGTCTTCAAGCAATGTACAAGCTGGAGTTTGCATAAGCAAATGAGTCCTAGTTTCCAGACCAAGACACCATATATTTAAGGAAGGCCATCTACTCTTCAAGGGGAGGATCCTGCTGGGGGTAAAATCATTCTGTAGACCACCTGTCTTTTGTCAATAAAAGCCTACTTGGAGCTCTCAAAAATGCTACAATTTCAGCTGTGCCTTGGAAACAACTCTAGTAGCTCAAAGCTCTCATTCATTGACATAACATCTGAAAAGGTTTATGAATTAAATCATAGTGCAATTTGATTTGTAGGTATATTAATTGAGACAGATAGACTTGTCCAATGTTCATTATACAGCTATATAAACAGATCTCAGATAAAATTCCAGTTCTCTAGCTGTTGATTTTCATCAGTTCGACCTCCCCCAGAAATGTAACAATCCCTAATGTCTAATATGGTCTGTATCGTTTTTGTAAGAATGTTAGAAACTGGAGATGAAAAGAACTTGTTTTCAAAAAATTTACAATTCTTTTCTGTGAGTGATGTTGATGTTTCGCTATTTTTTTTCATGAAAACTGACCAAATATTATAATACTGAATTTCAGTACCCAATGGGTGGTGTATAACAGAATTTGATATTTGATAGATGAGGTTTTTATCCAAATTTCTCATTTAAAATTTTGATTGGCAAAACTAAATTTGTTGCTTTTGCAAAAATGCTGTTTTAGTCTACTTTTGCAAAGCACTAGCTCAGGTCATTCCTGTTAAAATTAAGAGAACAGGAAGCAGGGGAAAGCATCTGAGCTTAGATCAGTGGTATGCAGAAGACAGATTAGAATTTATTGATTTTCCTGTGTTTTTGGCAAGGCTTTTGACTAGCAAGATTTTTAAGTAACATAAAGAATATTGGGTAACTCTTCTGACCATCTTGAGAGGACTTTTCAGGGAGAGTCAGTAATGACAATCACAATGTTCTGCTAATGTGGATTTAAACTCTGAGTATTTGAACATTTTGGTCAGAGATGTGCAACCTATGGCTCTTTAGGCCAGGGGCCAGATTCAACCCATGGTGCCATTTCATGTGCCTCCCCACTCCCTCCAAGGGCATTCGAGAAACAAAATGGCCACCCCCTTTAGAGCTGTTGGGACAAAATGGCCACTCACCCACCCACATGCAGGCAGGGCAAATTGGTCATCCGTCCCTCAAAGCTGACTGAGGGAGCATGACCTGGCCCCCAGCTTGAAAAGGTTGGGAACTCCTGCTTTAAGCACATGAAGCTCCATTCTAATTTTCTCTTTTGCTCCCCCTTATTTTAAAAATGTATTTTTCTTCCTGCAAGCACAGTTTGCTATCTCTCACAAAGTGACTTATTCATTCCTTTGCAGGCTATTTAAAGAGGAGGGTGAAGGGTTGTGAAAGAGAAGAAGTCTTGTGAGAAAGGTGTGAGGTGTGTGTGTGAGAGAGAGAGAGAGCGAGAGCAAGAGAGAGAGCGAGAGAGAAGACCTGAGTGAGAAGCAGGGTGGAATTGGTGGTGGAGGAAAGAGAAAGATTAATGGTGGAAGAACAAGGAGGCAGTAGTGGTGGGGCAAGAAATGGGGTGGAGGTGGCCCATCTCAAGCAGGAATAGGACTGGAACTGCCCCCAATTACAAGGGTTTTGTTTTTTTAGAATAACAAGGAGGGCATAAGAGCCAAGAATCTTGCTTTTTGGAGGAAGGCAGAATATAAATCAAATGAAATAAAAGTAATGTGGTGCATTTGACAGTCCATTGACAGACCTTCCTGCCACTGTTGTTATATCCAGATGCCTGGTGTACATTTGGCTGCCTTTTCCCTCCTGTTGCGTTCCAAACAGCTCAAAAAGGCCAACATTTCGAGACATGTAAAACCCTCACACTTTAAATATTTAGATCCAGAGACACTTAGAGATATTAGTTTAGTTTAGATTAGCTTTGCCTTCATTTGCAACAACACCAACACAGGCTGCAGGATGCTGGCATAGCCGCACACTTTTTTCCCCACTCACAAATTAATTTACTTCCAAAGTACCAGTTACAGATCCTTCTAATAAAGGAAAAAGAGCGGAAAAGAAAGGAGGGGGTTGATGGTGAATGGGGAGAGGGGGAAATCTCCCCTGGGTTGATTTGTGCTGTGTAATTAATGAGTACACTGTAAAATGAACTCTGTGTTGTTCTTGCACGTATTCCCTCGGCTGTGATGTTGAATGTTCCCCTGACCTACTGTACGCCACTGCAGCGGGAGTAGTTCAAGGCCAACTCTGAGTTGTGGAAGGCTTTTGCCTCAACAAAAATGCTACTCAGTGAATTCACTGTAATACTGGGAATGGGTAATTTAATTTAATTTTAATTTAATTTTTCGACTTCTATGCTGCCCACTCAGGCAAGCCAGACTCAGGGTGGCTAATCCCTGGCAGTGCATTGGTTAAACTGCACTGCATCCCAAATGTTGTGAGTACGATCCTAACGGGGAACAAGTTTGGATCAGCCTCCCATCCTTCCAAGGTCAGTAAAATGGGCACCCAGCATGTTGCAGCCAAAATGCTAATTAACTTGTGAACTGCCCAGAGAGTGGACTAAAAGCCATGATGGCTTAGTAATTAAAATGCTGAGCTTGATGACCAGAAGGTCGGCAGGTCAGCAGTTCAAGACCCGAGTGCTGCGTGTGATGGAGTGAACTCCTGTCATCTCCCCCAGATCCCGCCAACCTAGCAGTTCAAAAACAAGAAATTGCAAGTAGATAAATAGGTACTGCTTCTGTGGGAAAGGTAACAGTGTTCCATGCACTCCGGCATCTAGTCATGCATGACACAAGACCACAGGAATATCTGCAGATGAGCACCGCACAGCCTTCTTTCTGTCCCAGGTTGCTAAAGCGAGCATCTAGTGTGTAAGGGGCAAAAGGCTAACTACCTTGTGAACCATCCAGAGAATGATCTAAGTGCCATGGGGTGATAGATAAGTGTAATTGCTATTTCCATATCACCTAAGCTTCCCTTTGCCTGTTTCCACAATCAGATGGTCTGAACATAAACCACTCCCTTCTAACATCTGACTGACCCACTGTTGTGACATCAAGGACGCACCCCTCCGCATCTGAGGTTTTGGTCCTGAGATCTCATGGGATGTGATCTTAGGTAAAGGAAAAGGTCTTTCTTGTTTGAAAGCCTGTCATATCTGACTCTAGGGTGCAGTACTCATTTCCGTTTACAGCCAAAGAGCCAGTGCTGTCTGTGTCCACAGATGTTTCCATGGTCTGGCATAACTAGATGCTACAGTGCATGGAATGCTGTTACCTTTCCTGCTAAAGCAGAACATATTTATCTACTTGCAATTTCTTGCTTTCAAACTGTTCAGTTGGCAGGAGCTGGGACAGATGACAGGAATGCACCCTGTTAGGCAGCACTTGGGTCTCGAACTGCTGGCCTGCCAGTCGTGAAGCTCAGTGTCTTAACCATCAAGCCACTGCAGTCCCAGGATGAGATACTACTGACCTGTAAACTAAGGAATATTGCCAATAGGACTTAACAGCCATCTGATGCATATTCTCTTTCTGGTCTGATGGTGTGATTCCAAAGAAGGAAAGGGGTCTGATCCTTATTGGTGCAGAGAGAAGCAGCACATGACGGTGAGCATGACAGCTTCAGTTGCAGTTCCATGTGCATCTGTTTAGGGATTATGAACGGGCTCTTTCTGTAGTGTTGGCTCTTAACACCAGTCAAGAATCCTGACTCCTGATCAGCAGGAGTAGCCCTATGTCTGACAGCCCCACATTAATCACCGGAAAAGTGCAGCTAATTTTTAATAGCAGTATTGAGTAACTGTCACAATGAATCATTATTTATATATATTTAAAATGGATTGGATGTCACCCAGAGAATTTTTACGGTCTCAGAGTATAATGGCACTAACAGAGCTCTTTTCTTCTTAGTGTGTGTGTGAAATTCTGAAATGTAAACCAAACAGGGAAAAGAATGCTTTAAGCCTTCTCTTTCTGTATACACTGGAGTCAATCAGGAAAGTTTTAAAAAGTGAAAAGGATCCTAATCTGCACAATATATTCACACTGCATTATTTACTAAGGTAAAGGCCACTCTTACTTGAAAGCCAGTTGTATCTGACTCTAGGGTTCAGTCCTCATCTCTGTTTATAGCCAACGAGTCAGTGCTGTCTATGTCTGCAGAAGTTTCCTTGGACATATGACAGGCCAGCCTAGACACCGGAGTGCACAGAACGCTGTTTATCTTTCCACCAAAGTGGTACCTATTTATTTGCAATTTCTTACTTTCAAACAGCTAGGTTGGCAGGAGCTGAGACAGAGGCAAAAGTTCACTGCATCATGCAACACTCGGGTCTCAAACTGCTGACCTGCCAGCCTTCTATTCATCAAGTTCAGCGTCTTAACTGCTAAGCCACCAAACGCATATACTGTAAATCCATTTATGCTTCATTTGCAGCTATTGTATGCAAACTTTAACTCAATGCATTTGTCTTGTACTTCCTTGCATTATTCAGTTTTATCTGCCATGGGTGAGAAAAGCTATCCAAAAGATCACACTCTCTTTCTCTGGTGCAGAGCTTGTTAAGAAGGCTTTGGTAATCTCCGGCTGCTTCTGTGCTGATTAGATAAGAAAGAAAACAACTATAGCCAGCTCAGAGAATTTTGTAAACTTGATTTCTATTTCTACAATCTCCATTGTCACTTTAGTGTCTTGTACGGAAGACAAAGAAGGAGTCGCAGGGAGGACTAACACAGGTTTATTCATTGATGGTCAGCATGAACATGTGGTAATGGCGGAGGTACATCATATTATATACAGTAACACAATACATTTGAATCTTGCTGCATGGTAGCTCATTGGCTGCTACCGGCGTGACATTGTCCAGGTCACGCCTCTCTTCTGTAGTTCTTTGAGGGGGCGGGAAAGTTCCCGTGGCTGTTGGTGATTTGGGGAATGTGAACCATGTGAGGTGAACTCTCGCAGCTGCCCCCTATGGACAGCTAACTCGCGTTCCTTTACAGCTGGGCTACATTGTAATTGTGGTCAGGTTACATTCATACATTTCAAGGCAACATCTCTTAAAGCGACAATGTACATACATAACATCCCTCCCCCCTAGGATGGGACGAAGTCCCTCAACCATTGTGGCTTGCCGCACGTGCGCTGGGGCGTGCGGCCGCTTGACTTAACACAGGGGAGCCGGAGGCTCCTGGTTCCGCGGAGTCCTGTCCTGCAACGAAAAGGGGGGACTCATTAGTGGCTCGGTGTGGAGTCTGCGGTAACCTTGTATTGGGGGACGGGAATGGAATGAACAGTTGGGAAGTGAATCCCTGTCTACCGTTTGAGGAGCTTGGGGTCCCCCCCAGTACGAACCTCGGGATCGACGAAGAGGCCCTCGTGGCCTCGCCACCCCCCGGTGCCTGCCCTGGAGTTCTAGAGACTGTGGTGGGCGGACTCCCCCCTGTTGCCTGTCTTGGGGGTGTTGGTCTCCGGGGAGCTGGCGCTATGGTATATTCCAAAACAAAAGGACTAGGGGGACTGGAAGTACCAGGGGCTGAACTGAAACCCCTCTTCTCACTAGGACGGGTGGGGGACCACTCCGCTACACCCCCCTGGTACTGCAACTCATAATCATCGTCAAACTTATCCCTCTCTTTCAAAGTATCCTCCTCTGTGGTTGGGAACCCAGGATATGCGTTTGTATCCGCGGGTTCCGCCGTGTCTCCCCCTTGGGTAATGCGGGTGGGGGAGGACCCTAACGCTGATTCCCCCTCACCGGTGACTCGCCTTCTGAGTTGGTCTGCGTGTCTTCTCCAGAGTAGACCTGAACTAGTCTCGACCCTGTAGGATACCGGCCCCGTTTGCTCAACAATTGTCCCTGGTACCCACGCTGGCCCCGAGGCCGTGTAGTTCCTGCAGTGAACCGGGTCCCCTACCGAAAAACTCTTGGAGCTCTCTCCCCCTATGCTTATGTTTCTCCCTTCATCCTCCACCCTGGACGGATCCATCCGGTCAAAAAATGTTACCGGACGCCTCCTCATGAGTTCGGCTGGGGAAAAACCTGACGCTAGGGGGGTTGTCCTGTAGCAGATGAGGAACTGGCACAGATGCAGGTTCAACTCACCAGGACCCATGCACCGCAGTGCGTCTTTTGTAGTGCGCACTTGGCGCTCTACCTGACCGTTTGTGGCGGGGTGAAACGGGGCAGCGGTTATGTGCCTGACGGCGTTCCTCTCCATAAACGTCTTGAACTCTGCCGACGTGAAGGTACTCGCGTTATCGCTAACAAGGACGTCTGGCAGGCCGAAGCAGGCAAAAAGTTTGCGCAACTGTTTAATGGTTGCGGCAGAGGAAGTGCTGTTCATGGGGATTACCTCCAACCACTTGGAGTAGGAGTCGACTACCAGTAGGAACATGGACCCGCGGAAAGGGCCAGCGAAGTCGACATGAATCCGGGACCACGGCCCGCGGGCCGTATCCCATTCCCTATGGGGTAACCGGGACTCCTCGGGCTGAGAGCTCTGGCTGCTCTCACACGTGCCCACTAATCGTTCTATGTCCCCATCTATCTGGGGCTACCAAAAGAAATTCCTGGCCAGAGCCATGGAGCGCACGATCCCGGGGTGGCTGGTATGCAGTAGCCTCAGCACCTTGGCCTTCAGCTTCTCTGGGATAACTACCCGCTGGCCCCAGAGTAAGCAGCCCCTTTCCAGGGAAAGCTCTACTCTGCGCCTGAAAAACGGCTTGAACTGTTCCTCGGGGGGAGAAGTGGGCCACCCTTTCCTAACCCAGGAACTAACTTGGGCCAGCATCTTGTCGGCCACCGTGGCCTTGGCGAGGTCGGCCGGGACAATGGGGGGTGAGTCGAGAGACTCAATCAGCAGGACTTGGTGTTCCTGCTCCACCTCGCATGTAGGGTCCCCTAAACTAGGGAGAGGGGATCGGGACAGGGCGTCCGCATGGGAGATCTCCTTCCCTGGGCGATAGACCAGCTCATACTGGTAGGCATTGAGGAAAATGGCCCAACGCAGCATCCTGGGGGATAATATTTGCGGGGTGGGTTTGCCGGTAGTGAAGATCCCCAAAAGCGGCTTGTGATCCGTCACCACCGTAAACTCGCGGCCGTATAGGAAATCGTGGAACTTCTTTGTTCCCGCGATTATGGCTAGGGCCTCCCTATCTGTTTGCGCGTAATTGCGCTCTGCCTTCGAGAGGGACCTTGAGTAGTACGCCACCGGGGCTTCCCTCCCGCTCTCTAGCATGTGGCACAGGACTGCCCCCACCGGGGACGCATCACAGACTAATACCACTGGCTTTTTCAGATCGAAGTGGGTCAGGACAGCATCCGAAGATAGGAGTGACTTGAGCTCTTTGAATGCCCTCTCCTGCTTGTCCCCCCACCGCCAAACCGCATCCTTCTTAAGTAACGCGTGCAGTGGCTCCGCGACTGATGTCTTCCGAGGCAGGAAGGAGAGATAGAAATTTAGGAGCCCTAGAAATGACTGCAGCTCCGGTTTCGCGGTGGGGCGAGGGGCGTCTCTCATGGCCGCAACCTTGGACTCGGAGGGTTTAATTCCGTCTGGGGTTACCTTAAACCCTAGAAACTCAACCTCCCTCGCGAAGAATACACACTTGTCCCTCCTCAATCGAAGTCTTGCCCTCTCGAACACTGAGAGGACCCCGTCTAGCCTCTTTGCTAATTCTAATTCGCTCCCCGCTGTTATCAACACATCGTCGAAGTATGGGAGGACGCCTGGAAGCCCCTTTAAAAGGCGTTCCACGAGGGACTGGAAGATTCCAGGGGCCGAATTCATGCCAAACTGAAGGCGCGCTACCTTAAATGCCCCCTTGTGCGTTACGATCGTTTGCGTGGCGGCAGCAGCCGGGGTTACAGAGAGCTGCTGATACGCCTGGGCCAGATCTAGCTTGGCGAAACACCTCCCCCCATGTAACGTGGCCAGCAAGTGGCTGACCACTGGCACCGGGTATGCATTTGGCAGAATGGCCTTATTAATCGTACATTTATAGTCCGCACAAATCCTGACCTCCCCATTTGACTTGAAGGCTATAACAATCGGCATTTCCCACTCCGCCGAGTCAACTGGAACCAAAATCCCCTGCCCCACCAATTTGTCCAGTTCCACCTCAATCTTGTCCTTGAGGGCGAAGGGCACTCTCCTTGGCTTGAGGCGGATGGGCCGGATTTCTGGGTCCAGCTCAAAGGAAACCGGGGGCCCCTTGTATTTCCCGAGCCCCTTCTTGAAAACGTCCGGGTGTGCGTTGCACACGTCCCGCATTGGGTCAGTCTCGATGGCGTTAATGCCGGACAGTTCGATCCCCAGGGGAGCAAACCACTGCGTTCCCAAAAGGCAGCACCTCCCCCCCTTGAGGACTACTAGGGGCAGTTTCTCGGAGTAGTTCTTGAACTTCACCTTGAAGTTCCCCACCCCCAACACCGGGATCCCGTTCCCCTGCACGTCCCGTAGATTGGATCTCATGGCCCGCAGTTTGGGCCGCTTCTCTGGGGGAATGCGCATAAACTCTTTTTGGGACAGGATGGAATAAGATGACCCCGAGTCTATCTCCATCCTCACTGGGACCCCCTGCAACAGTACCTCTATGAAGAACCGCCGGTGCTCCAGGCCCATGCGGTTCATGCCTTCCTCGCTGTAGCTGGCTGAGACCTTCCTGGTGCCGGCCGCCTTTCGTTGGTGCGTCTGGGAATGGCTGGAACTGCCCTTGTCCTCGACTCGCCCACGCCTGCATACTCGGGCGATGTGTCCTATTCGGCCGCAGTTGTGACACTCGGCTTTTCGAAACGGGCACCTCGTGCGGTCGTGGGCCACCCCACAACCGTCGCAGCGGCGGTCCTGCCGCTCACAGATCTGCCGCTTCTCACCTCGCTTCCTGATCCACTGGACGTCGTCGTCCTCGCTGGAGTAGGGGTCCACTGTCGTGGACGACTCCTCGGACGACGTTGGTGTGCCGGCGGGCGGCTTGGGGGCCCGCCAGGCCGTCTTCGCTGATGTCCGCCGGGCTGCCTGTACTGGAGACTTAGCCCTCTCGGCCGTGGCCCCTCGGGACTTGAACAGTCTGACCCCGCTCCTGGCCTCCTCGGCTGCTTGGGCCTCCCGCAGTACCTCGTTGAATGTGAGGCGGTGGTCGCGGGTCATCAGCCTCCTCTGAAGCTCCTCGTCCCTCAAACCACACAGCATGCGGTCACGGAGGGCCTGGTCAAGGTCGTCCCACTGGCAATGCACCGCTGCCAGCCTGAGGGCCGCCGCGTAGGCGGACACTGATTCGACCGGTCGCTGGTCTCGCCTGTGGAACGCGACCCGGGCTGGGAAAATCGAGACGGGCGGCTGGAAATGCTCACGCAGCCTCTCCAGGATACGGTCGATGGGCACTTCGTCCACCTTCCGGGGGGCCACCAGGGTCATCAGGATCCGCAGCGTGGCCGGCCCCACCTGAGCCAGGAAGTGGGAGCGCATCTTCGCATCGTCGTTGGCTTCCATGGTATGCCAAAACTGGCACTCGTAGAGCTCCCATTGTTTGGGCTCGCTGACATCGAACTGGTACGGCTTGACCTTGGGATTCGCCATCGATCCCACCTTCGTCGCCAATTTAGTGTCTTGCACGGAAGACAAAGAAGGAGTCGCAGGGAGGACTAACACAGGTTTATTCATTGATGGTCAGCATGAACATGTGGTAATGGCGGAGGTACATCACATTATATACAGTAACACAATACATTTGAATCTTGCTGCACGGTAGCTCATTGGCTGCTACTGGCGTGACATCGTCCAGGTCACGCCTCTCTTCTATAGTTCTTTGAGGGGGTGGGAAAGTTCCCGCGGCTGTTGGTGATTTGGGAAATGTGAACCATGTGAGGTGAATGCTCGCAGCTGCCCCCTATGGACAGCTAACTCGCGTTCCTTTACAGCTGGGCTACATTGTAATTGTGGTCAGGTTACATTCATACATTTCAAGGCAACATCTCTTAAAGCGACAATGTACATACATAACAGTCACCAATTCTGCAAGTCCAAAGAGACAAAGGCAGAGATGGGTGGCAATAGAGTGGGTATTAATTTAGAATGAATTCGCATGACTTAAAAAATCTCTTTTAGCAACTAATATTAATGTATTTGGTAAGCAAGAATATCTTGTAGCAGAATTTACTATCCCTCATCAATTTAAGTAATTAATTAAATGAGGGTTAAATGTACTCTACATTCTGATATGGAAGCATAATGAGATAGATCTTGCTGTTTGGTAGCTGCATTGTTTGCCATGTCTATTTGCCTATTGTCTATAACAGAACGTTGTAATATTGTCTATTGTCTAAATCAGGCATGCCCAAACTATGGCCCGCAGGCCGGATATAGCCCCCAAAATCATTCCATCAAGCCTGCGATGCCCTCACCAAACCAGGAAGTAAATATGGATGCTTTGTGCATGCGTGAAAAGTGGCCATTTTACGTCCTGGTTTAGTGTGGATGCTTCTGCAAAGTAAAATGGCTGCTTCCCTGCATGCACAGAAGCACCGTGCCAAACCAGGAAGTGAAATGGCTGCTTTTGCACATGTGCAGAAGCATCCTCGCCAAACCAGGAAGTAAAATGGCCATGCATGCACAAACACGCCCTGTTCCGAGGGTGTGGTCTGGCTCACTCTGCTAAAGGAGAGCCAACATGGCTTTTGCAAGGGCAAATCATTCCTCACTAATCTGTTGGAATTTTTTGAGAGTGTCAACAAGCATGTGGCTAAGGGGGATCCAGTTGACATTGTTGATCTGGACTTTCAGAAGGCTTTTGACAAGGTCCCACACCAAAGGCTCTTGAATAAACTTACCAGTCATGGAATAAAGGGACAGGTCTTGTCCTGGATCAGCAACTGGCTAAGGGACAGGAAACAGAGGGTAGCACTAAATGGACACTTCTCCAAGTGGAGGGAAATAAAGAGTGTGGTCCCCCAAGGTTCAGTACTGGGACCCCTGCTTTTCAACCTCTTCATAAATGATCTAGAAGTAGGAGTAAATAGCAAGGTAGCCAAATTTGCTGACGACACTAAATTATACAGGGTAGTGAACACTGTGAGAGATTGTGAGGAGCTCCAGAGGGATCTCTTGACACTGGGGGAGTGGGCAAAACAGTGGCAAATGAGCTTTAACACTAGTAAGTGCAGAGTGATGCATGGTGGGGCAAAAAAAACCCCCAATTACATTTATAAACTGATGGGGTCTGCGACGGATGCAGGGCATCCCACGACCGGAGCCAATGCCCATTCCGGAAGGCGGAATGCCACAACTGCAGGCAGTGCGGGCACATCGCAAAGGTCTGCAGATGGCGTCGAGACAACGGCAAGGGCCAGGCGGAACAGCCCCAATGAAAGGCAGATGGGGTTGGGCACATCTTCGATGACAACAAGCCCCAGGAGCACCGCGTGTCTCGACGGGTTCCCGATGACCACGACCAGGCGGTACACAGCGTGCCGTTGCGGCACCCCTGGTTCTTTGTTGAGGTACTGGTACAGGGGGTCACAGTAAGGATGGAGATCGATTCGGGGTCGTCGTACTCCATCATCTCCCACCGGGAATTTCTGCGCATTCCTCCAAAGTCACGCCCCAAGCTGAAGGCCCTTAAGACTAATTTGTGGGACTTCAGGGCAAGAGTATACCAGTGTTGGGGGTGGGAGAGTTCAAAGTTCAGTTTAAAAGGCACTCCACACAGTTGCCCCTAGTAGTTCTAAAGGAAGGGTCCTGCTGTCTCCTGGGTACACAGTGGTTTGGGCCCCTGGGGGTTTTCATTGGAGGCATACATGCCGTACAGGCTGACCCGATCACGGAGGTGTGTAACGCACACCCTGCCGTCTTTGAGAAGGGGCTAGGAAAGTTCAAAGGGCCCCAAGTTTCCTTCAAATTTGACCCCAACATCCGACCCATCAGGATGAAGCCAAGGAGAGTGCCTTTCGCACTAAAGGCCAAAATTGAGACTGAACTGGACAAACTGGTGGGTCAGGGGATTTTGGTACCAGTGGACTCCGCCGAGTGGGAACCCCCCATTGTTACGGCGCTTAAGGCTAACGGGGAGGTCAGAATTTGCGCTGACTACAAGTGCACGATTAACAAGGCAATTCACCCAAATGCATATCTGGTGCCGGTAGTAAGTCACCTGCTAGCAACCTTGCATGGGGGGAGGTGTTTCGCCAAGCTAGACTTGGCCCAGGCATACCAGCAATTGTTGGTAACCCCAGCTACAGCTGCCGCTCAAACAATTGTTACCCACAAGCGAGCCTTTAAAGTGACATGCCTTCAATTCGGCATAAATTCAGCTCCAGGGATCTT
Organism: Bradypodion ventrale; assembly: GCA_035047345.1. Classification (NCBI taxonomy): domain Eukaryota; kingdom Metazoa; phylum Chordata; class Lepidosauria; order Squamata; family Chamaeleonidae; genus Bradypodion; species Bradypodion ventrale. The sequence continues at coordinate 239,613,723 of JAWDJE010000005.1, forward strand.
TCAGTCCCTTGTAGAAAGATTGTTGAAAGGGCTCCCAGGTGTTTTCCCCTATTTTGATGACATATTGATAACAGCGGGAGGGGAACAGGAATTGGCCAAGAGGCTAGACCTTGTACTAACAGTGTTCGAGAAAGCGGGGCTCAGGTTGAGAAGGGACAAGTGTGTGTTTTTCGCTGAGGAAGTAGAGTTTCTGGGTTTCCGAATAACCCCAGAGGGTATAAAGCCAGCAGAGTCCAAGGTAGCGGCAGTAAAAGATGCTCCTCGCCCCACCACCAAGGCCAAACTGCAGTCCTTCCTAGGGCTCCTAAATTTCTACCACTCTTTCTTCCCGGGAAAGGCGTTGGTAGCAGAACTGCTGCATAGATTACTCAAAAAGGATGCGGCTTGGCGGTGGGGGGACAGCCACGAACGGGCATTCCGGGGGCTCAAACAGCTTCTATCTTCCGAGGCTGTGTTGACCTACTTCGACCCAAAGAAACCCGTTGTGTTGGTCTGCGATGCCTCACCGGTGGGGGTGGGGGGCAGTCCTCTGCCACGTGCTAGAGAGCGGGTGAAAAGCCCCAGTGACATACTATTCGAGATCCCTGTCCAAGGCAGAGCGCAACTATGCGCAAACAGACAGAGAAGTCCTAGCGATTGTTGCAGGAACCAAGAAGTTCCACGATTTTCTCTATGGCAGGCCATTCAAAGTTGTGACCAATCATAAGTCCCTCTTAGGAATCTTCACCACAGATAAGCCAACCCTGCAGATCTTGTCCCCAAGGATGCTGCGATGGGTGATTTTCCTCAATGCGTACTAGTATGCATTGACCTACTGCCCCAGCAAGGAGATCAGCCATGCCGATGCCCTTTCCAGGTCACCCCTCCCACAGGCAGGGGACCCTGAGTGCGAGGTAGAACAGGACCACCAGGTGCTCCTGATCGAGGCCCTGAGTTGCCCCCAATTCTGCCAGCTGTGATCGCCAAGGCTACGACGAAAGACAAGTCATTGGCCCTAGTCAGTTCATGGGTACAGAAAGGCTGGCTGGCAACCTCCCCTACGGAGGAATTCAGGATTTATGGTAGGCGGAGAGACGAGCTCTCCCTAGAAAGAGGCTGCCTACTCTGGGGGCAGCGGGTAGTAATCCCCGAAGTTCTGAGGTCCCGGGCGCTCAAGATGCTGCATATCAGCCCCCCGGGGATCGTGCGCTCCAAGGCGCTAGCTAGGAGTTACGTCTGGTGGCCAAAACTGGACACAGATATAGAGCACATGGTAGGCACTTGCGAGAGCTGCCAGAGCACCCGGCCCGAAGAGTCACGACTTCCGCACAGAGAATGGGACACGGCCCAGGGTTCAGGGTCACGTCTACACGTGGACTTCATGGGCCCCTTCAGGGGTCACCTTTTCCTTATAATAGTGGACTCCTACTCCAAGTGGTTGGAGGTAATTCCGATGGCCAGTACATCGTCAGCTGCAACGATTAAGCAATTACGCAAGGTATTCAGCTGTTTCGGTTTACCTGACGTACTTATGAGCGATAACGCCACAACTTTCACGTCAGCGGAGTTCCAGGGTTTCATAGAGATTAACAAAATTTGCCACATAACTGCAGCCCCCTTTCACCCCACTATAAATGGTCAAGCGGAACGCCTGGTGCGAACAACAAAGGACGCACTGCATAGGATGGGCCCCGGGGAATTGAACTTGCAGCTCTGCCAATTCCTAATAAGGTACCGTGTAACCCCCTTAGCATCAGGGCTCTCACCCGCCGAGCTCCTCATGAGGAGAAAACCTGCCACGATCCTCTCGAGATTAGACCCAACCAGGGTGGAGGACACGGGTAGAAACATAGAAACGGGGGGCACCAAGAGTTTCGAGATCGGCCAGCCAGTACATTGCCGAAACTATGTGGCCGGCGGCCCTACTTGGGTACTGGAATAGTGGTCGGACAGACGGGGCCAGTCTCCTACAATGTCGAGACAGGCACAGGACTCCTCTGGAGGAGGCACACCAACCAACTCAGAGGTAGAGTAGTGGGAAGGCAAGATGTGAGTGACCAAATGGAGCAGTCAGCATTAGGGTTCTCCCCCACCCGCTTATCCCAAGGGGGAGACACAGACCACAGGGGGGAGGGAAATGAAACAAACCCACATCCTTTTGACCCACCGGGTAACAGGAACAATTTAGAAGAGAGGGATTCCAAGGAGTTGTTAGATTTTGAGTTAGGAGACCGGGAGGATTTTTCGGAGTGGTCCCCCACCCATCCAAGCAAAGAGCGGGGTTTTTCTTTAGTCCCTGGAGCCCCCGGTCTCACATCCCTGGAGTTTACTCCCACAACTAGACCTCCCCAATCCCCGGTTCGCGACTCGCAGCCTATCGCTAATGAGTTACTCTCCTCCAATGCAGGAACTCCGGCCCGAAGTGCGGCCACCACTCGCCCAAAGCGATCATACGGAAAGCCTCAATGGCTAAAGGACTTCGTCCTCACCTAGGGGGGATGGGTGTTATGTACTGAATAGAATGTTACAAGTACTCTTTAACTGATTGTATCCAGTAATTGTATCCATTGTATCTAATCAGAGACACATTGTAGCAAGCTGTTAAGGGTGCTACTGCCGGTGGCAGTAGCAGCATCCAGCTCACATGAGACAGATTCCCCCGAATACCTGAAGGGCGGGAAACCTTCCCGCCACACCGCACCTGGAGAAGATGGGTGTGACAATCCATGACGTCACGCAGACAGTAACCAATGAACTATCACCCGGGTTATTCAAAATGTACAGTGTGCTATAAATAGAGCTGTTTGGTCCACCATTGCCTCATGTTCACTCTGACTACCATGCAATAAAGTTGTGTTTTAGCCCTTACTGCGGCTCCTTCTTTGTCTTCTGTGCAAGACACCAAAGGACTGGAACAGCTTCCTTACCATCTGAGACTGCAATGGTTGGGCCTCTTCACTTTTGAACGACGGTGTCTAAGAGGTGACCTGATTTAAGTTTATAAAATCATGCATGGTGTGGACAAAGTAGATAAGGAAAAACTGTTTTCCCTATCGCATAACACTAGAACTAGGGGGCACTCCATGAAACTTTTGGGTACTAGTTCTCAAACAAATAAGAGAAAATACTTTTTCACCCAAAGGATCAATGGTCTATGAAACTCCCTGCCAGATGAAGTGGTGACAGCTGTCAGACTTGACAGCTTCAAGAAAGGATTAGACAAGTTCATGGAGGACAAGGGTATCAATGGCTATAATTATGGATACCCAAGGACAACCTCCAGGTTGGAGAGATAGGCAGGATATCTCTCAATGCCATTTCCAGGGAATCCTAAACAGGTGAAGGCATCTGCTTGGGAATAATACCGTGAAGCAAATGGTGAGCCACTGTATGAGAAAGAATGCTGGACTGGATGGGCTGTGGCCCGTTCCAGCAAGGCTGTTCTTATGTTCTTATGTTCCAGCGGTGTGATCAGACCCCTGGCCCAAAAGGTTTGGGCACCCCTGGTCTAAATCATTGTCTATTGTCTAAATAGGCCTGCTAGGTAAGAGTCTTGTTAGGGTATGAGGGCTTGAGTGGTCTATCTAGGCAGTGTTGCCCACCTCTTGTCAATGATGTCAGGCTAGGACTAAAACTCACCAAAGTGTTCTCCGTCAGATCTTTTGGGCAAGATGAAAGCGGAGGGCAGATGTCATTGTCCGCTTAGCCAGTGGGTGATGTGATATTCAAATGGCTAAAACACTGCAGGAAAATGGACTTGATTTCTCAGGTCCATTTGCATGTGCGGAATGTTGTCGTGGAGATGTCTGTCAATCTGTGGATGCCTCACAGAATAACGAATCCAAGGTAGTGGTACTGTTTAAATCAGAGCCTTGCAATGTTAACATTGATCTGCTTCTACTGATCTCCACAGACCCCAAAATACTGTACTGGATTTTAAATGCTATAGCACAGGAGTCCCGTCCACCCACTCAAGGATTGTTGCCTTGCTGTGGCAAGGGGGCTTGTCTGGTTTGATGAGGCTATGGGCTATGCCCTGTAGAGCCACCCAAGATGGAAGAGGCCATAGTACAGAACTCAGATTAAAAATTATCCACTGGAGAAGAAAATGGCAACCTACTCTAGTATCCTTGTCAAGAAAACCACATGGACAGTATCAAAAGCCTGATATGGTGATGGAAGGTGAGTTCTTCAGGTTGGAAAGGATTACTAACAACAAAGTTAGTGGAGATGACGGTGATCCAGTTGAGCTATTTAAACCCCTAAAAGATGATGTCTTTAAAGTGCTGCATGCAATATGGCAGCACATTTAACTACACCAAAGCCTTTGATTGTGTGGATCATAACAAACTGTGGCAAGTCCTTAAAGAAATGGGAGTACCAGACCACCTCACCTGTCTTCCGAAAAATCTGTATGTGGGTCAAGAAGCAATAGTTGGGACTGGGTATGGAACAACTGATTGGTTTAGAATAGGAAAAAGAGTACAACAAGGCTGTATATTGTCACCCTCCTTATTTAATTTATATGTAGAGTACATAATGCACAATGCAGGGCTGGATGAATCACATGCTAGAATTAAGATTGCCAGGAAAAATACAACAACCTGAGATATGCAGATGACACTACCCTAATAACAGAAAGTGAAGAAGATCTAAAGACTCTTTTGATGAGGGTGAAAGAGGAGAGTGCAAAAGCTGGCCTGAAACTCAACATTAAAAAAACCAAGATCATGACATCTGACCCCATCACTCCCTGGCAAATAGAAGGGGAAGACATTGAAGCAGTGACATGCTTTACCTTCTTGGAATCTGAGATTACTGCAGACAGTGATTGCAACCATGAAATAAAAAGACACTTACTCCTAGGGAGGCAAGCTATGGCAAACCTAGGCAGTGTAATAAAAGTAGAGACATCACCCTGCCAACAAAAGTCCACATAGTGAAAGTGATTGTCTTGCCAATAGTAATGAATGGTTGGAAGAGCTGGACCAAAAGGAAGGCTGAGTGCAAAAGAATAGACACCTTCCAACTGTGATCCTAGAGAAGACTTTTGAGAGTCCCTTGGACAGCAAGGAGACCAAGCCAGTCAATCCTAAAGGAAATCAACCCTGGCTTCTCCTTGGAAGGACAAAAACTGAAGCCGAAGTTCAAATACTTTGGCCACCAAATGAGAAGAGAGGACTCCCTGGAGAAGGCCCTGATGCTGGGCAAGCATGAAGGCAAAAGGAAAAGGGGTGGCAGAGGATGAGATGGCTAGATGGCATCATTGACACATTGGGCAGACTCTGGAGGAGCCTGGCGTGTTGTAGTCCATGGGGTTGCGAAGGGTCAGACTTGATTCTATGACTGAACAACAACAAGCACGGGGGTGGAACAGGTGAGTTCCAAATAACTATTTACAACAGGGATGCTCAAACTATGGCCTGGGGGCTGTATCCAGCCCCCAACGCCAATTCATCTGGCCCGCAAAGACCTTGTCGCTCATGGAAGCAGAAGTAAAATGCACCCATACAGGCACATTTTACTTCTGCTTCCAAGAGCGATGAGAGCTTCATGGACCAGATGACTTGGTGTTGGGGGCCAGATATGGCCCTCAGACCATAGTGACCAGCTCCCTGAACTACATGACCGGCCCATGGCCCGAAAAGTTTGGGCACCCCTGATTTACAAGTTAGTTACTGATAACAAGTCATGTTTTTGGTGATGATGCTGTAATTAAGTTATGCTCAAAATGATAAACAAACTTTTCTAGCTGTTTTTGAAAACAAATTTTAATGTAATTTTTATAGGCATGTTCATAGAAATTTTTCTATCTCTATTCAGTTTGTTTGGCTTTTTTCATTTTTAAAAAACTAAGGCTGTGCATTGGATTTGAATAATCAAATCAGCTTGACTTAGATGGCTTACTGTATATGAAGCCTGAAGAGAAAGGGAATGGTCTGATCTGATTTTGAGATGGAATGAAGTAAATTACTAATAGATTTGTGTCCAGAGCCCAAAACCAATTGTGTGGGGCACAAATGTCTTCCTAACTTAATTCAGTGAGTTAGGTATCTGACCGTGGAGCCAGAGTTTGGGGATTTGATTCCGCATTCTGCATCACAGAAGAAGAGCCAACCTAGGAAAGCTACACAGTTTCACAGTATTCTCAGAAGAAGGGAATAATAAACTACTTCTGTGTACTCTATACCTAGAAAACTTTGGAAAGGACCGCCAGAAGTCAGAATGGACTTGATAACACATAATTATTAGTATTATTAATTTATGACATCCCTAAATTTCAGGTATATCAATGCAAAAATGCTATAACCATTTTGGTTTTCCAGGGCAAGTAATTAGAAGGCCTACAGAACAATGTGGATCCAGGGCACAAATTTAATCAGTGTACAAATTTGCTCTAGGCCAAATTAGAATACTTTCCATAGAGCCAAATTGCCTGTCAGATTGGCTCAGGGGATTTTCAAGTTGCAATACAAAAACTGTGTTAGTGGGATCTAGAAAGTATTTACATACAGGGACTGGAAGTTTCATACTGCATGACGGAGTGTCCCAGCTCCTGCCAAACTAGAAGTTTGAATGCAAGAAACTGCAAGGAGATAAACAGGTACCACTTCATTGGGAAGGTAAACAGTGTTCCACGCACTCCGGTGTCTAGTCATGCCTGCCAAATCTCCACAGAAACATCTGCAAAAACAGACAGCACTGGCTCTTTGGCTATAAACAGAGATGAACGCTGAACCCTAGAGTTGGATACAACTGGCTTTCAAGCAAGGGCAACCTACATATTTTTTTAAAAAAAATATCATTAAAATGAATGTTTGCAAGAAAACATTCTTCTTGTTTTCACATTGGCTTGTCTGAGTGCATTGGGCAGCCAGTCACAGATCAGCTAAATTGTCCTTTGTCAAAAGAATACATAAGTTAAGTGCCATGTGCTTGAGTTGAAAAAGAAAGCCAAACAAATCACAGGACAAATTCTGAGTCTCATTGACGTCATTTTTCTTCTCCTTCTCCTTCTTCTTCCTCCTCCTCTTCCTCCTCCTCCTCTTCTTCTTCTTGAGGCCAACCACAAACTAAAAGGCCAGATCGCTTGGGTTTCATGAATAGTTTGGGAAATGTGGATCATACTGAAGAGTCAGGAAATTTCAGAAAGCCAGGTTCTCTACCACTATCCTCCATTGGGAATGCTTGATGAACTTGTGTTTTTCCCCGCCATGCTCCAAATTCAGCTACAAAATTCCCTTGTTGGGGGTTGAGTCAGATCAAAGTTGTGTTGGCTAGTGTAGTGGCAGCAAATGTTAACCTAATATGCATGCGGCTTGACTCATTGGCAGAGAACAGCCAGGGAGGTTTTCATTACATTTAACTTAAGGCACTACATGTGTGGTGATCCTTGGACGGGGATTGCATAGTTTGCACATTTAAAAAAAGAAACAGTAAAGCCCTGTGCCAAGCCAACACAACATTTATGTGGACAAAAGCTGGTTGCGCATCTGCCTTTCTAGTTTTAGAGCCTGAATTCAGCTTTGTAATGGAGCTGAGGAAAGAGAGAAAGAGTGTGGATTGTTGAACTTTACTGGAACTACACAAGAATGCAATCAGGCAACATCTGGAAGGTCACAAGTAGCTGCCCTTGCAATTATAAGAATCCTGCTGGAGTTCCTAAAGAACCATTGCTAGACAAAATAGGAACCAATGGTTCCATTCGATGTAAAGCATCATGCCTATTTATATAAACTAATACAAATCCTTGAACAACATCAATGGGAACAATAGCAATTACACTTAGATACTGCCCCGTGGTGCTGGATCCTATCCCCAAAACCGGTTCAGCCCCTTGGATAGAGCCCTTAACGTTCAGAAAAAAATACAGTTGACTCACTGTCTCAGTAAAATTAAAGTAATCGTCTCCATGGTACTAAAAGTAAGATGCTCAGGCAATAGCAAAGAGAGAGAAAAATGGAAGCAGTGAACTGCAAAGAGCACCCAGCAGCAAAGATTTTGGTGAAAAATCTACTTTCTTTGAAAAGCATCCCTTTGCACTAAACAGGTTTGCATCCTATTTTTTCTCTGATTTGAAGGTCGGCAAGTCAGCAGTTCGAGACCTGAGTACTGCACAACTGAGTTAGCTCCTGTCTCTGTCCCAGTTCCTGCCGACCTAGCAGTTCAAAAGTAAGAAATTGCAAGAGGACAAATAGGTACCACTTTGGTGGGAAGGTAAACAGTGTTCTGTGTGCTCTGGTGTTTAGTCATGCCTGCCACATGTCCATGGAAACGTCTGCAGATAAAAAGACTATTAACAGAGATCAGCACTGAACCCTAGAATTGGATATGACTGGCTTTCGAGCAAGGGTGACCTTTACCTAAAAACCTGTACCCAGTACTACTTGCTGTTGAAGAATCCTGTCCTGCAGCCAAAACTTTGCTCACAATCTGCGTTCAATTTTTATGGGCTAAAGTTTGACGCAGCATTCCATCCTTCTGAAGTCAGTAAAATGTGTACCCAGTGTGTTGGGGGCAAAATGCTAATTTTGTGAACTGTCCAGAGAGCGCACTAAGCACCACGGGGCAGTATCTAAGTGTAATTGCTATTGTTCCCATTGATGTTGTTCAAGGATTCGTATTAGTTTATATAAATAGGCATGATGCTTTACATCGAATGGAACCATTGGTTCCTATTTTGTCTAGCAATGGTTCTTCAGGAACTCCAGCAGGATTCTTATAACTGCAAGGGCAGCTACTTGTGACCTTCCAGATGTTGCCTGATTGCATTCTTATCAGTGATGGTCACCAGAGACAACATGAAGGATCAGTGAAGCTGCAGCCCAACAAACCCTGCAAAACTACAAATTGAACCTCCACTGTGCTACCAGATCCTTCACTCTGGGACTGAACTTGGGAACTTCTGCATGCCAAGTGAATGCTACAGAACTGCTAGCACAGTCAAGTGCTATTATAAAGTGTTTCTCTAGCATGACAGAGAACCTGGAGAACAAAACTCACCAAGAGTAGGATCATACTCCCAAATGAACCGCTTGGTCAGAAAACGAACGACGAGAGCTATGGGAAAGAAACAAAAGTATGTTCAGGTCAAACAAGTTGGCATTATTGGCTAGAAGTCAAACTTGTTGATACAAATAGTGCAGGGGTGCCCAAATGACGGCCTGTGGGCCAGATCTGACCCCCAAAGTCTATTCATCCAGCCCACGCTGCCCTTGTCGCTCCCGGAATCAGAAGTAAAATGCGCCTGTACGGGCGTGTTTTACTTCTGCTTCCGGGAGCAATGAGGGTGGCGCGGGCTGGATGAATTGGTGTCAGGGGCTGGATCTGGCCCATGGCCTGTAGTTTGGGCACCCCTGGTTTAAGCAGAGAAAATGGCAGCTTTAAATTTATCTCATCCTGTTGCAAAACAGATTGCAGGGCACGTTTTACTTCTGCTTCCGGTGGGAGGAACCCTGTGACTGGCATGCTGAACCATGTGACTGGCCCACTGAACCACGTGACCAGCCCATGGCCCAAAAAGTTTGGGCACCCCTGAAAGAGTGCATCATTAAAAGTAAAAATCCATTAGTGTTTGTAAATGTAATGCTTTATGGTCACTTTATGCTTGAGCAACCATACTTGCAAATGATGCCTTTCTGACGATCAGTCACAAAATACAGAAATATCAAAGAGTAAACAAAACAAAAAGACAAAAAATATTGTGGCATCTTAAAGACTAACTGCTGTATTTATGTTAGATTTGCAAAGTAGTACTGTACACAGAAAGAGCCTCCTCGAAGACTGCAGTATTCTTGAATCACAATCAGAGGTACCCTGGTAATGGCAACCTTGTGTTGCTGGCTAATCTTTCTCATGCTAGGTCAGGCGAAAGGAACTGCAGAATGAACTCACCAAAGGCCTTCATTTTGACAGTTTCACTTCTGGCCTAGACACGGAAGAAGAAGAAGTTTTGCACAGTCTTGGTAGAAGCTTTGCACCATTTCAAAAATACAGAAAGCGAATCTACAGAATATGGGAAGTGTAGTTATCTACTGCTATGGCAGTGAGATATGTAGAGCATTTAAGGATTTCCCTCTTCTATAGCTCCCATTGGCAATGCCAATGGCCAGTTTAGCCACCATTGATGGGAATTGAAAATAATCCATTGTGCAGCTTTAGTTTATTTAATGGATATATGATAGAAGTTTAAAAAACTCTTAAAACCTTGCCAATTCTGCAAGAAAGTGAGCAAAATCCCATTGTCCTATGCAATCATGTCAAGTCAGTTATACAAGTGATGCTATCTGACTTTCTGGTCATCTGTCACCCTTTCCCATATTTATCAGAAGAGCAATCAATAGTACAGTATACCCAGCCATAAGATGGGTGGTAAACAGAAGCGGGAAATGACATGTATGATTGCCCCCACAGCCATGTTTTTTCTCAACATGATTTTGGACTTGATCATGATTCATGCATATGATAGATCAGAGATGGCCAACATTGGCACTCCAGATGTTCTTGGACTTCAATTCCCAGAAGCCCAAGTCAACAACCTGCTGATCAAGGCTGCTGGGAATTGAAGTTCAAGAACATCTGGGGTGCCAAGGTTGGCCACCACTGTGATCGATGGTATCAGGGATCTCAGGTTGGTTGGATGGAGCCCACATGGGATTCTTCTAAAGGTGCACAGATTTGTGGTTTTCTTGGAGTTGTAACCCCAAAACATACACCTGCACACCTCTACACTGAGCATATAGCAAAGCTGTTCTGTAATTGTTTTTCTGTGTGTTCCACTCCATGAATCAAGTTGTAAAGAACTTGTTTCACAAGATGGCAAATGCAGACATAGTTTTAGGAATGCAAATCCAACTCATCACATTTTGATTGTCCAAAACAACAACCAACACAGTCATAATCAACAACAGAGTTTAAATCCAAACACATTCAAGCTTAGAAATGTAACCATCAAATTTTAGAGAACAGACAATTAGCCTCTTGCATGGTCAAAAAGTTAGGCTATTTTCTGGTTGAAAATTATTTGTTCACTCGACAGTTTCACAATATTTTATTAGATTTTTTATTGTTCCTGAAAAGAGCTTAAAGCAACATGTACGATGTACTTAATTCTACCCATTTTCCAGATGCATTTTTCCTTATTGCATTACAACCCTCAGAATTTTCCCATAGAAAATAGGGATTGTGAAGGGCTGTACCCCCCAAAAAAGTAACCTTTTTTCCTATTTAAACATTGCTGCAGCTGCTAAAATAAAAATGGGAAGCAGGTGTTAAAAGAACGGTAGCTTGTTTAAAATCCCACCCCAGAAGAAATTTCACTTGCTACTCTTTTGCATATTAACGCTTTGTCAAAGACCCTGACAGCCTATTCTGTAATTCCCTGTGACAATAGTCTGCCTCACAGACATGGACCATTAACAAATGATTTTTCAGTTGTTTACTGACGTGACACACCAGGGGACAAGGTATATAAGTGTTTGCAAATTAATTCTGACAACCGTGTCACATCAGTGTATCGTTGGCAATTACAATTTGGAGAGGTACATCCATTGGCCAGTGTCCTTACTTTTATTATTGCTCATGAAATATTTGGAATTTTCAATTAAAAATGCAAACAATTCAACTAGGGTCACACACGATAAGAGATGTTGCTAAGCAATAATTTTCCATTAGTAGAATTTACTTCTGCTTTCGGTCTTCTTCCCTAAGTGGAGGGAGGGCAAACACTAGCTATGCAGCTGTAACCAGCTTATGTTTTTAAAGGGAATCAACATTTTCCTGTTTTGTTCACTTATCATTCCCTGTGTATATTTCACATTTTATTAGGAGAATATTTACAAGTACTTATATGCCAGCAGGTGTGAGGTACAAGTGGTGCCATAACCCAGCCCTGTTGGCTTATTTAGCCCTGCCCGGGGTTTTAATTAACTCCTGCCCGGGTGCCGCTCTTTTTAAGGGGATTGCGGAGGTTTTATGGACATTTTTAGAGAATTTTATAGTATTTGGTTTTAATTAGTACTAGTAAAGGTTGCCCGGCATTGCCGGGCTGTTTTAAATGGTGTTGGAAAGTTTTTGTTGTTGTTGTTGTTAATGTTTGCAAAGAAGAGGTTAGTCTATAGTTGAAATTTTTAAAATTGTTATTTATACAAATTTTTTTTGATGGCCTGTTATAAACTGTGATGAGTTTTGTTTGGTGTTTTGGTTTTGTGGATGAAAAAAAGAATAAAGGATGATATACTTTTTCGAAAAACTCTTGGGGCCTTTTGTGTGGGGCTATTGTGTCTTTTTGATTTTTTTTATTATTGTGGGCAGCAAGTGCTGCTGGTAGGGGTTATCTTGTATTTTGACTGTTTTTTCTCTCGTGGCCTCCTGGTGGAGCTTCTTCCACTAAGTAGTCTCTTTCTTTATTCATTTCTTTTCCAGTAGTTGTTGTGTGAGGTCGTCTGGTGGTGAGTTGGCTGTTTTTCTTTATTTGGGGTGGTGGTGGTGTTTGGATTTTGTGGTGTTTGGCTGGGTGCTGGGTGTGTTTGGAAATGTTTGTTGTTGTTTACTTTTTTGGTGTTATTTTTGATTGGTTTTGTGTATTTTTGAATGTTTTTGATTGTTTGTTTTTGTGTTTTTTGGTGTCCTACGGGGGGGGGGAGGGATCCCCTCTCTGCCATCTCCCCTGGCTCTGGAAGGTTTTGGGGGACAGACCCCTTTTGTCTCCCCAAACCTTCCAGACTCATGGGACCCAGGAGAGGGGATCGAATCCAGGCTAGCCTCGGATATTAAAAGGGAAATCTCAATTGGGGATTCCCCTTTAATATCAGGGGGGTTGTGATCCCCCTCTCCGCTGGCTTCCTTGGGTTTGGGAGGGTTGGGTGGACAAAAGGGGTCTGTCTCCCCCACCCTTCCGGACCCAGGAGAGCCATCGGAGAGAGGGATTCACCCCCAACTCCGTTTTTAAAGAGAAGTAACCGCTTGGTTTCTTCTCTTTAAAATGGGGCGTGTGTGTGTGTGGAAGGGGAATCCCCTCTCTGCTGGGTCCCCTGGGGTCAGGAGGGTTGGGGAGACAGGCTCCTTTGGTCCCCCCAACCCTCTCAACCCCAGGGGAGCCAGTAGAGAGGGGGAGCACAACACCCCGCCCCCACCCAGTGATATTAAAGGGAAAACTCCGATTAGGAACTTCAGGCGCCGATGGGGAGGGGGGCTTTGGTTCCTGCGGCTTGTCAGACTTGCTCTCCTGGTGTTTTTGTTTTATTTTTTGGGCGCCGGCTTCCTCAGCGTTCTGCGCACTCATGGCGCGCAGGCACTGGGGCTTGTAGTTATGGGTTTGTGCTTTGTGTTTGTGCTGCATTTTTTAAAAATGGTTTTCTTTTGATTGGCTGTGGCGCGTTTCGAACGTTCCTTGCGAGAGTCTCTCAGCCTAATTGGCTCTGGCGCTGCGCGGCGCATGGAATGTTGGGAAAGGAAGTTGTTTCCCTTTTTTCGCGTTTGTGGGGCTGTTGCCCCACTGCCTGTTTTCTCAATCCTTTGTTGACCTGCGGACCCAGATCGGCCGTTTGCACGAAGGGTGAGTGCAGGCAAGTAGGGCGAGGCATAGCAACCTATAGCCAGTTCCAACGGTTAACACTTGGTTTTATAGGTTAAGATTGGTATGGGTTTTAACTGATGTTGTGAGCTGCCTTGGGTCACTTAGGCGAAAAAGGCAGTTATATAAATCCAATAAAAAAAGTTAAAAATAAATAAATAAATATATGCTACTATCACCATGACTACTGCTAATTATTCATACTCCAAACTATTGCACTGAATTCAGTTTTGCTTTGCAGCCCAGACTGGAGCTTTCTTCTGAGCAGATGTGTGCAAAACAGATTTGAGTTATGCTTCATAAGTTTGATAAGCAAAAGACCAGGCAGACCCTCCATTAGCCTTGCCTCCTAGAATAGAATAGAATAAATCTTTATTGTCATTGTCCCCTTTCAGGAGCAATGAAATTTCTTCTCATGCCTTTAAGCCCCATTTATTACTTGCATGTACTTCTTGACTCTTCTGAAATTGCAGTTTGGCTTCTAAAACAAAAAAAAATTGCGTCCTGGAAGAGGAAGAATTGGCAGTAATGAATAACTTGAAGGAATTACCTGAAGGAAATAATATCAGGTAACTCAGAATTTGTTATCCAGGGAGGTGCAGTGGATAGAATGACAGACTAGGACTCAGGAAACCAGGGTTTGAATTCATGCTCCGCCATGGGATCTCGTAACTGGTGGTACTGCTAAATCCATTTGTTAAATCTAATTTCTTTAAATGTAACTTGCACTGACTCAAATATTTATTGAAGATTAATGAAGTTTCACAGGTATGTATCCATGTAGTTCTTATGTATATCCTTGCTTCCTACTTTTGGCTGGAATCAAAGGCAAAATCCAGAAACTCTGATATAAATGTTTTTTTTCTGCTGGTATAAATTGCACATCCATCCACAGGATGAGCTGTTAAATCCTGAGAGAGCATATGTTTTATTGAGTGAATCAGAGGTTGGGAAAAGTTTAGATAAACACTCTTAATGTTAAAATCCTGTTATCATGAGCCCTCTTCCCCCTATCCATCATGGAACATGTGATCTGCACAAAGATAGGGCTTGAGATGGGGAAGAGAAAGGAAATTTAGGATGAAGATCTGATTTTGTTATGGTTTTCATATCATCACTTTTCTCTTCCGCTGATCTCTAAATGGGATACTTGGCAAGTTCAATTTCTCTCTCTTGGAGATGTACAGAAAACATGTCTAAAAGCATCTTGGAAACAGCTGTGTCCAGTTACATGGTTTGATCATTTCCTCTTGCACTTCCGCAGCTCGTAAACCTCTGCATGGAAGTTTCATAAACATGCAGTGGCCATGTGGCTTTCTGGAATAATTGGTGGAATAATTGTGAAGTGGAAGGCTCATGCTTCTGCTCAACAGTTACATGATACAATGTTTTTTTTGTGTATTATTCTTTTTATGGCAAAATAGCCACGACAAACTGCCATTAATCTGAAAGGGTTTAAAGCTCCTAAACCTGGTAGAAGATATTCATCTTAGGTAAAGGTCACCCTTGCTCAAAAGCCAGTCATATCCAACTCTAGGGTTCAGTGCTCATTTCTGTTTCGTAACTGAAGAGCCAGCGCTGTCTGCTTCTGCGGATATTTCCATGGTCATGTGGCAGGCATGACTGGACACGGAACACTGTTTACCTTCCCACCGAAGTAGTCTCTATTTATCTACTTGCAATTTCTTTCTTTCGAACAGCTAGGTTGGCAGGAGCTGGGACAAAGACAGAAGCTCATTCAGTCCTGCAGTACTCTGGAATTGAACTGCTGACCTCCCACCTTCCAGTCAGCGTCTTTGCCACTTGAGCCACTGCAGTCCATTCATCTTAGGGAAATTTTGTGTGTGTGATAAAGATGGTGGCTGACTTGGTGTGTAACAGAGAATGTCTATGGAGATTTAATTTATGGCACTTCACTTCCAAAATTAATCCTTTCGCATAAGAATGCAAAAGGATTTTGGTCTGTATGTTGCAGAAAAATTCAAAGATGCATTACCTATTCTCCTGCTGTATGGAGTGTACCTACACTATACAGTTACAGTAAAACCCCGACTTATGAAAAAAATCAGTTCCACGGCCTATTTCATAACAAAAATAAACAAAAAATAAATGGAGATTTCCTACCTTCTGGCTGCTGCTGCTTCCTTTTCTTACACTTCTGGTGGTGTGGGTGAATGGCTGGGAGTGATTTTTAGTGCACAAAATGGTGGCACTACCATTTTGAGTGCTAAAAAACTGTATTTTTGTATGTCAGGTTTTTTCATAAATTGTTTTTTTCCGTAAATCGGGACCCCGATTTACAGGGGAAAACATTAACAACTTGAGGTTTTCGTAACTCAAGGCGCTTGTAAATTGGGATTTTATTGTATTGCAGTTTGATATCACTTTAACGGACATCGATGCATCCTTCATAATTCTGAGATGTGCAGGAGTGAGATTTCTTGAATTTTCTGCAAGAGAATGCTAGTGCACTCCTTTGAATGAAAAGTATTACAGCTCTCTACCCCACCAAACTATAATTTCCAAATTACCATAAGATGCAGCCATGACAGTTAAAATGCTATCAAATTGCACTAATGGTGTAGCGTCAACTATACTATTGTTATGTTCTGTCAAGTTGTTTCCAATTTATGAGGACCCTAATAATTAACAACCTCAGAAATGAGTTAACTTTAGCAGTCA
The DNA here is from genome assembly GCA_035047345.1 of Bradypodion ventrale. Lineage (NCBI taxonomy): Eukaryota > Metazoa > Chordata > Lepidosauria > Squamata > Chamaeleonidae > Bradypodion > Bradypodion ventrale. Next base: position 239,629,957 of record JAWDJE010000005.1, read on the forward strand.
TGCTTGGTATCGAAAACTCAAGGTTGTGGCTTGTATCTCACTTAAGGTGAACCTCTTTCTCCAGTGCCTTCAACCCTCTCCAGCAAGTCTTGTCTTCTCACAATATGTCCAAAGTACAACAGCCTCAGTTTCATTAAATTTGCCTCTAATCTAGAATGAGTTCAGGCTTGATTGGATCCATAGCTGTAAAATGCTTCTCCAACACCACATTTCAATTGAACTGATTTTTTTCTTTCCCTTTCAGCTTTTTTCAATGTCGAGTTTTCACATCTATAAATAATAATCTGACTGCTACAGTATGAATTACCTTATCTCTGGTCTTCAGTAACATATTCCTACACTCCAGTATCTTTTTTCTAATTTCTTCATACCTGCCCTTCTAAGTGTCAGACTTCTGCCTTTTGACTGCAGTTACATGAACTATTTAACTATTTCAATTTCTTCATAATCAAAATTAAAGTTATCTAATTCTTCTGTAATCATTATTTTCATCCTCTTAAAGTTCTGCATTTTCTTCTTTGGTCTTCAACAATAGTTGTTTCAAGTCATTGCTATTTTCTCCCAGTAATATGAGATAATACATTTGTCTTAAATTATGGTTTTGTCTTCCATCATTTTTCACTTCTTCATTCTGAATCTAATCCATCTTTACGTAGGACAGGATAGGATAGGCAAGGCTAGGATATGAATTGCTCAGATCTGCAGTTCTAAGGTTATTATTACATAAGTTGATCAGAAGGGAAGTAAAATAATCTTGGCTGTTATCTCTGACAATTGATATCAGAGTATATCAAATTTGGAACACACTTTTTCATAGAATTATCTATAACATTTCATGACTTATGGAATCAAACTCTTTACTGTAATATATAAAGCACAGATTGATTGATTTGTTGAAATTCTTTGATGCATTCCAGTAGTCAACATACACTTGCAATATAATTTCTGGTGCCTTTTTCTCATTTTAAATCCAACATGAACCTCTGGCATTTCTCATTCCATATACAGAAAAGCCTTTACCATAAAATCTTGACCTTTAATTTGTTGCCATTGAAATTAACATAATAGCTTTTTATCTCCTGCCATTTTTAGTGTCTCCTTTCTTTGGCATCAGAATGTATACTGAATATTTCTAACCTGTGGGCCATTGCTCTGTTTTCCAAAATGTTAGGCATAGTCTTGTTGGGATTTTGATAGATATGGTCTTTGTAACCTATTGTAGTTCAAGTAGCAGCCCCATATACTCCTGATGATTTCCCCCCCAATCACTTTAGTGGAAACTTACACTTCACTTTCTAAAATTGTAGTTCACAAAAAGATTCCTCTTTGAAAGCATGCTTTCATCTCTTTTGTATAGTTCTTCAGCACATTCTTTCTCTGTCATTGTTATTTTATCTTGATCAGATAAGATATTTCCCTGTTGATCTTTCAGCTTTTGTTATCTAGGTTAAAATTCCCCTTGATTTCTTGAATCTGAAAGAAGAGATCCCTTCTTTTCCTTTTTTTGTTTTTTTGTCCCTTTAACTTTTTTTTTTTGCAATGATCATTATAATAGTTTCTACATTCAAGTTGGTGAAAAATTGCAGATCAGATTCTGACCTTATTTCTATAAAATTTTACTTTTTTCTATGAGCATTTCTCCATCTCTTCTCCTCCACTGAAATCCTTTTCAAAGGAAAGGTCTTTCTAGCAACTCAACTAATAGATTCTCAAAGGATAAATTTTCAAACACAGTGTAGATCTATTATCTGAGTGTCTTTTTCCAAAATAAATTTTAGCCATGGGATTAACCTGAGAAAAGTCACCTTCTGGTGATTTTTTCATCTCTTTATATTTTTGTGTTCATTCTAGATCTTCTTAATTATAAAGCAATCAATTGGTTTAAATTGCAGAAATACAATTAGATCAAATCTGTGTTTGACATCTCTATGATGCCAAAAGCAATGGCTGTGATTATATAAAACAACCTTTATTTGGTATCTTCCAGAGGTGTTGGATTTCATTTACCATCCTCCTCAGCCAGCTAATACAAAAGATTTTTTTTAATAAGAAGCAATGTTAACAAACTGTTCAATAATAAAATAAAGGATAAAAACAGGAAGGACAGGAAAGAAGAGAAAAACATGGCAAAACTGTCTCCATAGGTGTGACGAGGTGTATTGAACAACAACAAACACTGGTATTCACCAGTACATTTTGTAAAATCTTTTCTAATATTCCTAATATTAAAAGCTCATGTCTCATCTTTTGTGTGTGTTTTTACTCAAGTTTATAATGAAGACAGCTGTTCTATCACCTAGCATCTGAAAACCTTCTCTCTGTAAAATAACCATTAGTGGAGTAAACATATTTTATTGCTATTAAATCACAGCTCTTGGATTACTCCCACAGAAATTCTTTTAAAAAACATCTGTTTGGGGAGACACCAGATCTTTTTCACTTGGTAGCGAAAACAACATTAGAAACAGGCAGAGCTTGGCAAATTATATTTTCCCACTGCACAGTCAGAATCTCTCAGACACCATAGTCACCCTTGCTCAAAAGTCAGTTGTATCTGACTCTAGGGTTTAGTGCTCATCTCTGTTTATAGCCAAAGAGCTATAGTCAAAGATTTTGTAATGAAATTTGGTCAATAAAGTTACACTTAGTTACAATTTCCCATTTCCCCTATGTATGGCAACTTTGGGGACACCCTGTAGAATTACTTAAAAGGTGTTATTATATAAAAATTGGGGATTGCGTGGATATATACCTCACTTGCTGAGAAACAGGTTTAGGATCAGGGTGAAATCTGAGCTTTGATCAGTTATGATGTTTAAACCTGCATGGGGCGAATGGTGAGGACATGGAGAAGCACGTAAATGTGAATGTGGACTCTGATGCTAAGAGGCAATTAAGAAATTAAAAGTTGGAGGAGGGTAGGGGCCACCAGGGGTGTTTTGGGGGCAACAAATAGAAATATTGCCTCCCACCTTCCCCCAAAGAACTCAGAGTGGATTTTTGAGGGTTGGTGGTTAAGGTGTCACATGTTGCCCACAAGTTATATGTGGGCACTCCTTTCTTAAATTCCTTTAATGTTATGCACCATCAAGAGATTTACAATTTATTTGGGCGTGGCCAAACATCCTGCATTAAGGGCTATGGAGGTAGGTGTGGCCAACCAAGTGGGCATGGCCTGGGGGAATTTCCGCTACCGGTTCTGAAGAACCTGACAGAACCTGCTGCAGTGCATCACTGTCGCCCTTGCTCGAAAGCCAGTCATATCTGACTCTAGGGCTCAGTGCTCATCTCTGTTTATAGCCAAAGAGCCAGCGTTGTCTGCGTCTGCAGATGTCTCTGTGGACATGTGGCAGGCATGCCTCAACACCGGCATGTTGAGGCATGCCAGTTCAGCATCTTAATCACTTGAGCCACTGCATTCCCCAGCCCTCTAAGAACTGGCCAGGAGACTCAACATGACCAATGATAGCAGTGCTGACACCCCCCCCCCCCCCAGGTCTTCTGCTTGGGGCAACCACCTTACGCTTCCTAACAGTAATAATAAATAATACATCTCACTTCCTTACATGGATTCCAGTAGTCTGTCATGCAGGGAGTTCTGAAATATTTCCTCAAGTTCCATTTGAAAGGGTGATAAGCAGCTTGCTAAAGCTATTTTCAAATTTATAAATAAATAGAGGGGGGAACCGATATCAAGGAAAGAATATGAACCAAGCTATCTGTTCTTTTAGGTCAATGAGACTACTGAACAAACCCTGCTTAACCTCTCCAGTAGTGTAGCCTGTCACACTCTGAGACCATTCATTCCTTCACATTTAGACAATATATATAAGAAACTTAACATATTTTGGCATAACCCAGACAATTTCACAAAGCCACCCGCCTGTGTCATCAAAACACCCCACGATGCTCAGAGTTTGCCATGAGTTATGCTACAATTTAGTCCTTGTTCTTTACCATCAAGGCCCCTCAAGAAGAAAGGGCAGGCAGACGTACTGTGAGCCAAGAAAAACGCCTGCAGCTGTTAGCCTCTTCCTTGTTAATATTGTATGTCAGCCGAGCATCACGGTCTGGCTTCTGCCTTTCCTCAGTCCCAAGTAGCCTGCAACGTGGGTGGGTGGTAAGGCTGGTTAATTGCTTGCCCTTTCTAAAAATCAACATCTCCTTGCAAACCACAGAACCCTGAAAGATTGCTACACACACACAGCCTGACTTGGAAGAAGGAATAGTGGAACAAAACAAAACAAGCAGCAGTCAGGCAATATCCCCAAGATAAACAGAAAGCATCTAGCTTTTATATTTATTAAACCTTTATTGGCATAAGAGGAGGCAAACTAACAAAATGTACACAATCATTCTAACTAGAGCTGACCATACCTCACACCAGGCATTCCCAACCTACAGCCTGTGCGCCAGACCCGGCCCCTGAAGACATTTCATCAGGCCCATGACGCCCTTGCCAAACCAGGAATTGGGGGGAAACTGCACACCACGCGTGTTCTGTGCATGCACACTAAACGTGTTCTGTGCATGCATGGTGTGCGTTTTACTTCCACTTCCAGGTGGGAGGAACAATGTGACCGGCCTGATCAACTGCCCAGGAGGCATGGTGAGGCCCACAGCCTGAAAATGTTGAGAATCACTGCCTTACACAACAGATTGTTAGGAAATACAGTTGCCATATCTATTAAGTACTTTGTTGAGGAATTGAGCAACTACCGTATTTGCCGGCTTATAAGACGCATCAGAGTATAAGACACGCCGTTATTACCAAAATAACACACTATATACAGTTTAAGACACACTCCATTTTCCAGTGTATTTTAAGGTGTGTGTGTCTGGGGGGGGGGGTGTTGAGTCTTATACTCCAGCAAATAGGGTATCTGTGAAATTTCAGGCAGAAGGGCACAATCTTTGTTGGGAATTTATCCCTTAAAGGGTTTAATGGAAACTTGCCGCAGAGAGTCATATAAGTAACAATCAGATATAATGTGTTACCAATCACAAAGCGACTTCAGGATAAAGGAATAAGGTACAATTGGAAATTCCCACGACAACTAAGTTTTTTCAATTTGGGAAGACGCCATTTGATAAGTGAAGGTCCTAATGTCTTGGATGTAATGGTAGATGCAAAGATATTGGAAGCAGGAACTAAAGAGTGGTTTGATTTGAAGGAAGAATTGATTATATCTGGTGGATATAAAAGGCGGGAGAGTAATGGAAATGAGAACATACCCAAAGGAGCTGAAGGAGGAATCGTTCTGGGCAGAGAATAGGTTTAGACTTTTCTGGAGCTCTCACAGTCTGTCGCACCCCCCCCTCCCCCCTTTGTATTCCAGAGGCTATTTGTAAAAAAAATGGGGAGGGTTAGTAGTAGAATGTTTAGTGTGTTTTATTTAGTTGGTTTTTTTTCTTTTTTTCTTTTTCCTTTACTTTTTTGTATAAGGGAAAGGTAGTGTTATATGTTAATCACATGTCCGTAGGAGGAAGTGGGAGATGTAAAAAATTAGGGCAGGAAATTAATAGATGAGGAATATAAAAGTAATAACATGGAATGTGAAAGGTACTGGTTGTCAAGTGAAGAGAAGGAGATTAGAGGCAGCACTCAGAAAAGATAGACCGGACGTAATCTTTCTGCAGGAAACCCATCAGAAATCGGAAGATACCAACAAGCTATTTTTAGGGTGGACTCAAGTTTATGAAAAAGCATATGGTACCTCAAAGGCTAGAGGGGTTGCAACTTTGATATCAAACAGATTGGGATTTGAGATGGTAAAAAGTATTTCAGATCCAGAAGGTAGGTATTTGATAGTAAAGGGGAAAATAGACGAGGAGGAAATAATGTTGGTGAATCTATATGTGCCAAACGAACATCAAAACAGTTTCTTAGATAAGGTGCACTGAATACTGGAAAAAGAAAAAACAATAAAAATGATTGTAGCGGGAGATTTTAATCTAATAAGATCAAACATAGATAGTACAAACATAACAAGATGTGTGGGTGGAAACAAAATGCATGTGTTAAACAACTGGTTGAAATCTTTGGGGTTGAAGGATGCATGGAGGGAACTTAAAGGATTGGAAAAGGCGTACACATTTTTCTCACAAGTTTATAATATGTATTCCAGAATAGATTATATTTTTATTACGGACAATTTGATAAGAAATTTAGAAGATATAGAAATTGGAATTTTTAAAGAGTCCGACCATGCAAAAGTATTGTTGGAAATGAACATAGATGCTACGAAGACCAGGAAAATTGGATATATAATGCTAGATTGTTTAGAGATAAAAAAAATCTAAGGATCAAATAGTAGAAAAATGGGAAGAAAATTGGAAGTGGAATGATTCAGGGGATGTTAGAATTGGTATTGTATGGGATACAATGAAAGCAATTTTTAGAGGTGAAAGCATTAGGTTGGCAAATATTAAAAATAAACAGTTAAAAAGTAAGCAAGAAGAAATTGAAAAAGAGATAAAAACGTTGCAGGAGAAACATGCAATAACTAAGGATAGAAAGGTTTATGAAAGAATGCAGGGTTTAAAGAAGGAATTAATAGGAAAAGATATTGAAAAGGTGAAAAAAGATTTGGCATATCTAAAAAGGGAATATTTCGAGTATAGTAACAAAAAATCAAAACTCTTAGCAAGAGCGGCCAAGGAAAAAAGAAGCAGAAGAGAAATTGGGACTTTAGTAGATAAGGAAGGTATAAGACATAATAAGATCAAAGATAAATGTAAGGTGGTTAGAGAATTCTATCAAGATTTATACGCTAAAAAGAGGATAAACATAGATAAACTGAAAGATAAATTGGGAATGCAAGTTAAAAATAAAATAAATCAGGAACATAAACAAAAAATGGAAGAACTAATAACTGAAAAAGAGATAAAAGAAGTAATAAATAAGTTGAAAGCAGATAAATCACCGGGAGAAGATGGATTACCTGCAGAATTCTATAAGGAGTTTAAGGACATAGTAATTCCAAAATTGTTAAAAGCGTATAATGCTATACTTAATGGGGAGCAGATACCACCATCTTGGTACAGAACAATAATTGTGTTATTACCAAAACCAGGAAAAGACCCAGAAAAGGTAGAATCATATAGGCCCATTTCTTTAATAAATCAGGATGCTAAGATTTTTACGGCAATATTGGCGAACAGATTAAATAGTTTTATGGATAAATATATAAATAAAGATCAGGCTGGGTTTGTGAAAGGTAGGCACATGGCAGACTTAGTAAGGCGAGTTATAGACTTGATTAATGTTGCAGGACAAAATAAGGAGAAAGTTGGAATATTATCCCTAGACATTTTCAAAGCATTTGATTCCTTGCAATGGATAACAATTAATGAGATAATTAGAAGTTATGGATTTGGTGATAGGTTTATAAAAACAATAGAACAATTATACCAACAAGGATATGCTAATATTAGGGTTAATGATGGTCTCACGGAGGAAGTGAGATTAGAGGCAGGGACAAGGCAAGGATGTCCCTTATCACCAATATTATTTATTATGGCGATGGAAATATTAGCAAATACAATAAGGGAAGATAAAAGTATAGAGGGAATATTGGAAAATAAAATTAGCCTATACGCGGATGACACTTTAATAATTATGAAACATCCCAGAAAAACTATGGAATGTATTCAGAAGCATTTAAAAGAATTTGAACAAATAACTGGCCTGAAGGTAAATTGGGATAAATCTGAAATGATTTTAAACAATATTGGAAAGGAAGAGCAAGAGAAAATAAGAGGTGAATTCAAATTGCAGATTAAAGAGAGTTTGAAATATCTAGGGATAAATATCTCCAATAAGTTGGATGATCTGAAAAGATTAAATCATGATAAACAAAAGAAAGAACTAAAAGAAAAAATTCTGCAATATCAAAAATTAAGGTTGTCTTGGTTCGGCAGAATAGCATTGACTAAGATGATGTTATTACCAAAATTAAATTTTCTGTTTGATGCCTTACCAATTCAACTGACAGACAAAGAAATTAAGGAATTTCAAAAATTATTGGATAATTACTGTAACGGGGGACGTAGAGCTAGAATCCCAAAGAGAATGTGGTATTTATCTCAAAAAGAAGGGGGTCTAGGAATCCCTAATGTAAAGAACTATTATAAAGCATTTCATATAAAGAACGTAGTTAAAATTTTGACAAAGGAGCCGGTTATCTGGGAGGAAATTGAAATGAAGGAATTAAAGGAAGAGGGTAAGAGCCTTTTCTTAGATAAGGAAATACGGAAAGCACCAGTTAAAAATAGAATGTTGAGGTCAATGCTGGGTGTATGGAAGAAAGTTAAAATGAAATTGGTCCCAAATACTTCACCGATAATGGAAATAGAAGATCTGAAAAAGTTTCCAATAAGAATGGGTAATGAAATGAGAGAAATCTTGTTGATGAATGGGGTTTTCCTGCTGAAAGATTGGATACGAGTCTGCAGAGATAATGGGATGAAACGAGAGCTATATACCCAGATGAAGTTGAATTGGTTCCAGATAGCGATGGTGAACAAGTGGAATAATAAATATATGAAGGAGAATCTGGAAAGACATAGGACAGAATTTGAGGAATTAGTGTGGAAGATAAGGAGGAAAGAAATTGGAATCAAAGGAATGGTCAGTAAAATTTATAAAATAATAAATACAGAAATTAATCCACAAGAAATATTAAGAAATACATGGGAACAGGACCTGAACATGAGGATAACAGAAAAGGAATGGCAAAATAAATGGAGAAAAAGAATTATGAGATCCCTGTCGGTCAGGGTAAAGGAACATAATTTTAAAATGTTATGGAAGTGGTATTTGACCCCTATGAGACTACATCAGATAGATAAAAAGAACAATAAAATGTGTTGGAGATGTAAAAATATATTGGGTACATATGTTCACATGTGGTATGAATGCAAGGTGGTAGAAAATTTTTGGGCAAAAATTGAGAACGAGATTGATAAAATTATGGGAATGCGTCTCAAATTGGGGCCAAATACTATTTTGCTGACGGATGTAGATAATATGAATTTGGATAATGACAAGAAAGAAATGTTGTCTATGATGCTGGTAATAGCTAGAATGTGTATCGCAAAAAACTGGAAAAACAATTTAATGTTAAAGGTGGAGGAATGGTATAAGCAGATGTGGGATCTCGCATTGAATGAAAAATTAACATGGGAGCTAAATCTTAAAAAAGGTATAATAAAAGAAAATAGATTTTGGAATATATGGCGAAAATTTGTTGACTATTCATTGATGAGAGAAGGAACAAATAAATTGACACCAGACCAAATGAAATTTTGGGTCCAATAGAAATTAATGGGAATTCCCACATCCTCCAGGACAATGTACATAGCACAGGGTGATTTTGTACGTAATCTGATGTTTGAAATACAATAGATCTTGGCAAGATAGAAGAGTTCAATAAAAGTATAGTACGGATATTAAAGTAGAGCTGATAAATGTGGATTAGATACGGAAGATAAAGTTTAATAATAAGATAAAAGTATAGTGTGTAAGTAAGAATATTTTATATTGAAACAGAATAGGTTATGATAGTTTCTTTTTGCCTTTTTCATTCCCATTTTGTATATGTATATTTTTTGTCTTCTCTTTTTTATTTTATGTAATTAGATGATTCGTTTTATTTTATTTTTTTCTGAATGTTGTTATTATGTCTTTAAATGTATGTTATATATTTTGAAAAATTAATAAAAAATTAATTAAAAAAAAGATATAATGTGTTGGATTGAATCAAGAGATCCAGAAGAACAAAACCTCTTGTATCTCCCAAGAAGCAACTCTGAAGGAAAAGAGTTTACTCTGGCCAGAAAGAAATCTCTTCTACAGTATGAGTAGCAACCATTAGGTCATAAAATAATGTTTCATTTTACCCAAACAGGATTCAATGCCTAACATAACAGGAGAACATACAAGATGTTGAGCAGTCCTATTTGGTATTCCAAATCTAAAAGTCTCTACTTAATAGTTGTAGGAACTGCTCTTTCATCCATTAAAATAAATAATCAATGGCAATTCCAATTTGTTTGATCTTATTCATTTTACAGGAAAACCAAGATGAAGGATAAGAATCATTTTTAAGATGTAGCAACAGGCTTCCAGGGGCTGATCATATACCAGGCGTATATAAGATTCTAAGCCAATATTTAATTGTTAGTATCCAAGCCTTATCTTCTATCAGGCTTTGGCCAGTTTCTAGACAAATAGTATAGTAAGAAACAAAGCAATCACACTTATATACTTCCCCATAGTGCTTAGTGCACTCTCTGAGTGGTTCACAAGTTAATTAGCATTTTGACCCCAACATTTTGGGTACTCATTTTGCCGACCTTGAAAGGATAGAAGGCTGAGTCAACCTTGATCTCAGATCAGGGTCAAACTCACAACCTTTTAGTTGCAGTACAGCGGTTTAACCACTGCACCACCAGGGGCTCCTAATAGCGGCCTCAGAAAATATGCCTGAATGTCTTTCACCTTGTGATTGAAGGCACTCAGCCAGATGGGTATACTTTATAAAATTTGAGAAAGTGACTTGGCATTGAAGATTTTGATTGCTGCAGGTAAATACTGATTGCCTTTCGTAAAATAAAATTGCCTAATTTGTGCTGATGAACAATTTACCAGATGTATTGTTTTCTTACGGTGTGTTTCCCAAGAGAGGTTACAGCTAAAGGTAATACCAAGATACTTAAAACTTTTAACTTGTTCAAATTATATACTGCCAAATAACCATCTCTGTGAGCACCATCCTTTCACAAAAATATATTACCTTGGATTTAGAATAGGTAATAGTAAGTGAATTGTATTGGCAGCAAATATTGAATGCCTCTAAATTCCTTTGTAATCCCACTTTTGTATAGGAAAGGATAGTGATATCATCAGCATAGAGCTGTGATGGTGAACCTTGGCACTCCAGCTGTTCTTGGACTTCAATTCCCAAAAGCCCAAGTCTCTGTGAATCCACACAAATCGGTTTACTGCGCATACTCCAAGTGTTCTTGGACTTTAATTCCCAGTTGCTCAATTCTCTGTGAATCCACACAAATGGGTTTACTGTGCGTACATGCAGTAAACCCATTTGTGTGGATTCACAGAGACTTGGGCTTCTAGGAATTGAAGTCCAAGAGCAGCTGGAGTGCCACAGTACACCATTATGGGCATAGAGTAATAGTGGGATAGAAAAGCCATCTAGCTTGGATGAATGGCCATTGATGGAGCTGAGAGAATATGCCAGATTATTTTTTAAAAAAAGATTAACGAGATGTGGAGTGAGCACAAAGCCCTGCTTAACTCCTTTCTGGATAGGATTCCTAGTTTTCATATACTGAGTGACAAAAGAGGATGAACAATTCCATTGTCCATTTCTTTCTTCACACAGCACAGTGGCTATGAGACTATTCAGATGGGAATAAGCTTAATTTTCAGTGTTGGGAGGGGGTACGTAGAAAGAGCATTTTCGAAGATTGTGGATACAATTGGGCGTACCCTGGGTTGCAACCTTGCCAGCTAATCTTTCTAATACTAGATCAAACCAAAGGAACTGAAGTGTTGGGAGAACCACATAACAGGAGAACCATAGTTGACAATCTTGGCACTTTTCTCCTACCTACTGTACTCCCTCTTTAGTGCATGGGTGTCAACCCCTTTGAAGAAAATGGAGAAGGTGACCACAGTGCCTACCCTGGAAGAAGAAGAAAGGTATCTTACCTTGGATACCGTGGAGTTGTTATACAGTGAGGAGTCCACACATTGGTAGACATCTCCGTGACAACATTCTGTGCATGTAAATAGACTTCAGAAATCAAGTCCATTTGCATGCATTTTTTAGCCATTTGGATATCATGTCACCCACTGCCTAGGCAGACCATGATGTGTGCCCCCCGCTCTCACCTTGCCCAATGTAGCCCAAGGGATCTGACAGAGGACACTTTTGTGAGTTTTAGTACTGGCCTAATATCATTGACAAGAGATGAGCAACACTGCCTAGTTAGACCGCTCAAGCCCCCGTGCCCCAACAAGGCTCTCACCTAGCAGTGTGTGTGTGGGGGTATACTTATAAAAAATGGAAAATAAATAAGGCCAGTTGGTGTTGGAGATGATAACTTGCAACAGGAGATTTTGATGCTGTCTATATTCTGGTACACCAGGCCAGATGTCCAACTGCTCAACCAAATTTACAGCCCTGCTTAAGGATCAGCCTGAGCTAAATGACACAGCAAAAGCCGTTAGTGTATAAAGTCCTAACTAATTCTTAATATATCAGCAAAAAAGAATCAGGTAGCAGGAAATGTGAGAAAGCAAAGCAAAAAACAAAACCTGCCTCACATTTTGGAGAACTGTTAACATCATAATAGAAGTACAGAGCTCTTCCTACTTATCTTTTTAAAAGTTCTGTTGCTTCTCTCCTCTCCTTCAGTAATGTGTAACTCAGGGGTGCCCAAACGTTTTGAGCCGAGGGACAGCCATGTGGTTCAGTGGGCTGGCCATGTGGTTCCTCCCACCAGAAGTGGAAGTAAAATGAGCGAGGGAGGAACATTTTCATGCTATTTTGAATTTTTTCGCTGCGTTTTGGTGTGAAAACATGGCAGTTTCAGCACTTCCAGTGACGTCAGGGCACTTCTGGCATTGGCAGCAATTTTGTAATAGAATGGGATAGATTTTTAGGCTGCCATTTTCTCTGCTTAAACCAGGGGTGTCCAAACTATGGCCTGTGGGCCAGATCTGGCCCCCAACACCAATTCTTCCGGCCCATGCCAACCTTGTTGCTCCTGGCAGCAGACGTATGGGCACATTTTACTTCTACTTCCAGGAGTGGCAAGGATGGCATGGGCCAGATGTGGTCCATGGGCCGTAGTTTGGGCACCCCTGGTCTAACTCCTGGTCAAACCTTGTGCTACAAGTCCCAGAATTCCCCTGGGCAACATGGACTCCCCACCCTCCCACTGCCCTGCAGTTCATCATCCTCCCCAAAGGACTCAGTTCCAAGCCCACTCAATCCTCAGTTCAAGGCTGTTTACAACACAGTTTGAATGTCCTCTCTGCTGCATTTTCACTTATTCACAGTTTTAAAAGCCTGCATAGGTGAGAAAAATGACTGGAAAAAATGTATCCGTCATGTCAGTAAGGTCAGCTGCCCCTTGAGATCCTGTGAGAGCGACTGGCGGTCAGCCAACATTTTAGGCGGGGAAAATTAACTCACTTACTTTCAAGCCAACTACCAGGAGGAAGTCCAGAGAGCTTTGCAACAAATTGTCCTTCTGCACATGAAATACTTTTCCTCAGTCAGCTGAGGGGCCAGTCATGTGGTTCTTGCTGCCGCTAGGTGTTTTCTCCACCTCCACGGCTTCCCTTGGAAGAGGGAGTGAGGGAGGAACATTTGCATGCTATTTTGAATTTTTTCGCTGCATTTTGGTGTGAAAACATGGTAGTTTCAGCACTTCCAGTGACGTCAGGGCACTTCTGGCATTGACAGCAATTTGACCCAGTGGCCGGATATGGCCCACAGGTCATAGGTTGGGAACCCCTGTCTTAAAGCTTCTTGTTGCTACTGCTACTGCAACCACCAGTGTTCACATAGCCTGTCATAGTATTCTGAATGCTTCCCCTACATTATCCCAGGGATGGGAATTGTTCATTGTTTGGACTACAACTCCCATAATTACACAAGTGGTGTTGTATGAGTCTAAGAAGGTAATATAGAGATGGGAGAGATTTGGACTTTTAACTATGAATCCTCAACTCCGTTTAGCAAGTCACAGTCCAAAACCCGAAACATTTCTCATCTCTGCCTTCAATTTCCCCCAACATTATTATCTTTTCCAGTAAGTCTTGTCTTCTCATGATATGTGCAAAGTGTGAAACCTTCAATTTAGTCATTTTATCTTTTGTCGATAGTTCAGATTTGATTTGATCTAGGGGATCTTTAAAGTCTCCTCCAACAGGCTTTCTGTCAATAACAAATATCTTTTTTTTTTGTGCACTCCATTAATCTAAATGCCAAGGAAATTCAATATACAGTACCAGCTCTGAGCTGGCATGGTTTAGAGCAAGGTTGTGAATCTAGATGCTTTTCAGCTCCAAAGGTTTGTGGAGGATAGTTCAAACACAAACAGCATAGTACTGTTAAACTTAATCTTATGAAGGAAATCTTATGAAGGAAAGTAAGATGTTGGACGGCAGTGATACGTGTTTCTCTCAGCTGCTGCGCTGGGAAACCTCTCAGTCTACACGAGTATTTTGTTGGAATTATCTGCCACGATGATATTATCTTCATGTCCCAAATTCAGAGGACCAGCCCTGAAAACTATAGGAGGAATGAAAGGGCTTTGCATCTAGCAGATTCCAAGTCCCTTTCTGTCACCCCAAAGCAGATAATATTCCACCTGGCTGCTACTGCAAACACCATTAAAGTACATCTATATCTGGTGATCTTTATGTGGGATTTTTATAGTGGCCCTCATCGCGCAGTGGTTAAATTGCTGTATTACAGCCAAAACTGCTACTGATGTGAGTTTGATCTTGAAGGGACTCAAAGTTGTCTCAGCATTCCATCCTTCTGATGTTGGTAAAATAAGTACCCAGCATGTTGGGGGCAAAATTAACTTATGAACCACCCAGAGAATGCACTAAGCCAGTGATGGCAAACCTTGTAGAGACTGGGTGCCCAAACTGTCACCCACAACCCACTTATTTATCACAAAGTGCCAACACAGCAACAGGCAAGGAAGGAAACACTCTCATTGGGCTGCTGGGTAGAGGGATGGGGTGAACGCTGTGCTGGGGGAGGGAAGAAGTGCTCTCATTGGGCTGCTAGGCAGAGGGGTGGGGAAAACTCTGTGCTGGGGTGACTGTATGGGTGCCCACAGAGAGGACTCCAAGTGCCACCTCTGGCACACGTGCCACAGGTTTGCCGCCACTGCACTAAGCACTATGGGGCTGTATATAAGTATAATTGCTATTGCTGTTGCTTTCTTAGGAAAGTTCCTCTCTATGAGAACAGAGAGACTTCAATCCCATCCAGATCTGCCTTAGCCAGCCAATCAGCAGCATCTGATTATTTTGTACTGGAGTCGTGACTCTCATAGCCTCTATCTCTTTTTGTGCAAAACGAAGGAACATTTCTTGAATATTTTGTGTCCTTCCCCCCTCAAGAGGAGACAGAAAACTATGCAGAATTATTATAATTCCTGTGCCACTCTTCCTACATAAGATTCTCTTTGAAAGGGCATTAAGACATGCAAACACTGGATGTTTCTCGCACAAAATGGACAAAATACAGGGAGCTAGGAGCCAGGAAAACTCATGGTGCAAGCAAACATCTCAGTGAGAAATTTTAGAATGGTGAGAGTTACGAAACTGGTGGGATTCAGATTTTTGTTTTGAATATTCATCATATCCCATTTTTTGCAGAGTTGCAATCATGCACATACTCGGACACACAATATGCGGAAGAGGTTTCACTGAACGCAATGAGAAATACTTCCTTTCTGAATAACTAATACACATATGATTGTTCTTAAAAATGGTGCTATTCCAGGTTTTCAAGCCCAATTCTAAGAAACTGGGCTGGTTGCTGGGCATTTACAATCTGTCTTTGACATCTTGGTTTGAGAGCCATACCTTCACCTGATCCAGCAAAACAAAATGAACACAGGAAACAGGCCCACCACTCATCCCCGAGCACATAAGCACACTCTGCCTGCACAGTGTACACACCCCAATTTATTGTCTGCAGTGTTCAACTAAGCCTTATTTAATTGACTGAGATATAAAGTTGGATGTGGGTGAGGATATGCTCATTGTATCCAAGACTATCTCATGTTACACAAACTGACTGCTCATGAATGCAGCAGCTTAATTGTGTTATGTCAATGGCAGATAACAAATTTTATTATTAGTGATGCTAGGAGATAGAAGCAGGCATTTCCAGCTTATGAGGCTATTTTGTATTTATGAGTCTCATTGGCTTCCAGTGTGTCCTTGAATGAAGGTGATAAAAACATAGCAAGAGTCTCATGTCAAGATCCTTGATAGAAATCCATTATCCACAAATGGTTGTGAGACAAGCTTCTTGCTTTTGGAACAAGCACATTAGTGAGACTCTCAGTGCACCCAGGAGAAAAAAGTAATGCACAGAAACACATCTGCATTTACAACCAGCAGTTCAAAAGCAGGAAATTGCAAGTAGATAAATAAGTACCACTTTGGTGGAAAGGTAACAGCATTCCATGTGCTCTGGTGTCTAGTCATACCTGCCATGTGACCACAGAAATGTTTGGAGATGCAGCTAGTGCTGGCTCTTTGCCTATAAACAGAGATGAGCACCACACCCTAGAGGTGGATACGACTGGCTTTCGAGCAAGGGTGACCTTTACCTTACAGTGTGCACAATTGAGGAACAAATATAGAGGGTTTCTAATCCAGTCTTTGAAGAGTTAAGCGACAGCAGATTCCGAGCTCTCCCCCCCCCCCCTGAAATGGAGGCTGTCAATGGTGGAGGAAGAAAGAGGGCCACTAATAGTTAGTAGGTAGGTAGGTAGGTAGGTAGGTAGGTAGGTAGGTAGGTAGGAAGGTATGTAGGTAGGTAGGTAGGAAGGAAGGAAGGAAGGAAGGAAAATTTGGGTGGTTCTTGAGAGTGGTGGCTACAGAGTTGAAAAACATCCAGGCAAGGTTTCATGGCCTTCACCCAATTTCAGAAGAAACTGATTGGAACCCCAATTCCCTTAACAGTTAAGACAGAGGCTTCCTTAGTTAGTTATGTTCTCTCAAGTCGAAAATGACTTATAGCAACCCTAAAAGGGCTTTCAAGGTAAGTGAAATGTTTAAGGAGTGGTTTTACCAGTTTCACTCCCCCAGTGAGTGTCCATGCCTAAGCAGGGATTTGAACCCTGGACTCCAGAATCCTAGTCCAGCACTCTATCCAGCATGTTACACTGGGTACCATAAGAGCATCTAGGCCAGTAATGGCAAACCTTGGCACTCCAGATATTCTTGCACTTCAACCAGCTCCTGCTGATCAGGGCTTCTGGGAATTGAGGTCCAAGAACAACTGGGGGCCCAAGGTTCACCATCACTGATTTAGGCAATTCATATTAAAGCCAAGATTTGAATAGTTTTGTACCTCAGCCTTCCTTTTTCATAGTTCCTATGTCAGCATCTGTGCAAATAAGCCTCAATGCCAAAGAACCTTAAATCTGTAATATCCACATCACGCTAAGTCAGAATTGTATCCTTATGTACAGAGTCTTAGTATGTCCTCTTAACCAGATATTTTGAAAAACACATAACATTTTGCCAATTCTTCTTCTTCTTGATTTGGGATCTCTAGACTTGATAAGAAATCAAAGAAATGAAATCAAAAGGAGGTTTGGCAGGGCAGGAACTAGAAAGTCTTTAGATAATATCACTATGGAGAGTCTAAGGTTAAGGTCATCTGCACTATGTGATTCCCAATGGGTATATATGGATCTGAAGGTTGGATCATGAAGAAAGGAAACAAAATGTTTATCTGGGGGTGATTTTATGGCCACCATGTACCAACAACCTACATGCTTCCAAAGTACAAGTAAGTGAAATTACCTCACACTGCAGTAACATGCAGTGAAGCGGACACGGTTATAAGAAAGACAAAACCAGATAAGTGCCCCTGGAAGAAGGAATAACAGCAGAACATTTAAAGGTAGGGGTTAAGTTATGCACTCCATAGGGTGCTTGCTGAACACTTTACAAATTACTTGTGAACTGCTAGTTTGCTCCGAGCTTGGATGACATCTGAAACTGTGCTACTTATGAAGAAAGGAGATACAGAAAATCCTTTCTCAACTTTATAAACTGTTTACTAGAATTCTTCTGCAAAGAATATTCAAAGACGTGGAATTCAGCAAATAACAAGAAGGCTTTAGAAGAGGCTATTCCACTCTGGACCACATCCATGCAGTCAGACAACTACTAGAAAAAAGCAGAAAATACAGGGTGCCAGTATGCTTTGCCTTTGTTGATTTCCGAAAGGCATTTGACTCAGTGGAGACAAATGCTACTCTCCACATGCTTCATGAAGCTGGGATAAATCCAGCATATGTCAATGTCATGAGAAGCATTAAAATGGGATGCATTACCGATATAAAAGTGCTATCTGAAATATGTTATATTAGAATCAATAAAGGTGTTTGTCAAGGAGACACAATATCACCAAAGCTTTTTGTGATAACTTTGGAAAGTCTCTTTCATAAAATCAAATTAAAAGGTGGTATTAAGGTCAACAAAGAAAGAATGACCCATCTTCTGTTTGCTGATGGCTGAGTCCTTTTTGACTGGATACCAAGGGACCACTAAAGACCACTAAGCAGACCCCGAAAACAATGGGATGAGCCAATTGCAAAGCTGTTCAGCCAGAGATGGAAACAGAAGACAAAGGGTAGAACATTTTGGAGTTCAGCTGATTTGCACTAAAAGTGATGACAAATCGATCTTTGATATTGGATATTAGATGTACCATTGAAAAAGACAAATAAGTGGATTCTTGAAGAAAATCAAGCCTATATTCTTACTAGAAGTGAAAGGGATTATATTAAGACTTTCAGACTTTGCATTTGTCGTGAAAAGACAAGCATTACTGAAAAAGACACAAGAAAAGACAAAACCTTAACATGGGAAAGATTGACACAATCTGAGCAGCACTGTTAATGGAAGGACTTTTGAGAGTTTGTTAACTTCATAGAATCATTGTTCAGTTAGTAGTAACTTGACAGCACATACTAACAACGGCAGACATGAGACTCAGCAACAAGGAATTTTCAAACCTCATGGGATTAAGAAGTTCTGTTTTTTCTCTACAATTCTTGCACAATTTGTTGTTGATCAGTTGCACAGTTGAGTCCAACCCATTGCAACCCCATGGGCCACCACATGGTAGGGTCCTCTGCCATCTGCCATCCTTTGAGGTCCACCAAGATCTACGGCCACTGCATCAATGATGCTGTCTAACCATCTCAACCTCTGCAGCCCCCTTCTCCTTTTGCTTTTGATCTTTCCCAGCATCAGGGCCTTCTCCAGTGTGCCATCTCTTCTCATTTGGTGGCCAAAGTACTTGAGCCTCAACATTTGTCCTTCTAAGGAGCAGTCAGGGTTGATTTCCTTTAGGATTGACTGATTTGATCTCTTTGCAATCCACGGGACTCTCAAGAGTCTTCTCCAGCACCACAGTTCAAAGGCATCTATTATTCTGCGCTCAGCATTCCTTATGGTCCAGCTCTCACAGCTATACATTAATACTGGGAAGACCATTGCTTTAACTATGCAGACTTTTGTTGACAGGGTGATGTGTCTACTTTTTATTATGCTGCCTGGGTTTGTCATAGCTTGCCTCCAAAGAAGTAAGTGTCTTTTTATTTCATGGCTACAGTCACCATCCACAGTGATCTTAGATCCCAAGAAAGTAAAGTCTGTCACTGCTTCCCTTTTATTTGCCAGGGAGTGATGGGCCCAGATGCCATGATATTGTCATATATATTTTTATGTTGAGTTTCAGGCCAGCTTTTTCACTCTCCTCTTTCACCCTCATGCACAATCTACTTCTGCAGAATTCTAGTTGCCCATGTTGGAAGTAGATTGCTAGTAAGTTGTCAGTAGATTGGTCTCATTTAGGGAGCTGGTTTGGAATTTTCAGTGAGTTCAGGGAAACATGATGTATAAGTTTAACTCTCAGGCTAACTTTACCCACCTACTGCTATCTCTCT
Organism: Bradypodion ventrale; assembly: GCA_035047345.1. Classification (NCBI taxonomy): domain Eukaryota; kingdom Metazoa; phylum Chordata; class Lepidosauria; order Squamata; family Chamaeleonidae; genus Bradypodion; species Bradypodion ventrale. The sequence continues at coordinate 239,649,721 of JAWDJE010000005.1, forward strand.
ACTACACAGTGGAATTCCAAATGGGGTCAGAAATTACCCTAGAAATCACTCTATGCAATCCTCCCTTTCAAGATTTTTGAAAAGCAAGCATTGCAAACCCTCTGAATTATTGTCTGGCTTGCATTGAAAACTAAGCTGTAGAAGTATTTTTAGCTATCACTCCAACCCCTTAACTATCAGTCTTGCATGCCCAGCTTCTATTTCTGCTACACTAAATTATCAATGCCAGGCAGAGAGATTGAAAAGGTTTCCAAGCCACTCATTAATTTCAAATGCTTTATGCAAGTAGGAGATCTTCCAGGAAGACTAATTCTGGCTATATTACCCTTGAACTCCAGGGGTAAAATGTGTGGTTTTCCATGTGTGCATATATTAATGTGCTGACAGAGGGGAAAGAAGAGAATCACATTAACATTGGCAGTTTGGGAGGGGCTAACTTTGGTTTTCCTTTAAAATCTGTCTAATGCACACAATGGGTGGATCAACCATCAGTACCATTAATGTAACTATAAACAAGGGAGACACACAATAGGGATCTCTAAAATAAGGTACATTTACAAGATTGTTGGTGAATCTAAAACCAAATTAGAATTTATATAATGTATTTTTATTTATGCGATTCAGAACTAGCAATTAAAATAGAGGTTGCATCAAAAGAACATACAAAAAGATTAATTTGAAGCTTAATTTGGCCATGAGATTCGAGCCTCAAGAATACCCATTAATGATTGCGATGGTCAGTCTCTGTGGGTTGAAATGACAAATTAAGAATTAAGAATTCGGATCGCTCTGTATGCTTGAGATAAACAAAATCTGTTTTTTTCCATGCCTCAAATAACTGCCTGTTAAATACTAACAGTTTATTCACTGAACATGCTTGAAGCCCTATTTATTATATGTGTATAGGAAGCCTGCATAGTCAGAGTTTCTGCTTTTGTAAACAATTTGAATCTTTGACATAGAAGGAAAAAAGATGAATTGAAAAAAGATAAGGCTAGTCATGGCTCCTGGTTACACTAGTTATACATGACCTCCATTATCAATTGGTACATCTTTACCAGTTGCTGGAGAATTGCAGTTGGACATGATGGTGAACCTTTTAGAGACCAAGTGCCCAAACTATGACCCAAAATCCACTTGTTTTTTGCAAAGTGCCAACACAGCAACAGGAAAGGGAGGAAACACTCCCATTGAGCTGCTAGGCAGAGGGGCAGGGTGAACTCTGTGCTGGGGCGACCACATGGATGCCCACAGAGAGGGCTACAAGTGCCACGTCTGGCACAGGTGCTGTAGGTTCGCCACCACTGGACTATGCTATCATGCTCACATCTTGTTTGTAAGCTCTCCATAGGCTTCCAGTCAGCCATCTTATGAACCGAATCCAGGAGTATAAAGCCATTTGGTTTGACCCAGGAAGATCTTCTTAAGTGTCTCACTTCATGCATTTTAATCAAATACCTAACCAAGATTAGAACTGAGTTGAAAGGGTAGTAATTCAATACATATAATATGACTGCATGGCACTTTGAAATCATGCTAGTTGTTAGTACATAGATGCTTATCATGCATGTATTTAGGTACAGGCATCTGCAGGCAAAAGGATCAACTTGCAAACTGCCCAGAGAACGCACTCAGTGTTATGGGGCAGTATACAGTAAGTATAATTGCTATTGCTAGTTAATGGAGTGCAAATTAATTGTAGCTGAGGATTCTGCAGGGCCAGCCCTAACATTAGGTACAGTGCCTCAGGCATTTGAAACTGTTCACCCACTAAACAATTATTTGAGATGTGCTGAAGTGATCTGTCCCTTTGCCAGTGTGGAAGCAAAAGTCACCAGCCAGTTTATTCAACTTCGGCACAAGAAATGAAAGGGGTTCTGAAAGTTGACCTGAACTTAGATGGCCAATGCTAGTCACAGCAGCAGTGACACTATTGACTCCAGTTCCTCAAGGGTGGTGAACACTCTCCGGGTTTTTGTCAGGACATTAAAGGCTCTGTTCCAAGATGATGAGCCTATTAAATTCAGAACCTTGGACAGTGATTATAAAGTTGCCAGCCTTCACTGCACATCTCATAATGCTGAGTCAGACAAATCTAGCCATGCTGTTATCTTACTGAAGCATCCCCTTCAACGTCCTTCAGAATTCTTTCCATAACAAGCACTGGCTTGCTGACCATTCACTCCAGGAAGCAAACAGAATATTGTCATATTTGTTGTTCACTTTACCTCTTTGCTTCCTCCTCACAGCTGAGCGCTTATCACTCATGCACATAATTATGGGCTGCCCTCAAAAAACATTTTTATCTGATACTTATGGCCTCTAAGAGTGACACTGGATGAATTAGTCACAAATATATTTACAAGGTAACATACAAGAGGAAATTGGCCATAACAATCACTGTTATTTATTTTTTAGTATATAGTGTGCTAATAACATCACAGCAAGAGGACTGTTCCCTGCTGAATAATGTGTGTTTTGCTGAGTGCAGCAAGGGGGTTGGGGTTGGGAAGGCACTCATAAAACCTTGATGGTTTTAGGAATGGTTGAAGAGGAACAAAGAGAAGAAAACTAGAAGAATAAGGCTGAAATCTTGTTGTGCTCCTAGGCAAAAGGCATACCGTTTGAAAGGGAATTGGCTCAAGTTAAGATATTTCTGTAGAGCAGGATTTCTCAACCGTGGGCCCCCAGGTATTCTTGAACTTCAATTACCAGAAGCCCAAGCCAGCACACCTGCTGATAAGGGATTCTGGGAACTGAAGTCCAAGAACTTTTAAAGGCTCAAGCTTGAGAACGTATGCTGCAGACATTAACTATTACACATTGAGTTGCACAATGACCTGTGCCACAAATAATGTCTATGGGGATTTCTTAACTTGAGACAATTCCACCCCCCCCAAACATAATGCCTTTTGCATAGCAACTGAACAGAAATTGGGCTAGTGACTCAGGCTGATATATTTAATCGAAGCATTCAACCAACCTTGTGTATCAAACTGCACTTAGTAGAAAAAAATGTATATTTTACTTCTTTCCTGTCAGGGGTGGCTCGGAGGCAAGCCTGGAGAGGCATCTAAATGGTTACAGGGATAATACACAGCAAGCTATATGCATCAGAAGCATTGTAGGTAGATTCTTGATGTGGCCGGTACTACCTTTAGAAGTGAAAGAAGCAGCACCTGTCTGTTCTTTTCTGAGCCATCTGGCTATTTTGACACATGGCCATCTCTCCTTTGTAATGTTTCATAAGAAACACCTGACAATTTCCAGAGCTAGAATTCAGACATGGGCAAGCATCACACCAAAGGTCTGTGCATGGCAGTCCTCAAATCTCAGGCGCAAAGACGTCTTCCACATCAGTTACAACATGACCATCCTAAAATTCAGAGCTTGGGGAGATCTTTCTGGAAGACAAGCCTAGGACTCTTCAGTCAGCATGGTCAAGATGGATTCTGGGATTGTAGTCTAGGAAGAGTAACATTTCTAGGCTCTGTTTTACTTGATATGCCAGAGACTGAACTGGGGAGCTTTGGAGCTTATATCATGGGCTCTGTCACCAAACTATGGATGTCCTTGGGGGACAAATTTATCTGCAAGCAGAATGTTCATGACAGATTTCAGTGCATGATTCAACCCTAAACTAGTTATTTTCCTAAAGGAGTGCTTGCCATGTGTGCATTTGAATTCAGCTCTGGTTAAGGGATAAATTTGGAAGTTTTTAAACACAGGAGCAAAATGATAGGTTACGGGTATTATTTATAACTAGTTAATAAATCTTCATCACCAGTGACTCATCTGTCTCGGATGACTTCCTTTAGAATTGGCAGGCAGCCAAATTCAGGAAAGAGGCAAAAAAATAAAATACAATAAAAATATGGCCACCCTGAACTTTTATTTAAAGAAACAGAAGGCAATTCCTAACAGAGTTTATTTCACACTCCAGTCTTTGGAGTTTTAAAATATTTAAAGCACTTCACAAAAGTATGATAATGAGGCTGGAAGTCACACAAAGTGTATAAAACAGAAGGAGCTTCAGGGGATATAAATGGAAACCAGCTGGCTCTATTGAAAAGGCACTGCTCCTTCAGGGTGCTCTGCTGAATTTCTGTCCATGAGAGAAGGGGTGTTTATTTGCTTCATGACACTAACATTGCCATGCCATTTGCCACATTTAGCTTGGACTAAGCAGATAACAAGTTTGTCATACATAACTGAGGCAAAAAAAAATTGGGCCCGTTATTCTCAGCCAGGACCAACTCACAGGACGGAGTCATACTTCAGTGCAGCGTTTCTCAAACTATTCTCCACAGAACACTGGCGGACTTCAATTCCCAGCATACCCTGGCTGATCAGTCCTTTGCGAATTAACTTAGGTTTCTGGGAATTGAAGTCCAAAAACCAAAGGTTGGGAAACACTCCAACCCTCTGGAACCTCCTTCCAACAGAATTGAGGCTACAGACAGAATTGCTGCCTTTCAGGAAAGGAGTGAAAACCTGGCTGGCAGGGCATGTGTGGGGCCCTAATGGGAATATGGCCCCAGCCTGTTGGCTTATTTCCAACTAGAGCTCAACTGTCCCTCCTTTTTGTGTTGTGTACTGCGGTATTCCTCCATTCACTATTCCCTTTTTAGTCTTTTATGTGGGTTGGGAGTGGGAGGGTGGGTTGGTGGGTGGTGGAGTGAGGGTTTTAATCTGTTTTGTTATATTTTACTGTATTTTACCTGAGTTTGGTTTCCCTGAGTGGGCGGCGTAAAATCTAAGAATAAATAAATAAATAAATAATAGTGCATGGTTCCTCAAACCTGGCTCTCCAGATGTTCTTGGACTTCAATTCCCAGAAGCCCTGATCAGCAGGTATACTGACTTAGGCTTCTGGTAATTGAAGTCCAAGAACACCTGGAGAGCCAAGTTGCTGACACCTGCTCTAATGGATTTAACTGGATATGAAGAGATCCAGTCAATATCTCCTTTGCGATAAAGACAGCCTGTCAAGCTTCTCAAGCTCCCACGAGGTAACTCACTTTCAGTGCAAGGTTGAGATGGCAGCATTTTGCTTCCATTCTATTTTATGCAATACAGTAAAACCTCACATAAAGGGCGCCTCACTTAAAGACTAACTCGCTTCAAGAGCAGAATTTTCTCTGAATGGTTGCCTCGCTTAACAACTAAAACCAACTAAAAACTCGCTTTGCAACTAAATCAGGGTTCACAATCTGCCCTGCCAGAAGTCACAATTGGTCACTTACAATGTGTTTCACTTAAAGAGCAAACTCGCTTAAAGAGCAATCCTGTGGAATGCAAAATGCTCTTTAAGCAAGGTACCACTGTATATGCAAAATGTCTTCAGCATATTTTTCCCTGGTGAAGCTAAGCAGCAACACACATAGAGCAAACACAAAAGGATATAGTGAATGTGTGCCTATACAAAACCACAAACATTCATCCAATGATTCCTATTTCAAACTACAGTAAAACCCCAACTTACATATGCCTCAAGTTATATAAAATTTGACTTACATAATGATTTTGTGCTAATACCATGTCCCGATTTACACGATTTCCTATGGGTTTGTTTTGAGTTACATAAAGATTCTTTTTCCTATGGGTTTGCTTTGAGTTACGTAAAAATTCATTTCCATATGGGTTTGCTTCAATTTACATAAAATTTCATTTTCCCCATAGGTTTGCTTCGAGTTATATAAAAATTCAATATAAGCAAAAGCCTACGGAATGGACTTTTTTTCATAAGTAGGGGTTTTACTGTATCTTTACAAATACGCAGCTGCCATCAGGATTTTGAATTCTGCACATTTGCAGAAATACACACTCACTCTCTAAATCTGACTCCCTTCCATTTGTACTGTCATGTGGTGAGTTTTTTTTTTTTTGGCATGTTGTCAGTCAGTATGCCAAAATAAAGCAGGTTATGATTTACATGCCAATGAGTATGCAACTTATCCCTTCTCCAGTGACAGGCTTTCAACTCATTACAGGAAAAAAATAGGACACATATGGGAGACAGAACATAGGAACCCACAGACAAAAAACCTTTAAATACTAATCGCCCCACTTCTTTCTCCAATGCAGAACATATGGAGAACCTATTTGTCTGTTTGTTTGTATCCCACCCATCTGGGATATTTTCCCACCCTCAGCAGCTTTAAAAATGTTTACAATAAGAAATTAAATGTAAAGGATAAACAAACTGAATAAATTTATAAATAACAATGAAAACAAAAATGAAAACTACCACCATTGCATTTGTGGGGAGCACTACCACAGCCATTGTGGGACTCGCTGTGAAGAACCTTCACTTTCTGCCTTAGGTGGCAAGAGAGTTTAGCTTGCCTCTGGTACTTCCACATGTTTTATACACAGTAATCAAAGGTGAGTATGCCAGACTGTTTCCCCTCACCATGGACCCATCCCCCGGGATGAGCAAATCTGTAGATCAACTTGTTGTGCTGGACAGTTACTTTCACACACACACACCCAAAACAACCTCCCTTGTTTTTGATTCAAGAAAGAAATAAAGCTCATAAACTCCAGCACAAGGCAGCTTCCCATTCTGCTCTAGCAAAATAACCATTTTGTCTTTTGAATTGTAATGTGATCATTGGGACCAGGATGTGGTCTTTATCCTGTCTGGAATTGTAACAAACAAAAAACAGCTGTTTTGTTTCTACAGTGAAGGGCACCGGCTGTGACCGAATGCAGCTGGAATGGAAGCTAGTTTTAGCTATTATTCTACTATCCAGTGATATATTATGAGTAGTGTATATAACCATGACGGCAAACCTTGGCACTCCAGATGTTCTTGTACTTCAGTTCCCAGAAGTCCAAGCCCCCTGTGAATCCACACAAATGGATTTACTGCGATTCATCTGGCCCACGCTGCCCTCGTCACTCCCGGAAGTGGAAGTAAAATGCACCCATATGCTTCCGGGAGCAATGAGGGCAGTGTGGGCCAGATGAATCGCAGTAAATCCATTCGTGTGGATTCACAGGGCACTTGGGCTTCTGGGAATTGAAGTCCAAATACATCTGAAATGCCAAGGTTCACCATCATGGTTATATAATATTTACTCTCAATCCACCTCAAGGTACCAAAGTTCTACTCATAATGGATGCCATTTTGCAAAGAGAAGAAAAATAACCATGGGCAAAGCATTATGGTAACTCATGCCAGGAAAAAAGTGTGAGTATGAGGATGGGGGTTGAGGAACAGAATATCACTGCAACTAAAGAACAATGAGAACACTCTCAAATGACATATAAATAGAAAATAGTAACAATAACGAACACAAACCAGCAATGGCCAAGTTCCTGCTGGAGTATTTTGCTACACTTAATAGAATTCTTTGGCTCCCTTCTGAGCCAAACTGACCAAAGGAACGTTCTCCACTTTGAGGATACTATTTCTGTTAAGATGGCCACAGCTGGAAAGAAAATGGCTGCCCTTCTCAGTGCTGCGTCCTGGATAATTATCACCCTTTAGCTACTATTTATGTGTTGTTGTTTTAATATGTGTGTATTAAATGCAAAAATACATTGAGTGCCACGTTAAACATGCTCCTCTCTATTTCTTCAGAACTTGCTCATCCCCTTTAATAAAAATATGAACCTACACTCAAATTTTGGTGTACATTCACCCTACCTGTTATTTTACTGTGGCAAGTTTGGGTTATGATATAAACATCTAAAGCCCTAAATGTTTTTGGACCTTGTTACATTTTGAAGCATCTCCCTTAAATAGTTACTACCCCTCTTTCATGGTCCACACAGGCTTTTATGGTGCAGTAGGGGTGTGAAGGGTAGCATGAGAAGGCACTGGACAAGGAGTGGTGTGGGCATCCATGGGGGGGGGGGGAATCCCATACATTGCTATTTTCACCCCAGGGCTTCGGAGGCAAGGGCAGGGTGGGACAAAGCCCGATTTCCCAATATACCAGCACACACCTGTGGTGCAGACTGACACCAGAGAGAAGTTTAAAGAGTCTCTACTATGAGCTGTGCTTTCTTAGTTGTGGCCCCACTGCTTTGGAATAGATGCCATCCAGGGACTCTTTTCTGGCCAGGTTATCCTACTATGGTAATAGAGTAGACCCTACTGCCAGCAACTCAACGAGCATCAGGTGGTGGTTAACTAACCAGACAACCCTGAGGACTAATGGTCTTAGGTGCCAAAATCCACAGGGAAGGGTGATGGTTCCCAAGTGGATTAAATCCCACTTGAATCCATCTTGATGGAGGATAGCAGCTTTATCAATACTAGCCTGGGTCTGATATTGACTTTGTGTGCCAAAAGGGCTCAGGACCAGAAAGTGACTCATGGAACTGGATCAGTGGTATGGGGGTCATGCTGCAATGCAGAAGGCAAATGGAAGATTACTATATTCTATTGTGCCGAGGACAATCTTCATGGCTGATCACCATGAGGATCGTAAATATTTTGGATACAGGTACGACAGAAGAAGAAGAACAGGAACAGGAGGAGGAGGAGACTCTTTGTACTTGACTGGCCAGTTCTTCTTCTTCTTTCATGTCTAGGTCAGACTTTAAACTGCCAAAATGAAGCTACCTACATGGCTTTGTCATTTGCCAAATATAAATCCTTATCGGTACATGCTTCCGGTAGTAATCAGCAGACCAGCAAATTATCCGGATTCTGTGTCTTTGCTTCTATGACAAGAGCTGGACCCAACAATCCATAGGGTTTATTTCAGATTTGCACTTCTAAGATGATGATGATGATGATGATTAAATAAAAACTCTTTGTTAGAGCAGTCCAACAATGGAGCTAATTACCTCAGGAGGTTATGAGCTCTCCAGCAATGGAGGCATTCAAGAGAAAGTTAGTCTGCTGTCTGCCAGGTTTACTTTAATGTGGATTTCTGTATTGTTCAGGGACTTCAGACTCAATGGCCTTATCCAACTCCATTAGTCTATGATTCCCCACACTTCAGTTAAGCTCCAGGGAAAGATTTGTAACCTCAAACCCAAGAAAGCTGCTTTGTACTGAAGCTGTGATCAGATAGTGAAAAAGTGTTGTGTTTGATCACATTGACAAGGGTTGTTTTGTCAAGAGAAATATCCCTTAAAGCAGGAGTTCTCAACCTTTTTAAGCTGGGGCCGGGTCAAGCTCCCTCAGACAACTTTGGGGGCCACACAGCTATTTTGCCCTTAACGCACCACATGGCACTTCCTGGTGTGATAGAGGCAGTGGGGAGCTACATGAAATGGTGCTGTGGGCTGCATCCAGCCCATGGGGTACAGTATAAGTGTTGAGAATCCCTGCCTTAAAACAACCCTTTTGTTCATACAGGAATCATTTTTGGCCCAGATAAAAGAAAAGAATAGACCATCCTCTGGACCAAAAATGGTTGTATATAGTCACATAGCAGGCCAGGCTGCTTCACAATCCCCCATGGGTTGTGTGATTGTGTGAAAATTAGTTAAACTGGACTGTGCCACAAGCAGTCTAGAATATGAACTATTGATAGGACCACAGACTCTTCCTTCCAGCATAAAGATGACTATTTAGTGGAAAATATACAGTACATTATCTGCCACTTTGCATTATCAGCTATGCCCAAGAATCCTGAAGCTCGTTAAGAGAATTCCTTTCTAATCTCCCCCCCCCGCTCGAAATTATATTTGAAAGAAAAACCTTTGTATCAAGTTAAAAAGAATGCTTGACATTCTCATGGGAGATATTTTCCGCACATGATTGAACTAGTGAAAAGAGAGTTGAAACTGCCATGATACACCCAGCACAACTAACCTGTTTATAGCTCTGAAGGAAAATATGTTTTCACCCCAAATGTTCTCCAGGTAGTCTTGTGTTTGATGGATTGACAATCATAATAAGAATGACTCAGTACAAGACAATTTCATATATCAAAGGTGCTTTGTGTTCTATTTCTGTCTTTCTACCCACTTTAGCCTTCTGTTCCCACATTAAACACTTTGTGAATATGGGCTACATCATGACTTTGTGAATATGGGCTACATCTTGATTTTGTGAGATCCTGACTGTCTTGATGAGGCTGAGTCATCATCTCTGTTTATCACACTAGCATCTTGAAACAGAACTATTAATCGCCCGATCCTCACCAAACACTTCCCCCTTACCACCTACTTAGCAGGGTTGTGACTCAAATATTGTACTGAAATATCATTAAACATCTTGCATAGTAATATACACAGAGATGGTCCAAGATATAATAGCTGGAGCAAAGATTTTAACTTTCAATGTAGCTATATTCTGAGCCAAGATTTTTAATTTATCCCTATGTTTGTCTGCATTGCTTTATTGGTTGTCTTCAATAAGGGGGTAAGCCTGTTTGAGCTGAAATCATCAATCAGTTAATAAGTATCCTTGTTACATTTGCTGGCCACCATGACAAAGTTATGAGTATTTTAAAAAAAATCTAAATGGTTTAAATTTAAATAGTTTAGATGATTATCTCTTCCTTCTCCCAAAGACCGCACCTCAAACAATGAGAGTTTATGCAAAAGACTTGGCTCCATTATCCACAAAATTTAACATGCCAGTTGTATATTCTAGGCTTGTGCTGTGCTTCCCAAAAGGAAAAAGTACATGTAATATATGCACACTGGGGAAAGGCGCTAAAACCACTATGTACATTTTATAAAGCGTATACACATGCATTACTCAATGAAGGCATAATGCCCCTCAAGGTATCATTTAATGCACTGAAAAATGTGCGTGCACACAAATATAGATATCAATCCCTGGCCAGGTCTGTATCCCCATATCACTCTGACAATACATGTTCCGTTCTAACTTCAGAAATTAAGGAAGGTAGGGCCTGTCTGGTACTTGGATGAGAGACCACCATGGTTTACCCAAGGATCTCCAGGCAGGGCAAGGAAAACATCCTGCCTCAAATACCAGACAGCCATTGCTGCCTGTCAGAGCTGGCAAAACTAAGCTCAATGGAATGATAATCAGTCTAAGTATAAGGCTGCTCCCAGTGTTTGGGCTTTTTAAACAAGATCCACACGCAGCTGGCATGGAATGGGTTTAGAAGTAGGACAAATAAGATGTCTGTGGAAACAGACTTATCTGATCTGCCCACCCCTTCTGATAGTTAGCCCCTCTCTTTTAGAGCTCTGCAGCTCTTGAAGCCTCCAAAGAGCTACCTCTGCATTGCAGAAGTTGAGACCTCGTATGTGATGATTATAAGTAATGTCCACCTATAAAATGGGCCCAGAAAGAAACGGCAGCTTCAAGACAGTCTCGTTTATTTACATAATCACCTTACTGTACACCATATCCCAGATATGTATAAAACTGCCTGTGTAGAATGAGGCAGAACAATCCTGTTATCTTGCAGTTCTGTGTATGAATGCAGATTTTTTAAGTTACAAAATCAAATTATCTGAAACACTTTGTTCAGGACAATTTGCTTTTAGCATCTGATGTTGCCTTGACAGCTGGGACCTGATCCTGCAAATAAAGGCACCTTCCCCTTGGGTTTTGAATCTAAAAATGCACCACAAGCTCAGAGAGGCAAACAAGCTTTACTAAGCATATTTGCTATGCTTCTTGTTACTGTAATTTCAAATAAATGATTTTTAAATGAAATACCTGACTAACTATGAGGTGTGTTTATGCCTCGAAAATTAATGTGTGGCAGACACAGAACAAGAAAAGCAGGTGGTAGGAAGAAAAACATAGTGGTGGGGACTGTATGGCATAAGGGAAAATATCATATTCTTAGTTCAACTAGAGTAGACCCACTAAATCCGTAGAGGTTACACAAATGTTGACGTATCATTCAATAATTGATTCAGTTGGGTGTACTCTTGATTAGGACTAGCATCAGGATATTGGTGAAAGTGTCTAGCACATTTTACATCCATACCATGCCCACTTTTTCACACTACCAGAAATGTAGCAGACCAAGATATTTTCATGTGTGAAGCACAAGATGGCATCATACCACATTCCATGTATAGACAACTGAATACTTCAACATTGGAGATGAGATATCAATCTCTGCCACAGCAGAGGATTGCAGGTAAACTTGGGGGTACAGAGCAAGTTATATGACATACACATACTCAAACGTCTTGAAATTATTCCATTCACATCAGCATTTTTTTTCTGAGACAGCTAATTCACTCTTCCTTATACTGGGGTGGGGTGGTGGGGTGGGGTGGTCCTGCCTGGATGCAACAAAGGCAGAGTAATTATCCAAACAGGACAAATCTGGGCATGGGAAGAAGACTAGGAGTTATCAGAGATTCTTTCTAGGCTAGTATGGAGTGATGGGTGCTGAATGGGCTTGAGTCAGGGTAGCCACTTAAAGACATCATCCTCAAACAACAATGTGCATTGCCAAAAAGTAAGACAAAAGAGGACATCCATCTGCATAAAATTGCATATGCCAATTTCTACTGCAAAATTAGAAAGGATTTTTGTAATTTTAACAACATTATAATATACCCCACCCAGGAACGGAAGATCTATGTGCCTGAAGCACCTACTAATGGGGTGATCTTGCCATTAATGGGCAAACAGAGGGTTACCACTCTCCCTCTGGTTCTGTATCTTTTATTCTAGATTAGACTATGGAGATGGTCAAGGAGAAGGCACCTTCAAAAACTGACAGCCCATCAAACAGGGGTCTTTCTATACTGGGCAATCAATTGCCTCCAATGAGTTCAGTTTGCTGCTACATCCATGCTCCTTCCCAGGGGACTTATATATCATTCTAAAAGTTGCTCTCCATGTTTTATTCAGTCTACCTCTGTGATGGTGAACCTTGGCACTCCATATGTTCTTGGACTTCAATTCCCAGAAGCCCAAGCCCCCATTTACTGTGATTCATCCGGCCCATGCCACCCTCGTCACTCCTGGAAGCATTTGTCTTCTGCTTCCGGAAGCAATGAGGGTGGCGCGGGCCAGATGAATCGCAGTAAACCCCTTTGTGTGGATTCACGGGGGCTTGAGATTCTGGGAATTGAAGCCCAAGAACTTCTGGAGTGCCAAGGTTCGCCATCACTGGTCTACCTGGTTTCATTTTACCCCCTTGTCCCTTCACCAACCATGACAGCAACATCACTTCCTCCATTTCTGTCTAAGTGACCCCATGTGATGGTAGACAGGGCCAGGTTTCTGACATCTGAACAAAAATCTGAACAACAGCTACCCCCCCCCCCCTTGGACACAAAGAGGAAGCAGGGCCAGCATAATTCAAATGATGCTACTGCTGTCTTTAATCTTCTGGTGCAAGTCCTTCCATGCTTGCCTGTTTCCATTGCTCTGAATCTGATCTACATCAACTATAGAAAGGAGAAAGTAAAGAGCTACACAGTATCAAGATCCCAATATTCAATGGATGGCTCAATACATTTTGCTGTCTGAAACAGATCAGCAAATAAAATCCCCATCTCCACAAATATCATACCTGTCAAGTTTCGGGAAATTCCTGTCAAATAAGGGAAATTTCCCATCCAAAACAGGAAACTGGACAGCTATGCTTATCCTGTGCTGGCCTCCAGTCTAACACCAGTCTAATTGCAGTCTAACTAATACGGGATGATGGCGGGAAATAGTGTAAAATATGGGGGTTTGACAGAAATTTCCCGAAACTTGACAGGTATGCAAATATGTACTCATCTGAGTCAAGATACTGTATGTTCAAAACCATCTAAATTATTGGAGGGGATGGGTGGGGCATTTGTTACCTTAAAACATTGTTCTGATCCTAGGCAGCAAAATCAGATTAATAATTAAGTAAATGACTTTAGTGCCCTTTCATAACACTGTAAACCTGCTCCATGGAACAGTCTATGCACTTTGCCTACTGGTAGGGCAAGCCCTGCATGAATATGCCATGGGGTAGCAATAAAGATGGCAGTAAAGACAGAGTTACTTTTCTGGACTACTCCTAGCATCCTGCAGATGCTAGGAGTAGCCCAGCATCATGAGTGGCCAGTCTGCCTGGGGAATATTAAGTGCTATAGTTAAAGAAGCATCTTTTCCAAATTCTGAAATAAGGTGTTCTCTCCTTCTACTCCTCTTCCCTCTTTCTTTTACTTGCTTAGTGAGAACTGTATAGAAGCAGTGTGTGAAATTCTGCACCTACAGTTCTCTCTCTTTTGTCTTGCCTTCCTCAAAAGACATGCAGAAGTACGCAGCTCAAGGTTGCAACATAGGTAAAGGTAAAGGTTTCCCTTGCTCGAAAGCCAGTCGTATCCGACTCTAGGGTTCAGTGCTCATCTCTGTTTCAAAGCCGAAGCATTGCAACATATGATGCTGCTATTTAGTAGAAAGCAGCTCTTAAGATTCATTCCATTCATTTCCAAATGTCAGTGCTAAAGGCATGGCAATTTGTTTCAGCTGGAGAGCTGCTCAATCGGAGTTAAATACAGGCTAGAGTGGACATTTTACTTATGGGGGACTGTCACAGCAGGTTAGAATGACGGTCCAGGCACCACTCAGGAAGATAAACAGCTGTTATGTTGATTTCACTTAGCGGGATATTTGGAAATGTTCCTCATGCAAGTAAAAGTCCAAGTTCTTGCCCCCTGGTGGGCTTCAGCAGCAGCAATTTCTCTTGAAATCTGTAAGGATGGAGCAAAAGCGCTGTCCATAACATCACTTTGTTTGTAACAAGCTTGGAAACAGATTGCACAGAGCTAGTGACAGTGAACGCCTGCCACTTATATGCAGGTTTCAGATTTATCATTCCATTGCAAAATGCACTTTTAGGGACTCCAACTCACAGAACAGACTAGTCAGCATGCTGTCAAACAACATTTGGGGGACATTTTTAAATTGTTATGCCAGAAAGCATATTCAACATATGAGAGGAGATGCATCCAGATAGTTTCCTAAGCACCAGATCTAAGCATGTACTGACTAATTAAAAGCTATATCTGTGGGCACTGCAGAATTTGTGGTCGTGTGAACATTGCAATCCATATTTCTTTATTACAGGACAATAGGAGCATCTGCTGAGGTTTTGTGGCATTGTTTTCCATAACTAATTGAACTATCTACAACAGAGGTGCCCAAACTACAGCTTGGGGGCTGAATCCGGCCCCCAACACAATTCATCTGGCCCACAAAGCCCTCATTGCTCCTGGAAGCAGAAGCAGAATGTGCTGACTTGGTAATTGAACTCCAAATAAACCTGGGGTGCCAAGGTTTGCCATCAAAGCATGACTTAGACCTTACAATTATTTTACATGGAGCTTCCTGGAACTTCATCTCACACATATAATACATATGTCCTACCACTGAACTATGATCTCTTCCAATACTACCACTGCCATTTATCCAAGCAGCATAATCAAAATACTGTATCCAGTATACTTGAACATACTCAAACCCCATCATTTACTAGAGCAACTGTTATGGATATCCACATGCAGCTTCACTGTAAAGGTCATATGTAGCTGGCTAGCATACATACTTT
Source organism: Bradypodion ventrale (assembly GCA_035047345.1). Lineage (NCBI taxonomy): Eukaryota > Metazoa > Chordata > Lepidosauria > Squamata > Chamaeleonidae > Bradypodion > Bradypodion ventrale. The sequence continues at coordinate 239,665,179 of JAWDJE010000005.1, forward strand.
CAAGAACTTACATAGCACAACACTTCAAGAACTTTCTTTAAAATTGAATACCAGAGAAGATGGGAAATAAAATATTACTGGGCATGGACACTATGTTCTTCTACTGAGTAAGTTCAGCTGAAATGAATGGGAGCATCACAAGAATGCCAAAATACCAGAGACATTCCCAGCATATTGTGTTCTGTATCATTACTCTAGTATTAATCAATTTTAAAAAAAATCACCATATATAGATAAAATGCCTTCCTCCTAAAAAGGCACATTAGAGTGAAGTACCTGGCTAAAAAAACTCAAAAATCAGTAGCAATAATTTAAAATATTTATTTATTCATTCTCAAAAGTTATTGGTTAGGACCTATGGTGTCCTTCTTGTAATATGGGAAATTCTGTCCCCATGGAGAACAGCAACAAAACAGTAAAGGTTAACACAACATATTAGTGGGGCTTAGCAACTGAATCCTCATAGAGTAGTGGAGTGAGATCACAATTAGGCAGGCAAATATAGTTTTGCCCCACTTAGAAACAGTAAACTAAAAAGGCTTTGTGTATGCTTATTATGGCTTAGGCATTATTGCATTGTGTCAGATGCAAAATGGCACGTTCAAATTACATGGAGCATTCTATTTTCCATTTGCTCCCCACACAACCAATACAGTATAGGAATGGATTCCGCAACCCTAAAGATGATGATGAGCTATACTCCCTAGTGATACACCAATAAAGAATTCTACTCAGCTTAATTTGGTTGAAGATGGTTGGGTTTGTTTGTTTAAACAATTTTTTAAAAATATGGGGGTTAAATCCAGCTATAAGTCGCAACTAGAGTTGATTCATTGAATGAATGTGACATATTTATACTTATTTGGCTTGTATATTGCCCCCTTGGTGAGCATCCACTACTCTGGGTGGTTTACAGAGTCAAAGTTTGAATCTCAGCCCACTTTAAGTCAAGGCTTGCTGGCTTGCTTGCTTGCTGGCTGGCTTCTTTCCTTCCGCTAAAGTGGGCTCAACCTCAGACATTCTCTTGCTTGATAGAGAAGACATCTAGCATACAAAAACTAACCATTAACTTCTGAATCTTACATCAGCACTGGTAAGAGGACACATTTTCCAATTACAGTAGCACCTTGGATAAAGTCCAAACTCCGTTCCACAAAATTGGACTTTATCTGATTTTGGACTTTATCCAAATCAAATGGGCGATGCATCGGATAACGTCCAAAAATGGACTTTATCTGAGGTTCCTATACCAAATACCTCGGATAATGTCCATGTTTTTAGCGGTTTTGGACTTTATGTGATGCATCACGTGTGCATGAAAACCACGACTTTATCTGAATTGGACTTTATCCGAGGTACCACTGTATACAGCCATTGACCCTATGGCTCAAGAGGACTGGAAAGCTGCAGTCCAAAATAGTAACTTTTCCAAGCTCAATTGGTCCATGGGAAATTGCAAATATCAGCTATTTTCTTACAATATTTTTGTTATTGTAGCTTTTATGTGTTCGTGTTTAAGCATGCCATCTCAATCTTTCAGGCAACGAAAGAAAGGGAAAGCAGAAAACAAGACACGGCACCCACTGAGGTCCCTTTAACGATCCATTCAGCAAAACTGTGTTTTCCAAGTCAAAATCTGAGGGGAGATTCTCCTTTGTCTTTAGTAAGGAGACCATGACTGCAGTCTGAACACAAAGATAGAGCAACACCTCCCTTATGAGCGAACAGTGGAGAAACTACCTGCAAGAACCAGAAGCTCTGTAGCAGAGGAGAACTTGGAAAATGTAGTATGGAGTAAATTAAGTTCCACTCTCCCAGACATTATTCATATAGCAAGCTAAAAAGCAGATGAGCTATGGGGTGCCGGTAGCATTTGGAGAAAAAAGTCCTACTTCTTCCATGCTCTTCCTTCTCTTCACCTATGAGCATTCTGTGTGGTGATGGTGCAAGAACTCTCTTCCTTTCTCAGAAGGGGTTAGACCTTATTCCAGTTATGGACATAAATATTGAAGACTTAATGTTCAAGTCCAGATATAACAATAATGCTAGGAAAAGTAGAAAGGAGCAAAGGAAGAGGAAGACATAGTGTTGGGGTGTATTGACAACAATGCATGTCACAAGTTAGACCCAGAGAAAGGTGGAGAAATAACATTTAAAAAAATGTTACAAGAACTGCTAGAAGTGCCAGAACAAGAACTTTACATCTCCCTTGATACCTGATGTAGTAGTAGTAGTAGTAGTAGTAGTAGTAGTAGTAGTAGATGATGATGATGATGATGATGATGATGATGATGATGATGATGATGTGGGATGCATTGACTTAACAAAGGGAATCAAGGCCTTTTGTTTATACGACATGAGCAGAGCCATTAATGATAGGACTGTTGAGAGGTCATTACTTCATAAGATTGCTGTTAAGTCAGAAGCTACTTAATGCCACATGGCAGTAGTGCTACAATCCATAATTGTAATTTAGAGGCTTTTAGAGCCAAAATGGCAGGAAAGATACATACAGATAATCCTAATAGAAGGAAGGACAAATACTGAAGCTGAAGCTCAAGTACTTTGGCCACCAAATTAGAAGAGAGCACTCACTGGAGAAGGCCTGATGCTGGGATAGATTGAAGGCAAAAGAAGAAGGGGGTGGCAGTGGATGAGATGGCTAAATGGCATCACTGACACAGTGGACATAGATCTGGGTGGACTATAGAGAATGGCAGATGACAGAGAAGCCTGGCATGTGGTGGTCCATGGGGTTGCAAAATGTCGGACTCCACTGTGCGACTGAAGAACAACAACAACAGAAGAATAAACACAGAACCTATACATTCTGAAGTGTTTAGGGAGCTTTCTTCCTACAGATGGACAACTCCAGGACCATTTGGTAACTTACAGAAACTCTTTAAATTATTAGAAAAGGCTCCACAACAAGCAATTTCCAGTGTTGAAAGCTTGAATGCTGACACTGCCAGCTAAAAAAAATTACAATTAAATGAAATGGTATTTGTAAGCTTTCTCCAAGCTTGATTCTGCAAAGAAATGTTGTGTATGAAAAGCTTCAGGAGCAGATATTTATCAGAAACATGGCTGACTTCTAAGAATGACTGCCTTGAATGGGTTCTTATCAATCCTACATCATAGAATGGTCTGTAAATATCAGTCTTTGTAATTACCATTGGGTTACACAAACAGTAATAGTTTGCAAATTCAAGGACCACAATGTGCATTTAATCTAGATGTGGTAACATGACTGCTGCCCTTTAATGCAATAATAATTGATGGTTGCAAGCCCTGTTTGTGGTTTCTTTCATTACAAGAGAATAAATCCATCAATTTCCAAGCTCTGATTAAGATTCATCCATGCTGAAATATTGAATGTTCTTGCTGTATTTGATACAAGACCTGACTACTGATTAAACTAAATGCATTGTTGTCAGCTGTGATGGTTTACACTGTACTGTTTATCATGCACTTGTGGGAATGGTTTTCATGATTTACTAGCAGAATGCCCATCAATATGATTAACAATGTTTGCATGTGTAAGGAGAACTTGGATATGGAAGGAAGAATCAATCAGTTTGCTTTCTCCCACATCTAAATCTTTAAAATATTGACTAATTCAGTTCTATTTATGAAGATGTTTCTGAATTTTGGAGACTTCTTTAAAAAAAAAATCCAAATTAAATTCTTAATTATCTACCCTCTCCAGTTTCAATATTCATGGGCTATTCCCATGTTGTACCTGCCTGGCACAATAGCTAAGATTATATTATTGCAGGTCTGCAAAGCTGTATGTTTTAATTTGCATACATACAAATTGAGCACACAAACCATGTTACTATTTCTAAGTATGTTCCATCTTTGGCACCATTTATATAGTAAGCACTGATCTATAAGAGCTAATACTGTATTGAGAAGAGTGCTGGTCTTGTAATAGGAGACCCAAGTTCAAATGCATATTCTCTTAAAAAGTAACAACATAAGGCATTTACAGAATAAACTTGTAGACAATTGTGGTTTTAGCAGTTGGGGATGATATGGTCAGCAATGGCTCTTGGGGGTTGAAATATTGCCCATTGAACTTTTCAAAGCTCTCTGGCCCTCTTCTAATTGGCACCTTATTATTATTATTATTCTCCTCTTTGCTTTCTCTTTTACCCCTTCAGGTGCAAAGGAAGATACAAGATTCTTGTTCTGGTGCTTCTATAAATTTCCACCAGGATTATTTGGTGTTCTTGTAATATTTCTTTGATGATATCTCTCCACCTTCCTTTGGGTCTGCCTCATGCTCTTTGTCCTTCTCCACTTTCCATATATGCCTTATAAGGTATGGAATTCCAAGACATTCTCTCCAAATGGGCAAACCACTTTATTTGTCGTCTCTGTATATAGTCTTTGTTGTTCTGTCTCTTAGTCCATTTTTATCTCGTTTAAATTTCTGTAGTGATAGATTCATTGCTGGCTTGATGGGCCTGTCACACAGCTTCACCAAAGCCCCTTCAGCCAGATTGTTTCAGGGTGACACAGGATGGCCTTCATGGTTGCCGTAGCAGTTCTGTGGCACAAGGCCACACCATACTTCACCCAATTCTAGCAATCCTTTAGGTTTTCCTTGCTCGAAAGCCAGTCGTATCTGACTCTAGGGTTCAGTGCTCATCTCTGTTTCAAAGCAATCCTTTACTTTGGCCTATTACCAACTCTCACAGTGTGGCCTCTGAGATCCATATTGCTTTCTACAGATCTTAATTGATAATTCTCTATAATTGTATATATTTTATGATAGCTAAGTGATCACACCATGTTTTAAGAAGCTCCTGATTCAAACTGCCATTAAAAATCATCTTAGCTCTATCTGATCATTATAGTTCATCAAAGTGGTTGTGACAGCACAGCACCAAGTCTCAAGTACCACAACCCTACATTTCAAATTGCTTAGCTTATGAATGCTCATGAAGGGCTCTAAAGAGCAGAGATTGCTGCCTGTGTGTTGGCTCAACACATAAGTAAGGAACTTGGGAAATTGGGGTTCTTCTTCACATGTAGAGCTCACATAGGACTATCTCCTTTTCAGACCTGCTTGTTATCTCAAAAACAAAGCCACTCCCTATCTTCGTAGGGAGGGAAACCGAAGAATTAACCCAGATAGAAATAACCAGGGAGGAGGTCCTTGCATGTCTTGTTAAACTAAACACTAACAAATCACCAGGACCAGATGGCATCCATCCACGAGTTCTCAGGGAACTTAAAGATGAAATTGCTTGATCTCATAGCCAAAATATATAATCTTTCCCTCAAATCAGGCTTTGTGCCTGATGACTGGAAGGTAGCGAATGTAACACCAATTTTCAAAAAAGGATCCAGAGGTGATCCAGGAAATTACCGACCTGTCAGTTTGACATGTGTCCCAGGTAAACCATCCTAAAAGATAGAATTAATAGGCACATAGAAGAGAAGGCGCTGCTAAAGGAGAGCCAACATGGCTTTTACAAGGGCAAATCATGCCTCACTAATCTGTTGGAATTTTTTGAGAGTGTCAACAAGCATGTGGATAAGGGGGATCCAGTTGACATTGTTTATCTGGACTTTCAGAAGGCTTTTGACAAGGTCCCACACCAAAGGCTCTTGAATAAACTTACCAGTCATGGAATAAAGGGACAGGTCTTGTCCTGGATCAGCAACTGGCTAAGGGACAGGAAACAGAGGGTAGCACTCAATGGACACTTCTCCAAGTGGAGGGAAGTAAAGAGTGGGGTCCCCCAAGGTTCAGTACTGGGACCCCTGCTTTTCAACCTCTTCATAAATGATCTAGAAGTAGGAGTAAAAAGCAAGGTAGCCAAATTTGCTGACGACACTAAATTATACAGGGTAGTGAAAACTGTGAGAGATTGTGAAGAGCTCCAGAGGGATCTCTTGACACTGGGGGAGTGGGCAAAACAGTGGCAAATGAGCTTCAACATTAGTAAGTGCAGAGTGATGCATGTTGGGGCAAAAAACCCAATTACATTTATAAATTGATGGGGTCTGAACTCTCGGCGACAAACCAACAAAGGGACCTTGGTGTCCTGGTGGACAACTCAATGAAGGTGTCAACTCAGTGTGCCTCAGCAGTGAAAAAAGCAAACTCAATGCTAGGGATCATTAGGAAGGATATAGAAAATAAGTCAGCATGTGTCATTTTGTCTCTTTATAAATCTATGGTGAGGCCCCATCTGGAATACTGTGTACAGTTCTGGTCGCCATACCTCCAGAAGGATATTATGGAGTTGGAAAAAGTGCAGAGGAGGGCAACCAGAATGATTAGGGGCCTGGAACACCTTTCTTACCATCTGAGGCTGCAACAGTTGGGCCTCTTCACTTTTGAACGACGGCGTCTAAGAGGTGACCTGATTGAAGTTTATAAAATCATGCACGGTGTGGACAAAGTAGAGAAGGAAAAACTTTTCCCTATCGCATAACACTAGAACTAGGGGGCACTCCATGAAACTTTTGGGTACTAGTTCTCAAACACATAAGAGAAAGTACTTTTTCACCCAGAGGATTACTGGTCTATGGAACTCCCTGCCAGAAGAAGTGGTGACAGCTGCCAGTCTTGACAGCTTTAAGAAAGGATTAGACAAGTTCATGGGGGACAAGGGTATCAATGGCTATAATTATGGATACCTAAGGACAACCTCCGGGTTGGAGAGATAGGCAGGATATCTCTCAATGCCATTTCCAGGGAATCCTAAGCAGGTGAAGGCATCTCCTTGGGAATACCCTGAAGGAAATGGTGAGCCACTGTGTGAGACAGAATGCTGGACTGGATGGGCTGTGGCCTGTTCCAGCAAGGCTGTTCTTATGTTATGTTCTTATATGTTCTTAATGGGGGAGGGCAGGGCTAAGTACTCTCCTTCAACCATGTTGAGGAAACCAGAAATGCTAATGATTATGTGAGAACTGAACTCCTGACCCCATCTGTACCTTAAATATTTGTCACAGAGAGCAGGATCAACATGCTTGGAGCTGTTGTGGAAGTGGCCTGAATCTATTTGTTTTTGCAGGTATGAGGAGAATCAAAGGCTGTACAGTAAAACCCCTACTTACAAAAAAAAAGTCTGTTGCGTAGGCTTTTGCTTAAATCGGTTTTTTATGTAACTTGAAGCAAATGCATAGGAAAAAATTTTTTTACGTAACTCGAAGCAAACCCATAAGGAAAGGAATTTTTATGTAACTCGAAGCAAACCCATAGGAAAAAGAATATTTATGTAACTCGAAGCAAACCCATAGGAAATCCTGTAAATCGGGACATGGTTTTAGCACAAAATCATTACGTAAGTCAAATTTTATGGAACTTAAGTTGGGGTTTTACTGTATTACAAATAATTTAGTTATTCTTTTCCTCTGGCAGAACCTTCCAAACTTTCTGACAGAGTGAGAAAAATAACACCAACACCACCCACAAAGTATTCTGCAGAAAAGGGACCCTGGGTCATAATTAACTGGGATGGGAGGGAGGGCAGATCTATGCAGTGCCATTTATTTTTGGAACATGGTGGGCTTAAATCAAGAGATAGTTGTGTACTTTTTCTTTTTGTTAATACATTTTTATTATAAAGATAAATGGACATACAGAAAGAAGAACAATAAGACAATAAACAACCGAATAAACAACAAAAACACTATACAATATACAAAAATACAATGTGCTCCCTTCACCCAGCAAAACAGTACTTATGATTCTTTCATTTTCTTTATTCTATCATCTCTAAAATTTATAAAACAACATAAAAATACAAAATATATAAATAAACATAAAAAATCTTAAAATTAACCACTATAAAAACAACACTCAATATAAACTGCTATATGCACCAATAACCAATGGGGCATTATATGCCTTCAACTAATTAATCTATACTGTATATGATATTTATTTTGTAGATTTGTCCCCTCTTTCCAAAAAGATGCATATTCTTGTACCGGCTTTAATCCTTTCCCTTTCAAAAGACCATACTTGATAAATTCTCCCCAAATCTCTCTAAAATCACTCTTTTTTTAGTGATCCTTTTTAAAATTTTAATCTTAGTCTGTGAAGTTTCCCTTTTCAAAACTCTTCCTCAAGTTCTCAGCAAAGAACTAAGCAATAAGTATGAATATTTAGTTCTTTGAAGTACAAATTCCATTTTCTAGAAGACAAACCAAAATAACCAGCTGTTGGTAGAGATGGGGTGGCAAACTGGGATAGAAGATGAGAGAATTCTTTCTAATGTCTAACTTCATTGGGAAATAATATTGTGAGACTTTCAAAAAGATAATCTAAGACCATTCACTCTATATCACTTTGGAGGATTTCTCAATGTACTATTTTTGACTTTCACCATGTTCTACTGTCCAGCAAGCTTATATGTATGTTATTTTAAGTATTTTCCAAATATTCTTTTTAGAATAACATGTTGCTGACAAGCAAGTTATGGTCTGTGGAATAGGAGTCTGTCTCAACCTCTGACTGCGAACTAAGGTAGCTGTTCCAGCCTGGCTCCCATACCAGGTGCCAGCAAAGAGCCTGGGAGGGGCTGAGAACACAATTTTTTCCCAGGCTTTCTGGCCACAAAATCCCTGTTAAAGGGCTGGCAGTGAACTTCTCTCCTAGACAAGTATGGCTGGGAAGCCTTGTGGCAATTTGCCAACATGGATCAGTGACAAATAGCTATTAAAATTTAAGGAGAGATTTCATAATGCTTTAGCTGGATCTGAACACATGCGTTCTATTGTGATAATTTCTTTTGTCAGACCCACTAAGAAAAGATTAGCAAAACACTGGAGCCTACAAACACTGGGATGAGATTTTAATATCTTCCACCTTACACCAAACCAATCCCCTTCTCTCTCTGTGTGTTTCTCTTTTTCTTCCAAATATAGTTCTTCTTCAAGTGCTGAATTCATTCAAAATATTTACTATCATCATGGTGAAAGTCTTTATGTTCTTAACTCCTTGGTACAGTTCTTCCGTGGACATTTCACACCAGTCTCTTAGGTTCTCCAGTCACAAGGTCTGTCTATGTCCAGGGCCTCTCTTCCCAAAGATCTTCCCTTGCATAATGGGCCGAAGTGTTCTATACTTGATGTCATTTCTCATGATATGCCCAAAGTATTGGAGCTCTCCTTTTTAACGGTCTTAAACAGATCTTGTTCTTTATCTACCCAATGCAACAGATCTACATTAGTCACATGGTGAACCCATTATTTCCTTAGCAGCTGTTTATAGATCCACATTTCAAAAGCTTCGATTTTCTTTTCAGATGCTTTAGTCACTGTCCAAACTTTGACTCCATGCAAAACTGGGAATACATAACATCTCACTATTCAGATCGTCATAGCGAGAGTTACATCTCTATTGCATAACAGATCATGTCACATTTTTACAAATAGACAATTTTATCCACTCTTTTGAATTCTTGTTTTCCTTCCATTAGCTTGCCATGAGTTGGTGCTTGGCTTATAAGAAGATATATATTGTTACAAATGTACATCTCTCTCTATTTCTATCTCACCACAGATCCCCAGCTTTGGATTTGTTCTGTCCCTCAGTTTACCTTCTGTGAAATGGGAACTTGCCATTTAGTTTACCAGATGTTTTCAGGATAATTCATATTAAGACTGGGTCTTATAATGTTTCAATGGCTGATATCCAGTTGCCTAGCATAGTAATTCACTTGAGTTGGTCTACTAAATCAGTGAGGATTCCGTGAATCAACTTCTTCATGAGTTCCACTTGATCCAAATGGGCCTACTCTAGTTGCAGCTGACTTTAGTGCAACCAATCACAACTAGAGTGAGCTCATTTGAATCATTGACCCTCTGAGGCTCCACTGATTCAATGGGCCTACTCTAATGCAACTTACAAAGCTAAGCAATAAGGTTTCAATCAATAATTCATGGCAGGTCTGGCCCTACTATTATAAAGAGTAAGGGAGCCATCTCGTGCAGCAGATTCCCAAACTTAGAAAAGGGCAGCAAGCCTTTATTTGCTTAATTTGTTGTTGGCATATGACAGGGAGAGTTGTTAGGTAGATTTACTGCTTTCTATGCTAAAGTGACTTGGCTGACTTTTGGCAGTTTGATCTAAGTGGAGACATCATTTGTCATTATGGTTTAGACTGGAGGGGAAAACGTGTTAGCATGTCTCTGACTCACTGAGACCAATCTATTCTCACTTTGTATCATTTTATGACTATACTCCTTTTTATTTTATGTGTATTTATTTATTTTCTTCCTGTGTTATCTTTTCTCTGGATATTGGGGCCCAAAGTGGCACTCACAAGGGGTTAACAACAAATACAATTAAAAACATTAATATGTTAAAAAGCAATTGGACATACAACTATATTTAAACATTGGTCGTAACTTTTTAAAAAAATTGAGAGCCATTTGCTATGTCTTTATTTATGCAATATAAGGCAATTGGGGATACCTTGTTTAATGCATCTTGTTATCTTGGGAAGAAAATCATCTAAAAATCATCTCCTCCTCTCAGCTTGCCGCTTACAAAAGGACAGGTGACTGCCAGCTCACCTGATTATGGCAAATGGCCATGGACTTATGCCATCGCTAACGCAATGAGTCCCAATAATCAAAACTCTAGCACAATCCATTTGAGTCAATCACATCCCTTTTGTTGCTGCTCCTCTAACAACCTTTTCAAGCCTCAAAATAGCAACTGGCTACAAAGGCAGGAAAATCATAAATGGAAAATGACACAAACCAAAGTGCCATTTCTAATTTCAACCCTGCAGCATGCTGAGAATGAGGAGAAATTCATTACTTCTTTTCTCTTTAGCCAGAATAGCTTTACTTTATTAAAAGAACATGTGGGCACATTTCAATAGGTGCTCTTAGAGTGGCAATCAATTTGCAGTCAAGTGCAAAACCTTAAACGGGCACCCAATCGTTCAGTCAAGGATGCAGTGTTTTGCACACTCAGTATGCTAGAGGAGCAAAAGAACTCAGCAAAGATAATTGGGAATACCTAGATTCAAGGCTGTGATATATATATATATATATATATATATATATATATATATATATATATATATATATATATATATATATATATATATATATATATATATATATATATATATATATATATATATATATATATATATATATGTGTGTGTGTGTGTGCCTTATATAGTCAAGTAAATAAATTTTCTTATGAATGGCAATCTTACACCTAAGAATTGTAGAAGGGAAGCAAGCAAGCAAGCAAGGAAGGTTTCAAAACAAAAAACAACCCATCTATTACTCTTGTGAGGACCAAAAATATATACTGGCAAATAAACACTGGCTGAGTGTTCAGGGAGAGATGAAAAATTGAAGTGGAAAGAACAGAATGATGTATCTTGGTAAGAAGGTAGGGATGGTTATCTGGAATCCCAAAATACAAGAACTCTTATTTTCAATAAAAAAATTTTTGGCAGGTCTCGCTTGATATTACTGGGCTGCAATAACTCAGTGGTTAAGAAGCTCACCTTTATTATTTATTTTATTTATTTTCCAATTTGTATTGCTGCCCAACTAAATTAGCCAGCAGGCTGGGGTTACCATGTCACTGGTGCCCACACCTGCACTGCCAGCCAGGTTTTTAACCCTTTCCTGAAGGGCAGCAACTCTGTCTGGAGATGCAGCTCAATTGGCAGGAGGTTCCACAGGCCCAGAGCAGATACTGAGGAGGCCCTCTTTCTGGTGCTAGAGAGACGAGCCCCTCTAGCACATGGGCACAATTAGAGAGCCTCTCTGGTCTGCTCTGGTGGGACGGACAGATGTTCTTGGGGTGACATGGTCTCTTAAGTATCCTTGCCCACTAACATGTAGGGCTTTAAAGGTAATTACCAGCACCTTGAATTGCACCTGGAGGCACACTGGCAACCAGTGCCTTGTTAGCTGGGAGGCCAGCAAGTTGGCAGTTCAAGACCCAGGTACTGCATGACATATTGGCACCCGTCTCTGTCCCAGCTCCTGCCAACCTAGCAGTTCAAAAGCAAGAAATTGCAAGGAGATAAATAGGTACCAATTTGCTGGGGGGAAATCTTGGGGACATTAAAGGAGCCTCATTCGAGCATCCCCTGAGCAGAGTTTCCAGCAAAAATCTTTTCAACCCAGAATAATTTCTGATACAAAATTATTACTACTGAGATCTCTTTTAAGAAGAGGAACAGAAGCTTGGATAAGAGTGCCCACATGCCTATTTCCAGCAGGGAAAGCATTTATCACACAAAAATTAGAACAAAAGGACAGCACCAGTTTGCATAAAAGTACATATGCTTTATTTTGTATGGATGTAAAATTCAATTTCAATTAAAGGAGGAGGAGGAAATACACATCTCCCTTACTGTGAGAGCTGGACCTAAGAAATCCAGATCCCAATACATTCAGTGTTCAAAACTGACCAGCTTTTCTTTGTGCTCTAAAGAACAGTGTCAGTGATGCTTTTGAAATACAGTACTGACACAGCCACAATGGTAACCAAACAGCTATATCATGGCATTTGCAGAGCTTGAAAAACTTAAGTTGGTAAAACTTTAACATGTGTTATCCCCACATGCAATGCAGAAGATGAGCAGTGCTGACTGGCTTTGCTTGTGATTTCTAGGGGTGAAGTCCAAAAAAGGGATTTGTCCAGGGCCTTGATTTTTCTTATTATAGCAGTAGAGATATTGCTGGAGGCAATGCGTGATGTTTTCCCTTCTCCTCCAGTTTCCTCCCCAGCAATAGGCACAACAGCACTGAAACAAAGCAAATCTGGTTCTTCCACACACAATACTATACTATATTACTGTCATAGAATTTCAGACAGAGATGCATATTCTTGTTTGAAAACCATCGAGCAAACTAATTTTTCATTGTCTCTTTTTATTACAGCCTCTGTAAACAAGCTAGGGAATAAAGCAAATGCATTACATATGGGATGGGACTGTGGTGGCTCAAGTGATTAAGACACTGAACTTGAAGACTGGAAGATCGGAGTTCGATACCCAAGTACTGCACAACGTGTGAGCTCCCACCTCTGTCCCAGTTCCTGCCAGCCTAGCAGCTCGAAAGTAAGAAATTGCAAACAGATAAATAGGTACCACTTCGGTGGGGAAGTAAACAGTGTTCTGTGTCTAGGCATGCCTGCCACATGTCCACAGAAATGTCTGCAGAGGCATTCAGCGCTGGCTCCTTGGCTATAAACAGAGATAAACACTGAACCCTAGAGTTGAATATGAAAGGTTTTTGAGCAAGGGCGACTTTTACCTTTATTATTAGATATGGATTATGGATGATCAAGTAAACAGTTCTTTGAATGAGCAATGGAAAACTCACCTCTCACACTGAACAACACGCATTAGGACTTCCAAATATATAGAAATAAAAAAAGAATTATCCCAGTGTACTGGTACATTGTGAAAACCAGCCTTTAAAAACAGCCACTGGCACAAACCACCAGCCAACCCAAAAAAAAAAACCCCACACCCTTTAAACTGAAAACACAGCAGTAGTGCTTAGGAAAGTTTAGAAAAAATAAACTGAACAAGGCCATCAAAGAGAAAGGAGCATGCTGTGACATGTCGCTCAAACTGGCAGGAAAAGATGTAAGCATCCTACGAGAAAATGTGTTCCTATTATAAACACTCTTCAACAAAGACAAACTGCACACACATAATACAGGAGTTCAGATGGTTGTACAGTTCTTTCTTTTTCCAATGGTTTCATGAGACAAGATGGTGACCCCACTCTACCTCTATACGTGGCATCAGGGCCACCATAATAACCCTGAACACACACAGTTTTGTCTGGTTTTGGAAGTTAAGCTGGGTGAAAGCTAATTAGTACTTGGACGGGAGATCATCAGAGAACATGAAGGCTAAGATAGAATCCTTTTTCAAAACCTGGAGAGCTATTAGCTGTGAGTTAGAGTCCCAAAACACCCAAAATACAGGCATGTCTTTTCTGAGTAGAACCAGGTTTTGTTTCACTTGCACTCTCTGCCTCACTCTAACTAATCGGTGCTTCCTCTCATCTAAGATCCTTTTCTGGTGCTGAAAGTGCAGGTCCACTGAAGAGTGGTGAGTGATTTGAGTTGAGGCACGGAAGACAATCAAGGAGTGTATCTCAGTAGCCAAAACAAGAAGCGGCCACACTTTTTACCAGCGCTTGAGTGGAAAGATGAGAGTTTGAGATGAGAGTTTGAGTGCTTGAGTGGAAAGATAAGAGCTTGAGTAAAAAGATGAGAGTTTGGGTCTTAATTTAATTTAAATATATTAATTTTATTATATTTATTATTTATTTATTTATTGAATTTTTATCGCCGCCCCCTCGCCGGAGCAACCCCGAGCAGCTCACAACAAGATATAAAAACATCCATAAAAATCACTTTAAAAAACCAACCCATTAAAAACCCATGCACCCCATCTGGAAAAGAGGGACAAATTATTTTAAATGAGCCAATGGGTGGGAGCCACTTCCCTGTCAGTGCTCCACACCTGCTTTACTAGCCAGGTTTTAAGTTCCTTCCTAAAGGGCAGCAGTTCTGTCTGCAGCCATAATTCTGTCGGCAGGAGGTTCCATAGGGCTGGAGTGGACACAGAGAAGGCCCTCCTCCTTGTGCTAGAGAGATGAGCTCCTCTAGCCGATGGCACAGTTAGGGAGCTCCTCCGGTCCATTCTGGTTGGACGGACAGACATTCTTGGGGAGAAGCGGTCTCTTAGGTATCCTGGCCCACTACCATGAAGGGCTTTAAAGGTCATCACCAGGACCTTGAATTGCACCCAGAGGCAAACTGGTAACCAGTGCAGCTCCCGGAGCAGCGGTGAGGCACGGGCATAAATTTAATTTAAATATATCTTGGATATATTGAGCCTGGGCTGACAATGAGACATCAAAAAGCAAATATTGGACAGGCAGCTGAAGATTCATTTGAATGAGAATGTTCCTTCTTGTCAAGTGGATATGGATAGATTGGGAGGACCAGAGATTTTCTTTCAAGTAACTATTTGCATGGCTACAGGTAAAATTGTTCAGTGAGACTACTGACCTAGGTTCATGTTTTACAGCACTATTACAATCATTTATGTGGCTTTTTGAGTTGGGTGGCACCATTTCCTGTTGGATCATCTTTGCAGAGTAGTGCAGCCAGCATGCCCCAAAGGATTAAGATTGAATATTTCGAAACACAAGTCCTATGCAATTCCCCTTTTCTATTCCCCTTAGTGCCCAGTGCACAAAGGCTCAGCCACAGTTTTAGCGGAAGGAAAAAAAAAGACTGTTATTCACAAGAGTTGTGTTCAAAGAAAGTTGTCAGGGAGATGGCAAAAATATAATACAGCATGTCACTTCATCTTGGTTGCAAAAAGCAGGAAGAAAAATCTTTCAAGCAAATAATGGTTGCAAGAGGGTGCTGAATACTCAGCATGTACCTTCCAAGTTTAAACATATAGAACAAATAAGAAAGGACAGTAGATGAAAATTGTGTTACAGTACTTCCATTTAAAAGCAAGAACTTCCCAAAATTCTCATTTTCAGTAAATAGGTTGAAAAAAAATTGATTTAAAAAATAATAAGTAAATCTCAATGTGAAAGAAAGTGAAACTGGCATCCCTAATTATTATACTGCTCATTTCTTATGCATAAGGTGCTCTTGGACCACATTTTTCTGTGTGAAGTAAGAAAGTAAAATACATGGAACAACCTTCACGGTATAATAGCTAATTACAGTTCAACTGTTTATAAAATGACAACATGGTGTGAGACACACAAGCTAGAAAGCTGGCTGTGAGAAAAATGTGGGCGGGTCTTTGCTTTCTAATTTCAAAAATGGAAAGCCCAGCTAAAATGACTTTTCGCCTCTGCAAAAACGTAACACCCGAAGTACAAAACAAGCATACAGGATTACTAATTAGTCTGCAATATTGGGGATGGGGAGGGGAGGATTTATTCATCCCAGCAATTAATTTCTTCTTCTTATGCCATATCCGAATCCAAATATTGGCAGTCCTCATGGTGATCAGCCATGAAGCCTGTCCTGAGAATATAATGCAGTAGCCTTTCATCTGCCTTCCACATCACAGCATGACCCCCACCACCACCACCACCACCACCCATACCATTCATCCAGTTCCATGAGTCACTTTCTGGTCCTGAGCCCTTTTGGCAAGTAAAGTCCTCATCAGCCCCAGGCCAGTATTGATGAAGCTGCTGCCCTCTATCAAGATGGATTCAAGTGGGATTTAATCCACTTGGGGACCATCATCCTTCCCTGTGGACTTTGACACCCAAGGCCTTTGGTCCTCAGGGTGATCAGATTAGTTAACCACCAACTGATACTTGGCATTCAGTTGCTGGCAGTATGGTCTACTCTATTACTATAGCAGGATAACTTGGCCAGACTCTAGTGTGCAGTTTTATTAAATCCTTACATAAAACACAAGATCTGAGCATTAAGAAGATCCTCCACAAACATTTACCCTTTGGCAAGGTCAGCAAAGTCCTCTGTTCCCAGCGTGAAATACTACTCTGATTTGCAAATATTTGTCCTTGTAAGAACTTCATAACTGCAGATGTCAAGTACAGTGGGTTAGGCTGCAGTCCAGTAGTTTTGTGGTTTAACTCCCAAATTTCTGTTCTTATACCATGTTGGCAGGGACTTCTGCAAGGTAAAACCCAAAACAAGTGGTGGGCTAAAACAGAGAACTGCTGGGGTAAATTAGAAACATGGTTCAGCTACATATCAATATCATATCAATATCACTAAGTGGTTAAATTGTCTGTTTAAGCCACTAATGATTATGGGGAAGTGAAACCACTGGGAAGTTTTAAAGCAGGAAGCTATCTTTTACTTTGATCTCAGTGATTGCAAGAAACCAAAACAGAGTGACCCAAGTAAAGGTAAAGGTTACCCTTGCACAAAAGCCAGTTGTATCCGACTCTAGGGTGTGGTGCACATCTCAGTTTACAGCCAAAGAGCCAGTGCTGTCTGCATCTGCAGACATTTCTGTGGCCATATGACAGGCATAACTAGGTGCCAGAGTGCATGGAACACTGTTACCTTTCCTGCCAAAGTGGTACCTATTTATCTAGTTGCAATTTCTTGCTTTCGAACTGCTAGGTTGGCAGGAACTGAGGCAGAGGTGGGAGCTTACTCCCATTGTGCAGCACTTGGGTCTCAAACTGCTGACCTGCCATCCTTCTAGTCGTCAAGTTCAGCATCTTAAGCACTAAGCCACTGCAGTCCTAGAGTGATCCTACTCACACATAAACAAGAAAAAACCCCGTCAGAGATCAAGAAAGGTGAAGGCAGAGGCATTTTGAGGGCAGATTGGTTGGCTCTAGCACTTACTTCTGATTGCCAGCCAAAGGAAGGTTCATCACCACAACAGATCAAACACCAGGCCAAATGCCTGGTTTCACTCCTTATATCAGCCTCGCTTCAACAGATATGTAGTAGGTTCATGTCAAATTTATTTGTGGCTCATTCGCAAATGGAACTGGATGGGGGATAAAGAGCTTCTGCTTTTTTCTTTTCTTTCCCATTGCAACTAGAATTCTAACATGAAGTGCAATAAAAGAAAACATAATTAGGCAAAGGTAAAGCTCACCATGCTTTTCCTGGCTTCTTCTCCTCCAAAATTGGTAAAGGTAAAGGTTTCCCTTGCTTGAAAACCAGTCATATCCAACTCTAGGGTTCAGTGCTCATCTCTGTTTAGAGGCAAAGAGCTAGCCCTTTATGTGTTTGCAGACATTTCCATGAACATGTGGAAGGCATGACTAGTGCATGGTACCTATTTATCTACTTGCAATTTCTTGCTTTCAAACTGCAGGGGCTGAACAGAGAAAGGAGCTCACTCCGTCATGCAGTAGTCGGGTCTTAAACTGCTGTCCCGCTGACCTTTCAGTCATCAAGTTCAGCATCTTAATACATCATTAAAAACACACCAAAATAAATAGTAAAGGTCTATACCAGCAGTAATTCCAGTAAGATCTCATTAATATCCAAAGGGAGAATAGAGCATTAAATTATTCCAAATTCTCAACAAAACAAAGTCATCTTAACTGACCTCCTAAAACCCAATATTGAACAAGCTTCCTGCACATCTCAAGGGAGGTTTATTTCTGTACCGTGAAATATTTCCTGCCTGTAAACAGACACTCAAAATGGGACACATCACAGTGAAGGCTTCACAACGGTCATGATGTCCTTGGCAATTTCAGCAAGAGATTAGCAAACGGTATATGAAATTCTCACAGATATTGTGTCTTGGGCTTTGACACTTCCATGGCATTAAACCAGATTCCCTTCAGCTTAGGTGTTATTTGCTTGCTTCTTTTAGTGCCTGGGTGTAGTTGAAGCAAACTTTATGAGACCATCAAGTTTATTTAAACAATAACACCCCAGGTAGTGTGAAAACAATGATCTGGACTATCCTGGTATACATTCAAGCAAAATTAATCTCTGCTAAATTGTGCTGAATGGATAAAAGAGAAAAGACTTTCATTTGGTCTCTTTGCTGAGGAGCAGGTACAATACATTTACTTCCAAGGGCCCAACGATCCAGCAAAAATAGCCCCTTACAATGTCTGTTAAGCAGAACCTGAGCAATCATGTTAACCTGTGAAATCTGTGCTGATGGCCAAATATCAAAACTAAAACAAAGCAAGCTAAATTGAAAACTACTGGAGCTTTGAAAAGTTCCTTCTGTGATAATGATAAATTCTTGTTTACTGCGGCTGCTGCTTCTTCTTCTGCCGTGTCCAAATCCGAATATTGGCAATCATCATGATGATCAGCCATGATGACTGTCCTTGTGAATATAATGCACTGGCCTTTCATCTGCCTTCCACATTCCAGTGTGACACCCATAACACTGATCCAGTTCCACGATTCACTTTCTGGTCTGAGCCCTTTTGGCACACAAAGTCCTCATCAACCCCAGGCCAGTATTGATGAAGCTGCTGTCCTCCATCAAGATGGAATCAAGTGGGATTTAATCTATTTGGGGACCATCACCCTTCCCTGTGGACTTTGGCACCCAAGGCCATTAGTCCTTCGGGTTGTCAGGATACTTAACCACAGACTGACACTTGGCGTTGAGTTGCTGGCAGTATGGTCTACTACTCAATTACCAAAGCAGGATAGCATGGCCAGAAATCCTTGTTTACTGCTTCTTACAAAAAAATCTCACAATTTTTCATTCTGGGAATGCCACCTAAATTGTGCTCTTTTGGGGGGGTGGGGGTGGGGGGAGTGTAAGCCTAGGCTGAAAGGCTTCATGGCATAGCATTGCACCAAGACATTCTTTACTGTATGGGACCAAAGACAACAGAACAGCCGAAGGGTTGGCTTAACACAGGTTTATTGCATGATGTTCTGGTGGAGCATGAGGTAATGGTGGTGATACATCTCAATATATACGGTAGCACTATACATTTGAATCTTGTAGCACGGTAGCTCATTGGCTGCTACCGGCGTGGCCTCGCCCAGGCACGCCTCTCTTCTGTAGATCTTGTTCTGCTGCTGAATGCAGATCTTTCTCCTGCTGCTGAATGCGGGGAAGGTTTTCCCGCGGCTGTCCGTGATTGAGCAATGTGAACCATGTGAGACTGAACGCTCGCAGCTGCCCTCTATGGGCTGCTTGCTCGCGTTCCTTTACAGCTGAGATACCTTGTATTTGGAGTGGTTACATTCTTGCCTTTACAGTCCAGTGAACATGCAAACATACATACATAACATCCCTCCCCCCTAGGATGGGACGAAGTCCCGCAACCATTGTGGCTTGCCGCAAGTGCGCTTGGGGCGTGCTTGCGCCTGACCTAGTACTGGAGAGCCTGTGATCCCTGACTCCGTGGGTACTTGTCCTGCAATGGGAAACGGGGATTCGTTAGTGGCTCTGTGGGGCGTCCGTGCCTGCCTTGCGCCTGGGGATGGGAATGGAATGAACAGCTGGGAAGTGAAGCCCTGCCTGTTGCTCTCGGACCCCGGGGACCCTCCTATTGTGAACCGCGGAACCGATGAGGTTGCCCTTGTGGTTCTGCTACCCTCTGTTCCCCGCTCGGGGGACCTTGAGACTGTGGTGGGCGGACTCGCCGTTGCCTCCTGTCTTGGGGGTGTCGGTCTCCGGGAAATTGGCGCTATGTTGCATTCTAACTCACAGGGGCTACTGGGACTGGAAGTACCAGGGGCTGAACTGAAACCCCTCTTTTCGCTAGGACGGGTGGGGGACCACTCCGCTAACTCCCCCTGGTACTGTAAATCAATGTCTAAACTTCTTGGGGAATCTGTGTTTTGGGGAAACTTCCGAGGGTTATGTGCGAGATCGGGGCTCCTTCTTTCCGCCGCAAACTCCCGCAAAAGATCTCTGAGGATCGATTCCCTTTCCTCCCCCCTTGGTGGGGACCCATGTCCCCCTTTCTCTCCCCCTTGGGCTAAGCGGGTGGGGGAGTACCCTAACGCTGATTCGTGGCTATTTTCGTTTTCGTCCTGCTCTCCGGGGACCCTGCGCCTGAGTTGATCTGCGTGCCGCCTCCACAGGAGGCCTGTATTGGTCTCCACACGGTATGAAACGGGGCCGGTTTGTTCTATTACAATGCCGGGCACCCAGGCTGGTCCCGCGCTGGCGTAGTTCCTGCAATGCACGGGGGCACCTACGCTGAAGCTCTTTGTGGAATCCATCTGTACATTCCGCCCTTTGTCCTCTACCCTTGTGGGGTCTAGTTTGGAGATTACTGTGGCCAGCTTCCTGCGCATTAACAACTCCGCGGGGGAGTACCCTGACGCTAGTGGGGTGACCCTGTACCGTAGCAGGAATTGGCACAGTTGTAAGTCAAGATCTCCGGGGCCCATGCGCCGCAGCGCGTCCTTAGTGGTACGCACGAGGCGCTCTACTTGGCCGTTAGTGGCCGGGTGGAAAGGGGCGGAGGTGATGTGCCGAATGGCGTTGAGATCCATGAATGTCCTGAACTCGGCGGACGTGAAACAGCTAGCGTTATCGCTGACGAGGGTGTCGGGTAAACCGAACGTGGAAAAGACCCTCCGTAACTGTTTAATTGTTGTGGCCGAGGAGGTGCTTGAGACTGGAATGACCTCCAACCACTTGGAGAACGCGTCCACCACAAGGAGGAAAAGTGTTCCCCTGAACGGGCCAGCAAAGTCTACGTGTACCCGGGACCAGGGCCCCCTTGCTGCGTCCCACTCCCTATGTGGCAAGCGAGCCTCTTCTGGCCTGGAGCTTTGGCACGCTTCGCAAGTGCCAACCATGTGCTCGATGTCGGCGTCTAGCTGGGGCCACCAAAAGTAACTGCGGGCTAGTGCCTTAGAGCGGACGATCCCGGGGTGGCTGACGTGCAGCAGTTTAAGCACCCTCGGCCGGAGGGACGTGGGGATCACTACCCGCTGTCCCCACAAAAGGCAACCCCTCTCTAGGGACAATTCTAATTTCTTTTTGAAAAATGTGTCGAATTCCGCTGCTGGGGAAGACATGGGCCACCCTTTCTGTACCCAGGAGCAAACTGTAGCTAACGTTTTGTCCTTACCGGTCGCTTTGGCGATGTCGGCCGGTACTACTGGAGGGGAGTCTAGGACCTCTATCATTAAAACCTGGTGGTCCCTCTGTTCCTCGCCTACGTGGCAGCAATCCCGGGGAATGGGGGACCTCGACAGGGCATCCGCATGGCTGATCTCCTTCCCGGGCCGGTACACCAACGCGTGCTGATACGCGTTGAGAAAAATGGCCCACCTGAGCATTCTCGGGGACAGGATTTGGGGTGTGGGCTTATCTGCGGTGAAAATGCCTAGCAAGGGCTTATGGTCGGTCACTATGGTGAAAGGGCGGCCATACACAAAATCATGAAACTTCTTGGTCCCCGCAATTATCGCTAGTGCTTCCCTGTCTGTCTGGGCGTAGTTTCTCTCCGCTTGGGACAAGGACCTAGAGTAGAATGCTATCGGGGCCTCCCTCCCGTTCTCCAGCACGTGGCACAACACCGCCCCCACCCCCACCGGGGATGCATCGCATATCAGGACCACTGGGCGTTTGGGATTGAAGTGGGTCAGTACAGCATCTGATGCCAGGAGTCGCTTCAGGTCATTGAAAGCCTTTTCATGGTCGTCGCCCCACTTCCATGCCTCGTCCTTTTTTAGCAATTTGTGTAGCGGTTCCGCCACGGCTGCCTTCCGAGGAAGGAAGGAGTGGTAGAAGTTGAGCAGCCCCAGGAACGACTGCAGCTCGGGCTTGGAGGTGGGGCGAGGGGCCTTTTTGATGGCGGCCACCTTGGACTGGGATGGCCTTATTCCCTCGGGAGTAACACGGAACCCTAGGAACTCAACCTCAGTTGCGAAGAAAACGCATTTGTCTTTCCGCAACCGCAACCCCGCCTTTTCGAATTTTGCCAGGACCTTTCCCAACCTTTCTGCCAATTCGGCCCGGCTCCCCCCTGTGATCAATACGTCATCAAAGTAGGGTAACACCCCCTCTAACCCCTTCAGGAGGCGTTCCACGAGTGACTGGAAGATCCCGGGCGCCGAATTCACGCCGAATTGGAGGCGCGATACCTGGAACACCCCTTTGTGGGTGACTATGGTCTGCGCAGCAGCTGCGGCGGGGGTCACCGGGAGTTGCTGGTAGGCTTGGGCCAGGTCGAGTTTAGCAAAACACCTCCCCCCGTGTAACCTGGCCAACAAGTGGCTGACTACCGGCACCGGATACGCATTTGGGCGGATCGCCTTATTGATGGTGCACTTGTAATCAGCGCATATGCGGACCTCCCCGTTGGCCTTGAGCGCTGTTACAATCGGAGTCTCCCACTCCGCAGAATCAACAGGAACAAGAATCCCCTGGTCCACCAATTTGTCCAACTCCGCCTCTATTTTGTCCTTTAGTGCGAAAGGCACTCTGCGCGGTTTAAGTCTGATTGGACGTACTCCCGGGTCCAGGTCGAAAGTCACTGGGGGGCCCTTGAATTTTCCGAGTCCCTTTTTGAAAACCTCGGGGTGCGCATCGCACACGCTCTGTATTGGGTCAGTCCCGGCGGCGTGTACTCCCACGGCGTGCACCCCCCCAATGAACAACCCCAGGGGCTGGAACCATTGCGTCCCGAGGAGGCTGCATTTACCTCCCTTGAGGACGACTAGGGGAAGCGTTGCGGCGCGCTTTTTGAACTGGACCTGGAACTTCCCAACCCCCAACACCGGGATGCGGTTCCCTTGCACGTCCTTCAGCGTGGCCCTCAATGCTTTGAGCTTGGGCCGCACGTGGGGGGCTATTTTTTGGAACTCTCCCTGGGAGATGATAGAGTAAGAAGAACCCGAGTCCACCTCCATCCTAACAGGGGCCCCTTGTATTACTACCTCAACGAAGTATCGGGGGTGCTCCGTGGATACGCTGAGAACCGGAGCGTCGTCCTCGCTGTCGTCGGAGATTCGCCCTACTCCGTCCCGCTTCCTTGTGGTCCGGGTGCCGTCCTTGGGCCTCGTGGTGCGGTCCTGCCTCGCCGAGCAGTCTGGGGAACTCCTCTTGGCCTCGCGCCGTTTTCGGCAGACCTTGGCGATGTGCCCGCGCCGGCCGCAGTTGTGGCACTCGGCCTTGCGGAACGGGCATTTGGCGCGGGCGTGGGCGGCGCCGCAGCCGTCGCAGCGCCGGCCTTCCTTCTGGACCTTCCGGACGTCCTCATCGTCGCCGCTCTCCGCGGACGAGTTCGAAACTCGCCGGGCCGCGCGTACCGAGCTCTCTGCCTTGGCGGGTTTCGGGCGCCAGTCCTGGAGCTCTTGCACCCCGGCCGTCGTGGCTTCCGCGGCCTGTGCCGTGTCGAGGACTTGCTGCCACGTGGGAGGCGGCTCCTGTTTCATCAGCACGCGCTGAGTCTCGGTGTCCCTCAGGCCGCAGAGCAGGCAGTCTCGGAGGGTGACTTCTGGGGTCTCCCACTTGCATGGGCCAGCGGCCAGCCGCAGGGCCGCGGCGAACTCAGCGACCGATTCCCCGGGCGCCTGGACTCGCCTCCAGAACGCGCTCCGAGCGGGGAACATCGCTATCGCGGGCCGGAGGTGGGTGCGCAACGCCGCCAGGAGCTCTTTGGCTTTGAAGTCGCTCACCCTCCTCGGCGCGATCAGGTCCACCAAGGTCCTCTTGGTCTCGTGTCCGAGCATGCGGACGAAGATGGCCCTCTTCTTGTCCTCATTTGAGACTTCGAGCTCCACCAGCGCTCCATTGAAGTCTATCTCAAACAGCTCCAAGTCTCCCGGCTTCCTGATCTCGTAGCCGGCGCATGTCTTGGTCCCGTGGGCAGCCATCATCCCACCTTCATCGCGAGTTTACTGTATGGGACCAAAGACAACAGAACAGCCGAAGGGTTGGCTTAACACAGGTTTATTGCATGATGTTCCGGTGGAGCATGAGGTAATGGTGGTGATACATCTCAATATATACGGTAGCACTATACATTTGAATCTTGTAGCACGGTAGCTCATTGGCTGCTACCGGCGTGGCCTCGCCCAGGCACGCCTCTCTTCTGTAGATCTTGTCCTGCTGCTGAATGCAGATCTTTCTCCTGCTGCTGAATGCGGGGAAGGTTTTCCCGCGGCTGTCCGTGATTGAGCAATGTGAACCATGTGAGACTGAACGCTCGCAGCTGCCCTCTATGGGCTGCTTGCTCGCGTTCCTTTACAGCTGAGATACCTTGTATTTGGAGTGGTTACATTCTTGCCTTTACAGTCCAGTGAACATGCAAACATACATACATAACACATTCCCAGAAAACATTAGGGCAACTTCCTTTCCTACCAGACACAGCTAGGCTAGACACAACCTGTCCTAGTCCATGAAACCTTCCAGCCCAGGTGAGCACAATCTAGGAGTGGTGCTTTAAAACTTGAGAATTCTCAGATTTGGAGTGTAGAATGGCATATCCCTGTTAATAGATACCTAGTAAAACAGGAGCATGGAACATGTTGGTTTGGTGGTTAAGACACTGAGCTTGACAACAGGAAGGTCAGCAGTTTGAGACCTGAACGCTGCATGGCAAAGTGAGTGCCTGTTGTCTGTCCCAGCTCCTGCTAACCTAGCAGTTCAAAAGCAAAAAAATTGCAAGTTGATAAATAGGTACCGCTTCAGTGGGAAAGGCCACAGCGTTCCGTGCACTCTGGCATCTAGCCATGCCTGCCACATGACCATGGAAATGTCTGCAGACACAGATAGTGCTGGCTCTTTGGCTGTAAATGGAGATGAATACCACACCTTAGAGTCAGATACAACTGGCTTTCAAGCAAGGGAGACCTTTATTAAAACAGAAGCACACAACCTATTCAGATATTTCCATGGCTGTTGTAAACATGTTTACAGCATCCACCCCATGACACCCTTGTTGCTCCTGGAAGTGGAAGTAAACTGCACCCATATGGGTGTGTTTTACTTCCACTCCCAGGAGTGACGAGGATGTCGGGGGCCAGATGAATTGGTGTCAGGGGCCAGAACTGGACCATGGGCCATAGTTTGGACACCCCTGGTTTAAGCAGAGAAAATAGCAGCCTAAAAAAACTGCAGTGGCTCAAGTTGCTAAGACGCTGACTGGGAAGCGGAAGGTCAGCAGTTCGATTCCCGAGTACTGCAGGACGGAAATGAGCTCCCGTCTTCATCCCAGCTCCTGCCAACCTAGCAGTTCGAAAGCAAGAAATTGCAAGTAGATAAATAGGGACCACTTCGGTGGGAAGGTAACAGCGTTCCGTGCGCTCCGGTGTCTAGTCATGCCTGCCACATGACCACGGAAACGTCTGCAGAAGCAGACAGCGCTGGCTCTTCGGCTTAGAAACAGAGATGAGTACTGCACCCTAGAGTCGGATACGACTGGCTATCGAGCAA
Organism: Bradypodion ventrale; assembly: GCA_035047345.1. NCBI lineage: Eukaryota > Metazoa > Chordata > Lepidosauria > Squamata > Chamaeleonidae > Bradypodion > Bradypodion ventrale. The sequence goes on from JAWDJE010000005.1 coordinate 239,691,041, forward strand.
GGGAAACCTTTACCTTTACCTAAAATATCTATCTCATCCTGTTGCAAAACACGTGACCACTAAACCACATGACTGGCCCATGGCCCGAAACGTTTGGGCACCCCTGCTCTACACCAATATGAATGCTTTGGGGAGAAGCTTTAAGGATGGGATGGATAAGCAAGAAGAGAGGATTGCATTGAAGAGGTCCTATCAGCAGTGTTGGGTCTTCATAAACTAACCAGCTAGTGTTGTCCAATGCAACCAAGCTCAGAAATAATAACACCAGATTTCACATCAAATCACAGTACCGTGAAGGAACACTAGCTATTAGTTTGTCTTTCTTGTTTCCCTTCTAGTAAATGTGCAAATGTGTAGAAAAGGGTTAATAACTAAAATTAACTGTTAGAGAGCCCAGATATCTAATTCAGTTTACGTTGGATAAGGCAATTAAAAATGTGCAAGTTTACATTAAGAGATTACATTAAACTTTTGTAAAAACATCCCATCGATATGTCAACAAACTGGAACAAGTTCAGAGGAGGGCAGATCATAAGGATGATCAGGGGACTAGAAACCAAACCCTGTGAGGAATGACTGAAGAAACTGTGCATGATTAGCCTCGAGAAAAGGACAGTGAGGGTATATAGCATTTTTCACATATATGAAAGTTAGCCAGAAAGAGGAGTGGCAGAAGCTGTTCTTGTTCATCCCAGAATGCAGGACACATTTTGATGGGCTCAAGTTATAGTAAGTCAGATATAGGCGGAATATTGGGAAATACTTCTTAACTGTTAGAGCAGGATGACATTGGAAACAACTGCCTCAAGAGATGATGAGTGCTCCAACACTGGAAGCATTCAAGAGAGAATTGGACAACCATCTGTCATAGCTGCCTTGATTTAGATTCCTGCATTGAGCAGGGTGTTGGAATTGATGGTCTCATAGGTGACTTCCAATTCTGTTATTCTATTTATTTTTCTCCTTTTCCAGTTTTGAGCTTTGGAGAGGAAGAAACATCTACCTGTACATATTCTTATAAATACCCATCTCCCACGTACTTAACCAAATACTTGTTCCACCTCCCTCCTTTAATCACCTCAATTTGTATCCTTCCCCTTTTAATGTATTTATTCTCAAATAGATTCTAGCAACAGACCCAGGGGGTCAAAATTTAATTTCCTCAGATAGCTGAGGAGCCCTTATTTGTCATCCAGTGAATAAAATTTAAATTGTGCTACACCCCTGTTTACCCCCTCTTGCAAAACCCAACTCAGTTAGTGAACCCAATTTATTTCCTTACTGTTGATTGTTGCTCCCAGAATTGCTCAGTCAAAAAAAAGCAAGATAAATTGTTAAGTAATAGATCTATGAAGGGCAGAATTTTTTAAAAAGAAAAAAACTGCTTCATATGCTATATAATTAACTGAAGGAATTAAAGAGGCTACTTAGCCTTTCGATTTCATTCATCAACCCATTCATCAAATGATAGTTTCATTCATCCAATGACAATTGGCCCTTAAACTCAATCACCAGCATGATTGCCAATCCCAAGACCTAAAAGTCAAACACTAAAATATTTTAGTGTTGTATTTTCCCATTATTACAATTAAGAGTTCTGGAATTTGATTCATTGTTGGGGTGTGTGTGTGTGTCTCCCTGTGTTTTACAGTTCCTTGAGCTGGAAAATAAAACCCAACAAATCATAATAATCATTATTATATCTCTGACAATCCAAACCTAAAATTAACTTTTCAGTTCTACCCGCCCCCTACAACGAGGCTTGATGAAATTTTACAACCACTCATTCACACACACAACTGTTTCTGCTGTTAACTTCCAGTCCCAATTATATATGGAAAAGGCTACTCAAATCTATTACAGATATATGTACTGTATGTTACACTACAAAGATGCTCCTCCTTTTGATTTTTCTCTCCACATTTTTTGGACCAAGCAGTTGAATACAGAACATCCCTCTGGCACACAAAAAGGAACTCCTAAGATTGAAAGGTGTTGTTTTAATCTGTTCATTTGTTACTTGATCCTCAAGGTCTTCAAAAGTATTAATGATGCTAATGAGTACTGGCAGCTAGCTGGAATCACACCAAGTAACTTTGCTAGGTAGAAAAAAAGTATTTTATGCCCAAGGATTCAGATCTCGGTGCCTTAATATTATTGTTTATTTTTGTTGGATTTTGATGTTGACTGTTTGCCAGAGGCCCTCATCCAGTAAAAATGTTATTCTGTTTCTAAGGGATACACAACAAACCAGAAAGCTTTGGGTTTCTTAACATCCACATAAGCAACGGCCTTGTTTTCACATGTGTGCTCCAGTGGGTCATCTGTATCGTGTTTTCATCTTAAAAGTTACCCTTTCTTAGCATGGGCCCAAATAATGTGAAATTTCAACACTCGATCTGTTTGCTTCCCAGTTGCAACCGCACAACCTCAAAAGCCAGATCCAAGCCCTAGTAAAGTTTCCAACATTTATTCACATCTTTCAGCCACCAGAAGAGCTAGGTCAAAGGTCGGCCAGAGCCTGTAAAATTTATTTGTTCATTATATTGCTATTCAATGGAAGAACAAACATTCTTGAGGGTACACAAGAGCAAAACCAAATTAGAAGGTGGAGGAAGGAGATCACTGGACAACATTAAAGGAGGATATAGGTGAGGAACTCAACCTCCCCTACATCACTTGGAGGACACTGAATAGGCGGAGGGTTTGAGTCCCTAATTGCAAGACCAACATGCTCAAGTGGGGCTGTTGGAAAACGACAACACATGGTGTGAATGTGGAGAGATTCAGAATCTGGCTCATTTACTGGTCTGCCGATTGCTGCCAGAAACATGCACCGATGAAGACTTAAGTTTGGGCAATGGTAAATCAAAGAAAATGGCTTCATATTGGCAGTCCAAGGGTTGCTCGGGACACGAAAGAAGATTGATAGTCTATTAATTCTCCAAGGAGACTACAAGACAATAATATTAAGGGACAATTTTACATCCATAAGACACTTATTCCAGTTTTTATGTGCATTGGTTTATAAGAACAGTTGGGGTTTTTTTGCTTTTAAACTAAGTCAGTGCTTGTTTTAATATGATAATGGCCAGTATCCTATTAAACATTTAATGTGCAGAAATCCAACTGTAGAGAGCTGGTTGCGTCCCTAAGATATCATCAAGTTGTTAGACCAGATTCCACAACTGGAACACCAAAGAAGCGGATAGATGTTAAACAGGAGTGGCTAATGGGTTTAAACTGATTTTTGACAGTACAGGCCATTTTTAACAATTTTATAATCTGCTGTCAAGTCTAGTATTGAGAGGAAGCTGAGGTTTAAACTGATTTTTTTAAAAAAATAAATCTAAATCTATGCTATCTTTCTTCCAATGAACTCAAGACTGCATATGTTGCTCATTTTATTTATTTAAATTAATCTTTACACCACCAATCTGACTTAGCTGTCACTCTGGGCGATGTACATACAAAAACATTTTTTTAAAAAGCCCATCCTAACCCAGAGCACAATCCTCACTCCAAGTTAAGAATGATTAAGGTGGATTTGGATAGGGCATAAGTCCCTTATGTCAGCACAAGCCCTTAGGCCAGCCTAACCCCTTGTGCTGGCTGCTGGCTGCTGATTGGTAGCTGTCAACTTAGTTTAAGGGTAAAGGTAAAGGTTTTCCTTGCTCGAAAGCCAGTTGTATCCGACTCTAGGGTGCAGTGCTCATCTCTGTTTCAAAGCCAAAGAGCCAGCACTGTCTGCTACTTCAGACATTTCCGTGGTCATGTGGCAGGCATGACTAGACACCAAAGCGGACGGAACACTGTTACCTTCCCACTGAAGTGGTCCCTATTTATCTACTTGCAATTTCTTGCTTTCGAACTGCTAGGTTGGCAGGAGCTGGGACAAAGACAGGAGCTCATTCCATCCTGCAGTACTCGGGAATCGAACTGCTGACCTTCCACCTCCCAGTTAGCGTCTTAGGCACTTGAACTTACATGATGATTATTAAGGGTCCCCCACCCCTCCTTGTGCAATTTTCCCCAGGCCAGCTGAAGTCTCTCCTCTCTGAGCTGGGAAGTGTTTGGATACAATATGACAGGGGTTCCCAACCTTTTTACGCCGTGAGCCTGACCCCAGACCCCAAATAGCCGAGCAGGCCTGAACACACACCCCAGAAGGGATAAGAGGAACTTACTTACATATGTGGTGGGAATACCAATATGCAAACAAATTTCTGCACTAACTAGAAGCAGAATTGGGGAAAATTATGAATATTACAATAAAGCTGAACCCAAAAATCATTTTATTGGGGGAAGTTGAAGAACTTAAACTCGAACCAAATGAGAAAGAATTATTGATTATGTTGTTATTGGTGGCAAGTTTATTAATTGCAAAAGAATGGAAAAGAATGGAAAGAAGCCTTTAAGATTAGTAAAATTAGATGTTATGACGAAGCATGGCAATTAGCGTTAAATGAAAAATTAACAATGGAATTAAATATAAAAAAGGTATCATAAGTAAAAGAAATTTCTGGAAAATTTGGAAACCTTTTGTTGTTTATGCTTTGTCTATTGAAGATGGTATTAAGCCAGACCCGGGAATATGTAGGTTTTGGGGGAAATAAATTAGGGGAGAGAGTTGTAATCATTTGCAAATTCCATTGTATAGCATGGGTGAGATGTTTGCAAATGTAACTGTTTTTGTGTGTATGTGTTATTAATGTTTATAATAATTTTGTTAATAAAAATTAATTAAAGAATAAGCCTGCCACATCTACTGCTGTGTGCTGCTTCTGCTACACATGTTTTTTTAAAAAAAACAACATTATTAACTACTAACAACTGAAATTATTATTATAAAAATCTACCATTAGATTCACAGTCAAAGACTGATAGAAAATTAACAGTTCAAGACCTAACCAAGGACTTAAGAACTGCTAAGTTAATGTTTAAATATATAGGCAGTTCCTAGTAAAGTTGGCTTTTTAAAAGTTAGGATATTCAAGTCAAATAAATCCAAAATTTCCAAGTATCTAGGGAGTTGCTTAGATATTGCTCTAAGGGATCCAATTACTATGGGTGCAACAATAGATTTTCCTTTTCTATTCTCAACACGAATTTGCAAATCATGATATTTTGTGATTTTTCTCCAGTTGTTCATCCACAATGCATGCATCTCCTGAGAACGCAATATCTAAACCAGGCTTGACACCACTACCACCATCACCACCACCCACCCACCCATCCTTACAATGTCCAAATACTAACTGGAATTATAATTTTACTTGCACTAGTTCCCAACAGTCAAATCGCATTGTTTATGACCTTAAAAAAATACAGTGGCCAAATCTATATTGGTATTTATGTAAGGTTTGTTTAGCCTACTGTGGCTGATTGAAGTTAAGCGGCAACATTGGGAGATGATTGATACTGTATAATTACAAGACCAGAGTGAGAAACATCCCAGATGGGCAGTATAAAAATGGAATAAATAAAATGCTTATAAACATTCATAACTTAGGATAAGTAAGTGTTTTATTTCCACCACAGTGGAACTTAGGCTCTTGATTAGCATGACTGATGAGACATAAGGGATGAATGTTTGAGAGCCACTGCTTCTTTGCAGCATATCTGCATTCAAAAACAAACTTCATATTCAGACATTTGTTTGTTGCTGGGAATCTGAAAGACAACATTGATCTTGACCCAAATTTATTTTTACTAGTCCCAGCCTGATGATAAACATATTAGTTCTGACATTGTACAGACTAAACTTGTATTTATTTTATTCACAAACAAGGATCAAAACAAGAGGCCAGGAAATAAAACATGTCCTTATACTTTCCTGAAATCATTCCTCAATATGTCAATGCAAGCAACAAACAATAGACATGTGTGGCATAAACTAGGAAAAGCTCGTCAAATCAGAATTGTGGATGGCTCTAATTGCTATTGCCTTGAAGGGAATAGGAGACATTTATGATCTCTCTGCTTTGTGAGCAGATGTTTAGTCTGTACTCTCATTTTATGTCCTTGAAACAAGCAAAATTGGGAAGGGAAACAATAATAGTGTAAGTTTGACTTAGCAGTTTTCCTTTTAAGCACACTGTTTAATCCACAACACTGAAAGTGCCCTCCACATATCTTTGGGTGGGGAGAAAAATGTTGTTATCATTAAACGCATAAACACATTTCAGTTAATAATAATTGGATGTACAGTAAAACTTCGCATAAAGAACGCCTCACTTAGAAACTAACTCGCTTAAAGAGCAAAATTTTCTCTGAATGGTTGCCTCGCTTAACAACTAAAACCAAAACTCACATAACAACTCAATTGGGGTTCGCAGTCCCCCCTGCAAGAAGTCACAATTGGTCACTTACAATGGTGTTTCGCTTAAAGAGGAAACTTGCTTAAAGAGCAATCCTGTGGAACACATTATGCTCTTTAAGCGAGGTACTACTGTAACACATTAGCAATAAAATAATTCATTGTGTAAAACAGAAAGATAAACAAATGGATGCATGTAATCTTTCAAAAATGATATCCTTTTGGAATTTTGTTTATATTTAATTTATTTGGGAATGAGGATAGGATGTATTTGTCCACACACTTGACTCTTACCTTATCCATCCCCCATCCCTACCCCTTTTGAGATGTGATGCAAAGCAAGAATGTGAAAAGCTCTCGGGTAAAATTTTGTTGCATTTTTCATGGGGAAATGGTGACTGTTTCTTGTTCTCAAAGTAACATGCTTTCAACTCAAATTACATTCTATCTCAAATGTCTCTTTCTGGCCTGTGCCTAACTTTACTAAAAACAAATCATTAAGAGAGATATGCATCACATTGCACATTTATTAAGAGTAAAAATGATTAGGTTTAAAAAAAATGATTAACTGTGGTTACAAAGAATTGCTGAATGACCCTATTGACAGAATGTTCTGATAATTTATTTTTATATTTTTTTGCTGTTGTTCAGAAGGCTTTTCACATGTCTAAAAGCAAACTAGTATCTGCTGGCTATGGAATACTCTATAGCCCATGAAAGGAACTTTGCCATGTTCTGTGATTTAAGTTGTATTGTCCAGACCAGGGGTCGCCAACCTTTTTTTAAGTCAGGAGCTGGGTCACACTCCCTCAGACTCGTGGTCCTCTCGCCACTTATGGGCTGCCATAAACGAGTCCATGGCTGTTGTAAACATGTTTACAGCATCCATAAATGAGTCCTCAGCTGATTCCAGAGCTGGCAGCTGGAGCGAGGGCATGGGCTGGATGATTTGGCACCACAGGCCAGATCTGGCCCATGGGCTGTAGGTTGCTGACCCCTTGTCCAAACCAAAAACATATATAATGGCAAGGTAGGCAAAGGAAGAGCAGACAGGTAAGAATTGACAAGAGGCTGGTTTCAGCCAGAGGTATAGTCACAAAGGGAGAAGTGCAGCATCTCTCTAGGAGACTTCATCACATGCACACACCTCTCTTTCTTTCATTTCTGAGTGTCTATGTGCACACATTCACATACTCCAAATTATGACTTACCAGAGGACAGAGGCAAGAATCCATTCAGAGGAGGGAGGCATCAACTTGGAGAGGTTTGGGAGGAGAGTCAGCAGAAGACACACTCCAGTTTTGGTGTATCTAGGTTGCTCAGGGGATGAGTCAAGCCACCCATCACTCACTGAATTTCCCTCAAGCCAGTTGGTGGTGGTCTAAGGCTTTTGCACAGTACTGTATGCATGCACATTTTAAATTTATGTTGCTTCTTCTTCTTTCATGCCCCAATCAAACCCCGAACTACCAAAATGAAGCCACTTTCATGTCTTTGTTGTTGGCCAAACTTAAGTCCTCATCAGTGCATGTTTCTGGCAATAATCGGCAGGCCAGTAAATGAGCTGGATTCTGTATCTCTCCACATTCACACAGCATGTTGTTGTCTGCCTGCAGTCCCCACGTGAGCATGTTGGTCTTGCTCATATTTTGTCCCTTGCCCGCCATGGTTAGTAAAATTATCTAAGGAGGTGGGAGAGTGGCTGAGGAGTGTTATCAATGCCTCGCTGACCAAAGGTGTTATGTCTTCTTCTGGTCTGAAAAAGACCAAGTATGAGACAGCTGGATGCAGTAGGCACAGGGCTGGGCAGGATGAGGAGGATGGTAGAGGATAGAGGTGCCTGGAGGGCAATGCTCCATGGGGTCGCAAAGAGTCGGAGTCGACTGTGCGACTGAACAACAACAATAAACTCCCCCTCCTAAAAAAAGTGAATTTGGTCTTAGATGTTCTTAACAATTACAGACCTGTGGCCAATATTCCTTTCTTGGGTTGGTCATAGAGTGGTGGCAGATGAGCTGCAGGTGTTCTTGGATGAAACCAACTGCCTGGATCCATTCCAGTTGGGCTTCAGGCCTCATCATGGCACTGTGGTCATGCTGCAGGATGACCTACTTCATGAATCCAATAGGGGAGCCTTGTCCATTCTAGTGTGCCTAGACCTCTCAGCGGTCTTTGATACCATTGACCACGGTACTCTCCTGGGTCGACTTTCTGAGTTGAGGGTTCGGGGCACTGTCCCCAGAGAGTTCAGCTTGGGGAGTCTATGTCAGCTTCCTGGACCTTGCAATGGGGAATTCCCCAGGAGTCCATTATCTCCCCATTTCTGATCAATACCTATATTAAGCCACTGGGTGGGCTCATTCAAGGATTTGGAGTGCAGTGTCACCAATATGTGGATGACACTCAACTCTATCTCTCCTTCATGCACTCTGCAGTGGAGGCAACCCGGTGCCTAGATGACTGCCTGGCTGCCATCATGGCATGGACCAGAGCTAAGAAGCTGAAGCTGAACCCAGACAAGTCAGAAATGTTGCTGGGGGGGGGGGCACATCTGCCCATTTGGGTGACCAGCTCCCAATGGTGGTGGGGATTACTCTCTCTCCTAGGGACCAGGTGCGCAACTTAGGGGTCATATTAGACCACCATCTGTCTCTTGAATTACAGATGGCTGCGGTATGCAAAGCCACCTTTTTTCCAGCTGCACCAAATTACCCAGCTGCGCCCCTTTCTGGACAGGCAGTCCCTCACATCAATAGTCATCTCACTGGTAGTCTCCCTTATTGACTACTGTAATGCTCTCTACGTGGGGCTTCCCCTGTCCCTGCAGAATGCAGCGGCCAAGCTGATCATGAGTTTGGGAAAATTTGATCATATCTCCCCAGCCTTGGCAGGTCTGCACTGGCCTTCCGCATCAGGCACAAGGTGTTAGTGTTAACTTTTAAAGCTCTGTACAGCTTGGGACCTTCTTACCTCATGGAACGTCTTCCCCTCAGGTCTGTAGCCTGCATCACTCACTCCTCTTCATCGGTGCAACTTCAGGTGCCATCCCTAGGATTGGCTAGGAGATGTGTTGGCACCAATATTGTGGAATGCTATTCCACTTGAGATGTGCCAGGCTTCCTCGCTTCAGTCTTTTAAAAAGCAATTGAAGACTATGCTTTTTGAGGATGTCTTTGTAAATGTTTCACCTATCCCTGGCTTTTAGACTGGGGCCCAGTTCAGTGGTTTAGGACATGGGTCTGCTGTATTTTTGCCCAATTTTATTGCATGTTTACTGTCGGTTTTTTGTAGCTTATTTTTATTATAATTTTATGGGGGAACTTTTAAAATGTCTGTTTGTTGTGTGGGGGGACTTTATGTTGTTAGCCACCTCATGTAGGGATTCATTCTCCCTAGAGAGGCGGGGAATAAGTACAACAACAACAACAACAACAACTACTACTTTCCCTCAAATCAGGCTTTGTGCCTGATGACTGGAAGGTAGCGAACGTAACACCAATTTTCAAAAAAGGATCCAGGGGTGATCCAGGAAATTACCGACCTGTCAGTTTGACATGTGTCCCAGGTAAAGTGATGGAAACCATCCTAAAAGATAGAATTAATAGGCACATAGAAGAGAAGGCGCTGCTAAAGGAGAGCCAACATGGCTTTTGCAAGGGCAAATCATGCCTCACAAATCTGTTGGAATTTTTTTGAGAGTGTCAACAAGCATGTGGATAAGGGGGATCCAGTTGACATTGTTTATCTGGACTTTCAGAAGGCTTTTGACAAGGTCCCACAACAAAGGCTCTTGAATAAACTTACCAGTCATGGAATAAAGGGACAGGTCTTGTCCTGGATCAGCAACTGGCTAAGGGACATGAAACAGAGGGTAGCACTCAATGGACACTTCTCCAAGTGGAGGGAAGTAAAGAGTGGGGTCCCCCAAGGTTCAGTACTGGGACCCCTGCTTTTCAACCTCTTCATAAATGATTTAGAGGTAGGAGTAAAAAGCAAGGTAGCCAATTTTGCTGACGACACTAAATTATACAGGGTAGTGAAAACTGTGAGAGATTGTGAGGAGCTCCAGAGGGATCTCTCGACACTGGGGGAGTGGGCAAAACAGTGGCAAATGAGTTTCAACATTAGTAAGTGCAGAGTGATGCATGTTGGGGCAAAGAACCCCAATTACATTTATAAACTGATGGGGTCTGAACTCCCTGCGACAAACCAGGAAAGGGACCTTGGTGTCCTGGTGGACAACTCAATGAAGGTGTCAACCCAGTGTGCCTCAGCAGTGAAAAAAGCAAACTCAATGCTAGGGATCATTAGGAAGGGTATAGAAAATAAGTCAGCAAGTGTCATTTTGCCTCTTTATAAATCTATGGTGAGGCCCAATCTGGAATACTGTGTACAGTTCTGGTCGTCATACCTCCAGAAGGATATTATGGAGCTGGAAAAAGTGCAGAGGAGGGCAACCAGAATGATTAGGGGACTGGAACACCTTCCTTACCATCTGAGGCTGCAACGTTTGGGCCTTTTCACTCTTGAACGACGGCGTCTAAGAGGTGACCTGATTGAAGTTTATAAAATCATGCATGGTGTAGACAAAGTAGATAAGGAAAAACTGTTTTCCCTATCGCATAACACTAGAACTAGGGGACACTCCATGAAACTTTTGGGTACTAGTTCTCAAACAAATAAGAGAAAGTACTTTTTCACCCAGAGGATTACTGGTCTATGGAACTCCCTGCCAGAAGAAGTGGTGATAGCTGTCAGTCTTGACAGCTTTAAGAAAGGATTAGACAAGTTCATGGAGGACAAGAGTATCAATGGCTATAATTATGGATACTTAAGGACAACCTCCGGGTTGGAGAGATAGGCAGGATATATCTCAATATCATTTCCAGGGAATCCTAAGCAGGTGAAGGCATCTCCTTGGGAATAATACCGTGAAGCAAATAGTGAGCCACTGTATGAGACAGAATGCTGGACTGGATGGGCTGTGGCCTGTTCCAGCAAGGCTGTTCTTATGTTCTTATGTACTACTACTACTACTACTACTACTACTACTACTACTACTACTACTACTACTACTGTTGTTGTTGTTGTTGTTGTTGTTGTTGTTGTTGTTGTTGTTGTTGTTGTTGTTGTTGTTGTTGTTGTTGTTGTTGTTGTTGTTGTTGTTGTTGTTGTTGTTATTATTATTATTATTATTATTATTATTATTATTATTATTATTATTATTATTATTATTATTATTTAGGGACTCTGGCCCTCAGCCTATTCAGGGTCCTCCAAGTGACATAGGGGAGGTTTAGTTCCTCAGCTATATCCTACTTTAATGTTGTCCAGTGATCTCCTTCCTCCATCTTCTAATTTGGTTTTGTTCTTGTGTACCCTCATGGATGTTTGTTTTTGTCATAAAGTTTTTCCTGGATCTGAGCTGGCAGACGTTGTGTGAGGGATGTGCATATCTAAAAGTTAAAATCCTTTCCACTTGGTCCTGTTCAAAGGGTGTCAAGTGTTAGATCTACTGTCGTTCACTGCTTTTTCTCTCCTTGTCTTAGGTGGAGCGATACCAACAAGAGGGTATATTTTCTCAAGCAATGTAGGTTTGAAACATCCTGTCACTATATACATGGCTTCATTAACAGTGATGTCAATTTGTTTTGTGAGGATGGATGTGCTCCATGCTCTACTGCAGAGACCCTCAGGGCCAAAGCTGATGTATGCAGCATGAATGACATTGTTGGTGCATCTCAATCTGCTGCAGTATTTGGACCCTCGTGGTAATTGACCCGCATATAAGCCCCTTTTTGGGGCTAAAAAACTCGGCTTATACTTGAGTATGTACGGTATTAATAATTTGAATGGGGGGAAGTAAGCAAATGGGTGGATCTTTCCCCCTATAAAAATAAAACCAGAGAGCCAGCAGTAAAACAGGACCAACTGGAATGGATTTTAACTTTTTGATATGTACATCCCAAACTCAAAGTAATAAAAAACCACCTCCTGTTATCGATTTCCTATTATGATGATATCCGACCTGAAGGCCAGATCTAATACTGGCCCCTGGTTTTTAATAGAGACTCCACCTTTATATGAGTTTCACAGATACATAAAAATCTGTTTGTTTTATCTGAATCACATCACTGGCCCATCTAGCCCTGTACTGTGAACTCTAACTTGCACCAAAAGAGACTTTCCTAACCTTACTGGTAGATGCCGGGTATTACCAGGTGGTTTTCCATCCAAAAACCTCACCATGCTCATCCTGGCTTCTTCTCCTCCAAAATTAGTAAAGGTAAAGGTTTCCTTTGCTCGAAAGCCAGTCATATCAGTGCTCATCTCTGTTTCAAAGCCGAAGAGCCAGCATTGTCTGCTTCTGCAGACATTTCCGTGGTCATATGGCAGGCATGACTAGACACCGGAGCACACGGAATGCTATTACTTAGACAAGATCAATTGCCAACTCCATTAAAATTCAAAACAAAGAACTGGCATATCAAACTTTCTGGCAGGAAGTGTTCTTCAGGCTCCCTCAAGCTTGATGGGCTAGACTTTTGCAACCTTTAATTATTGTTCTTTGTAGCAGGTAGCTTTGTGCAGATTAAAGGGTGACTCAATTTTGTTGGATACATGGGTGTGTTATTTCCAAGTTATAGAAGGAACAAAAGAAAGCTCTTTACGGACCATCTGTGAGTTAATCATTCAATGCTAGCATATTGGAACAGAGCAGGTTTTTTCCCCTTGCTGCTTTGAGCTGTCAATATTACACATGGAAATGCCACAAAAGCTATAATCATTAACTGTGGGGAATGTTATCTACTTCTCTCACTTACATAGGCAACAAAAATCACTGTCGATATATGGCTGCTTCTAAAAGGCAAAGTCAGAAGTTGGGAGTTCAATTCACCACTGTGCCTTCTGGGAAAAGAGCCAGTCTGTATAATCATGGGCAAGCTGCCCAATCCATCCAGAAGAAAGGAGTTCTGAATATTCACTGCTCAGAAATACCTGGAAAAGGGGTGCCACAACTCAGAATTGACTTGACAACACACTGCTGCTAAAAGGCAAAAGTATTTGTTAAAAGGCAGAAAGGTGACCCCCCCAATGTACACAAAGGTTCTTACTTAGCTGTGTTTTATGACCTCAGACAGCCGCAATCCTGGTGTTATATCCTGCATGTCTCATTTCATACCTGCCGCAGGAGATGGCTCCCTGATCACAGGTGTGGGTCACTTCATGGCAAGCTGCGATCCACCTTAAACAAATTCACACCAGTGACATTTTCCTGTTTGTTGTGAAAATTATTTCCAGGAAAAATTTGTACTCATATCCGAGTAGAAGCCGATGATTATGACTTCAGAAATTGGTCTCCCACATTTTCAAGGCTGGCCTTACAATATCAGAGGGCCCAACATAGGTAGCAGAATTGTTGTTTGAGAAAAGAGTGGATGTTGTTAATTACAGTATTTGCTGGTGTATAAGACCCACTTCCCCCCTTAAAATAAACTGGAAAAATGGTGTGCATCTTGTACTGTATATAGTGGCCTATAGTGAGCTATTTTGGTAATAACAGAGTGTGTCTTATATTCCAATGCATCTTATACACTGGCAAATATTGTATTTAATAGATGATGCTTGTATTTTTTCCTACTAGAATCTGAGAAAATCATTCATTGGGTGCTCTATCTTATATGTTAAAATAACTTAGTAGGTTTTGAATAGTGGGCATGCTGACATTGTGGAGTGGAGGGTACTATTAGCTGCTGTATCTCAGACAGCAAAACACTTTCAGCTAGGTAAAGGTAAAAGTCGCCCTTGCTCGAAACCCAGTTGGATCCAACTCTAGGGTTCAGGGCTCATCTCCATTTATACCCAAATTGCCTGTACTGTCTGTGCTTGCAGACATTTTCATAGACATGTGGCAGACATGCACGGAATGCTGCTTACCTTCCCACCAGAGTGGTTCCTATTTATCTACTTTCAATTTCTTGCTTTAGAACTGCTAGGTTGGTAGGGGCTGAGACAGAGATGGTAGCTCACTCTATCATGCAGCACTCTGGTCTCAAGCTGCTGACCTTTCAGTCATCAAGTTCAGTGTCTTAACCACTTGAGCCACCGCAGTCACCAGCTTTCAGCTAGCCCTACACATTTAAACACTATTTTGCATGAGTCTGAATCTAGTAGGTTGGATCTAAGAAATAAAGCACTTTTGGGAATGAGTTTCCAGAACAATTGTGGGCAGTAGTTAAGAGAAGAATATTTTCAAAAAACTTTATCACTACATCACGTTGAGGGAAATCTTATTGCATATGGATTTTTTTTAAAAAAAAATTATTGAACTACAAATTCCATAATTCTCCATTCTGGTAATTCTACCTGACAGACACCCCCACAGGACACCCCATTATTAAAGAGAAGAAACCAAGCGGTTTCTTCTCTTTAACAACTGAGTGTTGGGGTGTGTGTGTGTGGATTCGATCCCCTCTCCACTGGCTCCCCTGGGGCCCCTTTTGCCCCCCAACCCTCCAAAACCCAGGGGAGCCAGCAGAGAGGGGATCGAATCCACACACACCCCAATACTCCGTTGTTAAAGAGAAGAAACCGCTTGGCTTCTTCTCTTTAATATGGGGTGTGGGGGGGGATCCCCTCTCCACTGGATCCCCTGGGTTCAGGAGGGTTGGGTGGGGAGACAGAACCCTTTTGTCCCTCCCAACCCCAAGGGAGCCATCAGAGAGGGGGATCACAATCCCCCACCCACTGATGTTAAAGGGGAAACCCCGATCGGGTTTTGCCTTTTAATATCAGGGGGTGGGGTGGATTCGATCCCCTCTCCCAGGTCACATGGGTCCAGGAGAGTTGGGAGGACAAAAGGAGTTTGTCCCCCACAACCCTTCTGGACCCAGGGGAGCCAGCAGAGAGGGGGATTGCAACTCCCCACCCACTGATATTAAAGGGGAAACCCCGATCTACTTTCACGACTCCACACAATCAAAGCACAATTAGCAAATGTTTTGTGCCAACTAACATGGCGGACTTTCAGATTAGTTGGCTTCAAGTTTGTGACGTCATGACAACTCCTTTTTTTTTAATACCTCCATGTAGAACTCACAGAATTGAGAACTGAAGCTTTGTAAGTCCTGGTTCACCTTGTGTGGTCTTCTAGATTTTGTTGGACTGCAGCTCTAATAAACCCTTATTTACTTTTCGCTGAAGCTCATGGTTGTTGTAGGCTAAGAACATCTGGGGGGCTCCACATCCCTCACTCCTGGTTGGAACTTTGCATATGATTCTTTCAAATTCTAATCAAACTGGATTGAAACAAACTGTTGGTACACAAGATTTCATTATATTTCTTGTTACACCTCCATTGTAGTTATGGGTGGATGGGCAGACAGGAACAGTAGCTTGTTAGTCATCTTGGAGATGTTTGGGCCAAATGACAGGATTTAAATCTTTAAAATTAATAGAATGTGCACACTTAGATTCTATGACTATGTCACAGTGTAATATACATGGATTATTAAGTTGATCTCACTTACTTGTTTTACTCTGC
This sequence comes from Bradypodion ventrale, assembly GCA_035047345.1. Lineage (NCBI taxonomy): Eukaryota > Metazoa > Chordata > Lepidosauria > Squamata > Chamaeleonidae > Bradypodion > Bradypodion ventrale. Next base: position 239,706,904 of record JAWDJE010000005.1, read on the forward strand.
TAGATTCATAGCTATTTATAAGGCCCTCCCCACCACTTTATCCTCAGGATATCTTGTAAAGTAGGCTAAGAGACTATTATTGAGTCATAGACACCCAAAAAAACCCATGGCTCTACAGGGTTGAACCTCGACCTCCTCTTTCTTAGCTTACTATTCTAACTGCAATGCCATTCTTACTCCATCACTCTGTAACCTGAACTAGTCTCTCCAGCTTCAGACACCTTAATTCTTTATTGGATCATGACCCTATTGTTCCATGTATACACAAAGGAAAAAACCATTTTTCCTGATTAATCCTTTATTTTTGGTTTTGTATCATGCATTGTGACAGAAAGAAGAAATGCTCACAGAGAGTTTATGACACACCATGGCATTTTAAAGTTCAATGTGGTTAAGAAGCAAAGCACAAAAGCTATTATTTGAGCTACTTTCTAAGGAAAGATGAAAACAAAAAGCCCAGAGGGCACGTTTCTCATTATTCTTTCCTCTAAAATGTTTTGGGTTGTTGCTTCTTCTTCAGAGGACACCCCCCACCCACCCACCCCAACAAGGAAAGGCTGGATTTTTCAATTATCTGTCAGTTTCAAAGCTGTGTGGAAATATTGCTGGAAATGTTTAAGCTTAGCAAGAAAGCAAGCCAAAACTAATTTTTGGTTCCATGAACAAAAAGAATTTGACTGTGGTTCACAAAGGTTTCTCCATATGTCTTGAACAAGAGAGGTACAGTACTTACTTTGGCTGCTGAGGTGATAAGAAATATCTCAAGAGCTTAGCGGTGTTTCCTCATCACCACTTTTTTCCCTGAATCATCCCTTTAAAAATGTCTCTCTAAATCAAATGACTCTCTAATGCTACTTTATCACTGTGAGAACCTCAGATTTGTATTGGAAAAGCAATTCTGCTTATCAATGCAAAGTCAACAGCTGCCATGGGAACCTGTCCATTCTCTAAGCCAGGGGTTCTCAACATTTTCCATACCCCCTCAGACAGCTGAGCAGGCCAGACACATGCTTCCCTATGCCATAAACACCACCATAAAATGCATTCATGGCTGTTATAAACATGTTTACGACAGTCATGAGTGCATTTAAGGTGCATTTTTTTATTGTTTTCACCACTTCTGGTGGTGGTGGTGGCAGTGGGGGAAGAGAGGGTGGTGCATTTTCAGCCGTTTTCACCACTTCCACCACTTCCGGAGGCAGCAGTGGTGGGAGCGAGGGTGGTGGGCCACATGAAATGGTGCCACAGGCCATAGGTTGAAAACCCCTGTTCTAGACCAGTGTTCCCAAGACTTTGGGTTTTGGAATTCAATTTGCAGAAGCCTAAGTCACTACATTTGCTGATCAGTGCTTTGGGGAATTGACTTAGGCTTCTGGGAATTGAAGTCCAAAAAACAAGGGTTGGAAAACACTGCTCTAGACCAGGGATGGCCAATCTTGGTGCTCCAGATGTTCTTGAACTTCAGTTCCCAGAAGCCCTAATTAGCAGACGTGGTGACTTGGGCTTCAGGTAATTGAAGTACAAGAACACCTAGAGCACCCAGGTTGGCCATTCCTGCTCTAGGCACTTCCCCTTACTTTTGGGGTTTTCATTCAAGAAGAAGAAATAGAAGAAAGGATGGGTGTGGCACACAAAGAGAAAGAGGTATTACCTAGAATCTGGATCCAACCACAGTTAGAGCTAACTTCTCCCACAGTTGGACCTGGCTCCACAATCACCAACTGCACTCCTGTGGTTCTACTCTTCTGTCTCACCAGAAAAAGGTTCTTCATCCTTGGTCAATAGCCGATGCTAGATGGGGACATTGGTGGTTGCAATCCAAATGCATTGGAAGGATACCAGGTAGGAAAAGGCAACATTCATTTGTATTTTTGAACCCACGCTTCTCCATTGATAATTAAATATGACAATTACCCAAGTTATCACTAATAGTGTTACTGGGTATGTATAAGCTTGGGATGGTGAGATCTATAAGTTCATTTATATGTGTTCCATGGTGCTTCTGCATCATTCTATTATTATTATTTTAAAGGCATGAATATTTGCTCTATTGTTAAATGTATTTTCTCACAAAATACCCATTTTGTGTGCAGTTCAGACACACAGTGTGGTATAGAGCAGGGATTCTTAACCTGCGGCCCCTTGGGCCAGATGTGGCTCATGGTGCCATTTCATGGGGCACCCCACCACCTCCACCACACCCGGTAGTGCCATGTGGTGGAGGAAGGGCAAAAATGGCCCTCTGGCCCCTGAAGCTGTCTGAGGGAGCATGACCCGGCCCTCTGGTTAAAATGGTTGATAACTCCTGGTATAGAGACTAGACCAACAGGCTCAGGAGACTTGGGTTCAAATTCCTGCTCAACCAAGGAAATTCACTGGCAAAATTTGTAAAACCACTCCCTATGTATCTCACTTGACTTTGAATCCTTATTAAGGTCACTATAATTCAATGCCAAATTGATATCCTCCCCCCCTCTCTCTCACACACACACACTCATGCCTGCCACATGTCCATGGAAACGTCTGCAGATGCAAATAATGTTGGCTCTTTGGCTGTAAACAGAGTTGAGCATCATCCCCAAGTGTCAGATACAACTGGCTTTTGAGCATGTGAGACCTTTACCTTTATACATTTTCTAACTCACATTGTCATTATATACTCATCTTGCCCCAACACCACTGTTTTGTATGCATTTCAAACTGAGGATTGCCTCATAACACTAGAAGCATGAGGACCTGTGGGTAACTTGCCTTCTGAACCACATATTCACCTGAAATGTACACAATCAGGTTGGTTACATACACTTTACTGGAAAAGTAATAAAATAGAAACCTTATCCTTATACCCCACATAAATCTCCTTTAAAAGGATTGAATGCTTTAACACATACTCCCAATATCAGGTGTTTCTCTCCAATATGACAGTTCTCTTTCCAGAACATTTCCTTTCCAATGTCTGAGAATAAATGGAAAACATTAATCTAGTTTTCTTGGCTGTGTCAAGGGAAAATCCCACACCTCATATTCAGTAATAATGGGTGTGTACCATCCTTCTGAGAAATAGGCCTAGTATTTCCATTTTAGGAGTCTCAAGGCCACACAGAAAGTTGTTTACAAACAACTGCAAAATTTAGGCCCGTTGCTGCAAAACTGACCCAACTTTTCACCTTGTTGAGAAAGAGACAGAGGTTTGGAAAATTTTCCATTGGGGATTACTGTTCCCAGAATTTTGGAATCTGTGATTTTTTAAAAAAGGTCATTTTCCTGAGCAATGGCCAGAAAGCTCTCACAGTTACTCTTCCAAGGTAACCAGCAAGTGAGACCAGCATTGGAGATGTTTCTGGTAATCCTGGAGTAGTGCAGGGAATTGGCTCACCTTTGGTAGAAATACCTCCAAGCAGTCCTGATTATTGAGTTGGTGACTCCTCTGCAGCTTAGCAAACAAAACGTTCAGTGATTCCAATGCTCTTAAGAAGGGTGCATTCATCCTGAAACATTCACTGGTACAGAATTCATAGAGGCAAAGAAAACAGCCATCCAGATGATCAGTTATTTCACCTTTTAGTCCAGTATTGTCTAAGAGAGGTGAGATTCCATGGCTTCAGCCAAGGTCTCCAATTCACATCCCTTTCACCACCACCATCTTCTCCCTGGTCTCTTGCTGAAGCACCCTATGATTGGAAAACCAATTGCTCTGAAAATCTGACAGTCCTGCCTGAGAAAACTCCAGGGGTGTAACTAACAAATGGAAGCGCGGCGCCAAAATGGCCGCCGCGCTCTTTGCGGCCCCCCCCCACCGGACGAAACCATCCGGGTAGTTGGGGGCGTGGCCAGCACCCTAATAAAAGGGGCTGGCCACGAGGCAGCCACGCTGCCATTTTGGCGAACCGACGGAGCGGAGAAGTTTTTCCTCCTTACCTCCGTCGCTCGTGTCTTCTTGAGGGAAGCCTTTTCGGGCAGCTTTCTCCTTTTGTTTTAGGCTTCCTAGCTACATTAGCCATGCCCTCGAAGAAGAAGGCAGCCGCGAACGTGGCTCGATCGGCGCGGAGGCATCAGCCGGGTCGGAGGACCGCGACTGCGCCCGTTCCGCAGCCACCTCTAGCGGACTCCACCGGGAACGGTGGGATGGGATCGGTAGCTCCTTGGCCTGATGCGCGGAGCATACCCGCGGCCCCGGACGGGGCCTCGGCCCTTGGCCCGCAAACGACGACCACGGCCCCTACCATGGTTCGTGCGGTGGGGCCGTCTTGCCCGGGTGCGCAGTTCCCTATGGGGGGTGCGAGCCACGGAGGGTGGTTGGGTTCCCTGCCCTTACAGGGCGTTCCTACGGCTTCCCAGGGGCTGAACATGGGCTCTTGGCCTTATCTGGCCCCTGGGGCTCAGGGACCTGGACAGGTACCCGTGAATTATGGGCCGGTTGCCCAATTGCCCCCTGTCGGGGCCGGGCTCTATGTCGACGTGGAGGCCCTCCTTGCCCGGGTAGCGGCCCTTGAAGCGTCCTTGGCGAGGGCCAACCAAACGGGGGTATCCCTAGGTTTTCAGGTACCCCCTTTGGCCGCCGAACAACGGCCGGCGATGGGTCGGGTTGAGCCGCCTGAGGCGTGTGGGCCGGTCGTGGCCACTGCCTCGCAGCTCCCCACCCCACAGGTGCAGCAGTCTGGTGCTGGTTTGGCTCCGTCGACGAGCTCAGCTTCGGTCGTGAGCTCCGACGCCCCCAGCGGGCCGGAACCCCCGGTGGGGGCGGCCCGCGGGGGTGCAGCGGGTGAGTATGCAGTCCAAGTTAATGCACCCACACAACTGACTTCATTGGGGGGGCTGTTCAATGGCCTTGGCCTCGCTCGGGTGGCACGACGGCCCAATGGCCCCAGGCCCACCCAGCGACTTTGCCTATGACACAGGGCTTGGGGCGGTGTGGTGCCCCCAATGTGCTGGGAAATGTGTTGGGGATCCCCGGGCTGGTTCAGGCTCATTTTACTCTACCCGTAGTTCCCTCGGTGCCGGTGTCGGCTTTGCCAACGGCAGGGTATTCCTTGCCCTTGGGGGACCATTTGGCCCAGTCTACCAAGGAAAAGATTTGGAGGGGCGAGTACGTAGATATCTTCTCACTTCTAAATAGGGAGCCGACCAAGGAAGAGAGGGAAGGGCTGGATGAGAAGGATAAAGAGCAGGCACGTCGTCGTAAGCCGCCACGCACGTGCGCAAATTGGTTGCCAGCGTACCTGATTTACATGGCCGTTTACCTCAGGGCTAGGCCGGATTTGGCTATCCCTATGGTCCAATATCTGGACAACATTTACCGGGCTATGGTTGACTTCCCGGGTCCGTCATGGCTGGCTTACGACGAAGAATTCCGCATGAGGATTCCGCTGCACCCAGAGATGAGGTGGGATGAGCCCTGCCAGAAGCTGTGGCTTCTGTATATGACCCTACGCGCCCGGCGCCTGGGGAGAGATACCATTGTGGACATGCGGTCTAACGAGCGGCCCCAGTACAGGCACCCCGCCAAGTGGCGGGGCAGGGGGTTCCAGCCCGCCTGCTGTGCTGGACCTTCTCGGCCAATGGTTCTTGCAACAGGAAAAATTGCAAGTACAAGCATGAGTGCCCCTCTTGTTCTGGCCCCCATGCTGCCTCCGCCTGTCCCAGGCCGGGAGGATACAGGGGCAGGGGTAGGGGCGGACAAGGGGCAGGTAAGACTGCCATGGAGGGAGCGGGTTCACCAAAAGGCCCCCTCCCCAATTAATGTCGACATGCTGGAGAGTTGGCTCGCATTGTACCCGAGGAGAGCAGACGCTGTGTACCTCCTTCAGGGTTTTCAACTGGGTTTTCGTATTCCTTTCATGGGGGATAGGTCACCGCAGGATGCACCTAACCTTTTGTCACTTAGGGGAAGGGAGGAGGTGGCTGCCGCCAGCATTAATAAGGAGATTACTGCGGGCAGGGTCGCTGGCCCTTTCCCCGCACCCCCGTTCCACAACCTTAAAGTGTCTCTGCTAGGACTAGTGCCCAAGAAGTCCCCGGGCGAGTTCCGCCTGATTCACCATTTGTCCTACCCAGCCGGCCACTCGGTCAATGATGCTATCCCTGATGACCTTTGTTCTGTCAGGTGTACATCCTTTGACCAGGCATTGCGGATGGTGCGCTCATGTGGCCCGGGTGCACTGTTGGCTAAGTGTGACATTAAGTCGGCGTTTCGCCTCTTGCCCGTGCACCCGGGTGACTTCGAGTTGCTGGGTTTCAAATTCCGGGGTGAATATTATTTTGACAAAGCCATGCCATTCGGCTGTTCCATATCCTGCTCGGCTTTCGAGCGTTTCAGTACCTTCCTGCAGTGGGCATTTGTCTGTAGGTCAGGGTCTCGGTCTGTAGCCCATTACCTGGATGACTTTTTATTCGGGGGTGAACGGGGCTGGGTCACGTGCACACGTCTCCTCAACACATTTCAGACGCTAATGGAGGAACTCGGTGTCCCTTTAGCGCCCGAAAAGACCGAAGGCCCGTCTAATAAGTTAATATTCCTGGGGGTGAAAATTGACACGGTAGCGCAGGCATCTAGGTTGCCCGCAGACAAGGTGTCAAGGATAGTGGCCCTTATGTCGGACTTGCTGGCTAAGCGCAAGGCATCCCTTCGGGAACTGCAGGTGCTACATGGACATCTCAATTTCGCTTGCAGGGTGGTCACACCTGGCAGGGTATTTGCTCGGCGCTTGTGCGACGCCATGGCAGGCTTATCCAGGCCCCATCATAGGGCGAGATTGACACGGGGCATCAGGGCAGATCTGCACGTATGGCTCCAGTTCCTGAGGGAGTTCAATGGGGTCTCATTTTGGAGGTCTGACCTCCTGGCTTCGCCCCAATTTCAAATTCAGTCTGATGCCTCGGGATCCCTTGGTTATGGGATGTACTTCAATGGGAAGTGGGCATATGGTGGATGGCCACCAGCCTGGTCAGGCACGGGTCGCCTGAGGGATCTCACATTTTTGGAATTTTTTCCCATACTGGGGGCCTTGATGCTATGGGGTGAGGAGTGGGCCAACTCTGTGGTGCATTTCTGGCGTGACAATGCGGCTGTTGTCCACATTGTCAACTCACAGACCTCTAAATCTCCCAGGGTCATGCATCTTGTGCGCCAGTTTGTATTGTGCAGCCTGCGCCTCAATGTACTGTTCAGAGCCAGGCATGTCCCGGGGGTGAATAATGATATTGCTGACGCTTTGTCCCGCCTGCAGATCTCCCGGTTCCGTGCCTTGGCTCCGGATGCGGAGGAATTTCCCTCGCCACTACCGCAGGAGATATGGACCATTGGCAAGGAGAGGTGAACCGGGCGATAGGCATGTCACTGGCGCCACGCACGCGTAAGGCATATCACCACGCGTTGGTTTCATTTCGGACCTTTTGTTCCCAATATTGCTTGCCAGATACCTGGCCGATCCCAGTGGCCCACATCCTCCGTTTCATGGTTTACCTGCACGCCCAGGGCCTGGCACCCCGCACCATAGCATCTAGGCTATCAGCGCTGGCTTTTATGGCCAAGGTGGGAGGTCACGCGGACAGTACCGCTGATTTCCGTGTGAGACATGTTTTGGAGGGGTGGGTGCGGGAACGTGGGTGTTGCCTGGACGACCGTCACCCAATTTCCCCTGGGGTACTTACCCAACTGGCACGAGGCTGGCATGACCTATGTTTCGATAGGTATGAGGCAGCCCTGTTTTGTGCGGCTACAACGGTGGCCTTTTTTGGAGCGCTCCGCATCAGCGAGCTTATGATGCTGTCTAAGGCGGATGCAAGTCGTAGGGCACTGGAACTCGAAGATGTCTATGTTGCAATGATTGGGCTCAGTTGAGGATACGCTCCTCTAAAACAGATCAGCACGGCGTAGGCAGTTGAGTAATACTGCTACGATGTTCCTTGGAAGACATCTGTCCAGTTGGTGCCCTACAGGAGTTTCTTGCACTGTGTGGCATGCACCATGCCCCGTTTTTCTGTCACCAGGGTGGGTCTCTCCTCACTCAGCCATTCCTGCAGGATGGGGGCGGTTTATACTGCAGCTACTTTTGGGTGCTCTTGGGCTGAAATACGCCGCATGGGAAGGTGGGGATCACATTGTTTTCAGTTTTGTGTTCACCCTCTTCAACCGTGAGTGCCAGTTTAGTCACTGCAATGTTTCTCACCCCCCTTTTTTCCTTGACAGACCCTGGGTGTTGTTTTACACCGGTGACAGTAGGGCTGGTGGGCCGTTGCCACGTGCACAGGGCAGCGCGTTACGCTGCACAGGGCAGCGCGTTACGCTGCACAGGGCAGCGCGTTACGCTGCGGCGACAGAGTGGGACCCCGACTGGGACTGGGTGCATCCGCACATCTCAGGTGGTGTGGTAAGCGCGGCATGTTATGGCGGGAACTGTTGCCATTCCTTTTCTACATCAGGGATGCTGACTCGCCTGATGTCCTGGTTATTCACCTTGGGGGCAATGGTCTCGGACAGGTCACTGGCCTATCGCGGAAGCTTGCGATTTGCAGTCACCTGGCCTACTCACATTATGTGTGGCCTGCCACACCCCTCATTTGGTCGGACATGATACCGCAGTACGCTTACAGGGGAGCGTTTGGCCTCCAGGCGCTTGACCGGGCTCATCGCTCCAGAGCTATTGCCCGGTTCCTTTTGATATGGGTTGGGGACGCGTCATTCGCCTCCCCATCATCAGTCTGCAAATTATGAGCTTTATTCAGGGGAGGGGGCCCATCTGTCGCGAGGAGGTATGGACCTCCTGCTGAGTGATTGGCGAGCAGGCCTGTCGACCGAGCTGACGGTCTTGGGGGGGGGGGGCGTCGAGCCTTTATTGAAGCCTCTCCGGGTGGCGGGTAGCACTGGTAAGGTAAACATTTATGACCCACAGGTATCCGGCAGGTTCGCAATTGACTGGACAACACTAGATAGGCATAAGTTGTTTAAACGTTGTCCGGTCAACGACGAACCAGGCGAGGGGGTGATGGTTACCACTAGACAGCTGGAATCACCCCCTGATTTTACGGATACACGTCAGAGGGTGGGGTCATTAGTTAGATATTGACTACGGTCAACAATTTGTTTGTTGTCAACAAACAAATTGATACAAATAGATACATTGTAACAATTGCCGTTGGCAATTTTGGGTGGTACCTTACCAGTGTTACTTCGGCCTGCTTGCCTTAAGAATTATGATTGGTCGTTTTACCAATAGAAATTTATAATTCGGACTAGGGCTTGAATCAATAAATGTGGCCCATGCCGTTATCCACTTTCATTTGTGTCTGAGTCCATCATTGGGGGGGGTGCGCCTGCAAATAGTCTTGTCAATTCAAGGTGGTTTCAAAAGGGATGTTGCACATTTTAGAGATGTGAAGAACCCTTGATTAACTTATTTACTTCCAGTTTTTTTTAAAAAAAAGGGTCGTGTCCTTTTGGAACTCTGGAATGTCAACAGAAAATGAGCTGAATTAGAGAGGTCTCAGGGTACTGGCAGAAATCTCAGGGCAATACTATGTTTTTCCAGATCTCAGGGAGAATCTCGGTGGAAGCAGGTCTGGAGGATTAGAATATTTACTTTTCTTCTGAGTGGTGGGTGAAATGCCTGTTTCTGACCTCACAATGGAATAAATTTGCAAGTGTTACAGGCATCATAATATTTTAGTTTGTTTCTATTGCTGAAATACATTCACATGGCTGTTCTGAATGTTTTAGGATCAATGGAGATGAGATAACATATGCCAGGTTAACTTGCCAGGTTAACTTGTAGTCAGAAGTCTGATTGAAGATTTCATGAAGTACTTAGATCAGGGATGATGAACCTATGGCATGCGTGCCAGAGGTGACACTCAGGGCCCTCTCTGTGGGCACCCGTGCGATCGCCCCAGCACAGTTTGCCCCATCCCTCTGCCTAGCAGCTCAATGGGAGCCCTTCTTCCCTTCCCCCAGCACAGAGATCACCCTGCCCCTCTGCCCAGCAACCCAATGGGAGCATTTCCTCCCTCCCCAGTTGCTGTGTTGCCACTTTGCAATAAATAAGTAGGTTATGTTTTTAGATAAGAAAACACTTACTGAAAGCAAGTATTAATTAAATGTAAACAAAGTAAATTAAGATTAAATATTTGCAAGTAAGCTGGAGACTGGCCTGGACCTGTGCTACCATTTTTAGTAACTGTGCAAATGTAGCAAACAGCAGAGATATAACCTTTTTTGTTGCTAGGATTTTTTTTTTGAGAAGTCATTACTTGGGTGTTGCAAGATTTGCTTGGCAGGGCTGTATGCAAGTTTCTCAGTCACAAAATGCCTTCCCAAGTGTCACTAGAAAACAACAGTTCTTCTGACCTATGGTGACCTCTCCCCCTTTAGGAGAAACTTTCCTATCCAGAGAGAAAGAGCAGCCATGACAGATGACTCCTTCAAGCAGTATGAAAGTGTTACAAATCCACAAAGCAAAGTCAGGGGAGATGGCTTTAACTGGAAGCATATACACATCAACCTAAAGTTTCCATCCAAAGAAAAGAAAAGGAGTGGGGGTTAGACGCACATCACACAAACTGGGCTTTGGAAGTGTCGGAAGACAACCCCTACTGAAAGACCTTTTGTTCGGAGTCTAAATGTATCATCTGAACTGTCAAACAAATGAATCTGAAACAGCCACCAAAGTCACATGCCCTTTGTCTCACATGAAAGGAAGGATTTTTTGCTCAGCAGAATGGAGGGAGGCAACATGAATGGGTTGCAAACAAAATGAATCCTTCCGAAGCTTGGCAGTCAATGTTAAAAGTCTTAAGAGTTCCACTCTAATGGATCATGTTGTCACCCTTTCAATCTGTGATGGATAAATAAACTCTAGATGGATCCTTGATGGAAAAGCCTGTTAGGACTGGGGGTGGGGGGGGGGGAGAGAAAAGGTGTTACAAACACTTGAGAGACTCATGATTTCCTTTCACTAACAGAAGAGAATCACTGTCACCTCATGCCAGTAGGGCTTCTCATGTCACAACAAAAGCAGAAACTTAAATATCTTGTTGTACAAAGGTGTTGTTTGCTACATGGAGAACAAGGTTGGGCAACTGCAGCCCTACAAAACCTTTTGTTCAGCAATTTCCTTAATCACTCCGCATTGGCCAGAGACTGGCTAGGGTTGAAGAGCTGTGGACAGAATTTGGAAAGAGTTTCTTCTTTGGAATACAAACGTTGGCTAAGATATTGAAGAAGGTGTACTCACTCTCCAAGTACTATTTCCAAGCTTTAGCTGTCAGTCAGAAACAGCTGAACACTCCATTCATGGCTATTTACAGGGAGGGACATAGAAGAAGCATCCCTGAAGAATGTAAAGCATTGCAAATATGTTCAGACAACAGTTAGTAAATCTCTCCTATCCAGAAGAATTTGCTCATGAACAAAACAACTCAAAGGTCTTTTTTAGGATGACAGATGACAATAATTTATATTAATTTAGAGGGTATTTCTTCATTCAGAGCAGAACTCCTAGCTTCACTTTTCCACAGAAAGAAATGAGACATCTTTTGTGTCCAAGAAACCCATAGAGGAAGTGATCAGAATTGACCAAAGGTTTCTGGGAAGTTTAGTTGCTGAAAGGCCCAGATACAATACAGAAGTGCCATTTTTTGTAAGACTGTGTGTTATAGTTCTCTCAATGGATTATACTGAAGAGAGTAACATAGAAATCTTGATGGTTGTGTATATAGTAATATTGATTTGTCATCATTGTTGGCTGCTACTCATATCCAAGTATACATTTTTCCTGGAAACAGGGAAAATCCCACTGGCATAAATTTGTTTAAGGTGAATCTCAGTTGCCATGAAGTGACCCACACACTGTGGTCACAGAGCCATCTCCTGTGGCACATATGAAATGAGACATGCAGGATTTAGCACCAGAACTACAATGGGAATCTGAATCTCCTTGCCCCCTCCTGCTTAGGAAGACATGCCCTTTCTTTTTCTTGATTTATTAGAGGTCATTCTCCATGATTTCTCCTTCATTATACCCCCAACCCCAAAACTTCAGCCAGGAAAAATGACTGTATGATCATTTCTTTGCTCATCCTAGATCCCAGTCTATCCACAAGGCAATTCATGTGTTCTTATGTAATCTTTTCCTAGCCTTCTGGAGCAATCAATAGATTATGTTGGGTGGAACCTAGACAAAGCCACCTTTCAACTTGGACAAAGCCACCTTGGACAAAGCCACCTTTCAGCTTCTGGGAAAAAAATGTTTCCACACTAATTTTGCTACAGGCTTCTGCTGTTTCATATCCACTACTTCCTTTACAGCTCCATCTTGGAAACAGAAACAGTGACTTATGAGCATCCAGGGATTTTGAATTCTTTCAAATGTAGATCTGATGTTTTCAGCACATTTCTGATCCTTCTACCTTTCTCTGTACATACAACTACTGCCTAATAATGTTTCTGAAAATCCAGCTGGCTGCAGAGCTTTCTGTCTGTGGCAATTCCTGTTATATAAAAAAATGAGTATCAGTTGCTTCTTTTTTCCTCTGGGCTTAATACTTCTTGCAGTAATAGCTTTTTGAGCTAGAGAATACAACAGCACTGGCAGGATATATTTGCAACCTCTTTACTCTGATATAAATGGGGTTTAGGAATGGGGAGTTCAACAGTGATTCCAGCAGAATAAGACAGAGCCTGAAAATAACTAGTTATAAATAATTAAACACATGCAATTAATTTTGTGTCCTCTTTTAGAGAAAGCAGCCCTCCATTTAAAAGGCTGTTCAGTCTAAGTCCTAAGTAAAGGTAAAGATCTCCCTTGTTCGAAAGCTAGTCTTGTCTGACTCAAGGGTGCAGTGCTCATCTCTGGTTACAGCCAAAGAGGCAGCAGTGTCTGTGTCTGCAGACCTTCCTGTGGTCATGTGGCAGGCATGACTAGATGCCAGAACACAGAATGTTGTTACCTTTCCTGCCAAAGTGGTATCTGTATGATCATTTGCAATTTCTTGCTTTCGAACTGCTAGGTTGACTGGATTTGGGACAGACTGGATTTGGGACAGACTCTGTCTTGCATTACTTGGGTCTTGAACTGTTGACCTTTCTTGCTGACCTTCCAGTCCTCAGGCCCAGCATCTTAACCCACTAAGCCACAATGTTCCTTAGTCTAAGTCCTTCTTAATGGCAAAGAACCCTTCCCCAATTCTCATGCCTGCTTCAGCAAGTCATAAATGCTTGAAGCATTACACCTAAGTACAGCTGGCTAGCATTATACGGAGGACAGACTGGGCATTTACTCAACCAAAAGAGGACAAAAGAGGGTGCCATAAGCAAAGGATACTCCATCTTACTGGGAACCACATTTCTATCTGATTTTAAATCTGTGGAAAAGTTTCTCCTTGCATTCAAGTAAACAAACTACCTTCTACAGAGCTCCCTGGTTCAGTAGAAAATGTAAACCATGACTTGTCCATAGCTAGTAAAATATAAACTATCATTTTACACATATTCACTTACTCACACACACAATTATATGAGAACATACTCTCTCTCTCTCTCTCTCTCTCTCTCTCTCTCTCTCTCTCTCTCTCTCACACACACACACACACACACACACACACACACACACACACACACACACCAATACTTGAGAATGAGACTTTACCACACTTTACCATGATCCAATGTATTCAAATGGGCTCAAAACTTGTATGGCTACCATTTTGTCTGAAAATGTTTAAATACTCAGGACCATGAATTGCAGCATCTCTTCCAAGTTTCATGTTGTTATCCTAAGCATCTCTATTATTATCTACCCAATACCATTTCATATTTAAGTCTGTACAGCCACCATTTTGTTAGGAGTCTGCCATGTCTGTAAACCTTTAACATCACAGACTGTATAATCCCTGTAAGCGTCATGCTGCCTGAGGAAAAGCAATAGTAATTACAGTTGTATACCACCTCATGGTGCTCAGAGCATTCTTTGGGTGGTTCTCATGTTGAGTAGCATTTCACACTCAACAAGCTGGTACTCATTTTATCAGCCTGAGAAGGATGGAAGGCTGAATCATCTCCGAGCCCATCAGGCTTAAACCTAGATCATGAGCTGAGATTTGGCTGCAGTTCTGCAGCTCAACTGCTTCGCCAACTGTCTTGATTTTCCTGCTCATCCAACCTAGCCCTTTGATCCAAGCACTGTAATTATCCAAAACTGAGCCTTCATCAATCTTCATATTATAGATCTTCATGTGCCGATATACCATGAGCAGAGAGGAGATTTAACTTGGTAATTTCTGGGTGCTCCAGCAGCTCACTATATTATTGCTGTACAACACACAGAACATCAAAAAGTATTCCAAGCTAAAGCCCAATTTTTAATAGTTGTTTAGCCACATTGTTTTAATTATTTTAATTAAATACCTGAAGTAATTATTTAAACATTATTAAATGTAGAGTTGGGAGGCAGGTTCTTTACTAATTCCCAATTATACCATTTCCCTAAATGGCCATTTTAATTTTTTGCCTCAACAGTGGCAAGTGTAAGATAAGTAAATTATAGGGTTGAAATATTATTTTTTGTTATCTGTCGAAGCATATTTGCCATGAGTTCTTACTGCCTCCAGGACAATTCTGCTCTCTTAAAATATATTTCCAAACCAGAAGGTGGGATGGGATGGAATACTCAACCAGAGCACTTTGCTGCCTGAGGAAAAGCAGCAGATGGTACTCCCCCCCCCCTAAAGGAATACTCATAGAAAACCAAAGACTATTCAAATAGATTTTGGCACCTGAAGCAGGGGAATAAAGTCCAAAAGCATCTCTCCCTTCTTATAAGTCTTAATGATTTAAATGGCAGGTATAAACAGGCATAAAATGACATTGGTAGAGTCCATTCAAAACCCAACCAACTAGACAATATGATGACTCTGCTCCAATAATCAGAACCCCTTTGTTGCAATGGTGGGTAATGATGTCCTGCTGATGTTGAACAACAACTCCCATCATCCTGCACTGTGTGCAAGGAAGGCTAGGGCTGATAGAAACTGCACTCATTTGGCCCCAGAGATGGTGACTGGCCAGAGAGTAGTTGTATTTCTGTGGTTATGCTGAGTAACACTTTGAAATACCTGGTCACTTTCCCCCCCATGTTGAATGATACTCTGGACAGAAATGGAACACAATGAATTCACATTTAACCAGAGGAAAGAATCCATGGAGAAAAGCAAACATCCCAATTGTGCTTCTGTATGGTCAGTACTCAGCATCATGTAACAAGTTGCCAAGACATACATTAAGCTGTCAAGACATACATTACTGAAGGCAGTTCAAGGAGACCTGTGTGCTAGGATGTACATGGGCTATTCTCTCAGTACAATGCTTCTATTGACTACGCTCTTGCAATAAAGGCAACACCCTCTAATTAAAAGCTTAATGAAGAGATAGGCTGTATTTACCCATTAAGTGATGGAACAAAGAGCAATGCTGCATGCTCATAATGTAATTAGTGAGTAACCCAAGAAATGGGTGTTACAGCAGCTTTTCTCTTGCACTGAAATAAGTGTGTCTTAACTAAATAATGAATCCAATTACCTCAGTGTCTAAAATCAACTCATGTTGCCTTTCTGTGACTCTTCTATTCTCAAATCCTGGAACGCAATTTTATGGAAATTCATTTAAAGGCTCTTTTGAGCCAATCTATAATTTATGTGTTTTCATACAGCTTCTACTTAGGGAAAGAGATGGAAAAGAAATCCACAGACTTTCATTATTCACCCAAAACATCCATTTATGTACCTCCTGAAATTAATAGTGGGAAATATATTTCCCCTTGGTAATCTGTACATTTCCGAACCTTGTATATTTCCGGATCTTGCCAACCAAGAACTGCTATAAAACCCCTGGAAGTTGCACTGACTTTACTTCAGGGCAGGGAGATCTAAAGAAGCTAAGCCACATCACTTTACTAGTCTATTGCCTCTGTGTGTTTTCCTAGTCATTTTTAGGCTTCAAAAACTAGTTTATACTGTACTCTCATTTAGATCTATACAGGATTTACAATTATACAGCTTTTAGTTTCCTGTGGTAGCCTTCAATCAAGATGCTGAAAAAGGAAACCACATTTTTGAAGACCTGGGCCAACCTTATGATTGGTCAGACTGGGAGGTGGTTCCATCTGGCCGCTGCTTTTGGGAACTAGTATGAAAGGGCAGGAAATTGGGACTTATTTACAGGTCAAACCTAACTCAAAGATTCAGGGACTGTAAGAGTTTAAGATTATCCACAGTCCTTTACAGTGGTATAAATGCTCTGCTGTGAACAGAGCCCTCTTCTGGCAGATGATCTATTGATTAGATAAATCTTCTAGCCAAGGGACATGGCCAATATAGTGCACACAGCTAGGTCAGGAAAGGGAGAGTCCGAATTTCCAAAACCTTTAGGCAGGGAAAGGATTGGTGATTTAGCTAGCCTAGTGTCAACTAAGTTGGCCCTTGGTCAAATTGGACAGTTAGGCTGCAATTGGTTGCCTGGCCAGGTTATCCTGCTATGGTAATAAATAGAGTAGACCATACACTGTACTGCTAGTGACTCAATGC
Source organism: Bradypodion ventrale (assembly GCA_035047345.1). Classification (NCBI taxonomy): domain Eukaryota; kingdom Metazoa; phylum Chordata; class Lepidosauria; order Squamata; family Chamaeleonidae; genus Bradypodion; species Bradypodion ventrale. The sequence continues at coordinate 239,723,476 of JAWDJE010000005.1, forward strand.
CGATGGTCGGGCAGCAGTTAACTAACCTGACAACCCTGACGACTAATGGCCTTGGGTGGCGAAGTCCACAGGGACAGATGATGGTCCCCAAGTGGATTAAATCCTACTTGAATCCATCTTGGTGGAGGGCAGCAGCTTCATCATTACTGGCCTGGGGCTGATGAGGAGTTTCCATGCCGAAAGAGTTCAGGACCAGAAAGTGACCCATGGAACTGGATCAGTAGTACAGGTGTCATGCTGAGATGCAGAAGGTAAATGGAAGATGACTGAATTATAGTCCCAAGATAAACTTCATGGCTGACTGCCATGATGATAGCCAATATTCAGAGTCAGATATAGCACTTGAAAAAGAAGGCTGCAATTGGCCACACTGTATATGGGTCATCTGAGTCCACACTAGACACAGTGGCTGGAGGCTTCCAGGTACTAAAACCCAAAATATAACTTTTCTGAGTTCCCTTATCTTAACAGAATCCATAAAATGAGATGAACTCTATTCTTTACTTGCCATTTTCAGATGTTGTTCTGTTTCTTGAAACTGGCCCCCATATGCACCATGAAGGAAGGGACTGCTTTGAAGGCATACAGTAACACAGTGGTGGAGAACTTATGGCACATGTGCCAGAGGTAGCACTCAGAGCCCTCTCTGTGGGCACCCCTATGGTTGCCCCAGCACAGAGTTTGTCCTGCCCCTCTGCCCAGCAGCCCAATGGGAGCAATTTCTCCCTCCCCCAGCACAGAGTTTGCCCGCCCCTCTGCCCAGCAGCCCAATGGGAGAGTTTCCTCCCTCCCCTGTTGCCATGTTGGCACTTTATGATGAATAAGTGGGTTTTGGGCTGGAGTTTGGACACTTGGTCTCTAAACGGTTCACCATCGCTGGACTAGCACTTTGCTGTCACAGTATCCCACAAAACTTCCAAAAAGGGCTCCTAGGTCCCCGAACTAGCCTTTTCTGCTTCTGGCCAGTCAAGGGAAGAGTTCTGTCAGAGAAGATCCTAAAGATCTCTGAAGCCCGTCTGCTTTTGTTCAGTAATTTAACTTCCTCCAAAGCAGATGGATGGCCTAGTTTATGCTTAGCATCTGGCCTCTGGTTGGGGAAAAAGAGGCTCAGAAGAACAAAGCTTGTGATAAAACTGTCACAAAGTTCTGGCAATGGCAGTTATCTTATTTATTACTGTCTGCCTTTTTTCCCTCTTGATCGTGGATCAAATCTGGCCTCCTCCTGTGAGATCTTGGCCAGTGTTTTGACTTCTTTTGCTTGGCACAGACTTCCAGCTGTCTGGCCAGTGTTGAAGAATCAAGAGGAGGTTTTCAGGCAACACAAACCACCGTCACATAAGTCATCGTGGTGGATGGGCTTACCTTCTGGCAGCTTCTCATTAAGCAGCACTCTTCCTTGGATGGCATGAAACTTTGCAAATCTAGAGATGAAGAAGCTCATCCATCAAACCATAACTACACTAGTACTGAAAGTGGAGCAGATCCATCAAACATGGACTCCTCCAAAGAAGCTGCCTAGTGACAGCTTCTTCATGCTCACATGTGCTATTTGGAAAGCCAGCACCAAACCAATTTAAAACAGTTCTTGAAAAGATTATCTCCCTAGGTAGAAGATGGTGGGGGAGGGGGGAGTAGGACACAAATCATGTAATACGGTGGCTTATTGTATGCCTGAGGAAAGATTCAGATCTGACTTCAACTACTAGCTACTTAACAGTAGCCAAGAACCTGTATAGTTGCTTAAGCAGAGATGGGGAAAAGGTAGATGTTACTGGCCAGCCACCAGGGAGAGTAAAAATTAATTTTTAGACTGCAATTCCTAAATTCTGATGACCAGAATTAAAGCTATATGTTTCTGGGAGTAAGGGTCCAAAAAAGGAACTTTTTCTATTTTTGACCAGCATCTTTCATGACTGAGGCTGCTGGCTCCGGTTTCTGGTGGCTCCCTACTGGGATTGATTGGAAACCACATGGGCCATCCCTTGGCCACCATTGGTGAAATTATGCCGCAGTTTCTGGCTTTGCCACCACTGGTCTGCAAAAATCTGGCAGAGCTGCAGAATTTATGGAGCTGGAGAGTGATCATCAATATGTGAGATGCAGGGTCTATCTTTTCGAAGGGAAAATATGTTTCCTTCTCCCCTACCCTACCCTAAATGGTAGCATCATAGATTTTGGTCTGTCACCCTAACTGGTTGCAAGGCATATTGTGTTTGTGATGCCTTTAAGACCCCACTGCAAGATCACATAGGTATTAGGACTTTTCCCTGCTATGCTCTGTGAACCAGTGTATTTAGGTCAGAGCAGGATTGCAGGTTTCAGCTTCAATGCTCAACCTTCTCTGCTAACGGTCTGGACAAAGACTTCTGTGTGTTCCAGAACCTGCTACAAGGACTGAATCTCTGCATAGACTCTGAGGATGCTTTTTTTCCTGAAATGCCATCTGTGCTTGCTTGACAAGGAAGGACTACTCGGGGTAAACCTTCATCAAGAAAGACAGTGGCTGTAGAACTTTTGGCTTTGTCAGTAATTCCAGCTTGCTTCTACTCTGCTGGACTAGACTGCTACTGGACTGTACAGCATTCTATGCACTTCAGCATCTATTTATGCCTTCCCCGTGACCACAGAAACATCTGCAGCTACTGACAGCGCTGGCTCTTTGATTGTACATGTAGATGAGCACCACCCCCTAGAGACGTGCATGACTGGCTTTGGAGCAAAGGAGACCTTTACCTAATTTGTCAACAGTGGCAGCAAATTGGGGTGAGCAGTGAGGTGGGGGTAGGGGAAAGAGATAGGGTTCACAAAATTCATAGCCCATCTCTTACTCAGAATGTGCAACATCAGCGTAAGCAGCTGTGATGCTGCAGCAGGCTTTTGGTTTAAAACTTTCATCAAATCTAGCCAAATCAGCCCAAAATAAAAGACTATGGGAATTGTAGTGCAGAAACATTGGGAGAGGTCACAATTGCCCACCCTCTGTGTGCTATATAAAGACAAGAATCAGTCAACGTTCTGCTATTATGTTTGCTTAATAAAAACTGCTTGGCCTTCCAACTCACCCCTTGGTACTCCTGGGCTTAGTATCATTCCTGTTGTCATAGGATTTAAACTGGCTCATGACTAATTCAAAGCAATGTTGTTAAAACTGGAAGCATAAACTCACAACAGGGCTGGCAAGTCTTTTTTCCAGGCTGCTCTTGGTCCTCAATGATCACACGCTGAATATACTGATTTTCTGCAAAGCCAACTCCATTCCAAAAAGTCATGGTGACCTCTTCCAATGTGACGTTCCATTTATGTCTAATGCTTGTAAAATTCAAAAGGTAACACAAGGTCTGATTTACACTGACAACACTCACATGATGTTGTTGTGCTGCGTTTCTGGCACTTGTGGTTGTTTTTTTTTTTATTCTGTCAAAGGCCTACAGCAAGGGGAATGCAGCTCACCTTGAGACCTCCCATCCGTTTGCTCCTAGAAGATTTATTGAGACCCTGGTGATCTACTAGGTATGGATCCTTACTACCTGCAGATTTGGGATATGCCTGTTGTAAAGGATCTTCCTTTAGCTCCATATGGCAGCAAGAGTCTGTAGCCATCTGATCAGAAGTTAAAAACCAAGCTCTGGATTGCATTTACCAGAATTCCCCCAGGCAGCATGGCGCTTGACCACACTGATCGGGAGTGGGATGGGTTTCTAAAAGTTACAGTCCAAAAGGTAAATTTATGAAGCTCTCTGCTTTGGCAAGGGAGGAGAAACAGGGGAAGGAATTCATAGAATCATAGAATCACTGAGTTGGAAGGGGCCTTTTAGGCTATCGAGTCCAACCTACTCAATGCAGGAATCTGAATCAAAGCAGATCTGATCAATGGTTCTCCAATTCTCTCTTAATGCTTCCAGTGTTGGGAGTGCTCCCCACCTCTCAAGACAGTTGGTCGGTTCTACTGTCGTACTGCTCTAACTGTTAAAAGTTTTTCCTAATAGCCTATATCAGGCTTCCTGTAGTTTGAACCAGTTATTACACATCCTGCACCCTTGGATGATGGAATTCAGGTATTTGAAGAGTGCTATCTCAATCTCCTTTTCTCCAGGATAAACATACCCAGTTCCTTCAGTCTTTCCTCATATGGTTTGGTTTCCAATCTTCTGATCATCCTTGTTGACCTTTTCTGTATTTGCTCTAATTTGTTTGCATCTTTCTTAAAGTGTGGTGCTCAGAATTGGACACAGTACTCTAGATGTGGTCTTACTAGTGCTGAATAGAGGGGAACAAGTACCTCATGGGTTTTGGAAACTATACTTCTGTCAATGCAGCCTAAAATAGAGTTGGTCTTTTTTTGCAGCCCTATCGCACTGTTGGCTCATATTTAGCCTGTGATCTACAACAATTCCAAGATCCTTCTCACTTATAGTATAACTAAGCCAAGTATCCCCCGTATTGTAGCTGTGCACCTGTCCACCCTCCAGGTGTAAAAAAAAAAATTGCACTTATCCCTGTTAAATTTCATTCTGTTGGTTTTAGCCCAGTGTTCAAGCCTATCAAGCCTTTATGAGTTCTGCTCCTGTCTTCTAAGGTATTCGCTATTCCATTCAGTTTTGTGTTATCTGCAAATCTGATAAGAATTCCCTGCACTCCTTCATCCAAGTCATTTATGAAAATGTTGAAGAGCACAGGGCCCAGAGCTTAGTTTCCAAATTCATTAAGTTTTGTATTATAATCTCAGTCTACATCATTCACAGTTTCTGAAGAATAAGGTGTAAAAAAAGTATTTTCATCCATCTCTAAATTGGGCAACTCAGTTCTCCATTGGAAGAATGCACACAGAAATGTGTACACGGTATGGCAAGAGGTGTGTGTTAATAAAAGCTATGTACAAACCAGTGCATTAAATTGGGAGGAAATGCTGGCCAGAGAAGAACATGATAGGGAAAATTGCATACAAAACTATGAGTATTAGAAGAAAGATATGCAAAAAAAGCATCACTGTCTTGATGATGACTTTTTTATTATTTGCAAACCAATGCTAGAACAGAAAAAAACACAAGCTGTACAACTTAAGAATAAGCCTGGATAAGCAGATGTGTTTGGAAAAGGTCCTGCAGCGTCAAAACAGGCAAGGTGTGGCAGACATGAGGTGGAAGCTGTGAAGGTGGTTAGTTCTTGGGTCAGTGTGGCAATAAATCTGCTCCAGGTTTTAGCCTATACTTTTACAGGAACTCTCCGGGGTGCTGAAATTAATTTTGAGATCCTGTATGGCTGAGGGCTTTGGAGAGCTCCTATTTAGACCAGGCTAAAACTTTGATTCATTGCCCCCCTAACACCAAAGCCATGATCCTCCATTGAGAAGATAATTTTAGGCTGAACTAGAAGTTTAACACTGGCACAATCAAGTCCAAAGGGGTCATTTGGGGCACCTTACACCACCAACACTTCTTTTTCAAGTGCCATATCCAATTTCAAATATTGGATATCACCACAGCAATCAGCAATGATGATTGTTCTGGGAACAATATAATGCAGTAGTCTTCCAATTGACTTCTGCATTGCATTATGACACCCACACCACTGATCCAGTTCTGCAATACACTTTCTAGTCCTTTTGACACACAAAATCCTCATCAGCCCCAGGCCAGTACTGATATGAAGCTTCTGCACTTCATCAAGATGGATTCAAGTGGGATTTAATCAATTTGGGGACAACCACCCCTTCCCTCTGGACTTTACCACCCAAGGCTATTAGTCCTCAAGGTTGTCAGGTTAGTTGACCGCTGCCTGACGAGCAGTGTTGAGTTGCTGGCAGTATGGTCTACTCTATTACCATAGCAAGGTAACCTGGCCAGACACCACCATTTAAGGAGTTAAAATATCCCCATGCTTGCTGTATAGGTGGACAATGTATGTCTCTTAAAACTTTTCTGCCTTTGTAAATGCATGTCAAAGGTAAGATCCATCACACAGTGTATAAGGGTGCATATAGCTGGCGAAATACAGACAGGTTCTCGCCTGTCACAATTCTTCCCAAATGATCACAAGATTCCTAAAACGGATGTGCTTGCACATCAACCAACTTAACATTCTGATTTTCAACACACCACTCTGAAAACAGAGCTGGGCCAGTTGTAGAGCCCTTGTCTGGAAGTTATGGGGTGGGAAGCATCATGCTATGCCATATGGCCCCCATTCCCCCCCTTGAACATAGAAATTCTGTGAGTCAGGAGGAAGGTTCCTAAACTTGCCTTCTCCTCTGTGTGCCTCATGTTATTTTTAATGGAGGACCATTTCTTGTCTGCCCGGAGTTTAAAGTGGTACACTCTCATATCAGTTGTTCGTGCAGCTTGGCTCCAGCCAACTCATATGTGTGGGAGTCCAAAGATGATATGTGCATGTCAGAAAACAGCGTGAGTTCCAGCACATCTTTGTAAAAACTGACTGCTATAAATAAGAATGCCTGGCCTACAAATGACTTCTCTAGATTCTCTCCTGTTGCGTGATCATCAACAAACCAGCAAGCCTGTGCAAGAACCCATATATGGAGATATTAGCCATGTGGGGTTTTTTTTAGGGCCTTCATCTCCTCTGTTTTGGTTTCATACCTGTGTGGGATCAGGCACTGATTGCAAAACACTTCTTCACAATGAGAACACACAATGCAGCGCAAGGAACTGTGGACAGGCAAAAGAGACATACCTGACTTTCCTACGCCAGCTCGGCCAAAGATTGCCAGCTTGACTTCTGCACTCTTAGCCATGGCAAGGTGATGAAAATGGAGGCTGGTGGCAGGAGTAATAGCCTGATAGCCAAACAATGATTTTTCAAATTCTGTCTTCAGATACACCGTAGCATTGTGATTTCCGAACAGGGCCTACAGGAAATGAGACAAAGATGATGGAAGAAATGGTGAGAGAAGAGTTATCAGTCCCTGGCAAAGTTTACACAGGCTTTTCAGGTGCAAATATGATTACGAAATCAGCAGCATTCTCTTCCCTGAGATTTAATTTGCTAAGATGAGAGGTTGGCCCTTGGGATGGCCCAGTACTGGATTGTTGTAATGCAAGGCTGTAGCCAGAGGGGGGGCAGGGGGGGGCTTGGCCCACCCTGAGTTAGCAGTTTGTCCACCCTGGCAAAGCATGGTTTCCCATAGGAATGTATTGAAAAGAGGCTTTGTTGCTCACCCTGAAAAAATATTCGCCCACCCACATCTAGAATCCTGGCTATGGTACTGTTGTAATGTCATGGTGGCAGGACAGATAAGGGTCAAGAGCAGGTGTTCCCAAACTAAGGCCCATGGTTTGGATCCGGCCTGTGGCACCATTTCATGTGGCCCCCCACCCACTCCAAGCGCATTCAAGAAACAAAATGGCCACCCCTTTGATGCTGTTGGGACAAAATGGCCACCCCCATTGGGCGGGCAGGGCAAAATAGTCATCCAGCCCTCAAAGCTGACTGAGCAAACATGGCCTGGCCCTCAGCTTGAAAAGGTTGGGAATCCTTGGTCAAAAAGGTGGCTGGAATTGCTTCTGGACAAGATGACTATGGAAAGAAGAACATGGCTGTCTGCTTCCTGGTGGGGGCACCTGAACCATTGTCCCTATCTTCATGTAATCCCTTTCCCCACAATCCTGCATAGGTAGCAGCTCAGCATAGGTAATATTACTCTTTGACCCACTGTGGTGTAGTAGTTAGAGTTGTGGACCAAGACTTGAGAGATCCCGGTTTAGTTTTCTGCTGAGCCATGAAGTTGTTAGGCTAGTCATGTTCCATCATTCTTATCTACCTCACAGGGTTGTTGTTGAGATAAAGTAGGGGAATAGACAGCCAGAGTTGCTGACTTGAGCTCATGTGAGGAAAGGTGGGACAAATGTCTTCAAATCATGGCCTTTTTAAAAAAAATACTCATATTTGGACTATTTTTGAAGGAAGGTCATACATAAAGTCTAGCATTTCCTATACTGTATATACTCGAATATAAGCCTACCCGGATATAAGCTGAGGTGCCTAATTTTTACCTGAAAACCCAGGAAAATAGATTGGCCCTAGTATAAGCCGAGGGTGGAAAATGCAGCAGCTGCTAGTGAATTTAGGTAATCAAAATACATGAAAATATGGTAAAAAATAATTAAATTGTTGGTGTATCTCAATCCAGTGCAGTTTTGGGACCCTTCTGGTCGTTGACCTGAGTATAAGCCGAGTCCCCATTTTTGGGGCTCATTTTTGGAGCTTAAAAAACCACAGCTTATACTTGAGTATATATGGTATTAACAGTACTTTATTTCAGGCTTTTTTGGACAAAAACATAGAAATCTAGCTCTTATTTATTCACCTAACATATAATTGTATGTTCCTATGCCTAGAGAATCCAGTTATCATTGAATAGCTCCCATAAAACATACCTCAGCTGGACAAAGACACAATACCTGTTAACAGCCAACTGACAGCATTCCTATTTACAAAAATATCCTATTTTTCTTCCCAACGTTAAGTCAGGCAAGTGAGAGCTTCAATTATTATCATTAGCAGTTAGCCTTGACAACTAATTTTTGAAACTATTTTCAAAAAGTTTCTGAAATGTGAAAAAGTGAAAACACGCACTTTTAATGCCTTTGCAGGGAGATGGCTCCCTGCTGTTTATAGTGATTCCCATTATTAGACAGCAGGAGTAATTTTAAAAACCATGCCAGCTGGACAAAGCCTACCTTTCTTGACATTTCCTCTAAACAAAATCTATTGCTAAAAGTACTCAGAAGCCCTTTGTATAGAACCTGATTGAGAAGCTGAGTGCAGCAGGTTAAACAAGACTGATAATTTTTCACTGGAAATGTGTTTTATTGGAGAACACAAAGGTTCCCCTCCTTCCTGCACGTCCCACCCTGTTCTATTCATCAGGTTGATGGAGGAGTTTTTAAAGCAGAAATGTAACAGAAGGAGTGGGTGGTAGCTAAGCTCTGGTGCAGTGGTAGCGAACCTATGGCACATGTACCAAAGGTGGCACTCGGAGCCCTCTCTGTAGGCACCCATGCGGTTGTCCCAGCACAGAGTTTGTCCCGCCCCTCTGCCCAGCAGCCCAATGGGAGCGCTTCCTCCCTCCCCCAGCACAGAGTTTGCCCCACCCCTCTGCTCAGCAGCCCATTGAGAGCGTTTCCTCCCTCCCCTGTTGCCGTGTTGGCACTTTGTGATAAATAAGTGGGTTTTGAGTAGCAGTGTGGGCACTCAGTCTATAAAAGGTTCAGCATCACTGCTCTAGTGCAACACTCAATACCAAAGTGCATGTGGTAAACTTTGTGTCCCCCTCACTGCACATAAGCCATTCCTATTACTCTGCCTAGTTTTAGCTCTGGCCACACCCACTTTGGATTATGGACCTACCTGTTGAGGTATCATAGAAGCGTTCCCACAAGAAAAGAAGAAAATGAACTATCTTAAGCTAATAATTATATCCGAGCAGAATTTCACCATGGTTCCTGTTATGTATGATAACTGTGTTTACTGAAATGTCAAAGATTCAAACTGCCGAGTTCTCACACAAACTACTGTCAAACAGCGACACTGTTTGACAGCTGCGAGATCTCAGCAAATTGTGAAGTATCACGAGATTTCGAAGAGCGCGCAGTTTGAAGTTTGACAGGCGTGCTATGTATCTCTTTAATGCAAATGAAGGGATTAAGAAGTGTGCATATGTTAATTGTCCAATCAGCATTGTTCCCACTGTAAATGTATCTTTCTGAGTGTGTATATAAGACCGTGTTTTGCCCCATCCAAGTTGTGTTCAGACCCACCAAATAAAGAGCTGTATTTCACTTTCAATGCATGTCGTCTCCAATTTCTGAACACCAAAGTTCCAGAGCATATGAAGAGTAGAAATCATGCAACAAAGCAGCAAGTAAGCACAGCAGTCTCATGAGAGATTGTAGGCTGAACTAAGTAACTCCCCCCCTCTGTTTTATACTCATTACTCCACTTTCTGGACCGTTCAAGGAGAAGCACAAATTAAACATCAAAACACCCCAAACCATCTTGCAGGAGAGAATAACTTCTTAAGAGTAACTACTCTTTCCCACTCTATTCTTCAACTGAGATCATTATTTGCTTAATTACCCCAGGGTCAAAAAGATTGCTCTCTCACCGTGAAATGGCACAACTCACAATTAATGGGAAGTTTCTTCCCCGCTCTCCTGGCCTATTGATCCCAGGCACCAGCTAATATGCCTGAAATTCAAAGGACAACCCAAACCATCATTCCTGGAATTTCACAGGTTCATGACAAATGGTCTCTGTCAGATACCTCTGAACTACTGCTGGTCAGAATAGACAATATCGGGCTTTAAGAACAAAAAATGAGGCCAGGTACAACCTAGCCTTGTATGTTCAATTGGATTGCATTCATTCAGAATCTGTTCCAACAGTTGTTTATCTTCTTCTTGTGCTGTATCCGATTCTTAATACTGTCTATCGTCATGATGATCCTAGGAACAATATCATGCAGTAATCTTCCATTTGCATTCCGCATTGCAGCATGACTCCCGTAACACTGATCCAACTCCATGAGTCACTTTCAGGTCCTTAGCTCTTTTGCCACACAAAATCCTCATCAACCCCAGGCCAGTAATGATGAAGCGGCTACCCTCCATCAAGACGGATTCAAGTGGGATTTAATCCACTTGGTGACCATCACCCTTCCCTATGGACTTTGGAACCCAAGGCCATTAGTCATCAGGTTTGTTAGTGGACAGTGGTGGCTTAGTGGTTAAAATGCTGAACTTGATTACTGGACAGTCAGCAGGTCAGCAGTCTGAGACCCGAGTGCTGCATGATGGAGTGAACTACCATCTCTGTCCCAGCTCTTGCCAAGCTAGCAGTTCAAAAGAAATAAATTGCAAGTAGATAAATAGGTACCACTTTGGTGCGAAGGTAAATAGCATTCCGTGCACTCCGGTGTCTAGGCATGCCTGCCACATGTCCACAGAAATGTCCACAGACGCAGACAGTGCTGGCTCTTTGGCTATAAACAGAGATGAGCACTGAATCCTAGAATCAGATACAATTAGCTTTCGAGCAAGGGTGACCTTTACCTTTATCTAGTTAACTGCCACTTCACGATTGACGTTGAGTTGCTGGCAGTATGGTCTACTCTATTACCATAGCAGGGTAACCTGGCCAGACTTATGTTGTTTCTCTTTAGCTGCTGTATCCATTTTATTTGTTTACAGCTAAAACTATGTGGATTACCTTTAGCCTATGCTAAAAAATCAATACAATTTATTTTGATTCATATCAGCTACAGAATGGGAATCGATACCATGGCAAGCATTACAGAAGAGCCACTAATCTGATTACTATCGGCCAACCTGCTGCTAAAGATTCCCTGACTGACTTCTCTGCTATAATACAAGACAGAAGAATAATGAAGGAAAGAGGAAGGAAAACTTTAGCCCACTCTTCTCTAACTTTAGGCATGCTAGCTTGAGTAATGGAAATTGTAGTTCAATGTATCTTAAGGGATCAGCCGACTGCCATTGGTAGTTGCAAGTCAAGTGGTTGGAGACATGGAGTGGTTGGAGACATGGAGTTACACACCCAAAACAATTAGTTAATTTTTCCCAAATCAGTTGGTAGTAGCCTAATATTTCTGCACCATACAGTATGTTAGTAAAGGTAAAGGTCACCCTTGCTTGAAAGCCAGTTGTATCCAACTCTAGGGTTCAGTGCTCATCTGTTTATAGCCAAAGAGCAAGCGCCTTCTGTGTCTGCAGACATTTCTGTGGATGTGTGGCAGATAAGGCACAACACTGGAGTACACAAAACACTGTTTACCTTCCCACCGAGGTGATCCCTATTTACTTACTTGCATTTTCTTGCTTTCAAACTGCTAGGTTGGCAGGAGCTGGGACAGAGACAGGCGCTCACTCCATCATGCAGTACCTGGGAATCAAACTCTGACCTTCCAGTCAGTGTGTTCAGCATCTTAACCACTTGAACCACCATAGTCCCTTACAGTATGTTAGTTCTAGAAGCTTGAATGGGGCATGGAAGCTAACAGGTAACCAATGCAGACAAACCAGGAATGATGAGATGCAGTCGGATGTTCGATTGCCCACCACCAACATGGCCGCAGCATTTTGTATTTGATGCAGCTTCTGTACTGTCTTCAAGGGAAGCCCCACACAGAGAGGATTGTAGTAATCAATTCTCAAGATTACCAAGGCATGAACCAATGCCGTTAAAGACCTTGCATCAAGGAGTGAGTGCAATGGGCAATCTGCCTAAGATGGAAAAAGCAGTCTTGGGCACAGCAATCGGCTCCTCTAATGAGAGTGTTGAGGTCAAGAACACGGCCTGATCCCAAACATGGGCCTTCAGGGGCAGCGTGATCCCATTCAGACTAGGACAAAGTGAACCCAAACTGTTAGCAGAGCTGCCCAACAACAGGATCTCCATCTTGTCAGGATTCAGCGTCAACACAGAATACTTCTTGTTAGGAGTAAACAACACAGAAAATGGTAGTGGAGATGTGCTATGAAAATTCTTGCACAAGAGCACGATTTTGACTTGAGGGTGACGTTATTTAACTAAATCTTGATTTATCACCCATATTTCCAACCCTTATCCTTCCACAGTTTATTAAACTGGCCAACACATCCAGCTTTCTTGGAGCACAGTGTTAATCTTTTCTCTTTGCAGCTAAAATGCACACATATCAGGCCCTGGAATCCCAAATAATCAGGGAATTTATCATCAGACAGTATGGTGGCCATGATCCAACAGAACAAAACCCACTGGAATCAAGCATCTTAAGCACACTTAATTTTTGTGCTGGACTATGACAGATGCCTTCAAAGAATCTTTGGATCTCTTATTAATTGTTCCCTTCCCACTGCCTTCCTTGGTATTGTTTATCATGATAAAACATAATCTGCTAAAGGTCTTGTAGGCTTAAAGGCAGGTTATATAAATAAAACAAGAACAAACCAATATGCTGTTTATCACAAGTCGACAAAAAACCCTACCACAGTAAAAACATTTTATTCTTCGCATACACACAAAGCTCTCAGCAACCAACTGGGATCTAGCATAGAGGAGTTCAAATTTCTAGAAGTTGAGATGAAACATAATGTTGGTCTTTCAGAAGAATTCAACAGTCAGGATATATCTCTATGGTAAAGGTCTCCCTTGCTTGAAAGCCAGTTGTATCTGACTCTACAGTTCAGTGCTCATCTCTGTTTATAGCCGAAGAGCCAACACTTTGTTTGCAGACATTTCCGTGGACATATGGCAGGCATGCCTAGACAATGAAGTGCATGGAATGCTGTTTACCTTCCCACCGAAGTGGTACCTATTTATCTACTTGCAATTTCTTGCTTTCGAACTGCTAGGTTGGCAGAGAAGGGAGCTCACTCCATCATGCAGTACTCGGGAATCGAACTCCAACCTTCCAGTCATCGAGTTCAGCATTTTAACCACTTGAGCCACTACAGCCCTCTAATACTGTATATGATTAAATGTGCACAGATCTGTGGGCAAAAGATGGAAAGCAGTCCCTCACAATGCTTAGATATGATTCTTTCTGATTGTTACTTCTTGCACATTTGTCAAACCTTCACATATTCCTGGACAAGAGACAGAGAACTCTGTAAGCTAACGATTTGCAGTTAGGGTAACAGAAATGAGGGGTAAAGTGGTGGCTTAGTGGTTAAGACACTGGGCTTGATGACTGGAAATTCAGCAGGCCAGCAGTTCAAGACCTGAGTCATGACGGACTGAGCTCCTGCAGTCTGCCCTAGCATCAACCAACCTAGCACTTCAAAAGCAGGAGATTGCAAGTAGATAAATAGGTACCACTTTGGTGGGAAGGTAAACAGTGTTTCATGTGCTCCAGTTGTCTAGCCATGCCTGCCAAATGACACAGAAATGGCTGCAGATCCATTCTTTGGCTATAAATGGAGATGAGCATCGAACCCTAGAGTCAGATACAACTGGCTTTCGAGCATGGGAGACCTTGACCCCTCTTAAACTTGAGCATTACAGGCAGAGTGGTGCAGATTTGTAGTTTTGGAACAGGACTTCCAGAATGGTTGGGAAATCAGAATTGCAAGCGTTTTTGGAGTGCAAGTCTTTGGAAGGTATGGGCTGTGCAGAATGCTGGGAATGGCAATCCGAAAACACAAATCTGTACACCTCTGAATACAAAAGGAAAAGAAAAACCCAAGGAGCTCAATGAAAATGTCCCAACTCTTCCCAAGTCCCAGAAACAGCTCTGATTTGAAAACAAATATTCTGTCTTCCCTTTTTGACAATATTCTTCTCTTTGATGTTTTCATGCTAAAGTAAATGAATGCCTGCACTTTCACCCAGCCTTTTAAAGCCATGTTTAAAGTCTTGCATAAACAAACAGGTTTACCCATCTATTTCCCCCTCCCTGGCATGTGTGCCTGCTTGTTTTGTTGGCAGTGCTAAAACAGAATAGCATAGCTCTCTACGGTTAGCGAGGTATGTATCATGGTACCGCGGAATGCGGCTGGATGGTTTTGCTTTTCACCGCATCCTATTCCAGGCTGTGGATTAAAGTCATACTCATGCACTGCCTCTCCAGTTCTGTCCAGCTGGATTCTTGTGCTCATGTAAACATCCTAAGTGTGATCAGGAACCGCGCGCGCACACACGTACACACACACACCACACCACACCCCAAAATAGGAAGGCTTTGCTGCCCCTCTGCTCACAAATTGGGGAGAACTATAAAAGTCAATCTGGAAGAGGGCTTACATCTCAGTGGATAAATCTGCCCCAGCAAGTGCCAATGCCAAAGACAAAACAAAACATTGCTGTTGTTCAGTTGCACAGCCCAGTCTTTGTGACCCCATGAGCCACAGCATGCCTGATTCTTCTGTCATCCATCCTCCTCCAAAGTCTGCCCAGATCCACACCCACTGTATCAATGATGCTGTCTAATCATCTCATCCTCTGCCACCCCCTTTCCCTTTTGCTTTCGATCTTTCCTAGCATCATGGGCCTTCTCCAGTGAGACCTCTCTTCTCATTTTGGTGGCCAAATATTTGAACTTCAGCTTCAGTATCTGTCCTTCCAAGGAGCAGGCACGGTTCATTTCCTTCAAGATTGAATGATTTGATCTCCTTGTAGTCCGGGGGATGCTCAAAAGTCTTCTCCAGCAGCACTCTTCGAAGGCGTCTAGTCTTCTGAGCTCAGCCTTCCTTTCCAGCTCTTACAGCTATATATGACTGGGAAGACCATCGCTTTAATCATGTGGACTTTTGTTGGCAGAGTGATGTGTCTACTTTTCATTATGCTGCCTAGGTTTTCCATATCTTGAAATAAAACATTATGCAAACATAAAATGACCTACCTTGGATTAGACCAAATGATGTTCAAATCCAACATTTTGTCCACCTGGTGGCTAACTTACTGCCTTGTGGAAGCTTGCAAACAGTGCACACTGGCAACAGCAACCTCCACCTCATAGTTCCTAGCAGCTGAGGCCAAACTACAAATTACAGATAATCCATCATGAGATCTTATAGTGTTCCAGATTTTCATGGCTGAGGAATCAGTTGTGTAAAAGAAGCTTCTGTTTAACTTCTATGGCCAGTCAGTAAAGAAGCTAAGGAGGAGAGGTGAGAAAAGCTTCTCTTGATAATCATACACTTCCAGCAGTTAAAGAATTCATCCTTAAACTATGGATTATTTGCAAGGTACAGTTCTGCCCCAATATACAGAGGCATATTGCCTCTAATACTGGAGATGAGCCAAAGTCATTTTGATGGCCATAGTCCAGGGGTCTGCAAACGTGGCTCTCCAGCTGTTTGGACTTCAGTTCTCAGAAGCCCAAGTCAGCAGAATTTATGATCAGGGCTTCTGGGAGTTGAAGTCCAAGAACATCTGGAGAGCCAAGTTTGTAATCTCCTTTCAGAAACCATCCATTACTGTCAATCATCACTGCATCCACTGGCAGTGATTTCCACAGTTTAATTATCCACTATGTGAAGACGTAGGCCTTTTTATCTGTCCTGAATGTCCTACCGTACAGCTTTTGTGAAGGATCCCACTGTGTTCTAATAAAGCAAAAGCAAAGCAGTCACCAGTACCTACTATCTTTGAGCAATAGATGGAGCAAAGCGTGTTTTTATTGCCACAAGGCTCTTCTGGAGGAACACACAAAATGAGAATAAAGTTTGGGAAACTTCAAATATGGGCAGTAGTAATCTTAACTACACGTTCCTCTCCTAGGCAAAGAAAGGCCAGGATGGAGTTCACTATAAGGGCAAAGGTTTCCACAGTCAAAACATGTAAAATGGACCTTTTAAAAAGTCTATTTCTAAACACATGCAGAGTACCCAATCTTCATTATTTACACCTTGTTCTGACTCCAAAGAATCTTGGTGCATACAGGTATGTGATTCTCTTTTCTATGTTCAGTACAACCCTGTGCAGTTGGTTAGATTAACAGATATATAGAGAGTTATCAAAAGTCAGAAGGCTTCATTGCTTCAAATGACAAGGATTTAAAATTAAGCCACCTCCATCTCTGTCCCACTCTAACTACTCTACCAGGTTGTATGTATCCAAGATTACAAATGCAGGTTTCCTTGAGTTGGGAAACTTTCTTGGAGGGAAAACTACAGCTATGCCAACTGGGGGAAATCTATGAGCTGTAGTACAAAAGGAGAGTAACATTTTTGGGCTCTGAGGATTCCCAAAGAACTTTGGCTGTTCTGGTTGGAGAATCAGTTATACAGTATAAGCAAGAACTATGTCATTCTTTGATGAACCTTTGGGGGGGGGGATGGAGGAGCACTATTTCATTATATAGCTAGAGATTGCCATGAAATTGGAAGCCACCTATGGTGACCCTAATCGGTCTTTCAAAATAAGTGAGATATTTAAGGAGAGATGTCATCAGTTCCACTCCTCCAATCAGCTTCAATGGCTGAGCAGGGATTTGAACTTTGGTCTCCAAAGTGCTACTCCACCAATCTATCCACTACACTATGCTGTACACCATGTGTCATTCTCTCTCTCTCTCTCTCTCTCTCATGGTCCAGCAGCCAGCCTTCTAAATT
The DNA here is from genome assembly GCA_035047345.1 of Bradypodion ventrale. Classification (NCBI taxonomy): domain Eukaryota; kingdom Metazoa; phylum Chordata; class Lepidosauria; order Squamata; family Chamaeleonidae; genus Bradypodion; species Bradypodion ventrale. Next base: position 239,740,548 of record JAWDJE010000005.1, read on the forward strand.
AAAAGACTACAAATCCCATTACTCCAGCCAGCCCAGTCAGTAAATCCACCCAAAAAATAAAGGGAAAGGACTCTTTCCACACCCTGAAAAGTTTTGGCTAGGCTACTCACCCCACATGGTAGGCTCCAAGCCTTTTACTCCCTCCCTTGGGAAGAAACCCTAGACCCTTGATGGCGAACCTTGGCACTCCAGATGTTCCTGGACTTTAATTCCCAGAAGCCCAAGCCCCCATGAATCCACACGAATGGGTTTACTGCGATTCATCCGGCCCATGCCTCCCTCGTCACTCCTGGAAGCAGAAGTAAAACACGACCGTACGGAGGAAGGGTCAACCCGGAAGAGTCTAAACCATACAGGCGCGTTTTACTTCTGCTTCCGGGAGCGACGAGGGCGGCGCGGGCCAGATGAATCGCAGTAAACCCATTTGTGTGGATTCACAAGGGCTTGCGCTTTTGGGAATTGAAGTCCAGGAATGTCTGGAGTGCTAAGGTTCGCCATCATGGTCCTAGACCTTCGGGACTCCTGGAGACTGCTTTCCTGGTGCACAGAGCCATGCGCACACAGGAAAGCCCAGGGAATCCAGATCGGGTTTGTTTCCTCCCAGGGAATCGAGGTTTTATTTTTGGGGACCCTGCAGAGGTTCCCCCCCCCCCAAAAAAAAAAACACACACCAAAAACCGAACGTATCCCAAACTCCGGGGCGGACCAATGCTGTTTTCTTGGACCAGTACTTGGGAACGGGAAAGCCCAGAGCCTCTCCTGTTCCAGATCAAGCGACTCCTGAGCTGGAACTGGAACTGGAACAAGCCTCCGCATCCTCCCCGCAACGCCGTCTCTCTTACACACACTCCGAAACATGCTCCGCTCCCCACCATCCCATCCCATCCCATCCCATCCGCTCACCTCCGCACCGCTGGCATCTCTCCACGCTGCTGCTCTCTGGATCTGATCGACTCCGCAGGGAGCTTTCTTTCTTTGGGGTGGGAGTGAATGGCTTGGCTTGAGGCTCAGAGGGAGGGGTTCCCCAGGCGAGTCATCGCATGGGGGGGGGCCGGGGGGGGGGGCTGTCAGGGCTGCTGGCGACCTCCTTCCCAGGAAGGCGACTGCGGCAGAAATCCGGGGCGGGGAGCGGGCGATCGAGCGACCCAGGCGAGCGAGCGCTTCCTTCCCCAGCTAAGCTCTGAGAGGGGCGAGATCCTCTTCAACTCGGCTTTTGGGGTTGCTTGGGTTAGGGCTAGATCTGGCTCCAGCGCGCCCCCTGCAGGCCTTCAGGCTTTGTGGCAGAACAGAAGACCGCGCGGTTTGCGGGCGAGGGAGGTGCAGAAAAGTCGTGGGGACACCGTAACGGCGGGCCTCGGCTGTCCAGATGAAACGACTGCATCATCATCATCATCATCATCATCATCATCATCATCATCGGGGCTGCGGAGGAGGCTCGGCGGGTTATAAGAAGCTCACCTTGTTCGCGAGAAGGCCGGCAAGTCGGCAGTTCGAAACCCGGGTACTGCATGACGGACTGAGCGCCCGTCTCTGTCGCCAGCTCTTCTGGGGACATGAAAGGAGCCTCATTCAGGCGTCCCCTGAGCGGAGTTTCTCCAGCAAAAATCCTTTCAACCCAGAATAATTTTTGACACGAAATAATAATAATAATAATAATAATAATAATAATAATAATAATAATAATAATAATAATAATCATCATCATCATCATCATCATCATCATCATCATCATCATCATCATCATCCTGTAAGATAGCAGGGCAAGGCCGTAGCCAGAGGGGGGCCAGGGTGGGCTTGGCCCACTCTGAGTTAGCAGTTTGCCCACTCTGGCAAGGTGTGGTTTCCCATAGGAATGCATTGAAAAGAGGCTTTGCTGCCCACCCTGAAAAATATTTGCCCACCGACATCTAGAATCTTGACTATAGCCCTGTAGCAGGGGATGGAGAAAGGGAAGGAAGGAAGGGCAAAGGAGAGAGGAAGAGCTGGCTGAATAGCTCAGTGAGTAAGATCACTGGCATCTGAACCAGAGGTTGGGAGTTTGAGTCCCTGCTGAGCCTCCCAAAAGACCCAGCGTCTATGGCCTTGGGCAAGCTGCACAGTCCAAGAAATGCTCTAAAAGCAAAAAACAAAGAAATCACAAATCTATACTGCCCCATACCTGTAGTGCTTAGTGAGCTGTCTGTGCAGTTCACAAGTTAATTAGCATGTTGCCCCCAACTTGCTGGGTACTCATTTTACCAACCTCAGAAAGATGGAAGGCTAAGTCAACCTTGAGCCCGGATCAGGATGAAACTCACAACCTTTTGGTTGAAGTACAGCAGTTTAACCCCTGCACCACCAGGTCAGTGGTTACTCTAACTAGTAAATCCTAAGAAAACCTGAAAGCACACAATTATTGTTGAAAGAGAAAGGAGGAAAAGATAGAGAACAGAACATGTGAGAGACATTTGGCTCTTTTTGGCTCTTACTAACTACAGTTTTTCTATCTCCTTATATTAGAGACAAGATTGTGGTGGCTGAGTGGTTAAGACACTGAGCCTGGTGGTCATCAAGTTCAGCAGTTCAAGACCTGAGTGCTGTGCGACAGAGTTAATGCCCATGTCTGACCCAGCTCCTGCCAACCTGGCAAGAAATTGCAAGTAGATAAATACATATGTTCTGCTTCAGCTGTTTGCCTTTTTGGCAGTCCTGGGTATCTACAAAGCTCTCCTCCAGGACCATATTTCTAACAAATAAATATTTGTTTCCTTATCAGCTTTCTTTACTGTCCAGCTGTATACAAGAAGGTGAATGATCTTGGTCTTCGTCTCCAGTAACACATCGTTACACTTGATGATCTTTTCTAACTTCTGCATTGATGCCCTTCCAAGTCTCAGTCTTCTTCTGATTTCTTGGCTGCTGTGTCCATTTGGTTTGATGATTGATCCTAGGTATACAAAATCTCAATTTCTTCATTTTCAGCATTAAAATTTATCTGAGAGTAAATAAAACATGCTCTCCCCACCACCACCCACCACCCCTCCACCCGGCCTGGGCTGAACAGGAGGCTTTGGCCAAAACTGTTTGCACCCAGGCAAATTTCAGCAGGTGGGTCCTCATCCCAGGGAGTGGATGGTGGCTAAGTTCTGCTGGGGACCAAGCATGGGCGGTATAACCCTAATAGCTGCAGATCCTGAGGAAGCAAAAGTCTTTTGTTTCAGGAAGGAAGGAGCATGAAGATCAGTGCACCTGAAGCAATGGCAGTGCCTGCACGGAGGCACTAAGGAGGCGGCCACTTCACCATGCTACGGTGCTGAGGGCCAATCACCTGCACACCAAAATTTAACTGATTAAAAGAAACGCGCATGCACACACACACACACAAAACCAGATAGATTTCACCGATGACGGCTAGGCGAGCAACAAGGATCATAACTTCGCAGGAGTAACCTGAGGCGAGCCATGGAGTTGTCTAAGAAGAGATCCCAATGGAGATCCTTTGTGGAATCCTCTACACCACATACCTGTCAGGTATCCCGTATTGGCCGGGATTTCCCGTTTTTCTGCGCTTGTTCCTGCCCTTTCCCACCACTATCCCATACTGTATTTGAATGGCGTGGACAGGGCTTACTGTACATGTGCGGCCACCGTGCACATGCACAAATGGGTTACTGAGTGTGTACATCCACGCATTTTGTGGCATGCTTGATGGGTATGCTACACCATAAGGTAGAAGAGGAGACAAGTAAGTAAGCAAGCAAGCAAGTAAGTTAAGTAAGTAAGTAAGTAAAACACTTCATCAGCCTTGGTCCACGAAAGCTCACATTTAAATACAGGAGTTAGTCTGTAAGGTGCCACAACATGTTTGTCTTTTTTTTGCTGTTCTGTTTTATTTACACTCTGATATGCTAGCACAGACTAACACGGCTACCACTTCAAACATTTCAACGTCAAAGTTGTATAGTTCTTCTGTAGCGATCATTTTTGTCTTCTTAACGTTCAGCTGCAGTCCTACTTTGGCAATTTCTTCTTTCACTTTCATTAAAAGTTATTTCAAGTCATTGCTGTTTTCTGCCAGTAAAATGGTATTATCTGCATAATAATAATAATAATAATAATAATAATAATAATAATAATAATAATAATAATAATAATAATAATAATAATAATAATAATAATAATAATAATAATAATAATAATAATAATAATAATAGTTAAAGTGTCAGAAATTATTCTGGCTGGAAAGGATTTTTGCGGAAGAAACTCTACTCAGGGAACACCCAAAAGAGGCTCCGTTCATGTCCCCAAGAGCTGGGACTGAGACGGGCACTCAATCCATCATGCAGTACCTGGGTCTTGAACTTCTGGCTCGTCAGCCTTCCAGTTAACAAGGCAACCTTCTTAACCACTGAGCTGCCACATGCTTCCTCCATCAATTCTCACTTACATAGCCATGGTCATTTTTACAGTTTTGATAGTGTTTGTGTGTTGTGCTGTGTATTGGGCAAATTGTTAACTGTACTGGGCTGTTTGCGAGTGAAATGAGATGAATTAAACTGAAACAAAATGAAACAACAGTCTGCACTGTTTACATGACAGATGATCAGAATAATGTCTTTTTCTCCTCTTGCAGCAGCATAGGTCAACTCCCAGATGGCCAACTGAATTACTGTATAGTTCTACTTTCTCCTTCATGGTCAACAAAATTAAAAAGGCATTTCATTGTAGTTTAATTTGACTGGGCCTCAGGCATTTCTCTTGGGAAATGCAGGCTAATAATGTTTACATTTTGCAGAAAGATAACTGCCTGGAAGACTCTCCTCTGTTCATTTGTCCATGGTATCGAATTGACAGAGATTGCCCATCTTGAGAGAACTCATGAATATAATTGCAAGCTAACACAGAGAATTTTTCCTCAAGTGAGTCTGCTGGAGAGAAACAGTTGCTGCTGCAAAGTTTTGGATTGGCACAGTTCCTCACTCTATTTTTTTTTGGGGGGGGGGCTACCCCTCTCAAAAGCCACCCTTGATTTCACCCAATGAAAAGTGACTCCAGAGGTCCTTACATGTCTAAGGAATGCTAAAGGCATTTTATTTATTTATTTACTCATTATTCAACTTGTATGCCGTCCCACTCGCAAAGCGACTCTGAGCGGTTAACAAAGAGCAAAATAATTTCAATCACAACTACAAAGCGTCAAATCGCAAAAACATTTCAAAAAAAGGGGGGGGAAATGTATACATCCTAACAAGAGTCACAAGAAACGTCTGGCGGAGGTGGTGGTTTTATGCCCAGGCCGGTGAGAGACACCACATTCTAAAAGTAGGGCCAGTTTTAGTTTTGATTTAGCTGCCATGGTTATTGGTCGTTGATAGACATGAAATTGTAAAACTCCTATTTTGAACTTATCTAGTGATGGCCAAGGGACTGTGGTGGCTCAAGTGGTTAAGATGCTGAACTTGATGATGGGAAGGTCAGCAGGTCAGCAGTTTAAGACTCGAGTGCTGCTTGATGGAGTGAGCTTCCACCTCTGTCCCAGCTCCTGCCAACCTAGCAGTTCGAAAGCAAGAAATTGCAAGTAGATTAACAGGGACCACTTTGGTGGGAAGGTAAACGGCATTCTGTACACTCCGGTGTTTAGTCATGCCTGCCACATGTCAATGGAAATGATATGTGGGCAGAAGATTGTGGCTTTTGGTGTTATGGTACAAAAAAGAAACTTGGAAACTCTGATTATGAACAGATTTTGCCAGTCAGGATAGACAACGGGTGAAAAACATGTGTCCCCCTCCACCCACCAAAGTTGTTAGACTACAGCTCCCATCAATCTCAGGCAGGGGATGATGGAAACTGCATTCCAACAGTACCGGAGAGCCACATGACTCCATTTATCTTTTCATAAAAATTTAGATAGTTGAAATATTATGTTTTTTTTCTCTTCCCTTTTGTCTTGATGCTTGCTATTGGAGGGTTGGAGGGTTGATATTATATTGTTATGATTATTGTTTTTCTGTAATTGTACTGATTAATTATTGTGTTTTTGCATCATTTTATTGTAACAGTATGTATCTTAATATGTTGTTAGCCGCTCTGAGTCGGCCGTGGGTTGAGTGGAGCGGGATATAAATTTAAATAATAAATAATAAATAAATAAATAAAATGTACATATCATTATTAACAGGAGCCCTGGTGGCACAGTGGTTAAACTGCTGTCCTGCAACCAAAGGTTGTGAGTTCGATCCTGACCAGGGGTCAAGACTGACTCAGCCTTCCATCCTTCCGAGATCAGTAAAATGAGTACCCAGAATGTTGAGGGCAAAATGTTAATTAACTTGTGAACCGCCCAGAGAGTGTACTAGGCGCTATGGGGAGGTATATAAGTGTGATTGCTTTGCTTTGCTTTATCATGCCATTGGTTGAGTAGCAGTTTTTATTAATATTTTCAACTATCTCTCAGGCTGCTAGAGTAGAATCACTGTTCTAGCAATGGCATATCTTGGCATTTTCCATTGTTCACTTGTTTGTTCTTCTTGTCAAGAGCCTGTGATAGACACCATTAGAAGAAATATGCCTCAAGGTCTGTTTTTTTTATTTTAAAAAAAAAGAAATTGGAGCAGCACCATGAACTTTTCAAAAGAAAGTAATCACCATTCTGTTCTTCAGAAACATTGCCCTTTAGCCAAACAAGCAAAAACTAACTGTCTAGATGCTGATGGCTGTATTTTACACAACAACAACAAATTCGGTTGGAATATAACATTTGCAAAGGTGCGTGACCAAAACAGTCCTGCTAAATGTGCTGCTTCCACTTTCGTGATACCATTGAATATAGTGTGCTAGCACCATCCGCTGGCCACTTTCCATCTTAAATGCCCATAAACTAGCCAAAGCAATCACCAGAGCAGAGGAAGATGCTTGTAAAAAACACAAGCAGCCTTATGGGTTCAGGTGAAATAGAGATAGTGAACATTAGTTAGAATTCACTTGAACAGTCTCTCCAAACATCCCCTAATTTGCTCTACGAGAAAGCTTTCGCCGAAATCTTTCGAGCCATGTCTGTTTTCATTAGAAAAATGAAGAAAATAAATAAATTATTCAACTCTCAAAGTGCAAATGAGGTGCACACAGAAAGAGCCTCCTTGAACATTGTGGTATTTTTGAACCACAATCGGGCATATCCTGGTAATGGCAACCTTGTATTGCTGGCTAATCTTTCTCACACTGACTCAGGTGAAAGGAACTGCAGAATGAACTCACCAAAAGGTGCCTTCATTTTGGCAGTTTCACATCTGGCCAGGAGGAGGAGGAGGAGGAGAAGTCCAGGTTCTGGTACGAAAGAAATAATAACAAGAAGATATTGCTTGTGTTAGATGGATTTTCATATTTGAAGGGGAAAAAAGGTTTAAAATGGTGGAAAATTTCCCAAATGATCCCCACCAAAAGCAATGTTGAAGCAGTAATAAATAAACAATAGTTGACAGACTTTGAAAAGTAGCAACAACAACAGTTGTTACATTCTTTTGCATAAGGGACACTGTTATGTTCTAAAAGCAAAGTACAGTACTACCTTTAATTTCTAGGTCAGGGGTTCCCAACATAAGGTCCATGGGCAGGATCCAGCCCATGGTGATATTTCATGCCCCCCTCTCACTCCTCCAAGGGCATTCAAGAAACAAAATCACCATCCCTTTGAAGCTGTTGGGACAAAATGGCCACCCCATCATGCATGCAGGGCAAAATGACCGTCTGGCCCTCAAAACTGACTGAGAGTACATGACCTGGCCCCTGGCTTGAAAAGGTTGGGAACCCAACCTTTTTTTAAGGATAGGGGGGTGGGGTTTTTTAAGACTGGGGTTTTTAAGACTGATGGTTTTAAAAATGGTTTTAAATGGTTTTCGTGTGTTATTTTTGTTTGTGTTTTGATTGTTAGCCGCCCAGAATCGCTTCGGCGAGGGGGCGGCAATACCAGTACGAACAAACAAACAAATAAATAAATAACCCCTGTTCTAGGTTCAGTCTCTCATACATTCTGTCAAAGGGATATGTTTTTTGCACTCTAAGAATCTCTTCCTATTGATCATACTGGTGAAACCTTCTGAGAATTGATGACCAAAACATTTGAAGAATGAAAGGCTGAGAACTTCTGTTCTGTAATAAAATCAGACCAGACATAGGAAATGCCTGATTTCATTCAGATTTGATTATGTGTAGCACCATCTAGTGGCTAAACTATGGAATTACACTATCCATACACAAGAAGTTGTATTCAGCTTTACACCATTGACATAGCAGGTACTGTGATGTTAGGGCAGATGGAAGGAATTTTTGGGGAAGTGGGAAGATGTATCCCATGAGCTTACTGTTGTATGTGCCATTGCAGGGATTCAAACAATATGTCACCAGCCTAGGCTGATAGTCCACAAGCTATATGAAAGAACAAGTAAGTATGAAATAACTAATGCAGAGATTTTCTTCACAGATGAGGTTATTTTTATTTACACCACTACTGAAAGATTTATGTTCTTTCCCCCGAGTTCTAAGCCTTCTGGTTTTGTGAATATTTTTCACTTCTAGGGGGACAGGATTGGCTATTGTTTTGGCATTTGGAGCCCAGTGTAAACCATAGTGGGTTCTGTTGGCAAAAAACTAGCTTCTAAGTCACCAAAATTTAGAAACAGGCTGCATGAGCTATTTTGCTGAGCACCTGAGCTGCAGAACTTTCCACAATGCCACTCGTTTTAGACAACCTATTCTTTGAAATCAGGTCTGGCATTTACGTGTTTCTGGACAGCAATTTCCACCAGATGTATTTGGATTACAGCTCCCATCCTCTCAGACTAGCAGGAGAGGATGGGAGTTGTACTCCAACTACATCTGGAGGGCTGCCTATTCCCAGTCTAGACAAACTGAAGGCAGTTTCTAAGAAATAGAAAAGGTGCCCAATGTAAATCTTAATGTTTCTGCTAGGTTTTCTGGTGGCATCTGTTTTCAAGGGAAAATCTGTTTAAAAAGATTAATTTTAACATGAACTCTATAATAGCATGCACCCAGTCTAGGTTAAGCATATTGTTTACATCAGACAGTGTAAATAAAACAGATTATTGCATTCTTTTAAGAATGTCTCATCGCTTCAAAGGAATTCATTTATTTTAAGAATGTCTCATTACTACAAAGGAATTCATTTCAAGTTAGGGAATTCAACTGGAATTTGATATTCCGGAAAGAATTTTCATGTGCAGAAATCCATGCAGAGAAATTTCATTGTCCACATCCCACTCCCCCCCCCCCCTTCATAACTGCCGCTAATGGCTAGGCTTAAAAACTTAATGACCCTCTTTTTCTTGAATGGTTGCTAACATCAAGTTCTTCCCTCTATTTTTATTTTCAAAACCATCCATAGAGTCAAGATGTCTTCCAGTAATAACTGACTCACTGCCTTCCACAATACCTAACCTGGTTAATAATTACGGTAATTCTAGACTTTCTAGTTAGCAATACAGTACTTAAGTCACTAAGTTGTAGTACTGCTGTGTTCTCAGAAGTTACATTACAAAGAAATAAACTGTATGAAATGAGCATATGTTAATCCATTTGGATAAATGCAAAGTGAGGAAGAATTGAAATATAATTCAGTTCTTTAAAAAAAACCAACTCCAGTTTAGGAAGGTAAAATATTCTGGTTCTGTATCTATGATTCAAAATATCAGGAAATTACCTCATAGTGTGGCACAATATCATACCTGTGTTGCCAGCATGAAAAGGATACCAGGCTTTATATAACAAAGGAAGGTTATATAACAAAGAAAGTAGCCTCATTCGGGCATCCCCTAAAATTCCTTTCAACCCAGAGTAATCTCTGGCACAAAATTATTATTATTTGACCTATTTGGCAAAGGGAAACAACATGCTGTCTACGTCTACTGTGATAAATTTGCTGGGGAGCCAAAGCCTGGTTTAATAGTTAATTTTTTTGTTTGTTTGAGGTGCCCCCATTTTTAGCATTTTATTGTAGAATGCTGTTTTGCTCTGCTGCACAATAAAATCACTTAAAACATCAATTAAAAATAGCTCCGTCTGTTTTTAATTTACAGCAAGTAATTTAATACTAGTCATTTATATTTTCCAAATGTCACCCAGATCTTTTCCATTTGCCCTTCTGTATCTCGGTCCAAGTAAACAATAGCTGTGTTTGAGTTTAGCGCAAAAGCACATTTTAAGTTGTAAAGCCTTCAAAGAATATCTCATCCAGTATCCCCCAGTTTATGGCTGATTGAAGGAAACCAGATTTCTCTTTGTGTGTGTGTGTGTGTGTGGGGGGGGGGTTCTTAAACTGATGGAAATTCCCACTATCTTGTGAATCTTGTTGGAATGGGAACAGTATTTTTTACTTAAGAAAGGTCAAGGGGTCAGGCCACCTGTTTCTCTGCCAGAGAACAGACATTATATTTGTGTGGTGTTCTCATGCATTTTAATGAGGTACAGAGAAAGAGCCTCCTTAAAGATTGGGGTATTTTTGAACCACAATCACGTGTACCCAGGTAACAGCAACCTTGTGCTGACTATTCTTTCTCACACTAGGTCAGGTGAAAGGAACTATGGAATGAATTCACCAAAAGGTTGCTTCATTTTGGCTGTGTACAGTCTGACGTAGACACAGAAGGAGAACAATGTGTGTTCATCAACACATATCTAATTATGTACACACACCAGAATGTGGGTTTTGATCTTTAAGGTCACAATGTGTGTTAGGATAATAGGGCTTATAGTCCTTCCATGGTATTGTATTGGTTTGCAGTTTGTCCCTTTAAGAGTTCCTCTGTGCTATGCCCCAGGTGTAGCAGATCGTAGCAGATCACAGAGTGATTCACCAGGTTCTCTACTATATAGGAATGCACTCTGAGCATTCTCTTGGGCAGCACTAGCAGGCCTATACTCTTGAAGAGCAGGATTATCTGGAGCTCCTTTTGCATGAGCAACTGCGAGAGGAAAGGATTCCTATGTTCCATGCTAGTTTACTGCATAGCTAGCTTACTGACTAAACTGAGCTGCTTGACTACAAACTGCTGACCTGGCTCACTATTATCTTCGGCTGCTCCTGGAAGGAGGCTGGTGGCTTTGCCTATGCCACAGAGTTACAGCTTTCTACTGCACGGAGGTAAACTCTACAAAAGACTGTTTTGCTTTGAATGCTTGGACACTTATTATCTACTTTGGACTGCTGGCAACTTTGCTGAGAGCCGTTCATCTCAAGCATGTTTTTTGTTTTCTCCTGTGTTTGCCAAAGCTGAAAGTAAAGCGTTTTTTCTTTTGCTTTTACTGCCTGCTTGTCTGTGTGAGATTCATCCCAGCTGACACTGCTTGCCCACAGCTTTGCCACTTTGCTCTGCTATACACAGCCAAGCCACATTGGTGTACCCCAGAGTACCCCAACAATGTGTTGGGGCTGTCAGGGCAGGATTTGTGCCCTGGTTTTAGCCTCATCCAAGATGGAGATTTCTATGCAGGGGAGACCCTTTAGCACATACCTTTGAGAGATTGGAATGTGTAAACATACTGACCTCGTGGGTTGGAAGAAATGAAACCTAATATGTGAGGATATGTTATACTGTATGAACATTGGCTGGATTCCTTTAGGGGAATGGCAAGGAGGTGGACCCTGAAGGAGGAGATATAACCCAGAGGGAGAAGGCAAGATGCTCTCTCGATCGGATGTTTCTCTCTAAGGGTGAACTGAGAAACATGTAGGGACTTAGGAGAAGGGAGGGGCCCCTTAGGCTTTCTCAATTAGAGAAGCATTCTTTATTTTGATATGCTTTCTGAACTTTTGATAAACTTTCTTCTGTAACTTACTCTGATTACAATATACTTTTAAAATAACTAAGGATGCCTGGAGTGTTTACTTGGCTGTGCGCTACCATATCTACACTAATCTAGTATCCTGGGTTGCTTAGCTGGGAGGGTGGCAGCTTGGAAGCAGGAGCCAACCACTGGTGGGCAGGAAGACCTACTCGTGAGTAAATTTGTTCCTGAGTGGGGCAATAACTAAAAAACCTTGAGGGACTGATGAACCTTGTACCAGAGTTTAAAAGAATCAAATATACAACCCAAAATCATATTAGTGTTTGTCTGGTTGCTATGGCTAATTGTAGCTAATTGCTGAATTACTTCATCACAAGCCTGGTCATGCACGTGCTTTATGTATGACCACTGGCATAAACCAATAAACTGGGCCTTATCTCCATGTGAAGATGGGGGATAAAATAATTTCCCCTCACAATCTGTGGATATCAAGGCCTGTCAGGCTAATGAGCTGCTACAGTCATGAGGTTAGTAGATATTTGGGCTGAATGAGAAAGGCAGTTTTTAGAATTGGGAAAGTGTCACATCCATCCCCAAATTACAGCAAAGCTATGCAATTAATTTAACAAGAGATGGCAGTATTTCCAAGCTTTATTTCAAATATGGGCTAGGCTGACAAGATCTGACAAGATCTCTTTAGAATGCACATAGATGTTCATGTAGTTTAATATCAATGCTTCATCATGACAATAAGAAATAATTATTCATACTGGTTACAATAAGATATCAGGACTACCAATTACCTTTTGGTTTACTTTGGTTGTTGTTTATTTATTTTATTTTATTATTTATTTATTTTCTATATTTCTACCCTGCCTTACTCATCACAAGACAACTCAAGGTTATTGTTGTTGTTGCTGCTGCTGCTGCTCCTGCTGTTGTTGTTGCTTTTGTTATTGTTATTATTGTTAGTAGTAGTAGTTGTCGTCGTCGTCTGGTTTTGATAGTGTCTTTTTTACGGGTTGGCATTAGGTGTTTAAATTTATGCTTTCTTTGTTCATCGCCCAGAATGATACTTTTTACATTTTTGAACCACAATCAGGTGTACCCCGGACAACAGCAACCTTGTTTTGCTGTCTAATCTTTCTCACACCAGATCAAACCACTGGACATGAAAGAAGAAGAAGAAGAAATACAGAAGGGTAATGTGCCACTAAGTATGTAAACAGTATATAAATTCATTCAATCAATAAAAATAAATAAATTGCATTCTAATCATGGCCCGCTAAGAATTTTAACAGCTGCAAGCATCATTTCAGTTAGGGGCCATGGGGGGGGGGGATTTCCTTTCTTAAACAAACCTCCATAATCCATACCTCACAAAGGTCTTAGGCAAACCTGTACAACTGCACACCAACAAATTGCACTTTGCTTATTTGCAGTATATTGACACATAAACAAAATGTCTTCTGAAAAGACCACAAAACACTTAATATTTGGGAGAAAAGGACTGCAGACAATACACGTGTCTAAGAATATGGCATGCAAGTATGTAGATAGATTCAGAGGGACATGAATGAGATTCATATTACAGTAATTGCCACACAGATATTGTTTTCAGGTGTATTCCGTCACAGCTGCAAAAACAGTTTGAAGCAAATGTAAGATCAGGAACAAAGATGAAATTTACCCATCCTTTCTCCCAAAGTCCAGTCAGGATCCACAGTGGGGCAAATTAAGAAAGAGAGCCTCCGAATGAATGATTCTATTGCAGTTATCATTGAGGGTGGACAGACATGTTGTAATTACTGTTCTTTCCTGCTGACATATTGTGCTTAAGGGCAAGAGGTGCATTCTTTGAAGGGTGTCCTCCTGATTACTACTTTCCCTGGCAAAATGCTAAGCAGATGATGTATGTTTAATGCCGATTTAATTAATTCCCCTGCAATATCACTAATTTATTCAAAACAGCTAGCTGCAAATTAAACAAGATAGATACTGTATAGAGCAAAACGCACTTGCTAATCTCAAATTGATCTACTTTAATGCAATGTCGTATTAGTATTGATTTTCCCCCCTCCACATTTTTTTTTGTTTGCAGAAGGTGTCCTTGGAATACTTAATAAACACTTTCCAAACATTTTTGCTGTCTGTGAGCATCGGCTGACTAGGGGAAACAACAATCGTGCAGGGCTGGCTTTAAGATGAATACAGCCATAGAGCATGTCCTGATAGGGCAGTGGTGGTGAACCTATGGCACGCATGCCAGAGGGGGAACTCAGATCCCTCTCTGTTTGTGCACATACCATCGCCCCAGCACGTTGTTCGCCCCCGCCCCTCTGCCCAGCAACCCAATGGGAGCACTTCCTCCCTCCCCCAGCACAGAGTTTGCCCCACCCCTCTGTTTGGGCATTCAGTCTCTAAAAGGTTTGCCATCACTGTGATAGTTCATATAGCTCATAAGGTGGAACTCTCTAGGATTGTTCAAAGTTACAACATCCACATTATCCCCCTTGAGTGCTCCACCTCCTCTTTTTATATTGTTGTGTTCTTTTCTAGAATACAAATAGGACTGCTTTTCTTTTGGGAGCATGTTGTATGCTCCCATTGGATCTGGGGACAACACGGAAGTGATAACACTGTGACATCTGTAGTGGGTTGTGCAATAGGCAATGGAGAAATCTGTTCTACTTTAATTTTTTTTGTAAAAAAAAGATTTTGCTAAGTGATGTAGCACAATATTCATGCATCGCTCATTCACTGTGTCACTTGCACCAAAGAGAAGGATAGGACTCTGGCACAGGAATGATGGCTAGAAAAAGGTGGGGAAGGAAGAACGAAGTGAACCAGGGGAAAAGGAAATGAGCAGGCAGCAGGAAAGGAAGTGAACAAGGGGAAAAGTTGGAGCAAACTCAAAATCTGGACCATTGGCACAAGAAAATGGATATATAAAGTATGAATGGTAGGATCTCTCAAGTGATCATCAGAGAGAGTAAAAAATGATTGCACTAAAGACAAGAACCATTTTAGAGCAAAGAAGGGTTTCTAGATCTGTAATAAAAATGTTATTTTATTTCATGGCTGCAATCTCCATCTGCAGTGATTTTTGATCCTAAGAAAGTAAAGTCTGTCACTGTTTCTACTTCTTCCCCATCTATTTTCCAGGGACTGATAGGGCCTGTTGCCATTACCTTGGTTTTCTTGATATTAAGTCTCAAGCCAGCTTTTGCACTCTCCTCCTTCAACCTAACCAAGAGCTTAGATGAACAAGCTCACAAAGCAACTACACGGAATAAACCATTTCCGACAAATGGGAGGGATTTTATCCACTTTGTTGTCTGTTTCAATAGTCATAAGCATTAGACTGCCCTACCTACAACAGATGTGTACCTGTGCAAAGACAACCCTGTGATAAATATCATGTTAGTATTTAAGCTACACAGATCTACCTCCAAGTTATTCATTATGATTCTAAGCTATTGACCAAAAGGCCTCTTGCACAGTTATGCAAATGGCATAGGTATTGGAGACAAATTTCCCTAGATAAAAATCTTCATACATATTATCTGTTCCACAATGAATCACACAATTTAGTATGGAACTGATATGGTGTATGTTGATTTCTTAAATTAAGGCAATCCAAAAGTTACAATGTGTATGTACACCAGCATAACTTGGTAAGAGAATCTTGGCCATTGTGTTGGTCACTGTATGCTGACAAAATCATTTTAAAAGTTTTTTTTTTAAAAAAAGGAAAACAAATCAATACTTTTAAAATCGTAAAAATGCAGCCCTTAAGTGCCTTTGATCCAACACAATTTTAATGCATTAAAAACTGAATTGGTTTTTGCATGCATCTTTCCCAAACATATACATTTATCATATTTTTTCATAGTTCAAGTAACCCCCTATATCCATGGCACATATCCTCCAAGACCTACCATGGATACTGTACCTGAAACCACTGATAACAGTGAATCCTATACTGTGTTTAGAGGCAGTATCCTCTAGTGGCCAGATCTGGTAATGCATCATAGATATTGTATTTCAGGGATCTTTAATTGCATATCTTTAGACCAGGGGTTCACAACCTATGGCCTGTGGGCCAGATTTGGCCCATGGCACCAAATAATCTAGCCCTGACCTTGCTCCAGCCACTGCCGCTACTGCTGGAATAGGCTGTGGACTAATTTATGACAATGTAAATGCATTTATGATAGCTGTAGATGTGTTTTATGGCACCAGTCCAGCCCACTCAGCTGTCTGAGGGTGTGTGGTCTGGCCCATGGCTGGAAAACATTGAGAACTCCTATTTTAGACACATGGATAAATGAAACTGTGTATACTGAACCCATAGCTGGGGTGGGGCAACCAGTACACACATTTTTGCTGCCCCATTTTCATTAAAATGCACACCGAAATCAAAAGAACCCTTAACAATGTGAAGATGCATGCATTCTGAAGTTTATGTTTGAATCTGTACATACAGGCCAAATAGATCAGGCCAAACAATAGGCTTCAGTGTACTTACATATGGTGCCTATCAACAAAAATAAGTTATGAAAGGAATTTTATTGAAGTGATGAATGAAACCTCATTCATTTTTTTCTTAAGAATGTGCATGTGGTTGTGCACAGAAAAAGTTTGATGCCACACAAGTTTATGCTTATCTGAGAGAGTCAGTTTTCAAGATGCCTCAAGATTGTTTTGGTTGGAAAAACTAACTCTGAACATGGCCTATTATCTGTCCTTTTTTAGCATGAGAGAAGGGAGAAGATGGCACTGACCTTCCTGGCATTCTCTTTATGATGTGCGGATTGTGATGTAGACCTGCAGCTCTTGATCTTTGGTGTTCCAGATGTTTTGGGCATCATCTTCCAGCAATCTCTGAGTGTTGGCTTTGCTGGCTGGGGATTCTTGGAACTGAAACCAGAAACATCTGGAGGACTTAGGGTTGGAGCTCACTACTTTGGTGAACAGACTGTCAGAGTCTAAGGACAGTTGACCTGTTTTTGCCTTCCCAGAGAATTACCTCATAATCCATCCTTCTATGGGAAGGTGGTTCCTACAGATACAGCTGGATATATGAAGGCCACAACTATCCAGAAGCAGCTGGCAATCACACCATCTGGATGAAATGCCACTGTTACACTCCTATGCCTTGTAATTCTCATTCAGTATGCATTGTAAATTTCCCGATATTGGGGTAAATGTCAGCAGACATCTCACTTTGATAAGTATAGTTTTCAATTGGTAATACAGACACTGACTGGGAGGTGGAAAGTCGGCAGTTCAGAACCCGAGTAGTTCAGGATGGAATGAGCACCCATCTCTATCCCAGCTCCTGCCAACCTTGCAGTTTGAAAGCAAGAAATTGCAAGTAGATAAATTGGGACCACTTTGGTGGGAAGGTAAACAGTGTTCCGCGCCCAGTCATGCCTGCCACATGACCATGGAAATGTCTGCAGAAGTAGATAGCGCTGGCTCTTCAGCTATGAAACATAGCTCTTCAGCTATGAAACAGAGATGAGCACTGGACCCTAGAGTAGGATACAACTGGCTTTTGAGCAAGAGTGACCTTTATCTTTAAATACACAGAGAGATACATATACATGTTTGTTCCTTCTGCGACCCCTGTGATGAGGTGGAAATACAGTATTGATCTGCTTCCTGTCCAGCACCCATCGCAAGAAACATTCAGAGCTGTCTAATCCAAATTTACCCAGTGCTCTGACAGCTTGCTGAACACCTTTGGGTCTTGGCTGGTGTTTGGAGAACACACTTGAATGGTTTTGAAGGCATCTCCTAGAAACATAACAGGTTGCCTATTCATATTAATGATTTATCCTGAGCCTCCTGTAGGAACTGGGAAATGAGAGGCATTGTTACGGTTTTTCAATCTCTTTGAATACTTTTTATTAGTCCAAAAATGACTTAGAAAGAAAAGTTTACAGTCAGGCAGAATTCCAATAAGAAACTTATTTATTACTGCGTAATTCATTCGACACTTTTTAAAAAAAGAATACAGTAAAACCCCTGCTTCCAAAAAAAGTCTGTTCCATAAGCTTTTGCTTAAATTGGTTTTTTATGTAACTCGAAGCAAACCCATAGGAAAAATTATTTTTTTACATAACTCGAAGCAAACCCATAGGAAAAATGAATGTTTATGTAAATAGAAGCAAACCCATAGGGAAATGAATTTTTATGTAACTCGAAGCAAACTCATAGGAAAAAGAATCTTTATGTAACTCGAATCAAACCCATAGTAAGTCATGTAAATCGGGACACGGTAGCACAAAATCATTATGTAAATTGAATTTTATGTAACTCGAGGCATATGTAAGTCGGGGTTTTACTGTATATAGACCAACAAGGGTTATATAAATGTAAGACTAGAGATGGGAAAAGTTACTTTTTGGCTACTTTTTAATGGGCATAGCATCATTGACAAAATTGTGAGCTTCCCTGATTTCCACATTCACAAGGTCAACATCAGGGCTACAAGTTGCCATTTTGAAGCCTGGTGAGCTTGACCAGGCTGCAGCAGGTGAGAATCTAGCCAGCAGCACCAGTAATGTTACCTTTCCCAGATCATAGGAATTTCTACGTGCAAAGAAAGCAGAAGACCCATTCTGACATTATATACTGCAGCAGAATATGGATATTTTGAATGACTGTTTTGGACTTAATGAAATGGCCACGCAAAGGTGTGAGTTAGTGCAATAAATACAATGGCAAAACATACCTTTTTTTGAGGATCAATATTTCTGCCCCTGAAACCTGGATTCTTTCCAAATCAAAAAAAGTGGACTGAGGCAACCATTCTCTTTTAAGATAAGCAAGACTCATATTTTCTATTTCTATGAGATATTTTAAACCTGGGGATATTTAGGGTTGACAATTTCTGGATGGTGGTGGAAGGGATAAATGGTTTAACGATAACTATAAACACTATCACTTGAAAACCTTTTATCCAAACATCACCATGTTTGGCACAGAGCAGCTGCAGCCTGTCTGATTTAAGTATGCCAAATGTAGTGCTGATCTGAAGTCTAGTTTAAACATTATAATTTTTTGATTGAACTGTCTTCGTTTTTAGAATTGCTTTTAAAATGTTGAATTTGCTCTACCACCAAGAGATCATTGCTGTGCTTGCATGCAGTGTTAATTCTGCTCTGATATATGAAATGAATAAGGCTATATTTCCAAAGGTCAGAAGAAGGCTGTAAAGATGAATTTTTGACTTCTTGAAAAAGTTAGCAGATCCCAGCATTTATATCACTGTTTCCCCAAGCATGATAAGATAAATGCAAACACTAAAGCTCAATAGGCCATCCACTTGTGAGATGTCAATCATTTGTCTTTGAAAAAGAGCAAAATCTCAAGAGCTGTCAACATATCTGTTATGCTACACAAACAATCCATCTCTAGAAAAAAATCATACCCACTCTACTTACATTTACCCAATACGTTCTATATAAAAGTATCCCTTGACAAACATAGCTAAGTTAACTATATCCACTGTTCCAATAAATCCTACCATATTTTGATCTGGGAACCTGAACTTCTGTAACCCTTCAGCCTGCATGGTCTCCTAGGGTAGTGATGACAAACCTTGGCACTCCAGGTGTTCTTGGACTTCAATTCCCAGAAACCCAAGTCTCTGTGAATCCACACAAATGGGTCTACTGTACACAAAGTAAACCCAAGAACACCTGGAGTGTCAAGGTTCGCCATCACTGCCCTAAGGAGCCTGGTCCCTGTTCCTTTACAGTGTGACTTTCCAAAGCTTTGGAAACCCTCTGCAGAATTTTGGTAGCCCTTCAAAATTATATATTACTGCACTAGCTAATTACCCGGCCTTGCTCTGGTTGATTTTGTCCTTTAAAGCAAGGATGACGCGGCTTGACTGCGGTTTTACTTTTCTGCCTGGCGGCGACCCCGGCCCGTAAATGTTAAGTTCTGTCAAGCCATGCCCTCCTTTGTTCAGCAAAAAGAGGCTGCGGCTTGACAGAACTGTACGTTGATGGGCAGGAGACCTTGCCGCTGAAGAAAGCTGTGGCCACTAATCGCAGCCATAGCTTTCTTTACCGGCAGTGTCTGAAGGCGGAAAATTCAAGCCGCTGGCTTAGCTGTGCTGCATATGAGCAGTACTGCTGTTTTGTTTGTGCTTCTCTGGCTGGTGGGGGTGTCCCATTTGCATCCCACTTTGGGGTGCATAAACCCCAAAATGGGTTTTGAGCCCCCCCAGTGCTGATCTCGCAAGCCCAAGATATGTATGTGCAAACTTTCAATGAGATTGGTCCAGGAGTGTGGGTCCCTTTGGAGCACATACAAACCCACACCTCTGTTTTATAGATATAGATTTTATCATGCATCCAAACTCCAAGGACTGCAGCTGAATCATTCTATCTGTCTCTCTAGGCGTCTCAGAATGGAGAGAATAGTCACATTGCAAGCGCGGCGCCAAAATGGCCGCCGCGCTCTTTGCGGGCCCCCCCACCGGACGAAGAGCATCCGGGTAGTTAGGGAGCGTGGCCAGCACCCTTATAAAAGGGGCGGCCATGAGGCAGCCGAGCTGCCATTTTGCGAAGCGACGGAGAGGAGAAGTTTTTCCCCTCCACCCCCTCCCTAGTTAACAGTGTGATATTTTGGTCGCTTCGGGGCCGGGTGGCAGGGTTGCCGGCCCTTTCCCTGCCCCCCCCCCGTTTCCTAATTTAAAAGTTTCCCCCTTGGGGCTAGTGCCCAAAAAGTCACCGGGCGAGTTCCGCTTAATGCATCACTTGTCCTACCCAGCCAGCCGATCGGTCAATGATGCTATCCCGGATGACCTTTGTTCGGTCCGGTATACATCTTTTGACCAGGCTCTGCGCATGGTGCGCTCATGTGGCCAGGGTGCACTGTTGGCTAAGTGCGACATCAAGTTGGCCTTCCGTCTTCTGCCGGTGCACCCGGGCGACTTTGAGTTGCTGGGTTTCAAGTTCCGGGGTGAATATTACTTCGATAAGGCCATGCCTTTTGGTTGTTCCATCTCCTGCTCGGCTTTCGAGCGTCTCAGCACCTTCCTGCAGTGGGCGTTCGTCCGCAGGTCGGGGTCTCGGTCTGTAGCCTATTACCTGGATGATTTCTTATTCGGGGGTGAACGGGGCTAATGAAAGAACTTGGTGTCCCTTTGGCGCCCGAAAAGACCGAGGGCCCATCTACCAAGCTCACATTCCTGGGGGTGGAGATTGACACGGTAGTGCAAGCATCCAGGTTACCGGCTGATAAGGTGACACGGATCGTTGCACTCATATCCGGCTTGGTGGCTAAACGCAAGGCGTCCCTTCGTGAGCTACAGGTGCTGCATGGTCACCTCAATTTTGCTTGCAGGGTGATCGCACCTGGCAGAGCCTTTGCTCGACGCTTGTGCGACGCCATGATAGGCTTAACCAAGCCCCACCACAGGGTACGTCTTAGCAGGGGCCTTAAGGCGGATATGCTCATCTGGCTCCAGTTCCTGAGGGAGTTCAACGGGGTGTCCTTCTGGAGGTCCGACCTTCTGGCTTCCCCTCATTTCCAGGTCCAGTCCGATGCATCGGGGTCCCTGGGTTATGGGATGTACTTCAATGGGAAGTGGGCCTACGGCAGATGGCCGCCAGCCTGGTCGGGCACGGGTCGCTTGCGCGACCTCACGTATCTGGAATTTTTCCCATTTTTTCCCATTCTGGGAGCCTTGATGCTATGGGGTGAGGAGTGGGCCAATTCGGTAGTACATTTCTGGTGTGACAATGCGGCAGTTGTCCACATTGTCAACTCACAGACGTCTAAATCTCCCAGGGTTATGGAGCTGGTGCGCCAGTTTGTGTTGCGTAGCCTGCGCCTCAATGTGCT
This sequence comes from Bradypodion ventrale, assembly GCA_035047345.1. Taxonomy (NCBI): domain Eukaryota; kingdom Metazoa; phylum Chordata; class Lepidosauria; order Squamata; family Chamaeleonidae; genus Bradypodion; species Bradypodion ventrale. The sequence goes on from JAWDJE010000005.1 coordinate 239,762,199, forward strand.
GTTCAGGGCTAGGCATGTGCCTGGTGTTAATAACAATATTGCTGACGCTTTTTCCCTCCTGCAGATCTCCCGGTTCCGTGCCTTGGCCCCGGACGCAGAGGAATTTCCCTCGCCGCTCCCGGATGAGATATGGACACTTGGCAAGGAGAGGTGAACCGGGCGATCGGCATGTCGCTGGCGCCCCGCACGTGTAAGGCGTATCACCAGGCGTTCATCACTTTTCAGGCCTTTTGTGCCCAGTTTCGACTACCTGAGGCTTGGCCTATCCCAGTCGCCCACATTCTACAATTCATGGTTTACCTACATGCACAGGGCCTAGCACCCCGCACCATAGCATCCAGGCTGTCAGCGTTGGCATTCATGGCCAAAGTGGGGGGTTACGCTGACAGTACCACTGATTTCCGCATACGACATGTTTTGGAGGGGTGGGTGCGGGAGTGTGGGCGTAGCCCGGATGACCGCCACCCAATTTCCCCAGAGGTACTTACCCACCTAGCACGGGGCTGGCATGACCTCTGTTTTGACAGGTATGAGGCCACCCTGTTTCATGCGGCTACTACGGTGGCCTTTTTTGGAGCGCTCCGCATCAGCGAGCTTGTGATGCTGTCTAAGGCGGATGCAAGTCGTAGGGCACTGGAACTCGACGATGTCTATGTTTGCAATGATTGGGCTCAGTTGAGGATACGCTCCTCTAAAGTTGATCAGCACGGCGTAGGCAATGGAGTACGACTGCTACGATGTTCATTGGCAGACATCTGTCCGGTTGGTGCCCTACAGGAGTTTCTTGCACTGCGTGGCACGCACCATGGCCCATTTTTCTGTCACCAAGATGGGTCTCCCCTTACTAAATTTCAATTTTGGAAGGGGACCGGTAAGGCACTAGCCAGTGTTGGCCTCCCTGGGGCTCGTTACGGCACCCATTCATTTAGGATAGGGGCGGCTTCTACTGCAGCTGCTTTTGGGTACTACGGGGCGGAAATACACCGCATGGGAAGGTGGGGATCACAATGTTTTCAGTTTTATGTTCGCCCTCTTCAACCGTGAGTACCAGTTTAGTCACTGTATTGTTCTCCCCCCTCTTTTTCCTTGACAGACCCTGGGTGTCGTATTACACCGGTGGCAGTATGGCTGGTGGGCCACAGCTACGTGCATAGGGCAGCGTCGTACGCTGCGGCGACAGAGTGGGGACCCCGACTGGGACTGGGTGCATCCGCAAGTCTCAGATGGCATGGTAAGCGCGGCATGTTATGGCGGGAACTGTTGCCATTCCTTTTATCCAGCAGGAATGCTGACCCGCCAGATATTCTGATCATACACCTTGGGGGCAATGATTTGGGACAGGTCACTGGACTATCGCTGAAGCATGCGATTTGCGGTGACCTGGCTTACTTACATTATGTGTGGCCTGCCACAACCCTCATTTGGTCAGACATGGTACCGCGGCATGCTTACAGGGGAGGGTTCGACCTCCAGGCCCTTGATCGAGCTCGTCGCTCGTTGAACAGGGCTATTGCCCGGTTCCTTCTTGACAAGGGTTGGGGGCGCGTCATTAGGCACCCCGCAATCAGCCTACAAAATTATGAGCTTTATTCAGGGGATGGGGTCCATCTGTCGCAGGGAGGTATGGACCTCCTGTTAGGAGATTGGCGAGCAGGCCTGTTGACCGAGCTGACGGTCTGGGGGGGGGGCCTCGAGCCTTTATTGAGCCTCTCCGTGTGGCGGGTAGCACTGGTAAGGTAAACATTTATGACCCACAGGTATCCGGCAGGTTCGCAATTGACTGGACAACACTAGACAGGCACAAGTTGATTAAACGTTGTCCGGTCAACGATGAACCAGGCGATGGGGTGATGGCAAGAGCTATGCAGCATGCATCACCCCGTTATTTTACGGATACGCGTCAGAGGGTGGGGTCAATAGTTAGGTATTGACTACGGTCAACAATTTGTTTGTTGTCAACAAACAAATTGATACAAATGGATACATTGTAACCAATTGCCGTTTGCAATTTTGGGTGGTACCTTACCAGTGTTACTTCGGCCTGCTTGCCTTAAGAATTATAATTGATTGAATACCAATAGAAATTTATAATTCGGACTAGGGCATGAATCAATAAATGTGGCCCAATGCCGTTATCCACTTTCATCAGTGTCTGAGTCCTTTATTGGGGGGTGCGCCTGCAATGCAAGCGCGGCGCCAAAATGGCCGCCGCGCTCTTTGCGGGGCCCCCCACCGGACGAAGAGCATCCGGGTAGTTAGGGGGCGTGGCCAGCACCCTTATAAAAGGGGCGGCCATGAGGCAGCCGAGCTGCCATTTTGAGAAGCGACGGAGAGGAGAAGTTTTTCCCCTCCACCCCCTCCCTAGTTAACAGTGTGATATTTTGGTTGCTTCGGGGCCGGGTGGGAATTTTTGGCTGGGACCTACAATTGGCTCTTGGGTCCTGGCTTTTTTGCCCATCCCACACTGTTGCTATGGTTTGATATAGGGGTTTCTTTCTGCTGCTGTTGACTTTGGTCACATGGGCGGGTAGCACTGGTAAGGTAAACATTTATGACCCACAGGTATCCGGCAGGTTCGCAATTGACTGGACAACACTAGACAGGCACAAGTTGATTAAACGTTGTCCAGTCAACGATGAACCAGGCGATGGGATGATGGCAAGAGCTATGCAGCATGCATCACCCCGTTATTTTACGGATACGCGTCAGAGGGTGGGGTCAATAGTTAGGTATTGACTACGGTCAACAATTTGTTTGTTGTCAACAAACAAATTGATACAAATGGATACATTGTAACCAATTGCCATTTGCAATTTTGGGTGGTACCTTACCAGTGTTACTTCGGCCTGCTTGCCTTAAGAATTATAATTGGTTGAATACCAATAGAAATTTATAATTCGGACTAGGGCATGAATCAATAAATGTGGCCCAATGCCGTTATCCACTTTCATCAGTGTCTGAGTCCTTTATTGGGGGGTGCGCCTGCAATGATGACAACCATCTGCTTGGAGAACTAAAAGGAGAGAGAAATATCATTTCTTTGCTCCTTCCAAGAAACCATTTGACACTGGCAAATCTTACACTTGTTTGCTTGAGGAGATATCTTTACAGCCCTCTGCTGTGTACTAGGATGGCTAAATGGATGTCACTAGGTCACATGTTGGGACAACAGATCACAAGGGTGCATTAAAGGAATAAAACCTGCATCTATGCTATTATCTATCATCTAAGACAGGGAAGGAGAAAATGAAAAGGAGAAAAATCAATAGAGAAGTCTACCATGGATTTCCACAAAATATCTGTCAGCTAGAAAAGTGTAATAGCTAGTATTTCAAAACAAGCATTTTCCCAAGAACAAAAAAAAAAAGAAAAAAAGCTGGAAACTTATTTGCCTCTCAATTATTTGTGGCAATTTTAAAAAAAGTAAAATGCTTAACAGTTCTGTAATAGAATAGACTAGAGAGATTAAAACTTAGTTTAAATTAGTTATTGATTCACATATCAAGATATAATTCATTGTTGTATATAAATTTTTGAAAAACAGAAATTCTGAAAGATAATACAGATATGTTGCATTTTTTTTGTAATCTCTCTGTACTGCAATATTTTGGGAAAGGACACTTCACGTTTTATTATTGCATTTATATGTTAAGTGATTTATAACCCATTAACTCCTTTTTTCCTGTAAACATGAAGAATAAGGTATCTCTACCAGCTGATAACTGCTATTATAACTGGCAATTTATTAGCTGCAGGAAAAAAAATCTGTCCTTTTTGAGCATAAGAGAAGGGAAAAGATGGCACAGCATCACTGACCTTCCTGGCATTCTCTTTATGATGTGCGGATTGTGATGCAGACCTGCAGCTCTTGATCTTTGGTGTTCCAGATGTTTTGGGCATCATCTTTCAAGAATCTCTGAGTGTTGGCTTTGCTGGCTGGGGATACTTGGAACTGAAGCCAGAAACATCTGGAGGACTTAGGGTTGGAGCTCACTACTTTGGTGAACAGACTATAAATAGGAGGGGAAAGATGTTCTTTCAGTAAGAAAAGAGATGGTGAAGGTTTGGGATATATAATATTTAGGTGGGCAATCTCAAATCTTATCACAATTACAAATAGGAGGCAGCTAACTTTTTTTTTGCTCTTGTTGATATTTATAATTTATTCAATTTGTTTAATTTGTATTGTAAAGATTTGTTATTACATTGTAAGCCACCCAGAGTGGGAAAATATCCCAGATGGGCAAGTTATAAATGTAATAAAATAAATAAATGATTAAATAAATAAATAGCTAAAATGATTTTATTGATAGTTTGTCTTATTTCTTTTTTCAAGGGAATGAGGGCGCAAACGGTATAGAACTCAACTGATAAGAAAAACCGTTTGAAATGGTGACTGTGGCTTAAAGAATCTTTATAAAAGTATATTTTCAAAAGCGTAACAACTGAATGAATTCCTCTGTGGGTAAATGTAAATAATTCACTGTTTCTTTCACAGGTAGATATGAATAATAAACTAATATAGCAATATGTTCTTTGAAAATTCACTGTTTCTTTCACAGGTAGATATGAATGATTCACTGGTATAGCAATCTTTTCTTTCAAAGTCGATACCAGTTATTTCGACTTTTCGAATTATTGTATTCTTCTTCAGGAAGATCTGCACGTAAAAATTACATACAAACATAATAATTAGCATGTCTAAAAATAGTAACTACTGTCGCACATGAGTTCTCAAAGACATATAACATTATTGTAAAGATAAGAAAGTCAAAAGGCACAAGCTTACCAATATGTAAAAGAGTCTCTTGAAACCGCGTCCTTGCCTCCGCTCTAGCTATTAGGTGCATATGGACGTTAATGATGAATGTGGGGCAGCTGCCTTTATGCTGGATGAAAACTAACTCACGTGTAACCAATTGCTATACAAACCCGAAGCCAGCTGCTAGAATCATGAAAGCTTACTCCCTGGTAAAGTTTATAGAAACGCCGCCAAATCATGCTCCTTATTTAACCCTTTTGGATACATGGTATCAAAGAAGTGAATAAAAAATGCTTCCCGTTGTCTTAATCTTTTGTTGATATCACATCTTTCAAAAAGTTTTGGTTGAACCGTCTCTAACACTATAAAACGGAAGTCCCTATCTGAGTGGCACTTTTCCATATAGTGAGAGACTAATGGGGCTTCTGTCACCTGGTGTCTTATTTTAGACCTGTGTTCCGAAATCCGCTGCCTGAGTGGCCGACTTGTGAGTCCCACATAACGCATTTGGCAGGGGCATTCCCACATATAAATCACGCATTTGCTGGCACAACTGGAAAGGGATTTTAAAGAATATGTTAACTGCTTATTTGGAACATAAATATCTTTGGTTTCCCAGCAGAATTGACAAACTGTACATGAGTGGCACTTATAATGTCCTGTTGGAAATGGTTTATCCTCAATAATAGTCCTGGCAGTATGGTCGGAACGTACAAGAATGTTACTAATAGATTTCGACCTTCTAAAGCCAATCATCGTTTTTTCATTACACCCGGGAAGGTCCTTAACCAAATGCCAGTGTTTGTAAATAATGTTCTTAATTTGGTTGGCTGCTGGTGAATATTCAAAAGAGCACCTAATGAAGTTGCCCCCTCCTCGCTGTTTCCTATCAAGCAAATGTTTTCTGGGTGTGTCCCTTACTCTCTGAAGAGCTGAATTGACTATGTGAGTGGGATAACCTCTATTTTTAAGTTTCGTTTGAATGACTAATGCTGATTTGTTGTAGTCTGTGGGTGCCGTGGAGTTCCTCTTAGCACGGGCGAAAAGCCCAAAAGGGATGTTATTTCTGACAAAGGCTGGGTGATAAGAAGAGTACTCTAGGTAGGGATTCCTATTCGTTGGTTTCCTATACAGCTTAACCGCTACTCTTTTAGACTCTGAAATGTAAACCTCTACATCCAAAAATGGGATGGATGAGGTGTCAAAGTGAGGAGTAAATTGTAAATTATTGTCAATGGAATTAATCCATTGTACGAAACCACTGACAATGTCCTGAGAATCAAGAATAAAAAATAAATCATCTATAAATCTACCATAATATATTACGTGAGGCAGAAAGGGATTGGAGGAATGATACATGTGTTGGTTTTCAAAGTTGTTCAAATACATGTTGGCAACTGGCCACGCCCTTTACCTGAATGTAAAAAGATTTTTCGAATCTAAAATAATTATGTTCGAATATTATGTCCAATAGATCCATTAAGAAATGTGTTGGTGGAAGTTGAGAGGCCCTGGTATATATTGCTATATTAGTTTATTATTCATATCTACCTGTGAAAGAAACAGTGAATTATTTACATTTACCCACAGAGAAATTCATTCAGTTGTTACGCTTTTGAAAATATACTTTTATAAAGATTCTTTAAGCCACAGTCACCATTTCAAATGGTTTTTCTTATCAGTTTATTTCTTTTTTCAAACAAACTGCAGGACAGGGTTCAGCCTTCTTATTAATTGTTAAGGTAAAGGTAAAGATAAAGATCACCCTTGCTTGAAAGTCAGTCGTATCTGACTCTAAGGTCCAGTACTTATCTCTGTTTATAGTCAAAGAGCCAAACTGTCTGCATCTGCAGATGTTTCCATGGTCATACGGCAGGCATAACTAAATACCAGAGGGCACAGACTGCTATTTACCTTCCCACTGAAATGGTACCTATTTATCTACTTGCATTTTCTTGCTTTCAAACTGCTAGTTTGGCAAGAGCTGGGACTGAGCTGGGAGCTCACTCCTTCGTGCAGTGCTCTGGTCTCGAACTACCGACCTGCCGACCTTCCAATCATCAAGTTCAGCATCTTAATAACTAAGCCACCACAGTAGCCGTGTATAAAGGGAAGCCCGTGCCAAGTTATGAAGTAAATACAAGCAACCTTGAACTTATTGAGATAATAACATATTTACCTGAGAAATAGATATTAATATGAAATCTGAGAAAAGGTTGTAGAATGTGTATTAAAAGTTTTAAGATAAAGCTAATACAGCTCTTTTATACATCCTGGAACAAACCGTACTCAATTCCAGCTTAGTTGGCTGTGGTCCAAAGCCCACCAGATGCACATGGAGTTTTCTGTAAGCTAACCCTTTTTAATTTTTTCTTCATTGTTAAGGCATGTTCTATTACATGTAAGCGCTCTGTTGCATATCCCATCCTGCTTCTTCCATTCACTTCCTGCCAGCTCTACCAGTACCGACTTTCTCGGTTCTGCTGCCACCATTAAAGTCTGCCCTGTCTGCTATCTTGAGGGACTGCATTGCACCCAAAGCCACAATGCTGTCAAAATGATGTTCATGATGAAGAAGATCAAGACCAACAACATGCTCTGCCTTCTGTTGTTTTCACAAAGGCAGCCATGTTTGTCTATTAGAGAAAACTCAGCATAAGTTCTATGTCATGTTAAAGCAACTGGCCAAAAATCCAGCTGTTAGGCCTAAATAGAACAAACTTGTTGAGTTTGTGGAACTTACATAAGTGTTAATTTACCGAATTTTTGTTTTGTTTTAATAGGTCTTTTGTAGCTGGGGTAATTGAGGCTTAAGAAATTTATTAGATAAAAGTGAAGATCTCCCTTGTTTGAAAGCCAGTCATGTCCAATTGTAGGGGGCCATGCCAAAGAGCCAGTGCTGTCTACATCTCCTGGAGCAGATGGGACACTGTTACCTTTACCATCAAAACAGTACCTATTAATCTACTTGCAATTTCTTGGTTTTGAACTGCTAGGTTGGCAGGAACTGGGAATACCAAACAACTTATGCTATTTACCCTCAGGTACCCTGTTTTATGTAGTAGGTAAAGTGATGGACATGTCCTCTGTCAACCAGGGTTAAAAATCTACACTTGGTCTGTAATTGGAGGAGTGGAACTGGTAAAAACTATTCCTTAAATATCTCACTTACCATGAAAGCCTTATCAGAATAATTGTAAGTTGGTTCCAACTTGATGGTACATAAATATTTACCCTTTATGCTAGAATAAACATACACTATTAGTCTTTAAGGTAGGCCTGGAATTTTTGTTGTTAATTTGTTATATGTGTGGTAACAAAATTCTCAAGAACAAAGAAACAAGCAAAAATGAAAGAAAAGATGGGGTAGAAAAATGGTGAACTAGGAAGGAAAAGGAAGGCAAGAATAATTAAAAGCCTTTTAAAGCACCAATTCATAAGGCAAAGTCTTAACTTCTAATATAAAACAGTCTGCTTAGGATCTGTTCACATCTCAAGACTGTAGCAAATCCATTTTCCCTATTGAAAACACATGATGGAAGTGGGATACCGGTAATCTCTGCTCACACATATATGTATCTATGTCCGGAAAATATTATTTTGTGGAGGGGGATTCAAGTCCTATAAAATGTACAGTGTGGTTCAATAGAAATAGTGACAGACTAGGATTCAGGAGACCTGGTTTCAAATCCTTATTTGGCAATGTAAACTCATGGGGATGGGAAGTAGTTGGTAGAAACACTCCTTAAATATCCCATTCACACTGAAAGCTGTATAAGTTAGTTCAAACTCAGTGATACACTAGCTTGGTACCCGGCTTTGCCTGCCCCCCCCCCCCTTCCTCAGTTCCAGGCCTCCGCCCTCGTTATCTTTTTAGGGCAGGTCTGTTCCCCCCTACAACCACTTTCCAGCACCGTCTTCCCGCTGGATGGGTGTCCTCCATGTCCTCTGGTGACCATGGACTTGCCGGCCTGGCCCTTCCACAGCGCGGCCCCACAGAGGGCTTTTCCTCCACCACCCACTCGCCCTGCGGCCTGCTCAGCCATGCCGCTTATACGCGCCCTCTCACCCGCTGCCTCGCTTATGCCTCTCGCCCACTGCCTCACTTATGCCTTGCTTATGCTCTGCCATCTCGCCCGCTGCCTCCTGTCATGGCAGTTAGCCCAGGGTGTGCCCATTTATGCATGCCACCCCATCATTCAATTTCATGGCACAAGGCACCCTGAGATTTGTGGGAGCCACAGCACCCCACTGGCTGTGTGACCCGAACAGCAACCAACCAGAACGGCTAAGGTTGGTGTGTGCCGAATTGCAAGGGGTTCAGTGCAGGGGTGTGGGAACACATACGGGACATACACACACACCTCTGCTTTATATATATAGATAACACATACACAAATCTGAGAAATCAGTGAGAAACCCAGTGCTATTGCAGAGTGAAAGAGTGCTATTGTACTTATTAGTTGCTTGTGAGCTTCTGCTGTCTAACAAGTGGTGACTCTTGAATTCCTCTGGCCTGACCCAGTCTTCTTATTATTATTCTGCCGTATCCGATTCCGAATATTGACAATCATCATGGTGATCAGCCATGAAGACTGACCTGAGAATATAATGCAGTGGCCTTTCATCTGCCTTCCACATCACAGCATAACATCCGTACAACTGATCAAGTTCCGTGAGTCACTTTCTGGTCTTGAGCCCTTTTGGCACACAAAGTACTCCTCAGCCCCAGGCCAGTATTGATGAAACTGCTGCCTTCCATCAAGATGGATTCAAGTGGGATTTAACCCACTTGGGGGCCATGCCCCTAGCCTGTGGACTTTGGCACCAAAGGCCATTAGATAACCTGGCCAGACTGGTGACCCAGTCTTACTCTAAAGAGGAAGCCAAACTAGAGAGTGCAGAATAAGATTGGGTTCTCAAACTGGGGTGCAATTTCACCTGTAAAGCCAACCTTAGCTCCTCTCTCCTTTTTCCTTCCAGCCAGAAAGAGCTTTCAATTGTTGAAAAGATCAGATCTCTGTGGTGTCCATCCATTGTATGCTTATGTCTGCTGATCCTGATAACAGAGCAAGCAAACCTGAAGCTGTTGTTATTCTGTGTGAGATTAATTTCCTTCATGCAGAGATACAATCAGGTTTTCAGACGAATCATCAGATTATGAGGGAATTCTACAGGCCTTAAAACACCCACATCTGTCTCAAAATATTTTTATTGTGCTCCCTATAGCAGCACATATACTAAATATTTGTATCTTCTCCTGTGATGTACGTAATAAAGGGCAAAACATGTATATAGAAACAGACTCGGCCAGTGTGTTTATGGTCTGGACAATGGACCTGTAGCCTTACAAAAAATCTAGGAGAAACTATGTTGGTGAAGGATGACGACAGGTGAGCAACATGAATATTGAGACTTTGCAGTAGATCACTGAATAATATGTAGTACATCACCTGGGATTTCCAATGATTTAACAACTACAGTATTGAAAATAAAAAGTTCTTCACAATAATCCTCAATCTGGCCACTATCTTTGCGAGCTATTATTTTCTACCTATTCCAGGTTGGTGGATTTATGAGGTTTTGCTGTAAATAAAATCTATTATTTGCACACACAATAATCTCCACCAATATCTAGAGATGTAAAATTTCTTGAAATTTTAAAGCCATTAAAAAAACTGTCTTTCCCTGCCCCCCCCTCCCAGGAAAAAAACCAGGCATTTTTGAAAAAATTGAAACATTAGCACTCTTTTTACAGATTGAAAGTTACTCTGTAAATTTAGGAACATAAAATATGACTATGTACAATTTGATATGGCATACAATTATCACAATTGGTATGTTAGAAATACAATGTATTCAAACAATTGTTACAAATAGAATTTGCTTTTTAAAACAAATTTATTTGTAATTGTAACAAAGGGACTGTGGTGGCTTAGCGGTAAAGATGCTCAACTTGACGACTGGAAGGTCGACCATAATCAGAAGTGTTTGGACAATGGTAACTACTTTGAGCTCCTCTTGTAACTGCAGAAGTTAAATGTGACTCGTTTTCATATTTTGTCCTTGGAATAGATTGGCCTGGCCATGTTGCACACACAAGTGACAATAGATTGTGTGCCAGAATAATGAATTGGTATCCAAGAGATCCCAAAGATCTAGGGGAAGACCACCTCGTAGATGGGAAGATTTTCTTTTTAAAAATGTTGGACTAACACGGAGAACTGCCAGGGACAGATTGTTATGGACAAACGTTGTGCGGAATGTCATCGCGGAGATGTCTACTCATACAAAGACTCCTCTCTAAACAACAACTCCAAGTTATCTAAGGTATATACTGAGTGTTACAATTTTAATACAGTTTTTCCTTTCTTAAAATGTGTAGTTCTGTCAGTTTTCCAATCTATCCCAGGTGATATATTGCTTCCTAGTGCTTTTTTTTTTTTTTTGAAAGAAGGGGGGGAGGGTCTGCGATGGCTTAGTTGTTAAGACACTTGGCAGGTCAGCAGTTTGAGACCCAAATGCTGCATGACGGAGTGATCACCTGTCATCTGTCCCTGCTCCTGCCAATCTAGCAGCTGGGTAAAGTTAAAGGTCACCCTTGCTTGAAAGCCAGTCGTATCCAACTGTAGGTTTCAGAGCTCATCTCTGTTTCATAGCCAAAGAGCCAGCGCTGTCGGCTTCTGCAAACGTTTCCGTGGTCATGTGGCAGGCACGACTAGACATTGGAGCACACAGAACACTGTTTACCTTCCCACCGAAGTGATCCCTATTTATATACCTGCAATTTCTTGCTTTTGAACTGCTAGGTTGGCAGGAGCTGGGACAGTTAGAAAGCAATAGACTGCAAGTAGATAAATAGGTATCACTTCGGCTGGAAAGGTGACAACGTCCTGTGTGTTTCTGGCGTCTAGTCATGCCTGCATGACTGGCTTTCGAGCAAGGGAGAGACCATTACCTTGACTAGAGCTTTTCCAGCAGATTGATGAAGGCTTTATGTTTCGATGGCGTTGTGGGTGAGGACAAGAGAGGCATTGCTGAGCCTGGGGTGGGGGTGGGGGAAAACCCACGAGCTCTGGGTAAGTAACGGTAAAGCTTTCCCTTGCTCAAAAGCCAGTCGTATCCGACTCTAGGGTTCAGTGCTCATCTCTGTTTCAAAGCGAAGAGCCAGTGCTGTCTGCTTCTGCAGACATTTCCGTGGTCATGTGTCAGGCAAGACTAGACACCGGAGCGCATGGAACGCTGTTACCTTTCCCACCGTAGTGGTCCCTATTTATCTACTTGCAATTTCTCGCTTTCGAACTGCTAGGTTGGCAGGAGCTGGGACAAAGACGGGAGTGGGAGCTCACAAACACGTGGAAACAGGGGGTTGGGGGCGTGGCTTGGCGAGAGAGGTGTGGGCGGGGCCGAGGGGGCGGGGCCGGAGCGAGCCAGACAGACAGACAGAGCGCCGCGAAGAGGGAGGGAGGGGCGCCCTTTGCTCCAGGCTCTTGAAGGCGGCGGCTCCGGAGTCATTCATTCATTCATTCATTCTTTCCCCGGCGCGGAGCCATTGTTCGCAGCAGTTTGGCAAGCCACGAAGGGATCCCCCCTCCCTCCCTCCCGGGCGCGGGCACGCGCGCTCCATACGCGCGCGCCCCTCTCCCTCCTTCTCTGATCTCAACCTCTCTCTCTCCCTCCACCCCATTTCCCCCCACCCCCACCCCGATCTCTCTTGGACGCCGAGGCTCTCCCGGGCGCGCTCTTCGTCTCGCCATGCCCTCGGATCCGGGCCCCGGTGGAAGGAGGAGCCGCGGCGCCCCAATGCGCCTCCTCTGCCGGCTGGGGCTCTTTGTTTCCCTCCTCCAGGTAAGCAATCGCCGCGTGCCCCACGGAGGGCAGCCCTTCCTCCAGCCGGAGCGATGGCGGGGAAGGGGAGGGAGACTCATCCACTATGGGTGGGGGTTGGTAGATCGCGGCTGGATCGGGGCCCCCTTCCCCTTGGAGTCGGGGGTGGCGGTGGCTGAAGCGACCCCTCCCTCTCTTGCCCCCTCGGTTGGGTTGTGGCCGGGGTAGCTTTTGACAGCCGAGAAGGCCCCCACCCCTTTTTTTGATGTGGCAATTTTGAAGATCTCGGGGATCCTTCACGGTGAGAGACTCATCATCATCGTCATCATCATCTCTGCCCCCTCCCCGCCCCAGCCTTCTGGATTTCCAAGCGTGGCTGGCAGGAGCGGGCTGGCCTCCGTCCATCCAAGGGCGGTGGATCGGGCCCTTCTGCTTCCCAAGGAGAATCGAGGTCGATTTCAGAAGGGACGCTCAGAGCCTCGCTGGGTTGCTCTTGTCAATCCCAGGTTATTGGGCAGAGGAAGGCAGCGTCCAGGCGGCTGGTCTCCCTGCCTGGGCCAAGAGAGGGAGGAAAAGGAGGCGTGATGGAGACGGTCCTGGTGATGGAGCGAGAGAGCGAGAGGTTTCTTTCGGCCAGTTTGGGGAGATCTGGTGTGTGTCCTTTTTGGACTGAGTTGCATGTCTATACAGTAGTTGGTTTAGTTTTGCCGACCATTGGCTTGGGGAAGGGTGAAATAGATTCCCTGTTGATAGGGTCTGGGTCTGGCCAGGTTATCCTGCTATGGTAATAGAGTAGACCCGTGATGGCGAACCTTGGCACTCCAGCTGACTTCAATTCCCAGAAGCCCAAGCACCCTGTGAATCAACACAAATGGATTTTCTGCGATTCAGCTGGCCCACGCTGCCCTCATTGCTCCTGGAAGTTGAAGTAAAAAGCGCCCATATGGGCCAGATGAATCGCAACAAACCCATACATGTGGATTCACAGGGTGCTTGGGCTTCTGGGAATTGAAGCCCAAGAACATATGGAGTGCCAAGGTTCGCCATCATGGGAGTAGACTATACTGAGGCGGTGGCAATGCTGAGGTGGGTAACTAACCTGACAACCCTGAGGATTAATGGCTTTGGGTGCTGAAGTCCACTGGGAAGGGTGATGGTCTCTAAGTGGATTAAATCCCACTTGAATCCATCTTGATGGAGGGCAGCAGCTTTATCAATACTGGCCTGGGGCTGATGAGGACTTTGGGTGCCAAAAGGGCTCAGGACCAAAAAGAGACTCACAGAACTGGTAGTATGGGGGTCATCCTGGGATGAGGAAGGCAGATGAAAGGCCACTGCATTATATTGTCAGGATAGTCTTCATGGCTGATTGCAGTGAGGATCGCCAATGTTCGTATTTGACTATGGCAAAACAACAAGAAAAAGTTGATAGGAAGGGAGGTGGAAATCCAAGTTTAACTCTGAAATTTGGATTTCAGTCCCTCTGATTCAAGCCTGAGACCTAAAGAAACATTTCTGAGCCTGGACCTGTGAGTCATCATCTACATCTTCACACAACTGAGGAAAAGGAAGGAATGGGGAAGGGCCGTGACTCAATGGTAGAGCACATGATTTGGGTGAAGAAGGTTGTAGAATCAGTCCCTGGGATCTTTGGGAAAGGGTGGACAGCCACACACAGGATGAGTGCAAAAGAGTGTCCTACACCTTGTGTTTGAGAGAAGTCTGCCCTCAGAATTTGGCTTTGTGGCAAATGCCCTGAGATGAAATGCCTCTGTATATGGTTGTGTGGATGGGGAGGAAGCATCTCATCCATTGCAAGATGTTCTTGGAAAATTTGCCCAGTTGTTGCTGGATTTTTTTCCTGTCTTACACTTTAAAAATATTTTATTCAGTTGTTGCCTGTTGGGTCAATCAGATTTGCTGGTAATGGATAGCAGGTGACAGTCTGTGTTTTTCAAAGTGTTTTTATTTGTTGATGCTTTTAGACAGTTATTTTTATAGCATTACAAATTGAATTATTTTTCAATTGAACATCCTATTGTGCTTTTTAACTCACTCACATTTTTGTAATGGTGAGCCACCTTGGGTCCCTTTGTGGAAGAAAGGCAGCATCGAAATGGTATAAATAAATATGTAAATAAATAATGCCCAAGAATTAAAGCAGTGCAATCTTCTGAGATACTGTTCTCTCTCTCTCTCTCTAGGTCTATCTCCATGTTTCAGACAGAAATCTGTCCCCCACCTGAGCTGTTTGCAATGCTCTGTTTTATTGACTTTTGCCCCTGGTAGTAACTGGAAAGACATGTTCAAAGATGTGATAATTCTCTATCTCTGTAGGGTTGCTTATCCCTCACCAGATTTGATTGAAAAATCAGTCTTGTGATGGCACCTTTAAAAATTTAATAGGTTTTATTTTTCATATGATTTTGTTGACTGACATTCACGTCTTGAGATGAACAAAGAAGTCCAGATTGGAAGCTAGAACTAGGGACTGGGCAGTTTATCAGCAGGAAACGTTTATTTATTTTAATGCTACAGGATTAGTTTTAAATTGGCTCAAGCAAGACACCATGACAGTTTGGATCAGGCAAAATTGCTTGTTAGTAGATTGATGCTTAAT
The DNA here is from genome assembly GCA_035047345.1 of Bradypodion ventrale. Lineage (NCBI taxonomy): Eukaryota > Metazoa > Chordata > Lepidosauria > Squamata > Chamaeleonidae > Bradypodion > Bradypodion ventrale. Next base: position 239,777,408 of record JAWDJE010000005.1, read on the forward strand.
TACCACCCCTGTTGTGCGAAGAAATCTCCCAGACATGTAACTAACTTGTGCTTTCTTTTCTCTTCCTTTCTCCTTTCTGGTCAATGCCATGTTTGTTATAGTCAAAGTTGTCTCAGATATCAGATACTATTGCCCCAGATATCAGCAGGCATGTTGAGAGAAATGCTAATATATTTCATTAGATTGTGCTGACCAAAGGGTAACTGCTCTTTAAAGAAGGCCTATTAACTCAGGGTTTTCTCAATCCAGAGTCATTGTTTTGTTTTTAAATCATCAAAGTAGAACTAGGAAGAGTTTTGAAATGGAAAGGAGCTATCCGTTCAGCACCACAGTCTTCATTTTATCTCACACTGCAGAGAGAACATGTTTCCATGCTCAGGCATCAAAACATACTTTGAGTATCACTTAATCTGGTAACACTGGAATGTATGTCCATATAACATGTTCAAAATCAACTGAACAAAAAATGCACCACATTGCATCTGAATTTGATGTCAAGGCCATGTATTGTCTGTTCCAAGAAGGAAGATGTTACACAATTAGAGCACAATCCAGCCTGTAGTCTTGGCTTATTCAGAGCTTTTGGCAGACTTTCCACCTTTGTGAAGGGTATTTCTTTTGCTTGGAGATGGCAGGGAACTATGTTGCTGACTGTAAGTGAGAAATAAAATAAACCCTAAGACTGTGAACCAGGTGATAAATCTGCCTCCTCCAGTTAGGCCAATAATAGGGGAGTGGCAGAGAGATGTTCATTTATTTAAAGGATTTGCTTGCTAGGAATCCCAAAACATTTTAGAATAGTTTGGCCAGAATCCAGTTCCTGATTTGTGTGTGTATAGGTGAAATGGTGTAAAGCCAGGGGTTCCCAACCTTTTTCCTCCATGGGCCTGACCACAACCCCAGACAGCTAAGGGGGCCGGACCACACCCCCAGGAAACAGAAGTGGGTGCATTTACAGCTGTCACAAATGCAGCCACTCACACATTTACAACAGTTGCAGGCACATTTACACATGCACATTTTATAGCTGACATAAGATACACCTGCGCATATGTAAACGCACCCACTTCCACTTCCAGGTGCGGATCCGGTGCTGGCAGGGGCCTGGGTGGTGGCGTGTTATTTTTTCTTTTTAAAACCTTTTTCTTTTTACCTTTTTTTAACCAGCAGAGACCCCATGCCAGGGCTGGAGACAGCGGAGGTGGCTGCTCCTGCGGAGGAGAGGGCAATTGCGCCCCTGACACTTGGGCTGGGGTGCTCGGTGGTCTCACCTCACTCTCCGTGCACTCCATCCATCACACCCATTGCTGTGTGTGAGGCAGATGGGCATGGGCAGGCAGGGTGAATGGGAGGGAAACAGGGGAGTCTTTCTCTCCCTCCTTCTCTCTCTGTGTGTGCATATGTGTCTGCGTGTGTGCAGACACACATGCGCACACACAGAGAGGAGAGAAAGACTCCCCTGCTTCCCTCCCTCTCGCCCTGCCTGCCCATGCCTGTCTACCTCATGCGATGGACAGAGCGCAGGGAGAGGGAGGTGAGACCACTGAGCACCCTAGCCCAAGCATTGGGGGCACAGTTGTCCCCTCCTCTGCAGCAGCTGCCTCTGCCACCTCTGCCGCCTCTGGCCCCAGTGTGGGGTCTCTGCCGGACCAGCGTGCCTCGTGGGCTGAAGGCTGAAGCCTTGAATCTGGATATCCGGGTCAAGGCAGAGCCCTCTGGTGGGGCATGCACAGTGGCATTGCCTGCTGCCGGTTAAAAAAAGCTAAAGTAAAAAAAGTAAAGAAAACATTAACACGCCACTGCCCGGGCCCCATACGTACTCTATGCTCCGGTGTCTAGTCATGCCTGCCACTACCCACTTGGACCTGCAGATGCTGTCAGAGTCCAGGGCATAGGCAGTGCCCACATGCCCCATGCCATCCCCAAGGGTGTAATGTCCAAGTGTTACCTTACTTCAAAGGGACACAGCGCGTGAAGTGGATCCGCCAGAGGGGCGCCCTCTTCAAAGGAGGGGCACATTGCAAAGTGGCGCAGGAGGCCAAATGGTGGTAGTAAACTGTGATTGTCCGCTGGTATGTTCCTTTGTTGTTGAAATGGGAAACCTCTGTATATAAGATACCATCTTTCCCCACATAAGTCAGTCTTGTCTCCCGAGCGGAATAAAGAATCACTATGCTTAACCCACACTCTGCTTCCTAGTCTACTACTTGCGAGAATCTAACAAAGGGCCACCCACAAGCGGAAGCACCCCGACTGCACCACCCTCCCCCCGCCACCCATGCCTCCTGGCTACACTGCCACCCCAACAGGTAAAAAGTGTGCCCTGGGAACCCAACCGGTGAAGCCAGGTAGCCCACGCCCACAGATTTGGCCACGTCCACAGAGGGGCATGGCCCAAATGTGTGTGTGTGGGCCCAATAGGATTGCTCAGTACAGGGCCCAGAAATATCTGATGGCAGTCCTGATCCTGCATCATGTAACTACCAGCCTAGCCTCTTTTTTTGCTGATCTGATGCTGTTGCAACACAAAGAAGACGTATAATGATCACACACAGGGAAGTGCAACCACTACATTTGTCAATATTTTCTTGTTTGGATCGGGGATATTTGCATGACTCTTCATGGGTTCTCTGGAGCTTGTCTACCCTTTGACTACCTCACGGTGACAACTTGGCCCACAGGTTGATTCCTTCCCCTCAGAGTCTGTATGCTCTGCCCTCTGCCCAGGTGCTGCCAACCTATCAGGTTTTTCCAAACCCTTTTCCTAATCTTCCCGGAGTTGTAAAGACTGAGCTATGGTCTTACTGCATGCAAAGCATGTCCTCTATCACTGAGCTTGGGAAAGTATGTGGATGGGGGGGGGGGGAGTACAGCTTTCCAGATGGTCTTTTATTACACTGCCAGAATTTCCCATGGATGGTTATGCTGGTTTGACCTGAAGGTTTTAACTATCCAACAACATCTGGAGGATTTTATCTTATGCGTTCCTGTTATAACTCCAGGCTTCTGAGAGTAGCTAGGTCCTGATATGGTTATAATGCTTAAGATTAAAACTTCACCTTCATGTTTCTTATAAGTAGAAAAATAGTTATCTTTAGTTACTTTAAGTGAGCTCATCTGGATGTTTTCCATTTAGCAGCATGAGGGATAGTATAAACCAGCTTGTGAGTTGTGTGGTATTCTCCCCCCCCCCCATCCCCCACTATTTAATGAAGGATGCCTCTGTAACTTTAAAACTAAGTAAAAGGTTACAATAGCAATGCAGAAGGAATGAAGTAACCTTTCATTGCATTACGTTTGTAACACAACATAGGTATATACTGTATTACTTGTTGCAGAAGAATTTGGTTATATGTAACTTGTTATTTAAAACTCATTATTTCCAAGCACTGGCGTGAGCTAAACCTTCAGTAATTATCATCAATTGCTGTAGATAGTGTGTTCCAAAAAGATCAAGTACATTTCAGATGGTGAAAGAGTTGCTTACCTCTATTGCTTATCCTACACTATATGCACTGAACAACATCTGCTGTCTTTTTCTAAGGCAGAGTATAATTCTGTTTGCATTTTAGATATAATCTTGGAAAACTAGTGAACCACTATTTTAAATTCCTTTCTGAATATTAGTTATGTTCTCTGACATGCGTTATAATTATTATTATTGGATACAAATCAACCATTTGGTTCACAGTCGAGGACTGAAATAACATTGATAGTTCAAGCCCTAACCAAGGACCTAAGAACTGTTAAGGTAACGTCTGAGTATATATGCAGTTCCTAGCAGAGTAGGGGTTTTTTTTTTAGAGTTAGGATGTTTAAGTCCGATAAATCCAAAATTTCCAAATATCTAGAGAGTCCTTTAGGTATTGCTCCAAGGGCTCCAAGCACTATGGGCACAACAAAAGATTTCTTCCTCCATAGACGCTTGACTTCAATTTGCAAATCATGATAGTTTGTGATTTTCTCCAGTTGTTTGTCTTCAATTCATGTGTCTCCTGGCATAGCAATATCAATAAACCAGACCTTCTTCTTTTCCACAACAGTTATATCAGGTGTGTTGTGAGGCAAATGTGTGTCTGTTTGAATTTTAAAGTACCACAGGACATTATTATTATTATTATTATTATTATTATTATTATTATTATTATTATTATTATTATTATTATTATTATTATTATTATTATTATTATTATTATTATTATTATTTAACCAGAAGTAAGCAGCACATGTCCATTGGTTAGTCAGATGAGCTGATGAGTCTGGATCATGGTCAAAATGGAAGTGGAAACTTTGGTTTTCTTATGCACAATAGAAGAAACATCTTTGGCAGGAGTGGTAGAATATAAAACAACTTAATAAAGGAGGGGAGGGAAACATACAGAAACCTAAGGTTTACCATGGTTGATTAGTGATAAAATGTGCACAAGCTCACATTCGAGTTCTTTCCAATTTCATACACCCAATTTCATTTTGGTTAGTCCAAAAAGTATCTTACATTATCTTTAGTAAAGGTATAGGTCACTCTTGCTCGAAAGCCAATCGTATCTGACTCTAGGGTATTGTGCTCATCTCCATTTACAGCCAAAGAGCCAGTGCGGTCTGTGTCTGCAGACATTCCTATGGTTATGACTAGACACCGGAGGGTACAGAACACTGCTACCTTTCCCACCAAAGTGGTACCTATTTATCTATTTGCAATTTCTTGCTTTCAAAATGATAGGTTGGCCGGAACTAGGACAGAGATGGGAGCTCTCTCTGTCATGCAGCACTGGGTCTTGAACTGCTGCCCTGCTGACCTTCTAGTCATCAAGTCCAGCATCTTAACCACTAAGCCACCACAGTCTCCCCACATCTCTAGTACTTGCATCCAAACCTTTCTTAGCTCTTCAGATGAAAGTGCTCATTCAGCCTGAATGCTAGATTTGTTCTCAATTAACCTATTCTGTTGTCTCTTGATAAGTTTCCCTTTAAAAAGCTTCTGATCTATAGGTCAAGTGTGCAAAGCCCTTGAGCAACATGCAACCTGTGCTTGGCATGTTCCCAGTCTCATGACTGTTCCACAGATGCTCTGGAAAGGAAGGAACCACCATGACATCTGTGCTACCTTTGCCTTTGTGGCTGCTGCTTTCCAGTTATGGCATAGCCAAGTATTTACAGGGTCAGAGTATTTTTCTTGACGGGTGCACTTCTGCTTAACACTGCAAGCTTGGTTACCCATGACATTTTAGGCCATGTGCCTCTTGATCCTACTCTCCTATATCACCCTCCCCTGGTTTTTCCCCCTGAGTGCATTTCGTATGCTTTATGAAGTTGTAATAATGAGAGAGCTGCCAAGGACCCAGGCTTTCTGCCATTGCCTGTAATTAACATTATTCTCTAATGATAGTCACACTGTTACTCACATATGCATGGAAAGGAAAGCTGAGCCACATTTCTGCATAAAGTTTGCCAGTCTCTGCTTGGAGACAGAACTGACATGGTCATTTTTTTCCACATGAATAAGCCTTACTCATTGGAACTGCTTGGAAAGGGAGGTATTGGGTTTTCTGAAAAGCTTCACCTTGTGGATATATTTCTCAGAAGTGCCACAATGAAACATGTTGCAGAAAGAGGTAAGTGGGATTGCAAAAGGCCAAAAGCTCATAAAGCTTATTCTTCCAATACTCGTGCTTATAAGGTGGATCTAAGACAGGGATTCACATCCTGTGGCCCATGGGCAGGATGTGGCCTGAAGCACCATTTCATGTGGCTCCCTACAGCCTCCACCACACCAGGAAGTGCCATGTGGTTGGAGGAAGGGCAAAATTGCCATCCACTCCCAAAGCTGTCTGAGGGAGTGTGACCCGGCCCCAGGCTTAAAAAAGTTGAGAACCCCTGATGTAAGAGAAGGTAAACATCTTCCAGTTTCATTTTCATCTGAATTCCAATTGCTGTAACTGTGTTTTGTAGTGACCCTAGATCTGAGGAAATGTTCAGATTTGTATAAAAGCTTTGCAAAATGAATGAATGAAAATAAATGAAAATGAAGCACTCGTCCTCATAAAAACATAGAATCATGGAATAATTGAGTTGAGGCTATCGAGTCCAACTGGCTGCTCAGTGCAGGAATCCAAATCAAAGCAAATCTGACAGATGGTTGTCTAATTTTCTCTTGAGCATTGGAACAATCACCACCTCTCAAGATAATTGGTTCCACTATTATACTACTCTAACAATTAAGACTACTCCCCCCCCCCCCCCCCGATATTCAGCCTATATCTGGCTTCCTGTAGTTTCAGCCCATGATTGCATGTCCTGTACTCTGAGGTGACTGAAAACAGATCCTGCCCATCCTTTTTATGGTTGTCTTTCAAGTATTTGGGAAGTGCTGGCCATATCTCCTCTAAATATCCTTTTCTCAAGGCTAAACAGGCTCAGTTCCTTCAGTCTTTCCCCATAGGACTTGGTTTCCAGTCCTCTGATCATCCTTGTTGCCCTTCTCTGAACTTGTTCCAGTATGTGTGCCACCTTCTTAAAGTGTGATGTCCAAAAGTAGACACAGTGCTCCAGGTGAGGCCTACCTAGTGTTGAATAGAAGGCACTAGTACTTCTCAGTTTTCAGAGACTATACTTCTGCTAATGCAGCCTAAAATAGTATTTGCCTTTTCTGCAGACACATCATACTACTGGCTCATATTCATCTTGTCATCTATAACAACTCCATGATCCTTCTCGCCAAGTAACCCCATGTTGTAACTGTACATTTGGGTCAACCACCAGGCGTCCGATTTTGCACTAATCCCTGTTAAATTTCATTTTGTTATTTTCAGCCCACTGTTCAAGCCTATCAAAACTTTCTTTAACTTTGTTTCAGGCAATTCTGTGTCATCCAGAAATTTGATGCGTATTCCTTGCATTTCTGCTCTCAGCCCAGGTAGAAGCTGAACTTCTAACTGTAATTTTAAAAGGGCAGCCACTGCTTTGGTTCCTTCCACTGACATGGCTGGTACTGAAATTCTTGATGGGCAAGTGAAGCCAAACTATCTCAAACTGCAGGTAACAGTAGAACTTGGACCACCACCAGCCAGGGAATTACTCCAGGCTTTGATTACTCTCTAGTACAGTGGTTCCCAACATGGGGTCCACACCCTACAGGGGGACTTCATTTCCCAGGATCCCAAGTCAGTACATTGGCTGATCAGTGCATTGGGGAATTAACTTAGGCTTCTGGGAATTGAAGTCTAAAAATCAAAGTTTGGGAAACACTGCTCTAGTCTGAATGACTAGGACAATGGAGAACATGTCTCCTCTTGCATGTAGAAAATCATGTAACACAGGAGGATTTGGACTGAAACCACCTCTTTTTATTACTCAGTAGCAGTTTTTCAATTACAATAGGAAATTGGTTCCATTGACCACATGGGTTGTGGAGCTGTTGTGGTTGTTAAATAATCTTTTAAATTATGGCACCTGGTCTTCAGAGCCTCATTAAAGAATTTCTGATCCCCCCCCTCCTTTCTTGGTTCTTTTTTTACCAGAGAGAACCTTTACAATGGTTTTGTCCGACCCTTTTCATTACAGTAGATTGCATTTATTCTTCTCATTAATCATTTCAAACCCCCAGCCTTTCACATGGTAGACAAATTAGCTCTCCTCTTCAGGAGGACAAGTTGACGATCCATAAAATAGACTCTCTGATTTTATCATTAAGATGACACATTCTTTCCTCTTCTTTTCATCTCGAGGTTCCCACTGGACATAAATCCCCTTAATCAACAGAAAGCAAGGTACCTGTGAAAAAAATGAGAGGCTTTAATCAATCATATTACTGATGCGTGCCAGGGCCATCTGGGCAACAGATACAATTGTCGTGTGGGCATAATTGGCATAATGGAAACAAGGAAATGACTATTCTTACTTTTGATTCAATTTTAGAGAGTAACAGAAATGTAGTAACCAACTATTTGTATGCTTGGTACTGGTGTAATGTGTTGGGCATAGAAGGGGCAGAACATGGGAGGCCAAATGTTCACCTTGATTGTCCACTATGTGTCATATTAGGTTGTGGAAATGGCCAAAATTACAAGAGGTGTCAAAATAGCCAGTATCAGAGTTGGGTGTGACCTAATAAAAGCACACAAAAAAGGCCTCTAAGAGTGGCAAAATCCACTACATGTGCAAATTTATTTTTCACAACCAGGGAAGCATCAGGAGCTGCAAAAGGGGTTGCAAAAGGCTTGTAGGCTTCTTGGCAATTCCAAGACGGAGTGTTGATGTGTAATTAAGGAAAGGCAAAGGTAAAGGTCTCCCTTGCTTGAAAGCCAGTTGCGTCCTACTCTAGGGGATGGTGCTCATCCTCACTTACAGCCAAAGAACTAGCTCTCTCTGTGTCTGCAGACTTTTCTTTGGTCATGAGGCAGGCATGACTAGATGCCAAAGCACACAGAATGCTGTTACTTTTTCCACCGAAGAAGTACCTATTTATCTACTTGCAATTGCTAGGTTGGCAGGAGCTGGGACATAGACAGGGACTCACTCCATCATGCAGCATTCAGTTCTGTAGCTGCTGACCTCCTGACCTTCCAATTGTCAAGCTCAGCATCTTAGCTAATTGGCACTTGGCTGCTATTCAGCCATGTAAGTAGTGACTAGACTGTGTGAACATGAAAACCTGGGGGGACAGTTTAACCTACCTCATAGGAGTTTGTGTGGATAAAAAGATAGTTGAAGCCTTACATACCCATTTGAGGAAAGATGGATTGTAGTTGCATTGGGTCAGGTTACTGAGGGGTTGCTGCTGGATTTCATGAGCTGCTGCGGTAGTGGCAGAAGCATTGGCAATGGTTGCTGGATTTCAGTAGCAGTGACAAGAATTATGATCATAAGCATAATGACCCCTGGCAATCTGCCAGAAATCTAGTGTGGCCTTTGGGAAGTTTTCCCACATTGGCCTAACCCTAAGGTATATCAATAGCACTAGAAAAGTAAACATATTACAGCCTTTCAGGGGCTCCAACTAGAAATGGATGAAAAGTTCCTTTCAGTTTGTTTGTTTTATCAGAATTTACCCAAATATGCAAAAGTCAAGCTTTAAATGTTTTAATGACTTAATGGGTTTTTAATTATTAGTGTCATTTAATTGCTGTTAATCTGTAATCTATTATGACTTTAGTATTACTTGCTTTAATTTAATTTAATTTAATTTAATTTAATTTAATTTAATTTTTGCACTTGTATGCCGTCCAATCAGGGAACCCAACTCAGGGCGGCTCACATGATAATTAAAAAATATACACAGTATATTTAGTGTTGTGAACTGCTTGGGTTCCTTCACTGGATGGAAGGGGCTGTGGTGTCTCAGTGGTTAAGAAGGTTGCCTTGTTAGCTAGAAAGCTGGCAAGTTGACGATTCGAAAACTGGGTACTTCATGATAGATTGAGTGCCTGTCTCTGCCCCAGCTCTTGGAGACATGAAAGGAGCCTCATTTGGGCATCCCCTGAGTGGAGTTTCTCCCACAAAAATCCATTCAACCCAGAATAATTACTGACACAAAATTACTGGAAAGAAGGAAGGCAACATACAAATAACAGAAAATGAATAAATGAATAAGGAAGAAAGTGAGACTGCTAGATGTGCCTTTTCCTTTGGACAAGGGTAATATTATTTCAGTTCACTTTGGGTGATAATTTTTGGTCCCTCAGTGGCTGTTAGCTGAGAATGGCTTTAGATCAGTTTTACTATCAGTGGCAGTTAGTCTCATTATGCTTGTTGCACAGGAGCATAAAAAGGCCAACATGGTTGCACTCATTTTGTGTTGATGGACTTCCTGTAGACAACCAATTAACCAACAGATTGTTGGACTACAGCAGTGTTTCCCAAAGTATGTTCTGCAGAACACTGGTGAACTTCAATTACCAGAAGCCTAAGTCAGTAGATTGGCTGATCAATGCTTTGGGGAATTGATTTAGGCTTCTGAGAATCGAAGTCCAAAAACCAAAGACTGGGAAACACTGGACTAGAGAGAGGTTGGATTGAGATTATCATGGTCCATCTTCTATTCTAATGGACCAAAATCTGCACAATTCAGATTGTCTAGCCTGGAGGGTGGCCAACCTTGGTGACTCAGGTATTCTTGGACTTCAATTACCAGAAGCCCAAGTAAGCACACCTGCTGATCAGGGCTTCTGGGAATTGAATTCCAAAAACACCTGGGGCACCAAGGTTGGCTATCCATAGTCTAGAGCTCTACCTCCAACTCCCAGTTCTCTCCAAGCTTTGTCAAGTTCTTTATTGGAATAACCCGTATTCCAGGAACTACCGTATCTGTTTAGCTAGATTAATTTTATGGGCGTTTATCCAATTATTGCAAATGGCTGGGTCCACATTAGCTTTCAGACCCTAATAGCAGCTTGAGGAAATCACTTGTCTCTTTGTAGGATTCCTTGCAGAGCCAAACACAGAGTGAGGATTGTTTCCCTTCTGTGTGATTGCTGCTAAACTAATCTTTTTCCTTTTCGAAAGGACAGTCTCGACCTGGTTCTGCAGAAAAGCGAATGGTTTATAATATGTGTCAGTGGAACATTGTTGTACAGGGAGAAGATTTAACGTGCATAATTTCAGATGCAACAGTATTTAGAATTTAGAATTGCCTGTTTAATGCAAATGTCCTGACTTAAATGCTGCGCTTCCTCTTAATTAGATAAAATAATCCTTCATTGGTTGGGTAGTTCAGTAAATTGGATGCCAGTCTGTCATCCCCACAATTGTGATCATGCATTGTTTAATCCATATGGATTTCAGAAAAGGAAATGAAATGGAAAAGAGACAGATATATCTATCTAGGCTCTAGAACAAAGTCCATTAGGAGGCAGAATTTCAAACCATATTCCACAACCCAGGGTTGATTATCAACGATCCCCAGAGTCTGGCTAAATATTCCCTGCCTTGGAGAAGGGGTTGCTAACACATCTCCTTTCCCACCACAATTGTTAATATAATCTGATTGACTGTGAATTACTGGAGATCTTTGTTGGGGGTAATTTTTAAAATCAATCTACCACCAGACTTTCACAAAAATAAAAGGCTACCAGTTTAACCTGATTCTGAACATTGCTTGTTGTACAAATTATGATTGGTAAGTAGACCTACTGAAGTAGTGGCATTTATACTACTTGAGTGTTGACTTAGTGATCAGCAAGATGGCTTTGTTAAGATATAACAAAGAAGCTGAATTCAGGCAGTTAGCTCCCTCCTGCTGTTTTGTGCTCTGTACTCCTTCATCTCTGTAGGACAAGGGCTGTTTACCAGGTTGGCATCCCTGGATAATTCCAAATGCACATGCCCCAGCTAATTGCCAATCTTTGGCACTCTTTGGATCACCAGATTTTCCTCCTCCTTTCCCCTGGAACCATGGTGGTGAACCTTGGCATTCCATGTGTTCTTGGACTTCAATTACCAGAAGCCCAAGTCAGCACTCCTGCTGATCAGGGCTTCTGGGAATTGAAGTTCAAGAATAGCTGGAGTGCCAAGGTTTGCCACCACTACCTCAACACCAGGGTTGCACAGAACACTGTTTACCATCCCTATTTATCTACTTGCAATTTCTTGCTTTCATACTGCTAGGTTGGCTTTAAAATTGAGTTAAAATGAGTAGAAAATAATAAAGCAAGAAGATGGTGCGCACGCGCATACACACTACAACTTGGTAGAACATAAGAACATAAGAACAGCCTTGCTGGAACAGGCCACAGCCCATCCAGTCCAGCATTCTGTCTCACACAGTGGCTCACCATTTCCTTCAGGGTATTCCCAAGGAGATGCCTTCACCTGCTTAGGATTCCCTGGAAATGGCATTGAGAGATATCCTGCCTATCTCTCCAACCCCGAGGTTGTCCTTAAGTATCCATAATAATAGCCATTGATACCCTTGTTCTCCATGAACTTGTCTAATCCTTTCTTAAAGCTGTCAAGACTGACAGCTGTCACCACTTCTTCTGGCAGGGAGTTCCTTAGACCAGTAATCCTCTGGGTGAAAAAGTACTTTCTCTTATTTGTTTGAGAACTAGTACCCAAAAGTTTCATGGAGTGTCCCCTAGTTCTAGTGTTGTGCAATAGGGAAAACAGTTTTTCCTTATCTACTTTGTCCACACCGTGCATGATTTTATAAACTTCAATCAGGTCACCTCTTAGACGCCGTCGTTCAAGAGTGAAGAGGCCCAACCGTTGCAGCCTCAGATGGTAAGGAAGGTGTTCCAGTCCCCTAATCATTCTGGTTGCCCTCCTCTGCACTTTCTCCAACTCCATAATATCCTTCTGGAGGTATGGCGACCAGAACTGTACACAGTATTCCAGATGGGGCCTCACCATAGATTTGTAAAGAGGCAAAATGACACTTGCTGACTTATTTTCTATACCCTTCCTAATGATCCCTAGCATTGAGTTTGCTTTTTTCACTGCTGAGGCACACTGGGTTGACACCTTCATTGAGCTTTCCACCACGACACCAAGGTCCCTTTCCTGGTTTGTCGCAGAGAGTTCAGACCCCATCAGATTATAAATGTAATTGGGGTTTTTTGCCCCAACATGCATCACTCTGCACTTACTAATGTTGAAGCTCATTTGCCACTGTTTTGCCCACTCCCCCAGTGTCAAGAGATCCCTCTGGAGCTCCTCACAATCTCTCACAGTTTTCACTACCCTGTATAATTTAGTGGAACAGGGTGGTGGTGGATCTTGCCCTTACAGGGAAGAACTGTCCATGCTGCTAGCTCAAATGACTTTATAACTAATTGATATCACATTGATTCTGGCTTTGGAGGTTAGGTTTACCCATCCCTCATTCTGGCAGCACCCTGAGATGATGTGGCAATATAGGTAGCAGGTCGTATAATCCCACCAGTCATATATGCTCTGTGTGATTTTAGTTGGTCCCTTTCTTGGGAGGCACAGTGGTGGTTCGAACTCATGATCTATTGCTCTCTAGCTAAACACTCCAACTCAATGAGCGGTCCATGTTTATGCATCTGGACTGTGGTGGTTCAGTGGTTAAGATGCTGAACTTGATGATTGGAAGGTCAGCAGGTCAGCAGTTCAAGGCCCAAGAATTGCACCACCGAATGAGCTCCTGTCTCTGTCCCAAATCCTGCCAACATAGCAGTTCAAAAGCAAGAAATTGCAAGTAGACAAATAGGCACTACTTCAGTGGGAAAGGTAGCAGCATTCCATGCACTTTGGCATCTAGTCATGCCTGCCACATAACCACAGAAATGTCTGTAGACACAGACAGCGCTGACTCTCTGGCTGTAAACAGATATGAGCACCAAACCCAAGAGTCAGATATGACTGGCTTTCAAGCAAGAGCTACTGTACTCCTGTATACTCTGGGGACTCTGATTGGTATGCCTAGGATTATACCGTTATCTTCTTAATAGTAGTTTCATGATCAAGATGTTCCCCCACAAACAGAATGTCCAGTCCCATGCTTAGAAATAATTAAGTGAAAGCTTCTAGCCCTGAAATGAGTGACCTTACCATGAGATTGCAGAAAGTGTTTGATGGAACTTTGCCAAAGAAGCCATTTTAACAACCGAAGTCTCTTGGCTGTGTGAAGCGTCCATAGCTGCTGTATACAGCATTTGCATTGCTTTTAATCAGAGTTGGATCGCCAGCTTCCAGCCACGCAAGCTATCGAGTTTTGGTGTACACTGTTCCATGCTAAACTACTTAATTACTTCTAAAAGGAAAACAACTAGGAAAACAACTAGGAAAACAACTAGTCTATAGGTACTCAAAGGTGTATAAGGTAAAGGTTTCTCTTGCTTGAAAGTCAGTCGTGTCCAACTCTAGGGGTGGTGGTCACCTCTGTTTACAGCCAAAGAGCAAGTGCTGTCTGTGTCTGCAGATGTTTCCATGGTCAAGTGGCAGGCATTACTAGACACCAGAGCTCATGGAATGCCGTTACCTTTCTCGTTGAAGCAGTAGCTATATATCTACTGTACATTAAAACCCCTACTTATGAAAAAAAGTCCGTTCCATAGGTTTTTGCATGAATCAGATTTTTATGTAACTCGAAGCAAACCCATAGGAAAAAGAAACTTTATGTAACTCGAAGCAAACTCATAGGAAATCGTGTAAATCGGGACATGGTTTTAGCACAAAATCATTATGTAAGTCAAATTTTATGTAACTCAAGGCATATGTAATTTGGGGTTTTACTGTACTTGCAATTTCTTGCTTTCAAACTGCTAGGGGAGCACCACCTCCTAATGGCAGACATGACTGGGTGGGAAGAAGAGGAGCCATTGGGCCCTATGTATATTTTATGAAATGTAAACCACCTTGAGTCACCCCAGTATTTGAATGCCAGTATTTTCAGGAGTTTAGCTCAGCTAAGCTTAGACCCTTTTGGAGCAATATCTAACCTACGGAGAAGCTATACACTAACCTTCATCCTTTTACCAGGACTTTGCCACCTGCAACCTTTATAGTGTAGTTCTTGCAGAAAATCTATCCTGTTCAGACTTTGCACAGTGCTGTCATCACAGACAGAATGAAATGAATATCAGATGTATGGATGATAAATGAGCTTTGTTTTCTTTTGTGCATCTTTGCCACTGAGTGCACTTCTGGGGTAGAATATAAACCAGGGGCTTTGGCAATTAATTACTCATCCCGATTATGTGATGAATCACAACAGAGCTCCATCTTGGGAAAGTCCATTACCCACCATATCTTGATGTGAAGTGACTTCAGCAGTGGGTGAAAAACACTCCGAAGATAAATGGTGGCTTTTTTATAACCGCCGTTTATTCATTCCTTTGCTTCCTTCCCCAATAGTGAGGCTATTGCTGTGGAACACACAGAAAATAGTGGGAATCGGCAGAAATGAAGGGGCATCAGTAAATTGACATTATTTTTATGACTTCCCAGAAGCCATGGATAGCTGCTTTTAATTGCTTTTAGACTGAATTCCCTATTGTAAAAAACAAAACAAAAAAATGGCATTAGCAAACTCTTTGTCTGCCTCTATTGTTCCTAAATGTTGCTTCCTTTTTTAAACAAAGGAATTCATTTATGCCCAACAGAAAGTCACCACCTCTATCCTAAAATTAAAATTGCTTGTTGTTTTGGCAACTCTGAACAAGTCTCAGTTCCCATTAATGATTTCAGAGCATTTTGGTATAGTACTTACAGTTACTCTCTCCCTCAGGGCGACCTCACCCTTGTAAGGCTGTTGTAAGGGTGAAGTGTCAGTCAGTGAGAATTAACTTAAATTCAGCAAAGGTCAGAATAAGCTGAGGGTTAGAGTCCCTAAATGCAAGACCAACATGCTCAAGTGGGGACTGCTGGCACACAACAATATGTTGTGTGAATGTGGGTACACAGAAAGAGCCTCCTCAAACACTGTGGTATTTTTGAACCACAATTGGGCGTACCCTGGTAACAGCAACCTTGTGTTGCCAGCTAATCTTTCTCACACTTGGTCAGGTGAAAGGAACTGCAGAATGAACTCACCAAAAGATGCCTTCATTTTGGCAGTTTCACGTCTACCTAGACGTCATTGTCATCGTAGTAGTAGTAGTAGATGATGATGATGATGGATTGATACAGAATCTGGCTCATTTACTGGTCTGCTGATTATGGTCAAAAACATGCACTGATGAGGACTTAAGTTTGGCCAATGAGAAAGCCAAGAAAGTGGCTTCATTTTGGCAGTCCAGGGTTTGATCAGGACAGGAAATAAGAAGAGGCAAGGGTCAGAAAGATCACAGGGAGTGCATTGTTAAATAGCTTTGAATTTGAATTTGATTTTTTTTTGGTATACCGCTTTCCTCATCTTGTGCACGACCCAAAGCTGTTCATAGTATTCAGAAATATACAGTAATATAAGATTATAAGGCAAGAATACAATTTACGCATACAAAATACAAAATTACATAGCAATACATCATATTACAACAATAATGTAAAAATGCAATAAGTACAAAAACATAACTGAAAAGGCCCCGGCTTCTTCCCAAGCCTTCCTGGCGGGTGGGGCCAGGAGAGCTAAGTCAGTAAGGTCGGAGAAGTCGGTGGCTGCAGGTGAGCCGTGTCTCCCATCCCGGGCCGATGGCATGCAAGTTTGCTTGAAGTCTCCTGGCTCTCTTCCAAAAACTGTCAGCTCTCGATAATAACACACACATTGAGAGCAAATGACAAGTTTATGTGGTTTTTTTTTTAAAGAAAAGGAACAACCCTTTAAAGTAGGCAGAGAGGTAAACTATGTGCAACAATCCCAATTAGTCAAAACAGTGTGTTTGAAGATCTTTGGGAACTGGCATCTGTGAACAAGTTTGTGTCATCTGTGTCACCAAACCTGAATGTGGAACCCTGGGTGTGTGTAATAGCATTATCAAAGCCAAATATGTCTGTTGTCAACACACGCACACAGACACGCACACACACACATTGGCAAGCAAAAGTGGGTCTTGAAGTGCTTTCAGAAAGAAAGTCCTGATTATCCACTTACTGCAGTTCTGCGCCAGAGGTTTCAGTCTAGTGGCATAATTTGTTTCCTGGTCTTTAACAGAACTCTGTTGTCGAATAAACCTATGCAACACAAGCTCTGCTTTTCATTTAGGAGGAAAGAAAGCAAGAGGAAAGGAAAAGATAGGTAGTTCCTTATCTCTTCAGCCCGGCCTCAGAAGGTGTTATTCATGTGAACTGTCTCACAGGGTGATAAATGTCAACATGATATTTGCCAACAGCAGCGAGAATTTTATAAATTGGATTCAGCTCAAGAGAGGTGATCCAAAAGAAATGTGTGTGTGTGTGCATTTGTGGGGTCATATGCCTATTATGGAAGTGCTGCGGGCTGATCAAATATTTATACATGGTAGGTTTCAGCAATTGGATTCAGCCTTCCTTGACCAGAACAACAAAATTCTGCTTTGGGGAAATGCCAGAGGGAGAGGGGGCAGGAGCAGGAGCATGCAAGGAAGGAAACAGATGTGATAAGCAGATGTGTAATATCATTGTGGGACTAGTTACAGGATCCTGGTAGCACTATTAAAGACTGGGGTGTTTTAGTGTTCAAGGAATGAAGAAGCAGACGAGTGAAGTAGTGAAATTCAGCTCTTTATTAGTGGGGTTTGAACACACTTTGGATGGGGAAAAACTGTGACTTATATACACTATAAACAGTAACAGTAACAATAATACAACAAGCCCATTGGCTAACAGAGTGTGCACATTTTTCGATCCACTTATTTGCATAAGAATAGATACATGAGAAAAGATACATTCCGCTCCTGTCAGAAAACACAGTTAACATACATAACAGGTGTGCAGCTTAAGACAGGCTGTGATGGAAGTTGTACAGTTTTCCAGAGCATTTTTGCATCTTCTTTTTGCAGACATAGAATTGAAATTAGGTTCTCTCCCATTCAATGCAATTGCAGCATTAGATTTATCTTTCTATTTTTTAAAATCCTCAGATGAGATCTAGGAATTGACAAATATAGACGTTATGGACCATTTTGGAGCCAGTGCAGAAGTATGACTCCTGAAGTTAAGGTGAAGCTAATCTGTATTATTTGCTTCAAAGAATGAATGGCTGGATAATCACAGCTCTCTTTTATCAACCAGTCTGTCTTGAAAATAACAAGACTTTTCTACAACAGCCAACTCTACATTTTATTCCTGGCATTTTATTTATCTTGTCTTTTCATTCAAGGACAAAGCAGGCCCAAAATATTTTGATGCCAGAGGTGGTTGTCAGTAAACATCAAGTAAGACAAAATTAAAAGGAAATGGGTCTCCCCTATTCCTGTTCTTTGGTATCTTGTATTTAACAACTTGTGGTGCCAGAAGGTCCCTAATATTTCTGTACTAGAATTAACAGGTCTTTGACACTTGCTTTTGATGTTGAAGAGGTAGGCATTGCAGCAAGAGGAACAATTGCTGAAAATAAGTGTTTTGCAGTATTCTGTGTCAAATCAGGGAGATACTTTACACTCCTGGCTTGTTGTGTGTTTCTTTCAGTCTTTGCAAAACAGAGCCTTGAAAAGATGTTCTCTCCCACTGTTTCACCCTCCTTCCTTCCTAGCCATAGTTCATGGTCAGAAGGAATTAAGGGCGAAGAGGCCCTTTACTGGCCACTCCACATGCCAGTTGCTCCTGCCCCCCGGACTTAAAAGGTGGGGGGTTGGCTGGACGCCGGACACTCCACCACTGTGGTATTTGGCCCCGGCTGGGGTGAAGACGCCCTTTACCGGCCACTCCACCTGCTGGTTGCGCCTAGGCCCTGCCCCCCTTGGACTTAAAAGGCGGGGGGCCGGATGGTTTTCTGTATTAGGGCTGGGGTAGGGATAGACAGTTGTTCTATTACTGTATTTTTGCTTCTTACCCTTGTGTTGCTATTTTGACTGTATTAACTGTATTGCCTTTTGATATTTATTTTTGGATTGTTGTTTCTTTATTGTATTGTGATGCCAATTGTTGTTAGCCGCTCTGAGTCGGCATAAGCCAAGTATGGCGGGATATAAATAAAAACCAAAATCGAAAAACTTGTATCAAGGACGCTGTCTCTGAACCTAGAAGAAAACATATTCTCCACCTGACTGGAAGTCTTTGAGGTCTTGTCCTCTAGAGCTGTGTTCCCCAACCTTTGGTTTTTGGAATTCAATTCCCAGAAGCCTAAGTCAATACTTTGGCTGATCAGTGGTTTGGAGAATTGACTTAAGGTTCTGGGAATTGAAGTCCAAAAATCAAAGGTTGGGAAACACCGCTCTAGCAGCTGTGTCTGTGTTAACTCATGTCCATTTTCAGTGACACATTTATTTTTTCTTTTGGCTGGGAGATTGGGTGAAATCCAGAGCAACCAGTTGCAAATGTACATCAGCCCATAGCCTACATGTAGTCCACTGGGGCCAGAGCAGTGGTTCTCAATGTGGGGCCCATGCCCCATAGGGGTACTTCAATTCCCAGAAGCCAAAGACAGTACATTGGCTGATCAGTGCTTTGGGGAATTAAAGTCCAAAAACCAAAGGTTGAAAAACACTGGGCCAAAGTCTCCTCCACTGCCGATGATATTTTATTTAAATTTTGTTTCCCTTCCCTAACAGACATTTTGCTTAGGCCCCAACTATCAGTGTTGGGGGTAGCTGGAAGTGACTGGACTGTCAAGATAGGTAGATGCGGCCCCATAGGGATCTCAGAATGGAAAAACGGGGCTGATGTAATTTTCAGATCTTCTGCAGTTGCCCACTCCTGTTGCAAAATGGTGTCTAACAAAGCAAGTTGGCAGTTTTACCTCCCAAAAAATGGCATACCTTCTCAACATTGCAACCTGTCATGATGTGGGTGGGAAAACTCTTGGGTGACAAAAGGCCTGCGATGTTGAATAATAGCAATAGATGAAATGTGTGGAGGAAGGCTAGTCCTCTTAGACAAAAATGGCTTGCTCATTTCTATTGAGGACAAAGAATTCTATTTGGAACAAGAGTAGTTTCTTACTGGAACTTCTTCTTCTGCCATATCCAAAACTGAATATTGGCGATCATCATGGCAATCAGCCATGAAGACTGTCCTGAGAATATAATGCAGTGGGCTTTCATTTGCCTTCTGCATTGCAGCTTGACACCCATACCACCGATCCAGTTCCGCAAATAACTTTCTGGTCCTGAGCCCTTTTGGCACACAAAGTCCTTATTGGACACAAGCGAGTATTGTTGAAGTTGCTGCCCTTCATCAAGATGGATTCAAGCGGGATTTAATCTACTTGGGGACCATCACCCTTCCCTGTGGACTTTGGCACCCAAGCTGTTAGTCCTCAGGGTGGTCAGGTTAGTTAACTGTTGAGTCGCTGACAGTAAGGTCTATTCTATTACTATAGCAGGATAACCTGGCCAGTCTATGTCTTACTGGAACACCTTTATAATTTTTCTACCCATCCCCTAGGCTACTTCTGTCTTTGCCCTTTACAGAAATTCAAATCTTCCTTCCCTGGTGACCCAACAATGATAGGCAATTAACTCTTCTCCCCCTCTTTAATCATGTCAGCATTTTATATGCAGCAGCTGCTTTGCTTGTGGTGTAGCAAAACACAGCTGAAAAATGGAAAGTAAACATTCTGGGGAATAATTTCACATTTATTCAACCTGGTCAGCAGCAAACACTTAAACAGACTCAACATGTTTTTCAGGTTCATGTCTTTGATCCTTTCTTTAAAAAAGAGAACCCCTGACAGGTTATCAGAAAGGTAATGTGCCCACCCACCCCCATAACACACTAAAAGCACGACAAAGGCCAACTGGTTGAGCCAAAAATTCAAATAATGTCAGATTTTAGGCTAAGAATTGGGATGATATCCAAAGCACTTTCCTTCCCTCTTCTAGGTAAAGGTAAAGGTTGCCCTTGCTCAAAAGCTAGTCGTATCTGACTCTAGGGTTCGGTGATCATCTCTGTTTACAGCCAAAGAGCCAGCACTGTCTGCATTTTGCAGACGTTTCCATGGACATGTGGCAGGCATGACTAGACACCAGAGTGCACAGAACGCTGTTTACCTTCCCATCAAAGTAGTACCTGTTTATCTACTTGCAATTTCTTGCTTTCACACTGCTAGGTTGGCAGGAGCTGAGACAAAGATGGGAGCTCACTCCGTCATGCAGTACACAGGTCTCGAACTGCTGACCTGCCAACGTTCCAGTCATTAACTTCAGCGTCTTAACCTCTAAGCCACCACTGTGCCTTCTAATTCACTGCAAGTTCTATCCCAGCCATAGCCTGCTGTGACTGCCTTCTATGTGAGTCTAATTCCTGCTTCTTTCCCATTCACATTGATTTCCTCCAGTTTCTTTCTGATTGCTGGGGACAAAGAGAACAACATGGAGACCATTTAGCACATTTGTCAGGAGGAGTCCTTAGGGGAAATTGCTGGGGAGGGGACTTTGCAATGAAACTGAGTTCAATTTTCTTTTCTTTGTTTCAAACCCTTCTGTAACACAAGTAATTGGTTTGCCATTGACTAGATTGTCCCACTCTTCTTTGCAAAGAGGTGAGATGGATGTCTGGCGCTTTAGGCATCCTAAGATTGGGCCTCCCTGGAGAGGAGAGTTTAAAGTCATGGCTCTGTTGCAGGCATTCTGCCATGTCCAGAGTTCTTATGGAAATATCTGGTGCGGAAACATTAGATATTGAACAAAACTGCAGATCCCAAGACCCCGTGAAGACAAGGGTCCATCTTGCCCAGTATGTTTCTAAGTCATTTGCCAGATACTTTTGGGGAGCTTTAGAGCAGAGCATTAGAATGATAGCCAGATTTCTGCATTCTGCTCAAGGTTTCCAGCTGTCTAAGATATCAGGAATGAGGGCCACTGTGACTTAGTGGTTAAGATGCTGAGCTTTACGACTGGAAGGTTGGAAGGTTGGAAGGCCAGCAGTTCAAGACTCAAGTGCTGCATGATGGAGTGAGTGCCTGTCATCTGTTCCAGCTACTGCCAACCTAGCAGTTCGAAAGCAAGAAATTGCAAGTAGATAAATAGGTACCACTTTGGTAGGAAAGGTAATAGCATTCTGTGTAGTCATGACCAATGGAAACATCTGCAGCCACAGTGTGTGTGTGTGTGTGTGTGAGAGAGAGAGAGGGGGGGGGTGTCTTGTCCTCTAGGGATCTCATGGTCAGTGGGCATTAGCCTGTACTAATTCATATCCATTTTCAGTGACACATTTTTTTCTTTTGGCTGGGAGATTTCTCTAGCCTGGTGTTGTCTGTTTTTCTTGATAACAGATCTCCAAGATTTCAAGCAGGGGTCTATCCTACAGAGCTGGGGAAAGTAATTTTTGAAAACAACTTCTGGGATCCTAGCCAAAGTAGTCAATGGCTGGAGAATTCTATGAGCTGTATTTCAAAGAAAAAACTTCCTCAGCCTCTGTTTCCCTGATGTCTTAGCAATAGCCATAACAATCACACTTATATACCACCCCACAGCACTGAGTGCACTCTCTAGGTGATTCACAGAGCAATTAGCATTTTGCCCCCAACATACTGGATTTTACCGACCTTGGAAGAATGGAAGGCTGAATCAACTTTCATCCCTGGCTGGGACTGAACTCACAACCTTTTGGTTGCAGTATTGCAGTTTAACCACTGAGCCACCAGGGCTTCATCATATTCCATTCCTCCCTCTTTTGTTTTTGGTCTGGAGGTACCCAGGATCAAACCTGCAAGGTTATGCAAGCAAGGCATGTATTGTACCACTATTCCACAGCTTCTACTGTGACAACACAACTCTTACAGGATAACTTTCTGAAGTTCTCCTTCCTTGAGGCTGCTGTGGAGTTTAACTCTTTCTCCATGTTGTGTTGGCTTAATTTACAGCAGGGTTCTTCAAACTTGGGTCTCCAGATGTTCTCAGACTTTAGTTCCCAGAAGCCCTGATCAGCAGGTCTCCTGACTTGGGCTTCTGGGATTTGAAGTCAAAGAACACCCAGAGAGCCAAGTCTGAGGAACCCTGACTGACAGTATGGCTTCTTTGCATTACTACAGTATATATTTAAGACTGGATTCCCCTTCATTCCCTGAAACCAAACACATGGAATTGGGGCTTCAGACTTGTCCTGTGGCTTTCAGCACGAGTGTCTTTCTGCATAAGAATGTGTAAAGATTTTGTTTCTGTTAGCAGAATAGAAATGCAATGCTCTTTTGTCATGCTTTCATCTGGGCAATGAGTAACCTTTTCCCTTCTGTCTGTTGTGCATTAGATCCCAGCCATATGGAATTTCCACACATCTCAGTTTTGTGTCAGATAATGAGTTGGGTTAATGACCTCGATTTCTTAGGAGCCAATTGGGGACTTTTTGCCATCACACTGGGTAATTAGGAACCTCAGCTGTTCTATGTGGGATGAGCTTGAACTGACAATGAGTTGGAGCGGGATGAAAGAATGGAATTACACTCCCTTGCCTCAAAAGAGCAATTCTGCAAGCTGTAATTACATTCTGCTCTGAGCTATAGTGTTTTGTTCACACTTCCTCCCAAAATTTTTTTGGTAACTTTATTATCTTCAGCTGAAGTAGGAAGCATGTAAAAGGGTGGTGCCAGGAAAAACACAATTAAGACGGTTATGCTGAACTAGTATTTTTTTGTGTGTTTAAAGGAAAGGGATGAGAAAAATTCTGCTCGGAAACTCATTGAAGCCATTGAGACATGAGTTAATTGGGACTAGTAAATTCCATCCATCTAAGTGGGCTTATGATCAACCTAGGATTTAGTCCCATCTTAACATTTTATTTTATTTATTTATTACATTTCGTCATCATCAAGTCATCGGCTGCAACTCGTATCTGAGAATGCATTTATCCTGAAGCAGGAAAAATGCCATTGGTGTGAATTTGTTTAAGGTGGATCCCAGCTTGCCATGAAGTGATCCACATACTGTAATCATGGAGCCATCTCCTGAGGCACGTATGAAATGAGACGTGCAGGATATAACACCAGGACTGCAATGGACTGTCGCAGCCTTGAGGATATTATCAAAGTGTGTCTTCATAGACAGTCCATCTGGCACAGTCTCTTCCGCCTTCATGACCATTGGGAATCAGAGTTTCTCCTCTGCTCATTTTGCCATTGGGCCCAATATGATGGTTTCCAGTGGCATTTCCTCCACTGAGGGGACCATCACCCCCACCTAAAGGCAAGCTGGCCTCTTTAGGGAGTCAGGTTATTTACCAACGCTGAACACTCAGAGTTGAGTGGTTGGCTGTATGGTCTACTCCATTACCATAGCAGAAGATCTGGCCAGACATTTTTACATTTATATCCCACCCATTGGGGATATTTTCCCACACTAGGCTGCATACAACATAATAATAATAATAATAATAATAATAATAATAATAATAATAATAATAATAATAATAATAATACAAATCTTTACAATAAAAAATGTAATCAGAGTGAATAAAATTATAAATAACAAGAAAGCAAAAATAACACCCACCCTACACATTAAATTTTTTAAATTGATGTTCAGACAAATTTGGAACTCCTCATATATATAGTTTCATTAGAGAAGACCGTTTCTGAGAAACTGTTGAGTGATAAGGATTGGTTGGCTGTTCAATTGCATTTATATCCTTCATTTTCTCCAGTGAGCTCAAGACAACCTACATAAGCTGTTCTCCTCCCCACTAGCTCATAACAACCTTAGGAGTTAGTCAGGCTGAGAAAGTGTAGCTCACCCAGGATTCATCTGAGTTTCATGGCTGAAGGAGAATTGGAACCCTTCCAAGTCCTAGATCAGGATTCTAGCAGCTAGATCCTAAGGGATCTGAGTTTTTCAAAGAGTTGGCTCTTTGAGTGACTGTCCATAGGAAGTGTGGGTTAAAGATACCAAGCCATAAGGTGGAGGAGCTGAATCTTTGGAGTTTGCCATCAACGTATGTATGTATGTATGTATGTATGTATTTATTTATTTATTTATTTATTTATTACTTATTTACTTACTTATTTATTTATTTAAGAAGCACCACAGTACAATTAATAAATGCATCAGATAACATTTGTCCAACAGTGGGCAATATCAATAGCATTTGGGGAGCTAGGATCTACGCTTCCATAATACATGTTGAAGGTCGTAGAGTACACTGACATAGGTGTGAAGTTGCCTGTTCTTCTTTACACTCATAAAGGGCTGTGTCAGTGTAAAACTCAAATTTCCTTAGGTTTACTTTGGTCCTGCCAACTCCAGTCTGTACCCTGTTAAGTGACTTCCAAGTAACGCAGTTCTTGTGCTGTTTTCCTGGCACTCCATCCATTTCTGAGTAGTGGATAGTTATTTCTTTTCACATCAAAGCCCCTGAATTCCCTGCTGTTCCTTCAGGTTTCACGGATGCTTTGCAAAATCTTTCCCTTGATTTTAATCCAGAAGGGGTTGAATGTGTCTGTACATTTTATGAAGACTCTTGGCATCTTTTTAGCTACTGTATTTCTCCATATGTCACTAGGTGCAATGTTTTGTTAGGTAACTGGTTTTATCAATAGGGGTTGGTGTCAGGAATCCAGTGGTGATTTTAGAGCTTTCATAAAGTACTAAATTTTCCATGGGCTGAACTATACTATTTACCTATAGCCGTGATGGCGAACCATGGCACTCCAGATGTTCCTGGACATCAATTCCCAGAAGCCCAAGCTCCTGTGAATCCACACGAAGGGGTTTACTGCGATTCATCCGGCCCACGCCGCCCTCGTCGCTCCCTAAGCAGAAGTAAAACGCGCTCGTATGGGCACGTTTTACTTCCGCTTTCGGGAGCGGTGAGGGCGGCGTGGGCCGGATGAATCGCAGTAAACCTCTTCATGTGGATTCACAGGAGCTAGGGCTTCTGGGAATTGACGTCCAAGAACATCTGGAGTGCCAAGATTCGCCATCATGGACCTACAGCATAGGGCTCTGGAGTAAATGGAACAGCTGACAGGTGATGTCATTGCTCAGGGAATGTCCAAATGTGTTTATATTCTTCTGTGTCCTCCTGCTGCAGAATGTCACCCTTCCACCCTCCCAGAATAAGTTCTTGAAAGAGGGCTTCAATAGGTAACCATGTACCCCTCCTTTCTTTTATGGGGGGTTTGGGTCCTCAGATTGGACAGTCCTTGTTTAGGAGGCGGGTGCAATTTGAAAGGTCTATCCCAAGTCTGATGTCAAGATAAGTCTCCCTTGCTCGAAAGTCAGCCATGCCTGACTCATCTCTGTTTACAGCCAAAGAGCCAGCACTGTCTTCAGGTGCAGATGTTTCCATGGCCACATGGCAGGCATGACTAGATGCCAAAGCACACAGAACTCTCTTATCTTTCCCTCAGAAATAGTACCTGTTTATCCACTTGTAATTTCTTGCTTTCATACGACTAGGTTGGCAGAAGCTGGAACAAACAATGGTAGCTCAGTCCATCATGCAGCACTCATTCTTGAACTGCAGACCTGTCAACTTTCCAGTTATCAAGTTTGGTGTCTTAACCTCTAAGCTACAGAGGCCCCAATGTAAAGACAGAGAACCGCAATGAAAGGGATTAGTAGACTCAACAGACATGTGGCCCCCTTGACCACAACTCAAGAGAGATTATTGTAATGCTGGTTCAATTCCAAAAAGCTCATTTTGCATTTCTGCATATAGATTAATAGATATTATTTTACTCAGTCAGTGCTATAATCCTCTCCTTTCTGATGATCCGCAAACAGCCATTGGAGGCTTCACTCAGAGTCATGTCGCAACCTGGGGGTGTTTTCTTGTCTTCCACTTGACTGTAGGGCAATGATGGCGAACCTTTTAGAGACCGAGTGCCCAAACTACAACCCTAAATCTACTGTGCTGGGGTGAGGGAGGAAGTGCTCCCATTGGGCTGCTCGGCAGAGGGGCAGGGCGAACTCTGGGTTGGGGTGATGGCATGCATGCCCACAGAGTGGGCTCTGAGTGCCCCCTCTGGCATGCGTGCCATAGGTTCGCCACCACTGCTGTAGGAAAACATGTTGCCTCTTTTTGTTTTCACAATTGGTGAGTTTACTACATGCACATTCCCCCGACTTGATTTATGGGAGATGTTAGTTGGAGCTGAAGGAGGGCAGGAGGAGGTGTAATTAACTTTTACTATCATTCATTATGGCCAAACCTCAAGCCAATCAAACTGCCCTGCCTCTTGAGGACTATAAAAGGAAGATAATATTTCTCTTTGTCTGACATGAATTGGAACTGCTTGTAAAATACAAGATGCATTGAACAGGATCCAGAGTGTAACTAGGAAGGCCATTGGACCATTAGATGACAATGGAAGGCAAGGGGTTATTAAAGAGGAAACAGAGATTGCAGAGAGACTCAATGAATTATTTGCTTCAGTATTCACCGAAGAAGACAGAGACCGCATGCCCAAAACAGAGCCTCTCTTCGTAGGGAGGGAAACTGAAGAATTAGCCAGATAGAAATAACCAGGGAGGAGGTCCTTGCATGCCTTGTTAAACTAAACACTAACAAATCACCAGGACCAGATGGCATCCATCCATGAGTTCTCAGGGAACTTAAAGATGAAATTGCTTGATCTCCTAGCCAAAATATATAATCTTTCCCTCAAATCAGGGTTTGTGCCTGATGACTGGAAGGTAGCGAATGTAACACCAATTTTCAAAAAAGGATCCAGGGCTGATCCAGGAAATTACTGACCCGTCAGTTTGACATGTGTCCCAGGTAAAGTGATGGAAACCATCCTAAAAGATAGGATTAACAGGCACATAGAAGAGAAGGCGCTGCTAAAGGAGAGCCAACATGGCTTTTGCAAGGGCAAATCATGCCTCACTAATCTGTTGGAATTTTTTGAGAGTGTCAACAGGCATGTGGATAAGGGGGATCCAGTTAACATTGTTTATCTGGACTTTCAGAAGGCTTTTGACAAGTTCCTGCACCAAAGGCTCTTGAATAAACTTACCAGTCATGGAATAAAGAGACAGGTCTTGTCCTGGATCAGCAACTGGCTAAGGGACAGGAAACAGAGGGTAGCACTAACTGGACACTTCTCCAAGTGGATGGAAGTAAAGAGTGGGGTCCCCCAAGGTTCAGTACTGGGACCCCTGCTTTTCAACCTCTTCATAAATGATCTAGAAGTAGGAGTAAATAGCAAGGTAGCCAAATTTGCTGATGACACTAAATTATACAGGGTAGTGAAAACTGTGAGCGATTGTGAGGAGCTCCAGAGGGATCTCTTGACACTGGGGGAGTGGGCAAGACAGTGGCAAATGAGCTTCAACATTAGTAAGTGGAGAGTGATGAATGTTGGGGCAAAAAACTCCAATTACATTTATAAACTGATGGGGTCTGAACTCTCTGCGACAAACCAGGAAAGGGACCTGAAGGTGTCAACCCAGTGTGCCTCATCAGTGAAAAAAGCAAACTCAATGCTAGGGATCATTAGGAAGGGTATAGAAAATAAGTCAGCATGTGTCATTTTGCCTCTTTATAAATCTATGGTGAGGCCCCATCTGGAATACTGTGTACAGTTCTGGTCGCCATACCTCCAGTTCTGGAGTTGAAAAAAGTGCAGAGGAGGGCAACCAAAATGATTAGGGGACTGGAACACCTTCCTTACCATATGAGGCTGCAACGGTTGGGCGTCTTCACTCTTGAACGACGGCGTCTAAGAGGTGACCTGATTGAAGTTTATAAAATCATGCACGGTGTGGACAAGGTAGATAAGGAAAAACTGTTTCCCCTATCGCATAACACTAGAACTAGGGGGCACTCCATGAAACTTTTGGGTGCTAGTTCTCAAACAAATAAGAGAAAGTACTTTTTCACCCAGAGGATCACTGGTCTATGGAACTCCCTGCCAGAAGAAGTGGTGACAGCTGTCAGTCTTGACAGCTTCAAGAAAGGATTAGACAAGTTCATGGAGGACAAGGGTATCAATGGCTATAATTATGGATACCTAAGGACAACCTCTGGGTTGGAGAGATAGGCAGGATATCTCTCAATGCCATTTCCAGGGAATCCTAATCAGGTGAAGGCATCTGCTTGGGAATACCCTGAAGCAAATGGTGAGCTACTGTGTGAGACAGAATGCTGGACTGGATGGGCTGTGGCCTGCTCCAGCAAGGCTGTTCTTATGTTCGTATGAGTGTTATGATGGCCAGGTTTTTTTAACAGGTTGCTGTGTGTTTTTTATTTATTAATTTTGTTCAACTTTAACAGCATTTCTGGGTATTAACAGCTGATCATACATATCTCATACTGGGAAAAGCTTTGCCTGTTGCCAGAAATCTATTGGTTACTTACACCAGTATCAGTGCAGTGATATCAACTACAGCAGCAAATTGCCACCCATTAACAAGTCGCTGCTTGCATTCCTATTTGTGTATCAGCGACATGGCCTACTATGCAGCAAATAATGCAAGTGCTGATTTATTAAATAGTGAAAATCTGCCATTGTAATAAACTATGCCACTTAACACTGGCATAAATAAACAGTAAGACATTGTCCATTAATTTTGAATCACATTCTGGCAGGAGAACAGCCTAAGTGGTGTGGTTTACGATCATTTGACAATCTCATTGATGGTGATCTTTGATCTGTGACAAATGCACATTCATTTGGGCTGTATCCTAAATGCTCCACCTTACTTCAGTGGAGTATTTGGAATACAGGCCGAATGAATGTGCATACTCCACCTTACTTTGGCTTGAGCGTCCATCTCTGTCCCAGCTCCTGCCAACCTAGCAGATTGAAAGCAAGACATTGCAAGTAG
Organism: Bradypodion ventrale; assembly: GCA_035047345.1. Lineage (NCBI taxonomy): Eukaryota > Metazoa > Chordata > Lepidosauria > Squamata > Chamaeleonidae > Bradypodion > Bradypodion ventrale. The sequence continues at coordinate 239,806,648 of JAWDJE010000005.1, forward strand.
ATAAAAAGGGACCACTTGGATAGGAAAAGATCTTGGGGACATGAAAGGAGCCTCTGCTGAGCTCCCCTTGAGTGGAGTTTCTCCAGCAAAAATCCTTTCAACTGACACGAAATTACTATTATTACCTTACTGTCGTGGTCAAGACTTATGAAGTAGCAGCTGAATTCTCTCTCTCTCTCTCTCTCATTCTTCCTCTCTCTCACACATACACACTCATACACTAATTACCGTAATACTTTCAGCAAGATGCTCCCTTAATTAGGAAAAATCAGTCCTTTGTCATAGCCAATGATTTTCCTTAGCATGCATTGTTTTGTGTTGATTGTTAGATACATGTCTGGCTGGATATATCGCTATGGTAATGGAGTAGACTGTACAGCCAGCGACTCAACACCAAGTGTTGGGTGGTGGTCATACCTGTCAAGTATCCCGTATTGGCCGGGATTTCCTGTATTCTGGTGCTCATTCCTCCCCTTTCCCGCTGCTGTCCTGTATTTTGAACGGTGGGGAAAGGGGTTACTGTGCACACACATGCACAGAACCCATTTGTGCATGCGCAGAAATTTCCTGATTTTTTTGGAGCCACGCTTGACGGGTATGGTGGTGGGACATAATCTGAATCCCTAAAGGGGTCAATGGCTATGGACAGATGAGCCCCCTTAGGTGGGGTAATAGTCCTCCTCAGTGGAGGAAATGCCACCGAAAACCATCATATTGGGCCCAACAGTAAAATGAATGGAGGAGGAACTCTGATTCCCAATGGTCATGGAGGCAGAAGAGGCCATGCCAGGTGGCCTGGCTGTGAAGGCGCACCTTGATAATATCCTCAAGGCTGCGGCAGTCCATTGCAGTCCCAGTATTAAATCCTGCATGTCTCATTTCAAATGTGCCGCAGGAGATGGCTCCATGATCACAGTGTGTAGGTCACTTCTTGGCAAGCTGGGATCCACCTTAAATAATTTCACACCAATGGTATTTTTCCTGTTTCCAAAAAATATACATGCATACTTGGATACAAGTTGCAGCCAACAGCTAGATAGCCCAGAGATATAATATGCTAATGCGATTGCTGAAGGATATATCTCTGAAGAAATCAGGTCCTGAAAACAGGTTGACGATAATTGGAAATAAGCATGTCTAGTTTCACCCTTAAAGGTCTTACATTTTGCCCTCCTCACATCTGAAGAGTGGGCAGGTTAAAACAAACATGTATTAAAGATCACATCTGGCCCAGCACTTAATTAGTCAACACTGGGAGAAACAGAACGGAAGAGTGCTGTAATTATGTTCTGTTTTTCCTCAAAGACATTTAAGCCAAGTTAGAAAGCTTCATTCTGTACCAGGGGAGGAACCCTGGTACTCAATTAAAGATCTTACCTGGAAGCAAATTCCCAGTGTGCAATCATCCTTATCTTCATCACAGCTGTCAGATGTTTTGAGTTACTGATGACTTTGCACTGATAACAGTCAATTACATTCTATCCTCTCTGTTAAGATATGATAGTTCAGCTGAATTACAACTCAGCAATTAGCAATGAAGGTTCTGCTAACAAAAAGCAGGTTGGTTTGATGGATCTTGCAGAGACTGATAACGTATTGAGCCCTGACAAGAGGAGGGATTGTTACCAAATAATCCCATTTTGAAGACTGTTGTTATTTGGTTCCCATGTAAGCACTGATCATTGGGAAATAATTTATGAAGCAGCAACCACAAATGAGAAGGCAGTACAGTATAAGAGTTACAAAGTGGGGCTGCAAATCAGGAAGTCCTAGATTCAAATCTAATGGAAATGATCAACTTCTGTTACTGTCCTTCGGCATATCCTTTGGGGTTATATTTTATGATTGTTACTGTACTGTTGTGGTTTTGATTGTAAGCCACCCTGAGTTGTTATGGTAAGTGGGCAGCAATATAAATCTGAATAAATAAATAAATAAATATCAGAGAGTAAACAAGACGAAACAAAAAGATAAAAATTGTTGTGGCACCTTAAAGACTAACTGTTGTATTTTGATTTTAGCTTTTGTGGATTGGGACTGCAGTGGCTTAAGTGGCTAAGATGCTGACTGGAAGGTGGGAGGTCAGCAGTTCGATTCTCGAGTACTGCAGGACAGAATGAGCTCCTGTCTTTGCCCCACCTCCTACCAACCTAGCAGTCCGAAAGCAAGAAATTGCAAGTAGATAAATAGGGACCACTTCGAGGGGAAGGTAAATAGTGTTCCGTGTGCTCTGGTGTCTAGTCATGCCTGCCACATGACCACGGAAACATCTGCAGCAGCAGACAGCGCTGGCTCTTTGGCTTTGAAACAGAGATGAGCACTGAACCCTAGAGTTGGATACGACTGGCTTTTGAACAAGGGAAACCTTTACCTTTACCTTTTTGTTGAACAAGGTCCCCTTCATCAGACAAGTTTGTATTTTGGTTGTTTCTTATCTGCTCTGAAAATTGGGTGGCTTTTAAATATTTGTGTTATAGGTTTAAATGGTATATCAAAATATTTGTATATTTTATTTATTTATTAAATCTCTATATCTCAATGCCATCTAGCCATCTCATCTTTAACCCTCCCTTCTTCTTTTGCCCTCCACCTTTCCCAGCATCAAGGCCTTCTCAAGTGGGCATCTCATTTGATGCCCAAAGTACTTCAGCTTCATCTTTACTATTTAACCTTCCAATGAGCAGTCAGGGTTTTATTTCTTCTAAGATTGATGTATTTGTTCTCCTCGCGGTCCAGGGGACTCTCAAAACTCTCCTCCTACACCACATCTCGAAGGCATCTATTCTCCTGAACTTAGCTTTCCTAATGGTCCAACTTTCACACCCATACATTACCACCAGGAATACCATTGCTTTGACTATACGAATTTTTGTTTTCAAGGTGATGTCTCTACTTTTCACTATGTTCCCCAGGTTTCTCATAGCTTGTTTCTCATAGCAAGGATTATGTGCCCACTTACAGGGCAACAGGAAGCCAGAATTCTAGAGAAGCCTAAGGGAGGAAACAGCTTGTCCATACAAAGCTTAGTTGTTAATTGAGGTTTTATGTAATTGCTCAGCCTGTACTCTTTGACTCTGCCCTTTTTCCATAGGATGGAAACAGGCCTCTGACCTGAAGATTGATACACACACTGTGGTCTCTCCAGTGCTTCCTTCCAGAAGCACTGTCTTTGAGGAGGCTCTTTCTGTGCTGTAACAATACCAGCCATACTTCTCTTTGCCATGTGAATTTTAAAATTAGCTGAGCAGCTTGCTAGTTGCTTTATGTAGCAGTTTTCCTCCAATTCTAGATTGTTTTCCTTGCTCTGCCCATGGTGCCTGTAGTGTTTTTACCAACTAAGCATAAATTTGGAAGCTCTTTCCCAGCAAAAACATATGTTTTTAATAAAGTGTTTAATAAGGGAGGTGAGGAAGAAAAGTCAGTCTTCATATCTGTTTTGCTCTGGTTATCCACTTTGCTTCTCTGGCCATAGCTGGAGTAAATTGACCCAAAGATACACCTGGTCTGTAATCTATACTATATCTTGAATTGGTGGCTTTTTCCTAGCGCAGTGATGGCCAACCTTGGTGCTCCAGGTGTTCTTGGACTTCAGTTCTCAGAAGCCCAAGTCCGTAACCTGCTGATTGAGGCTTCTGAGAATTGAAGTCTAAGAACACCTGGGACACTAAGGTTGGCCACCCCTGCTTTAAGCCTACAAAGAGCAGTATTGCAAGCATTGTAATCCTTCAATGGGGATTCAATAGCTATTGATCCAATGACATTCACTGGATCTGTTGCCTTCCAGGAATGTAGCACAGATATTTTATGAGCAGGCTAAATGTATTGTGTGGGTCTTAAAACACAATGAAATGGATTGCTTTCAAAATATGCTTTGACATTTTGCTATTGGCACAGTCATAAATCACAAGAGCGCTAGGAAACATGATTGCAAACTTCACACTTCAAGTCATTAATAGCAACACAGATCACACTCCCATTGTTATCTGAAGAGATCCTTCTGTCTCCCATTTGTTTAACCAAAGAAGGAGAACTCTTCATCCTCCAGATGTTTTTTACTTTTGTTCTTAGAAGCCATAGATGGCACAACAAAATGGTGAGATGTTGGGGTGTTGTAACCCCAAACATCTGGAAGCACACCACTCCTACTTTAACCTGCAATAAAAAGGCATGCTTCAATTTGCAGTTGGATTGTTCTTGTAATATAGTAAGATTCACCTGCTTGATAATGTGTTTTTACAGTTCTAATTTCATTCCAGCCTGTTTTGGGGTCAACTTGCAACTATAGAAAATCTGTGTAAAAATTAACCTGCATTTTAGTACACTAATGTTCATCTTTTTGTATACCATTTTCCACACTATATAACAAAATGGAGCATGGTGTTACAACATTTAGGCGAAAGGAGAGATCTATGGTTGGTTGCATTCAGAATTGCACATTCAATTTGGAAGTGCCAATTAGGTCATATCATATTTAAATGCAAACATACGTTGTGTGTTCATTGCTGATCTCTAGAAAATGTCACTGGAGGTTGTTAAGTTATTTAAGGCCTCAGACTGAAAGCCAATGTTGAAGTACATTATTATTGATTAAGCTGTTTCTGGTTTTAGCTGGCAATGTGAATTGTTGACATTTAATTACCAAACCAGCATGCCTATCAGACGTCTTATGGTAAGCAGAAATAAATAATGCAGAAGACTTCAAAGAAATTGGCCAACTTCCTCCTGAGGTCTAAAGCAAACACACCAGAGATGACATGCAGACTTGAAAAACCTTTCATAGGAAGGACAGTTTAAATAATTAAAATGTTGTAAGTTTGGGGGGGGGAGAAAGACCCCTTTTGTTTCAACTGCTTCCTTGGCAGCATTCTGAACCATGCTTGCTAAAAAAAATAAGCCTTATTGAACTCAGTGGGATTTAGTAGTCTGACCAAGTCTAGATTTAGAGAAGATCAGTGGCACACTGAGTTAATTGTCATGATTGCATTCCTCCCTTTTTATATTTGATGGTCAATTATTCCAATTCCAATTATGTGCTTAGTCATTTATAGAGTTTTATAGGGGAGCCTTTTGGGGGACTTTCTCTCATTCCCTGTCCACCCTCATGATTTTTCTGGCTCACCATATTTCTTTTTTAAAAAACAGATTCTGAGATTGATTGTTCCCTATTTATATATTTTTGTTTGTTTTTCTCTGATGTTTTAATGTATTGCATTTATTTATATGATTTATCTGGTTGTTCACCTCCCTATGTAGCCTTCTGGCTAGAAGAGTGGTATATAAACCAAACAACCAAACAACCATTCATTCATTCATTCATTCATTCAAGTGGTGCGCTATTATGCCATGACCACAAAATGGGCACAACAGGTTGCAGTGGGTGTCCAGCTGTATGTGTTCACTGTTTCCAGAGTAAGCAATGTGTCCCTCATGATCCTGTTGGACTACAACTCCCATCATTTGTCCCTACTGGCTTTGTTAACTAGGGATGATGGGAGTTGCAGACCAGACCAGCAACGATTAGGATTATTCCTTTTTGGCTGGGAGTGGGTTTTCTGCAGCAGCTCCATGTTTGCCACATGTCAAGTAGGTATCACCTATGTTTTCCCAACCCCAGTGCTACCAGTAGCCAGAAAGCCTCCCACGCACTAAAGTGATGCAAACCCCACTTGGATTGAAGCAAACTTGTAGTATTAGCCTAGTTCACCTCCCCAGGTGATCCAGGAAGGTTCTATGAAGACCATTTTATTGTCCCAAATGTATAATCAAAGGGAAATCACATAAGCATCCTGCCTATGATCAGTTGCCTGATCGGTCTCATAACCAGTAAGAGAACTAGTGCATTATAAACAGCTTGTTCATTCATAGAATTTCCCTTTCTTCTCCCTGTTTTAGGATACAGATTATTATCATTAATTAAATCCAGTGTCTAAAATTCCCCAGCGCAAGCCGTATGAGAACATGATTATTGTACACCCTCCTTAGCTTTTGGTTTGGCATTCACATTTTCCAGAGAGGGCAAAATTAAGTTACATTGATTATTGAAGGGTATGAAGTAAAGATGCCTGTCTGCTCATATTAAGCTGTGGCTGGACTCTATTCCTTCTATGCCTCTCCTCACTTCTTCCTTTAATGTTGTAAGTAGGTCACTGAAGATCTAAATGCTGTGTTTCAATTTCTCTCTTATCACGACCAGCTTCTGCTGGAATGTATACTGTATATTCAGTGCAGAGTCAGAACCTGACTGGTGGCATATACTAAGAGTGGATGATCTTCTGGTTTTTCATTTAGTGCTAACTGGACCATTACGTTTGAGAAGAGCAATTGAATGAGTAAAATTTATGATTATAATGAGCACTGTTAACAGTCATTTATCCTTCCATCCATTTTCTTTCTGCCAATAAAGGGGTTGAAGGCAACTTACAAAATCTGTAAAGGACAAATCTTTTGAGGCAGCAAAAATTCAATAAATCACACTAAGTCTGCTGACATCTTAAAATCTAAGATATTTATGATGGCCAAAGACTTCCTACCAGTGATGGTGAACCTTGGCACTCCAGCTGTTCTTGAACTTCAATTCTCAGAAGCCCTGATCAGCAGGAGTGCTGACTTGGGCTTCTGGGAATTGAAGTCCAAGAACATCTGGAGTGCCAAGGTTCATCATCACTGTCCTAGACCATGACATAATAGTCTTGGTTATGAACCTTGTTAGATGTCTTTAAGAAAGTGAAGAGATGCTTTCTAACTGCAGTTCACCACCCCCCCCTTATCTGTGGGGGATATGTTTTGAAACCTAAAGTAGATACCTGAAACCATGGATAACAGCAAACCCTATATTTACAATGCAAACAGTGACCTCTAGTGCCAACTCTGGTAATGTGACATAGAAATACAAAAGTATTGAACATTTGTAGACTTGCAGATAACTGAAACTGTGGATACTGAACCTGCAGGTATGCGCATGGCCTGAATTTCCAAAGATTTTGTTGCCTTAACTCTATTACAAAAGAACTGCAAGTAGAAAGATAGCAAAAGAGTAAGACAATAAACCCTTTGGAAATGTTTAGAACGCATCTCTTGACTTTCTTTCAATCCTAATATTCAAGGCAATGTTCTAGTAAGTCATAAAACAGTTCAAAATTTTCAAAGAGAGATAGTTACAAAGTCTAGGAAGCAGCTGCATAATGTGTTAAGCAATTGGGTCCATCTAACTTTGCAGGGAATGGCAGACTTTAAAACTGGCTAGATCAGGGTGTCTCAACCTTGAGCCTCCAGGTGTTCTTGGATTTCAATCACCAGAAGTACCAAGTCAGCACACCTGCTGATCAGGGCTTCTGTGAATTGAAGTCCAAGAACATCTGGGGGCTCAAGGTTGAGAAACCCTGGGCTAAACTATAAAAGGGGATAAAAGCTTCTGTAATGTAAATTTATTGTAGATCCCCAGAATGTGTTGAACTGTGAGTGACTAGTGAAGATTTCTCTGCTAGAGAACTTTACTGCCTGGGAGGCATAATTCAATGCCTCAAACTGTTTGACAGACAATTATAAATGCTTAGCTATAAATCCAGATAAATAAATAAATACCCAGCCATAAATCCAAGAATTCTGTAGGATGGAGCCATCACAGTTAAATATTGTATCAAACTGCTATAACAAAGTAGTGTGGGTAGACGCTCAATGTTGTTTACCCTAGTAGTGGATTTCAAATACTGGCCTGTTAAACATTTTGGACTTTAGCTCCGAGAAGCTTCAGATAGCAAAGCCTAAGGTCAGGAATTGTTGGTTTTGGTCTGAAAGGTGTGGGAACTCAGATCTGGTAGTCTACAAACAGGTCTGGGCAGAAAGTCAATTAAATTTAATTGTAGGGAATATCTACTACAGGGGACATGAATGTCGGGGGGGGGGGGGGGGATGAGATCATGATCTGTGCTAAGTAAAAGGAGGTGGTGCTTTGTTCCTCAAAGTTCAGATGTCTCTAAAACTCTGGTGCTATTATTGAATAAAAAAAAGAGCTATGTTATCTGTGAGCAATAACATAATCATGCATTAAGTGATACTTTTACTAGATAACTAAAAATTTAAAGAACAAGGTGGGCTTTTGAGTTTTCCAAAACTCTCTTTCCAGTGTGTAGATGGTGTAAAGCAGGGGTTCCCAACCTAAGGCCCACAGGCCAGATCTGGTCCCTGGCACCATTTCATGTGCCCCCACAACCCTCTAAGGGCATTTGAAAAGCAAAATGGTCACCTCGTTGAAGCTATTGGGACAAAATGGCCACCCTCATCATGCAAGCAGGGCAAAATGGCCATCTGGCCCTCAAAGCTGACTGAGGGAACGTGATCAGGCCCCCAACTTGAAAAAGGTTGGGGATCCCTAGTGTAAAGTATCAGAGACTAAAGAAAAGGCAAAGGGGGAAGGGAGGGCAAGAGTTAATGAGTTTAGTACTAATCTGTAAGATGTTGGTTGCAAATAGTGAAAAGCAAAAATGTCCAAGCAAATAGATATTCTTCTTCTATGTCCAGGTCAAACTTTAAAGTACCGAGATGAAGCCACTTTCTTTGCTTTGTCATTGGCCAAACTTAAATCTTCATTGGTACAGGTTTTTGGAGTAATCGGCAGACCAGCAGATGAGCCAGATTCTGTATCTCTCCACATTCACACAGATTGTCATTGACCACCAGCATCCACCACTTGAGCATGTTGGTCTTACATTTAGGCACTCCGGCCCTCATCCTATTCAGGGTCTTCCAAGTGACATAAAGGAGGTCGAGTTCCTCAACCTTGCCCTCCTTTAAAGTTGTTCCTTGTCTAGTGAGCTCCTTCTTCCATCTTCTAATTTGATTTGTTCTTGTGTACCCTCAAGAATGTTTGTTCTTACCATAGAGCTCTTCCTGTTTCTGAGCTGGAGGACTTGAGGCTCATATCCATTCAGAGGATGTTGAGGGTCATTCTCTTGCTTAGTTCTCTCAGTGTCTGCTGCGATTTCTCTCCTTATCTTAGGTGGAGCTATACCAACAAGAGGGTATATTTTCCTCAACTGGTGTAGGTTTGAGACATTCTGTCACTATATGCATGACTTCATTAACAGTGATGCCAACTTGTTTTGCATGTGTGGATTTGCTCCATACTGGAGCAGCATAATCTGCTTTGGAAACTTCCTGAATCTGAGTAACTAGGTTTGACACACAGGCTGAAACCCTGCTGCACAGCTTACACCACACAACTTCGATGACAGAACTGGCAGTGATGATGGTAGGGCCTGAAATATGTGCTTATCCCATTCTGTGGCTCCACAGGCTTCCTCAGGATGAAAGGGACCCTAGACTGGAGGTGCTAGGATGTTAAAGGCCCCAAAATTGCTGTGTCTAAGGATGCCATCCAAGGTTGCATGGGGCATGTCCAGCAAGAAATTTCAGCCATAAATGTCATGTGCTGTTTACTAACAAAAATGCTACCTCATTTACTGTCTTATTTTCTGTTCTAAGCTAGCAAAGAAGGACTGTGTCCCTTGCCCAAGGCATTGGGCAGATCTATGGGCATTGTGGACAGTCTTTTGTCTGTTAAGAAAAAAGTCTAATATCTTCATACCTTTATCCAGTGATGCACTCCAAAAATTTTTTACTACCACCTTTGTGGGTGGGGCCAAATCTGTGAGCATGGCCAACACAATGGGTTATGGAGGTGGGCGTAAGCTGGGGGAATTTCCGCTACCGGTTCTCCTGAATAGGACAGGACCTGCTTCAGTGCATCACTGCCTTTATCTCCATCTTGTAGGCTGGCCTGCCTATGAGACAATTGCTGTGCTGGTTGTGGAATTTTGGTTGTTGCAGTCTGAATCAAGTAATTCTTTCCACTTCTCTTTGGCAGAGATGCTGGAGATAGCTATTGCACCCAGCTTTTCCCCATTTTGTATAAAGGGAGATGCTTGTGAGATAAACAATTATGCAAAGCTGCCAACTAATTTTCTTAACGGAAAGAGGGCCGGTGTGCAATTAACTTGCTGAAGGAATTACATAGACAATTATCTTATATTTGGGGTGACGAAGAAATGCTAGCTCTCTAATTTGATGTCTTGCAGATAGTAAACAGCTACTTTCAGCTTGAACCTCATTTATATGATGAATTGTATTTGGAAATGTAATACATTTTGAAGGATAATGGCTACCCTCGCGGGTACCTTCTAATTTAAAATGTGTCTATAGTTAAAAGCTTCCTTTTTAAAGGGCAATGTTGACACAATAGACATATATTCTCATGGGCATGAGATGAATGTTAATTTGCTGTAGGTTGACAACTTGAGTCTTGGGGAAATATGTTGGGTTGCCTGTATCGATGCCAGCCCTTATAATTGGACAAGAAATAGTACATCTTTCTTCCTTAAGGTTGGATATGATTTGTCACAAATAACTAGTTGTTTGTAAATAATATTTGTAACTAATTGTAATTTAAGCAGCACTGCCTGAATATCAAAGCAAAAGTACGAGGAACAATATCATAAGGAAACTCACAAACTATACAGGGGAACTCAACCATCCATGCTGTGTACACCAGCTTTGGCCCTGAGCATCTCTGCAGCAGAGTATGCTGCTTCTGTATGGAGTGCATCTGCACACACAAAAGAAGTTGACATTGCAGTTATTGTAAATGTAAGACCAACATGCTCAAGTGGGAGATGCTGGCAGGCAACAAAACACTGCATGAACATGGAAGAGATACAAAATCCACCACATCTACCATTCTGCTGACTACTACTAGAAACGTACCGATGAAGATTTAATTTTGGCCAATGATAAAGCCAAGAAAGTGGCTTCATTTTTGCAGTTCAAAGTTTGATCTGGACATGGGAAAAATTGTAACTATAACTAGTGACTAGTTTTCCAGTAAAAGCAATGAAGAATATGAATGTAAGTCTTAGGAGTCCTGCTTGAGAACAGACCTCTGGAGAAAATCTCAGAAGCCTGGATTCTTTCCCAGTTGGCAAAGTTATTTTAACAATGTGGGGGTCACACCCCGATGCCGAGGGGTATCCATGTTGCAGTAATTCAAAGCAATAGTAACAAAAGAAAGGAGTGTTGAGTGTGGCAAGAAGCATAGAAGGTGAGTTTGCATATCTGCCTCCATGACAAGGGAATGAAAGCGCGGCGCCAAAATGGCCGCCGCGCTCTTTGCGGGGGCCCCCCACCCGGAATCAGACATCCGGGTGAGTTAGGGGGCGTGGCCACCCCTCTATAAAAGGGGTGGCCACGAGGCAGCCGAGCTGCCATTTTAGAATTGCGACGGAGTCTTCGGCTATTGAGCCTTGCAGTTCATTTCCCAGCTGGGAAAGGAGGATTAAAGTACCCGGAGCCTTTTGGATTGCTAGGCTACCACGGTACTTACACGCTAGGAGTTTGATCCCTGGATAGGGATCCTGCAGCGTCTTTCTTCTCCTAGGGAGACATGGCTCCCAAGCGGAAGGCCCCGGCGCTAAAGCCACGGCCGAGGGAAAGAACTTTTACCGGCCTTGCACCGGATGGGGGCCAGCCTTTGGGTCGGAGGACCAGGGCTGCACCCCCACAGCAGGGCGATGTGCCAGCCTTGCCCACTGGTACCAGTGGGGCTGGTCAGGCTACCACTTGGCAGCCGGGTTCCAGCTTGGTAGCTGATCAGCTACAGGCCGGCCCCTCTGGGGCTTCGGCCCTCGGCCCGCCTTTGCCGGGCATGGGACAGGGCGGCCTGGGGAGGGGGGCTGGTGCAGGTGTCCAACCCACTGCTCCTCCAGCCCCCCATGGGCCAGAGTTTTGGGCATGGCCCTGTCCTGGCCCTGGCTCTCTTTTTGGGTGGCCTTTTCCTCAACTGACTAGTGGGCCATCCGGCCCACCCGGCCCACTTTATACTGGGGCCTCTGGGGCAGTGGATGCTCTGTTAGCACAGATAGCAGTGCTGGAAGCATCCTTGGGCATTGCACAGCCTCCTTCGGAGGGGGGCGCTACTCTTTCTTCAACAGGGGCCCCTTCGTCGGCCCCAGCTACCTTGCCGGCTGCAACGCTTCAGCGGGTGGCCAACCGGGTCGAGCTGCTTGAGACGGTCCGGCCGGCCCCAGCTGGTGTCTCGCAGCTCCCCGTTCGACCTGATGTCCAGGCTGGGAGCAGTCAGGGGTGGTCCCAGAGCTCGATTCCGGTCACGAGCTCCGACGCCCGCCGTGGGCCGGAACCCCCGGTGGGGGTGGCTCATGGGGGTGCACCTAGTGAGTATCGGGTTCAATTTAGTGCACCAACACCACAGCCCACTTACAGTGGTGGGGTTCAGTGGCCCTGGCCTCGTCAAGTTGATGCGAGTGGGCATCAGTTACCATCCTATCCCAGTATCCCATGGTTTCTAAATGGTCCCTCATTAAGGGCGGTGGTGTCCGCCCCCGGGGCAGTGCCGAGCATCGCAGGGGCTGTCCAGGTCCCGCTGCGTATGCCCTCTATACAGAATGTGCCGACGATGGCTTTGCCGACGGCTGGTTATTCCTTGCGCCTGGGTGATCATTTGTCACAGGTCACGAGGGATAAGATCTGGTGAGGGGAGTACGTGGATATATTCTTCCTATTGAACCGTGAGCCCACTGAGGAAGAGAGAGAGGGACAGGATGACAGTAAGCCGTCGTCGTAAGCCACCACGCACCTGGGCCAACTGGTTGCCGGCATACTTTATATATATGGTGGTATGCCTCAGGGGCCTGCCTGATTGGGCCATCCCGATGGTTCAATCCCTTGATAATATTTACAGGGCGATGGTTGATTTCATGGGCCCATCGTATTTGGCTTACGATGAGGAATTTGGATGAGGGTGGCCCTACATCCTGAGATGAGGTGGGATGAGCCCTGGCGCCTGGTGATAGGTACCATTGTGGTCATGCTGTGCAGCGGGCTGCTGCAACACAGGCTCCACGCTAACTGGTGGGGCAGGGGGTTCCAGCCCGCCTGCTGTGTTGGACCTTCTCAGCTAGCGACATGTGTAATAAGCGCCAGTGTCGTTACCGACACGAGTATCCCCTTTTGCGCTGGCCCCCACGCCGCCTCCGCGTGATTACTGCCAGTGCACCCAGGGGATTTTGAGCTATTGGGTTTTAGGTTCCAAGGGGAATTTTACTTAGATAAGGCCATGCCTTTTGACTGCTCTATTTCATGTTCGGCATTCGAACGATTCGGTACTTTCATTCAGTGGGCCTTTGCTCGCAGGTCGGGGTCCCGGTCTCTAGCCCATTACCTCGATGACTTTTGGTTCGGGGGTGAACGGGGCTCAGACATGTGCACGCGTCTCCTCACTACATTTCAGACACTCATGTGGGAACTGGGTGTCCCCTTAGCGCCTGAAAAGACCGGGGGCCAACTACTAAGCTCACATTTATAGGCATTAGAATTGACTCTGTCGCACAGTCATCCGGGTTCCCATGGATAAGGTGGCTCGGATCTTTGCGGCGATTTTGGCATTGATTGCCAAACATAAAGTGTCCCCTCGTGAGCTGCAGCTACTTCATGGCCACCTTAACTTTGCCTGCGGGGTGGTTACACCCGGCAGAGCATTGGCCAGGCGCCTGTGTGACGCCATGGCTGGCCTGTTAAACGTCACCACAGGGTCCGGCTGATCAGGAGCATACGGGCGGACCTTGCGGTCTGGCTCAAATTCCTCCAGGGTTTTAATGGGGTCTCTTCCTGGAGATCAGACCTTATGGTCTGCCCTAGATTTCAAGTACGGTCGGATGCCTCCGGCTCCCTGGGTTATGGGGGTTTATTCTGAGGGTAGGTGGACTTACGGCCGAGGGCATCACGCATGGCTTGGCACGGATTGCCTCCGTGATCTTACCTTCCTCGAGTTTCTTCCCAATTTGGGGAGAACTGATGCTATGGGGCGACGAGTGGGCCAACTCAGTGGTCCATTTTTGGTGTGACAATGCGGCAGTGGTGCACATTGTCAACACCCAGACGTGCAAATCCCCCAGGGTCATGGCATTGGTTTGTCAATTATTTTTGAGAAGCCTACGCCTAAATGTGCTGTTCAGGGCCAGACATGTTCCAGGTATTAATAACGATATTGCTGATGCTTTATCCCGCCTGCAGATCCCCCGGTTCCGTGCCTTGCTCCGGAAGCAGAGGGATTCCACTCGCCACTCCCGGCCGATATTTGGACGTTTGGCGAGGAGAGGTGAACCGGGCATGTCATTGGCACCTCGCACGCGTAAGGCGTATCAACATGCTTTCATGTGATTTAGAACTTTTTGCGAGTAACTACAGTTACCTCAAGTGTGGTCAATATCAGTGGACCAGGTTTTACAATGCATGTTTATCTTCGCAGTCAGGGTTTGGCCCCCCGTACTATAGCCTTCAGGCTTTCGGCACTGGCATTTATGGCCAACGTGGGGGGGTTTCAATGACTGCGTGAGTTACTTCCGCATGCATCGTGTTTTGGAGGGGTGGACACGTGAACGAGGCTGGCATGACTTATGTTCCAATAGGTGTGAAGTGGCTCTTGGACACCTTGCACGAGGCTGGCATGACTTATGTTCCAATAGGTGTGAAGTGGCTCTTGGTCACGCAGCTACCACGGTAGCCTTTTTGGAGCGCTCCGCATCAGTGAGTTGGTGCCAGAGTTGGTACCATTGTGTAAGGCGGATGTGTCTCGTAGGGGCACTGGAACTCGACGATGTCTATGTCACACATGAGTGGGCTCAATTGGGGATACAGTCCTCAAAGGTTGTTCAGCACGGTGTAGGCAGTGGAGTTAGACTGCTACGAAGTTTCATTGGAGACATCTGTCCGGTTGGTGCCCTACATGAATTTTCGGCAGTGCCTGCTGCGCGCCCCAGCCTGTTTTTCTGCCACCAGGATGGGTCTACCCTTACCAAAGTAAAATTACTGAGTGTGACCGGTGCCGCGCTTCGCGGTGTGGGGCCCATTTTGGCACCCATTTATTTAGGATAGGTGTTGCGTTGATCGCGGCTACGTTTGGGGTACTCGGAGGCGGATATATGTGTACGCGTAATTTCTTATTTGTACGTCCCCTCACTGTATAAGTACCTAGTTATGTCCTTCACCTCTTCTCCTCTTTTACAGATCCTGTGTGTCTCTGCACACTGGTGGCAGTGGGGCTGGTGGGCCGCAGCTATGTACACTGGGCAGCAGTATATGCTGCGGCGACAGAGAGTGGACCCCGACTTGGGCTGTGTGCATCCGCACGTATGTGATGGTATGGTATGCGCGGCACAAGGGGGCGGGAACTGTGGCCGTTCCTGATGTCCGTCAGGGATGCTGGACCGTCCGATGTTCTTATTAGGCACCTCAGCAGCAATGATCTTATACGGATCACTGCTATTCCTAAACTGTCGAGGGGCAGCGACCTGGCGTTTTATATCATGTATGGCTTACACACGGTCGCTATGGTCTAACATCGTGCCGAGACACCAATTTAGGGGAGACGTGGATCTCCGTGGTTCTGACTGTTCTGGCAGTCAGTGGACAGGGCTGTTGCTCGGTCCCTTGCTGAGCATGGCTGGGAGACAGCCATTGGACACCTGAGGATAGGCTTACAAAATTTTTTGCTGGTAGGCAGGAGATGGGGTCCACCTGTCAGCTGGAGGTATGTACCTCTTTCTGGGCATGGTGCAAGCAGGCCTGGCGACCGAGCTGACGGTCGGGGGGGGGGGGCGGTGAGTCATCATGGACGCCTCCCCGTGTGGCGGGTAGCAATGGTAAGGTAAAGATTTATGACCCAGAGGTATCCGGCAGGGTCGCAATTGACTGGCCAACACTTAGACAGGTACAGGGGTAATAGCTTTGGCCGGTCAACGACGAACCAGGCAAGGGGTGATGGCAGGAGCTTAACAGCCTGCATCACCTTGAGATTTAACGGATACACGTCATAGGGTGGGGTCAGGAGATAGTTTATTGACTCCGGTCAACAATTTGTTTGTGTCAACAAACAAATTGATACAAATAGTTACATGTAGCCAATTGCCATTGGCATTTTGGGTGGAACCTTACCAGTGTTACTGCAGCCTGCTTGCCTTAAAGAATTACAATTGGATGATTACACCAATTGAAAGTTATAATTCGGACTAGGGCATTATTCAATAAAAGTGGCCCGATGCCTTTGTCCATATACCGGTGTCTGAGTCTTTCTTTGGGGGGTGCGCCTGCAAAGATCTAGCCATGAATCCTCTCGTGTCACTTGTATTCACTTGAGTACTTTTCTCCCAAGTGGCAAACTGGAGACAGTCCAGATATTAAATCAGTGATCAGCTCCATCAATGTATGCTTTTACCTCTGCTTTGAAACCATTTGTATTCTGAAAGGCTTTCTTATGGTTCATTACTGTGAAGGCCAAACTGTTCATTCTGTTTTAATCTGCATCATTTTAGTGCTTTTTAGTGCAATAAATAATAGACTTTATTGTTTTTTACAGCAATGATCTCTAAGCTGCCTTGTGAGAATTATTTTTTCCTAGCAGACAGGATATTATCTCCCTCCCTCTCTCTCACACACACAATCTAACAGAGAAGATGGAGTCAGCAGTTCAGGATTATAAAGGATACTCTTTTTGTACATGCCTTCCAATGTCTGTGTTTCCAGCACGCCAAAACAGAACATTTTAGATGCTTGGTCCCATAAGACCTTCTTTCTTCTGAGTTTTGGTGAGCGCTCCAATACTGGATGCAGTCAAGAGAGAATTGGACAACCTTCTGTCATATTCGTTTTGATTCAGATTCCTGCACTGAGCAGGGGGTTGGAGTCAATGGCCTAAAAAGCCCCTTCCAACTTATTTATTCTATGGTTCTATGATGCTTTTCTTGAAGAATTTGCATGTTATTTTATTTTTATTAAATTTGAAGGAAAGCTCTAATCTGTTGGTGAATGCTTCAGCTAATAACTTCTAGCCTTCTTTGAAGACATTTGCTGGTATTGGATATAAACAATGACATCAAGGACATACTGTAGGACTTTGAGCACAAAACCCTCTATGGTTGGGAAGGCTGTGTATATGGAGAGACACTACGCCACTGGCGATGAACCTATGGCACTCATGCCAGAAGTGGCACTCGGAGCCCTCTCTATGGGCACCCATGCTGTTACTCCAGCACAGAGTCTATCACATCCCTCTGCCCAGCAGCCCAATGGAAGCACTTCTTCCCTCCTCCAGCACCGAGTTTGCCCTGCCCCTCTGCCCAGCAGCCCAATGGCAGAATATCCTCCCTTCCCTGTTGCTGTGTTGGCACTTTGCAATAAATAAGTGGGTTTTGGGTTGCAGCTTGGTCACTCAGTCTCTAAAAAGTTCACCATCACTGCATTACACTGTACTGGTGAAAATGTCAGGTCAGGATTTGGGAGATCTTACTGAGCCATGAAACTCTCCAGTGACCTTATACCAGTTGCTGTTTCTCCGCATTTATCACCAGGATAAATGGGGGGGGGGGGATCCCCTCACTGTACCTTGAAGAGCAACCTTGAGTTCACCCAAGGAAAGGCCAGGTAAATAAACATATTAAGAATATAGTAAACATCTCAGCAAAGGCTGAGTGTGGAAGAATAGATGCCTTCAAACTGTGGTGCCGGATAAGACTTCTGAGAGTCTCCTAGACTGCAAGGAGAGTGAAGGAAATCACCCTTGACCATTCCTTGAAAGGACAGATAGTGAAGCTGAAATACTTTGGCCATCAAATGAGAAGAGAAGATTCAATGTAGAAGGCCCTGATGTTAGGAAAGATCAAAGGCAAAAGGAGAAGGGGGCAACAGAGGATGAGATGTTTTAGATAGTATTATTGAAGGGTGTGGATTTGGGTGGAATCTGGGGGACGGCAGATGACAGCGGTGCCTGGCATGCTGTGGTCCATGGAGTCACAAAGGGTCGGATTCGACTGCGACTGAACAACAATATAGTAAATGTCGATCATCAGAGCTATGATTCCCCTTTTGGGGAATGATTGTTTGATGGATTTCCCTCTTTTGGTAAACTCTTGGGGTTGCAGACAAGATCCTTGGGCCTTGATACCTCCCATTATTTATGGATGTACACACGTTCTAAAATGAAACTGTGTTTTGATTCTGTATAAGGTACCGAGACTCGGGAGCTCCAATATTGAAGGTTTTTTTTCAGGTATAAAAAAAGTGAAAAGGTATATTAATGCATACTGTGAGGAAAAAAGAGAAGAGCATAGAAAAACCTTGGGAAATGTGCATTGTAGAAAGCTTGCAAAACTATGTGTATTAGGCATAATTTTGCACAAAAAAACATATGTTAGGTGAGGGAGGTTTCCTTGATTCCTCAATTGACCAGACTATCAAGGGATGAATTCCTGCTGGTCGCAACTCACTTTCCATTACTTTTGCTGACATGTTCTACTTCTCCAGGTTCAATCCAAGGATTGAATCTTCCCATCTTTCAGGTGAGGGGGCTGCCAAAGGATCTTTTTACTGCTCTGGGATACCATTCAATGAGTGCTGCTGTCCAACACCCATCTGTCATTCGAGAAATGTGTCCAGCGCAGCACAATTTCTGTTTCTGATATTCGACAACAGCTTCATTGATTCCGCTTTGTTTTCTTATCTGAGCATTGGGGATGTGGTTGCGAAGGGGTACCTTTAGCATTAATATTTCTATGGCTCTCATGGCTGTTGATAGTTCTTCTCCCTCGGCCTTCATTAATGGCCATGTTTCACTCTCCAAATTACATACGGTTTTTAAGATATGTAAAAATGGAATGTAATAAACCGGTCTGGAAATCAGAGAAACAAAGATAAATTGAAATTACCAAATCCCGACCAGGAATTTGTGGTAACAAGCCCCCCCACTCCATTTTTACTTCCCTTCAAAAGCAGTAGCTAGGAGTTGCAGTGACTCAGTGGTTAAGAAGCTCGCCTTGTTAGCTGGAAGGCCAGCACATTGGCAGTATGAAACCTGGGTACTGCATGATGGATTGAGCGCCCATCTCTGTCCCCATTCTTGGGGACATGAAAGGAGCCTCATTTGGGCATTCTCTGAGCAGAGTTTCTCCCACAAAGATCCTTTCAACTGAGAATAATTTCTGACATGAGATTATTATTATAAGAGCTGTAGCTTGTGTTTACTCCCTCCCTGCATGTTCCATTCCCCACATCAATATGGCACAAAAGGCATACTATAATTCTTCCTTTCTCTAAGGGAGGAGAGAAATCTTTCAGTGATTGGGTGGAAGAGGATTTTTTAAAAAAACTTGGCTCTCTTTTTATTACGATAAGAACAGATCTCACAAATCTGTTTTCTTTCTTCTTCTTTACTCCCCCCTCCCCCGCTTTGGGTGTCAAGGGAGTCTGTTTTCTTTAGCTCACCTTTTGTGTTATGTATTTAACATAATATCCTTCTGGTTCACGGAATGTAGGACAAATCTTTGCCTTGCCTTCAAGGTTGCCATTTGGATGTGTTTGTTTCCCTAATGCTGAAACATGCTAATTGCAAACAATGCAAAGAAATTCTTTTTATCCTATTGTGCTTTGATTCATAGATTTCCCTCTTTACACTGGGTTAGATGCATTAACACACAGTTTGCCATAAAAGCCTAAGAGCTTGCATATTTGGGCTCTTTAGTCTTTTTCCATTCAGGGTCTGGGTCTCAGGGGTTATCGCAGGGTTTTTAAAATGGCTTTTTTTATACCCCATTGGACGTAGTAGCAAATTGTCATGCATCACTGAGTAGCCATGCCTTTGGTGCTGTACAAGAAACCTAATCTACTTTAAAAAGCAATGTTTTGTGAACAGTGTATGCAAATTTACTTCTTTTTCATGCCCCATATGGGAGGACTATAACATTTAAAATATTCAATGTGAGGGAAACTGTCTATTTGGAAAGTAAAGGTAAAGGTAAAGGTTTCCCTTGCTCGAAAGCCAGTCATATCTAACTCTATGGTTCACTGCTCATTTCTGTTTCAAAGCCGAAGAGCCAGTGCTGTCTGCTTCTGCAGACGTTTCCGTGGTCATGTGGCATGACTAGACACCAGAGTGCATGGAATGTTGTTTACCTTCCTACCAAAGTGATCCCTATTTATCTCCTTGCAATTTCTTGCTTTTGGACTGCTAGGTTCGCAGGAGCAGGGACAAAGATGGGAGCTCATTTCATCCTGCAGTACGCAGGAATCAAACTGCTGACCTCCTGTATTCCAGTCAGCATCTTTGGGATCCTGAGGTAGAGATTAAAATTTGAATAGAAAAGCATCCACCTTCATAAAAATGTGACATTTGATCTACAGTAGAGATCTAACTCTGACTGCAAAGATCCGAATAGTGAGATGTTACGTATTCCCAGTATTGCTATATGGAGTCAATGCTTGGACATTGACTAAAGCAGGCCATATGCGGCACATGGTACCATTTCATGTGGCCCACCACCACCACACCAGGAAGTGCCATGTGATGTAGGAAGGGCTAAATAGCCATCCAGCCCCCGAAACTGTCTGAGGGAGCGTGACCCACTCCCGGCTTTAAAAGGTTGAGAACTCCTGAACAAAAACATCTGAAAAGAGATTAAGGCTTTTGAAATGTGAATCTACAGACGGCTGCTAAGGATATCATGGGTTGACCATGTGACTAATGTAGAAGTGTTGTGCTGAGTGGATAAAGAACAAGAACTGCTTAAGACAATCAGACAAAGAAAGCTCTAATACTTTGACCACATCATGAGGAACAACATAAAGTATAGAATACTGCAACTCACTCTGCAAGGAAAGATGCCTGGGAAGAGAGGCCCTTGATGGACATTGTGGTAGAAGAACCTAAGAGACTGGTGTGGCATATCCTCAGAAAAATTGTTCTGAGGAGTTAAGAACAGGAAGGCTATCGCCATGATGATAGCCAATATCCAGAATGAATACGGCACCAGAAGAAGAAGAAGAAGAAGAGGGTAACTTGAATGGATAGGCGTTGCTATCCAGATACAGGGATTTGGTGTTTCACTCTAAAAAATCTGACTGTGAATTTATATGCAATCATGATGATGGTGCTGAACTACAGTTAGCACCTTCTTTCCCTCATTTTTAGCACTTATCAAAGGCAGGGAAAGCAAAGCTCAGATGCACATATAGCCCTCCAAGGCTGTTTCTGAAGCCCCTGAACCTCCTGTGAATCTACCTTTTCAAGCTAAAAAAAATTGAATTGCAAATAAAAGGAAGTTTTCAAGAATAATGATTTGCATTTTAAAGAGATTATATTCCCCTGAAATATTAAATATGAAAATACAATTTCCCACCCAAAGTGGATTTGCATTAGTTTGTTGTTATTTTCCAGGCAGAGGGATTGTCCAAAGCTATAATTGCATTTTAAAGATGCAAAGAATTGAAATGTCACTATTCAGTTATGAATATATAAATTGTTCAGGACTGAGTGGGGTTTGCACAGTTCCCTCCACCCTCAGCATAGCCCATCTGTCAGGCTAGGGCCTTAATCCCGTCACTAAATTTTGACAACCCAGAAAAAATAGCAAATGTTAGCAACGTCACTTCAGCAATGAATGCATCATAAGGATAGGAATGGAAATTTTGGCTAGGTTTACTCTTGCGTAGTTAATGAGAAAACATGCATTTCACCTCCTCACTACAATATGGTGAAATTTCTGACACTTTCTTTTTTGCATATTGAGTATAATGTATGGTGTTAAAACATATAGTGGCCACCTCATCTAGACAACTTGTTTGTACTTTGTATGTTGTGTGGCAGAGCTTCAAAAGAACTAGGGAGAATTACTGCAAGGTAAAGGTAAAGGTCATCTTTGCTTGAAAGCAAATCGTATCTGACTCTAGGGCTCAGTGCTCATCTCTGTTTACAGCCAAAGAGCCAGCACTGTCTGCACCTCCAGATGTTTCTGTGAACATGTGGCAGGCATAACTAGACACCGGAGTGCACAGAATACTGTTTACCTTCCCACCGAAGTGGTACCTGTTTTTCTATTTGCAATTTCTTGCTTTCAAACTGCTAGTTTGGCAGGAGCTTGGACGGAGATGGGAGCTCACTCCATCATGCAGCACTCAGGTCTCAAATTGATGACCTGCCAACCTCCCAGTTGTCAAGCTCAGCATCTTAACCATGGAGCCACCGCACTCCCTTCAAGTTCAATTTGGACTTAGGTTTCCATGGACTTAGGTTTCCTTTTCAGGGTCTTAACCACTAATTCGCACTTGGCTGCTATTCAGCCATGTAAGTAGTGAGTAGACTGTGAACATGAAAACCTGGGGGGACTGTTTAGCTTACCTCATAGGAGTTTTGTGTGAATAAAGGAGGAAAAAAGCCACAATGAAAGGTACCTTCTGGAATCCTAGTCTTGCATCGTATCCAAAAGGAGTTGGTGAATACCTGCCAGACAGCCTCATATTCAGGTTGGCAGAAAATCTTAGAATTACTCACTGGCCAAAATCCTGTTGTTTACACTAAGGAATGTCCATTGAATCAAAGGGCATTTAGTGTGACAATCCTACCATTAAATTGCATTGATTCAAATGGAGCTACAGTACTTGACCTGCAACTTATTATTAGCCTATCATGGCTAATAGGCTACATTTGGCTTTTTGAATCACCAGGTTTTCTAACCAACATCAAGATGGTGAAAGGAAATCTGACAATTCTGCCTTTTCTCAGGTTCTCATTTTTTCCAGTTTTAAAAAGTGCTCATTACAGACACTGAGCTTAAAAAATGTTTGCGAGAATATATGTGCATAGATAGATAGATAAATCTGTATTGTCATTGTCCTGCACAGAACAATGAGATTGGGGATTTATCTCTTAATAGATGCATCTTTGTGTACAATTTTCCATCATATGTGCATTTTGTAAGCAAATCTCCAAACATGTTTGTAATTTGGAACGTTACTTTCACTTCAGTTCATTTTTATATGCATGGTCACCTAATGCAAATACTTTTGTAGTCATTTTTTGAGCATTGCAAAAATATGGATATAGAATGCTGAGGTTAGCAATAGTTCAATAGTCCCTTTGGATAAAACGGGCAAAAATATAGAGAAGATGGTGTTAGATTGTGAACCAGACAATTTTTCTCATTTCTATTTTAGTCCAGTTGCAAAAGTGAAACTCTTGGGTCTATTCCTAACCTTGTCTCTCTTCATCAGCTGTACATCTGTAACTTTGCTTAGGAGTACACAGGTGCATCTATAAATAGCAGAGTGTTTCATGTGAATTTCTGATTGAACTGACTTCTGTAAACCAAACATTGTACCTAGCGTGCATTTCAAATCTGCATTTTGCTCCCTCCCTGCTGAGTTGGCAGGAAAAGAGGTGGTCTTTTGAGGGTCAACCAGTAAAATATAATAGCATCAACTTTTGGAAATTTAGATCCTGCTCACATAGTAAAGCAGTGGGCAATCTTCCTGTTGTCCACCCCACTCTACCCAATGTTAAATGTCAAACATCTCTACTTAATTCCTTTATGACTCATAAGACTACACTGAAATCTCATCTGTTCATTTTCCAACTGTTCTTTCCATACCTGTACTTCTGCAGCAGGTACTCCGCTTTATTTATGAAGATTATACACTCTTCTTCCTTCCTTTGTCATAACTATTTTCACTTTTGTTTTCAAAAGGAACACCCCAAAGATGCCCTCTCTAGTGAGCTTGGGTGACGGACTTCCTTTTAGGGGGACATCTTTTCTACAGTTTTTGAGAATGGACCAATGTCAGATTGCTCTGCAGGTCTTTGTGAATCTATAAACTAGTTTAGGTTCTCAATGATTGATCAAAAGATCTTGAGCACTGGTTCCCAGCATGGGGTCCACACTCCACAGGGGGACTTCGATTCTCAGAAGCCTAAGTCAATACATTGGCTGATCAGTGCTTTGGGGGATTGACTTAGACTTCTGGGAATTGAAGTCCAAAAACCAAAGGTTGGGAAATACTGATCTAAGGGGATTTCAGGGAAGGGATGACACCCAGTCCTTTGGTTATCTATTAGTTAACCATCACTGGCCTGATGTAAGATTCAAGAAATGCAAACAAGAAGAGAAAATGCAGCCTACATCATTGGGAACAAGGGTAATTTATTTATTTATTTATTTATTTGTTTAAAATATAGTTATCTCACCTTTATCTTATAAAAGGACCCAAATGCAATGAAGTATTATATGCATTTAATTGAATAATTGTTTTCTAAAGGAGGAAATGCAACAGGGGAAGCGAGAAGTCAAAGAAGCCCTAAGGGGCCAATTATACTCTGGCAACTAATCTATGATGTAACAATTGCATTTAATTTCTATTTTAAGGCCCCCTCCCAAAGTTTAATGCTGAGTGTTATCTTGCTCAGTCTGTGAAGGATTCTCTTTTACTGTAACTTACTCTGACAAGGGTGTTCACATTTACGCAGAATTTTCATTTATACTGCAGATGCCACTGCTTTATAGGGAAGAGATGGCAGGTTTATATGTACAGTAGTTAGATCCTTTCCGCCAACACTATAATGATTTTGTGTCAGAAATTATTCTGGTTTAAAGGGATTTTTGTGGAAGAAACTGCATTCAGGGAATGCCCAAATAAGGCTCCTTTCATGTCCCCAAGTGCTGGGACTGATACGGGCGCTCAATTCATCATGCAGTACCTGGGTTTTGAACTGCTGACTTGCCAACCTTCCAGCTAACAAGGTGAGCTTCTTAACCACTGAGCCACAGCAGCCCCTTTCCCAACACTGATCAGCAATGACTCTTTAAGATTTCAGGTAAAGTGAGCTGTTTCTCTTCATTTCTACCTTTTGCTAATCAAGAATTTTGAGTAAATTTTGAATTACAACTCCCCAAATACCTCAGGTAGCATACCCCATGGCCATGTAGGCTGGCATATTTCTGAAGGTGTAATTTAAAAAAATAAATTTCCATCTTTGTTAATGTCACCTGTTTTTCCAGGTGAAGGATTCTTAGGTTACAGTCTCTAACTGCGTGATTCATTTTCTGAAAGTGGACAAAAATATAGCAGCTATCATCCAGACAATGTTGCATAAATGGCTAGGTAAAAGTAAAGGTTTCCCTTGTTCGAAAGCCAGTCGTATCCCACTCTAGGGTGCAGTGCTCATCTCTGTTTCTAAGCCGAAGAGCCAGCGCTGTCTGCTTCTGCAGACGTTTCTGTGGTCATGTGGCAGGCATGACTAAACACCGGAGCACACGGAACGCTGTTACCTTCCCACCGAAGTGGTCCCTATTTATCTACTTGCAATTTCTTGCTTTCGAACTGCTAGGTTGGCAGGAGCTGGGATGAAGACGGGAGCTCATTTCCGTCCTGCAGTACTCGGGAATCGAACTGCTGACCTTCCGCTTCCCAGTCAGCGTCTTAGCGACTTGAGCCGCTGCAGTACCCGCATAAATGGATACATGTGAATAAATGATATGAGTTACATGTCAGCAATCTGTAGGCAAATTACCTGTATTGGACGTTATGCATAAACAGGTATTTGAATGTGCAGAGCAGCACTGTCCATGGTGCTGAAATGTAAAAGCAAGCTCGCTGTGGTCTGATGCACGCTGAAGAAATCCATGAAAGAGCAAACAGATCACATCACAGCAGCTCCTCGGTGGCTTAGTGGTTAAGGTGCTGAGCTGTAGACTGGAAGGCTGGGTTTTGATACCTGAGAGCTGCACTTGGGGACATGAAAGGAGCCTCATTCGGACATCCCCTAAAAATTCTTTCAACCCAGAGCAATGTCTGACATGAAAACACACACAGAATAATCTTTCTCACACTTGGTCAGGTGAAGGGAACTGCAGAATGAACTCACTCAAAGGTGCCTTCATTTTGGCAGTTTCATATCTGACCTAGACATGGAAGAAGAAGAAGAAGAAGAATGGGTCTTGAGGATAAGAGAGAGATCTCAGTGGTAATGAAGTTAATTGATGAATAAAATTGAATGCTTGTTTCTGCCCTAATGAAGTTCTCCTAATGGCAAACAACTGCTGTTTCTTGCTAACAAGAAATAAGACCTTAGATCAGGGGTAGGCAACCTTTTTAGGTCAGGGGCCGGGTCATGATCCCTCAGACAGTTGAGGGGGCAATACTTGTTGGGGACCCCGCCATAAACGCTGCTGTAAACACATCCATGGTTACTTGCAGCAGCAGCAGCAGCTGGAGTGAGGGCATGGGCTGAATGATTTAGTGCCACAGGTCAGATCCGGCCCCATGGGCCATAGGTTGCTGACCCCTGCCTTAGATAGATCAACCTTCCCGTCTCCAGCTTAGCATCCTCCTGGTATTTTGGACTACAACTTCCACAAGCTTCATCGGCTGCCCAAAGTAATATTCCAGAATATCTAGAGCACTGGTCCCCAACCTTTGGGTTTTGGATTTCAATTCTCAGAAGCCTAAGTGAGTACATTGGCTGATCAGTGCTTTGGGAAATAGACTTAGGCTTCTGGGAATTGAAGTCCAAAACCCAAAGGTTGGGGACCACTGCTCTAGAGGATGTTAGTTTTAGCAGAAGCATAGAGAATGCTTCTCCACACTTACAACCACCAGCTTTTGTGCACAATGGTTAATCTGCAGTAAAAGAGCCAAAAACCTTGTGCAAGGCCTGAGTATGATCCTGATGGCCTCAAAGTTGACTCAGCCTTCCATCCTTCCAAGATAAGTAAAGTGAGTGACCAGTATGTTGAGAGCAAAAATGCTATTTACCTTGTGAATTATCACCCAGAGAGTGCCCTAAGTGTTGTAGGGTGGTATATAAATCTAATTGCCATTGCAAATTATTTACAGGCCAAATTGTAGATCTGTGCATATATGTATAAAAAGGTAGTCTTTGATTGTTTCAGGAGAAATAAGGTAGGAGGTGAAATTTTATTCACTCTCTGTCTGAGATTAGAGATCAGAGATGGCATTTGCAAATGATACTATGGGGGACCATAGTTGCATTGGTTAGGATTTCATTTGATGATGTAATCTATATTCCCAGTTTATATCATCTTGGATTTTGAATAAGCCCTGTGTGGAAAAGAACATTTTAAATCAAATCATGTCATTCATCTTGTTGTTCTTTTATATTTATATGTACTTAATCACTAAGGAACAGCTTCATTTTAACTACCAGTGCTTCAAAATTAGCTATGTGGGTTGGTACGTATGGTGCCGGTAACCTTTGCATATGGATTCGTTTCATTCAGATCAGACTTCTTAGCTGAGATGGATGTACTGTTTTATAGATCTTCCTTAATTGCCAGAATTAAGACTTTGCATTTGTATAACATGCAACTAAGCATTGGAAGCAATCCACATAATTTCTTTCAGCATCTTCATTGGCCTCACCAAGAGGGAATAGTCATTACCCCATAATGCAAATCTCAGGGGAAAAAATCTACCCAGCAAAATGGTGGAAGAGCTACAAATTGAACTGGGAACATTGTAGATTTCAGTTCAGATTCCCAGGTGTAGCAGTATCCAGCAGCTCCTCAAGTGACTTAGTGGTTAAGACATTGAGCTTGGAGAATGGAAGGACCATTTTTGATACCCAAGGACTGCACTAGGGGACACGAAAGGAGCCTCATTTAGGCATCCCATGAGTGGAGTTTCTCCTACAAAAATACTTTCAATCCAGAGTAATAAGAACATAAGAACAGCCTTGCTGGAACAGGCCACAGCCCATCCAGTCCAGCATTCTGTCTCACACAGTGGCTTACCATTTGCTTTTATCCCCAAGCAGATGCCTTCACCTGCTTAGGATTCCCTGGAAATGGCATTGAGAGATATCCCACCTCTCTCTCCAACTCAGAGGTTTTCCTTAGGTATCCATAATTATAGCCATTGATACCTTTGTCCTCCATGAACTTGTCTAATCCTTTCTTAAAGCTGTCAAGACTGACAGCTGTCACCACTTCTTCTGGCAGGGAGTTCCATAGACCAGTGATCCTCTGGGTGAAAAAGTACTCTCTCTTATTTGTTTGAGAACTAGTACCCAAAAATTTCATGGAGTGCCCCCTAGTTCTAGTGTTGTGCGATAGGGAAAACAGTTTTTCCTTATCTACTTTGTCCACACCGTGCATGATTTTATAAACTTCAATCAGGTCACCTCTTAGACGTCGTCGTTCAAGAGTGAAGAGGCCCAACCGTTGCAGCCTCAGATGGTAAGGAAGGTGTTCCAGTCCCCTGATCATTCTGGTTGCCCTCCTCTGCACATGAAATTATATAGCATGATCTCTGACACGAAATTATACAGCAGAATCCAGCTGTGTTATTACACTTGTGTAAGTGATATTGTGTTCATAGAGACCTACTATGGTTCCATACTATGTATCATGAGTAGAATTTAGTGCCATTTGTAGTTGCACAACTTATTGCACAACCAGTTGCACAAAATGAGTGCACAACAAAGTGCATGAGCAATAACATGCCTAAAGGCTACAAGAACAAATGTGCTACAATATCCTGTAGATAATTTTTCTTCATTAATGTTAAATTGGATGTTGGCTTTTGTTGCCATAATAGGAAAAGCATTCTATGGCTCAGTGGGATATTTTAAAACTTTTGTTGCCTGTAGAAGTTTAAATTCCCAGTATCTTCAGTTAAAAGGAAGTT
The DNA here is from genome assembly GCA_035047345.1 of Bradypodion ventrale. Taxonomy (NCBI): domain Eukaryota; kingdom Metazoa; phylum Chordata; class Lepidosauria; order Squamata; family Chamaeleonidae; genus Bradypodion; species Bradypodion ventrale. Next base: position 239,835,178 of record JAWDJE010000005.1, read on the forward strand.
CTCAGGCTATGTGAAAGACCACTCCATGTCTTTGACCAGAGGTTCCCAACCAAAGGCCCATGGGCTAGATATGGCCCATGGCACCATTTCATGTGGCCCCCACCCCTCCAAGGGCATTCAAGAAACAAAATGGCCACCCCTTTGAAGCTTTTGGGACAAAATAGCCACCTCATTGTGCAGGCAGGGCAAAATGGCCATCCAGCCTTCAAAGCTGACTGAGATCTGGATCCTGGCTTTAAAAGGTTGGGAACCCGTCTTGGACCCAGGAGAGGTACTGTAGGTCAGTGTGGAGGAGAATGCAGGGCTAAATGGAAAATAATACCATTCGATATAAAACAGCTTTCTGTGTTTGTATCATTGGTGGCCAGGGTCAGAGACCACCTTATCCCAGAATTTCAATGTGTGCTCCACTGTCCAGTTCATGAACCATTCATGGCCCCTGGACTGATCATTGTACCAAATTTCACAACATATTTAAGTCACAGAATTTCATCTGGGCTTTTCAGTAGAGACAGGGATGGGTTACTGGGAATGCCAGATATCAGCAAGTAAACAAAACAAAAACATTGTAGCACTTTAAAGACTGACTGCTGTATTTTAATGTGAGCTTTCGTAGATCAAGTCCACTTCATCAGATATAGAAGTGAGACTTTATGGCAACAATTTATATACTTCAGGTACTGAGGTACAGAGGAATGCCATATTTTTTTTATAATGTGTCTTTTGATTGGAAATTAGCTCATAGCATTGGGCTATGGAAAGGTAAAAAAGCACTTGTGTGAATCCCCAATGATTTCAAGAATCCAAGCACATAAAATATCTGTTTGTTGTATGCCTTTTATAGATACCTTATCCCTGAGATTATTATTTCTTCAGAATGGGGCTTGAGCTGAGATTTTATTGTGTCCTAGATGCACATGTGTCTTTTGAACCACAAGAAATCAACTCCCACAATCCATTGGCTAGCATAGTCATTTACTACAACTCACAGAATTCCTCATCTGGCAGGGCTATTAACTGTGCCAACTGGGGAATTCTGGGTGCTGTAGTCCAAAAAGCAGCTTCTTGGAGTTATTGCTCTTTAACTCTTAGCCGGAGGCCGGGTCACGCTCCCTCAGACAACTTCAGGGGGTGGATGGCCATTTTGCCCTTCCTCCACCACATGGCACTTCCTGGTGTGGTGGAGGTGGTGGTGGGCCACATGAAATGGTGCTGTGGGCCACATCTGGCCCACAGGCCACAGCTTGAGAATCCTTGCTTTAGCACATGAGCAGATAGGTTGTGCTGCCATAACGTGTAGCTGAGAATCCAGGATGAACTGAAGCAGGGGTACAGGTTTTTGGCCATCCAAGTGTTGGTGAACCATTATTCCCATGATCCTTTGCAATGGGCAAAGTTTCTAAAGGTTGATGGGACTTAGGATTCAGCAATATCCAAATGGCTCACTGGGATTGAATTGGAAGAAAGAGCAGGTGTTTGTACCATTTCTGCCAGGAGAAGCCTCAACTCAGCATCTTTGAAGTGACAATGCTGTCTCACTTAGACCAATGCAAACCTTGTGTGTGTCAGGCCCAACAACATCAGTGTGGCCAAGAGACATTTCATTGCTTCTAGTCAGCTACCTTCAGGATTTAATTTGCTGGGGTCACAGCTGGAGAAGTGGCTTCACACCTCCAGGGAAATTTGGCTAGACTAGTGCCTTCTAAATCAAAGGATTATATCCAGCCTCCTTTCATGGTTTGTTATGACAGTCACATTGAAACCCTTCAAAAAGCTAAGAACAGAAAGACCAATAAAAATAAAATCTCACTGTCTGCTCTTTGTTTGTTTTGCTTGGATAAACGCCTGGTTTCCCCCTGTATCCTGTTAACTGAGTCAGAATTTCAAGAATCGCATGGGAAAAGTGGCTTAGTGGTTAAGACACTGAACTTGATGACTGGAAGGTCAACAGGTCAGCAGTTGGAGACCTGAGTGCTGCATGACAGAGTGAGCACCCATCATCTGTCCCAGCTTCTGCCAACCTAGCAGTTCAAAAGCAAGACATTGCAAGTAGATTATTTATTTATTTATTTTATTTATACCCCGCCCTATTAGTGTAAACACCACTCAGGGTGGCTTACAAAAAGAAAGTCCCATATCATAATAAAACCCTAAAAGACATCTAACGCTAAAAACAATGTTAAAACCCCTATCAAAGGAAGGATCATAAAACAAGTAAACCCTACAATACCCACCCTAACCCCTTAAGAAGACAAAATTGAATTAAAACAGGAATTAAAAATGGTTTTTAAAAGGTGGGGGAGGGGGGGAGAATAAAATCATACAGATCAGTTGAAGGTACTATATAAGCCAGTGGGACTGGGCTGTCACATCTGCCGACACCCACACCCGCTGGCATAATCAGGTCTTCACAGCCTTCCTAAAGGGGAACAGCTCTGACTGGAGGTGCACTTCAGGTAGAAGGAGGTTCCACAGGGCTGTGGCAGCCACTGAAAAGGACCACTTCGGTGGGAAGGTAACAGCGTTTCATATGCTCTGGCGTCTAGTCATGCCTACCACATGACCAAGAAATATCTTCAGACACAGATAGTGCTGGCTCTTTGGCTGTAAACAGAAATGAGCACTGCCACATAGAGTCAGATATGACTGGCTTTTGAGCAAGGAAGACCTTGACCTTATTAGCTTGTGCAACATGGCTTAGAAACATCTCAGTATTGTGTGTCATTGGAAGAGACTCCTTTGCTAGTTAAGAATTGTCTTAGGAATTGCAGCTAAATGTTTAGGGTAGAGCCAAAACAAAGGGGGCAGGCAGAGTCCAGTATTATTTTTACCAATGCAGACATTTTCCAACCATTCATATACAGTACAGTTCAGTTTAGTTCTGTACATGCCTGCTCAAAAGTAGGACCCAGTGCAACACCTGGAAAGCAGAGGTCAAGACCATGCTCCACTCTCTGGCACTGTCAAGATGAGTTTAATTCTTAGAGCTCAGATCCTTGCTTGCGACTAATACGGCATTATGTAAATCAAATAAAGAAATAAAATTCCTGAGATGGAAATATGTGGGTTTTTCCTAATCATTGGCTGAAGGCAAGAGTGAAAGCTATTGGAGGCCAGATGGGGAGGCCAGATGGGGACCTACAATGTTTTTGCAACCTCTTAGTCCATATATTGCATGAACATATAATCACGTATGATAATGTACAGTAGCAATTTTCATCAAGTAGGTTGGGGTTGGAAACAAGAGGAAAATACCATAATTAAAGATGAATCTCAGGAATAAATGCAAGCCATATTAAACAGTTTTCGTTTATTAATAGAATTTGTTTAAAGGAAAGGCATACATTCCACACCCACCCCACCATGGCATGATCAATGATAGTTTATTGTGGATGGTCATTTGTGAGCTTCAGTTTTGCTAACTCGTTGTGTGTGTGTGTGTGTGTGTGTGTGTGTGTGTGTGTGTGTGTGTGTGTGTGTGTGTGTGTGTGTGTTGAATGGGGAGAACCAAGGCACATGATTGCCATATTCTGAAATTCCTTGTTGAGAGAGCTCCCACTGGCTTGGCTAGCAGAGCATCTTCGGCAGCTGCATGGAGAGAATATGGTTAGATAACTCATTTATCTGGCTGCAGAACCAGAGGTTGGAAGTTCAATCCCCCACTATGCTTTCTGGAAGAAGAGCCAGCTTGTATAGTCATGCACCGTTCCAAGGCATCCCAAAAAGAAGGAAATCTAGAAAACTCTGAAAAGGGTTGTCCTAAGTCCAAATTGAACTTGAAGGGAGTGTGGTGGCTTAGTGGTTAAGATGCTGAGCTTTACAACTGGGAGGTTGGCAGGGTCAGCAATTTGAGTCCTGAGTGCTGCATGATGGAATGAGCTCCCATCTCCGTCCCTGCTCCTGCCAACCTAGCAGTTCAAAAGCAAGAAATTGCAAGTAGACAAATAGCACTTGATGGCACACAGTTATCTGGTGAGGTAGCTTAGTGGTTTTGATATCAGAGGCTGGGAGTTCAGAATTGTGCCTCCAGGGACAAGATCCAACCTGTGTGTGACCTTGACCCAGATGCATTGTTCAGGATGCTCCAGGAAGAAGGGAACGATAAACCATGTCTGTGCTCTCTTCCTAGAAAACCCTGCAAAAGGGTAGCCATAAGTTGGAATCAACTTGACAGCATGCAATTACGATTCTTATTATAGCCAGAGTGCAAAATCCACTTCTGAGCCAGGAGCTGCAGTTCAGAGGCATTTGAAGTTTCTCTCCTGGTGGCTATCAAAGGGCAAAGCTATTCAGAGGAGGTGGAAATAATCAGCGGGCACCTGGAGCAGCCAAACCATCAAGCTCTGAGCATCACTGCCACCAATTAGATGAGAAATAAAGGTGTTCGATGGGTGCGGGGGGGGGGAATCTGGAGCCTCCACTGGTGTTTCCCTTTTCACTTTAATCATGGCAGCTGCATTCTGGAATTCCTGCAGAGGTGGCCATTTCCTTTCTGTGAGGTAGCCTGCCGTTAAGAAGGAGAGGGAAGTGTGTTTCTCCATCTCTGCAGTAGGCAAACAGAGCGTCGATATTTGATGCAAGACGGAATTTAAAATGTGACGCGAGTGACAAAAGGGTATTCAAGGCGGAAAGGATGTAAGGTGTGCATGAAATCAAAGAGGTGGAGAGGAAGGATTTGTGTTTTCATATATCTACTAGATCCGTGATGGCGAACCTTGGCACTCCAGATGTTCTTGGACTCCAATTTCCAGAAGCCCAAGCCCCCTGTGAATCCACATGAATGGGTTTACTGTGATTCATCTGGCCCACGCTGCCCTCGTCGCTCCTGGAAGCGGAAGTAAAATGCACCCAGAAGTTTTAATCATTAAGCCACTGTAGCCACATATCAGCACATATTTAGATATAAATGCTATAATGTAAGTAGTGGCTAAGGTATATGCCACATGTGGCATGGCACTTCTGGAAATGGCCATGGGGATTCAGCAAGCGGCCTGTTATGTTGTGCATTTCTTGTCATGCACCCAAGCGTGTAACAGGCATCCTGTGAAGCATGCAAGGCTGCCATCTCTGTTTTGTATGTAGCGATCTCAAAAGGATTCTGACCTAGGATTTAAAAGTAGTTTAAACATTAGAGGCAAGATTGTGTCTTCAAATGTGGAATATAATTCCAATGGCGTAATGCTCAGTACTTGCAATTACTCATTGAAAAAGTGTCCCCACCCCCACAAATGAAAACTTTCATGTTCCTCCAGCCAGTTTGACACGTGGGAACGATGGGTAGGAGGTTGTGAGTTTCACAGTTCAAACAATACTGTGACTACTACTAAGATCTGCATGTTCCTCAGAACTTTGCAACCAACAGAAACATAACCAGGGTGTCTGATCCTCTGTTAGCAGATAATTTTATGACATCTGTTTGGGAAGGATATTTTATGATGCCATTTTCTTTCCTCTTTTGGCTTGCAGAATGCAGCCCCTTTCCATGTGGCGGTGCAAGAGGACAACTGCATTGTCATTTCCCTTGAAACTGCAGACGTGGTGACCTTCTCCGCGGTGTACGTCGTGAAGATCACCGGTGAATCCAAGAACTATTTTTTCCAGTTTGATGAGTTCAACAGCACTTTACCTGCCCCTGTGGTTTTTAATGCCACCTACCATGGCCTTTATTACATAGTGACACTGATGGTGGTGAGTGCTAACATGGTTACCAAGCCGACTAGATCCATTACTGTGCTAACTAGTAAGTGTTTTTAAATTTCTTTTTAATATCTCTGGGTGGGTTTGTTTGATCATTTGTTTGTTGAAACACTGATCTTATGGCTGTTTACTCTTTGGTGCAAAATTAGCAACTTGTGTTAGAGAGATGAATAAAGACACATGGAGGCTGTCTTTGAAATAGTGGACAATCCCACCCAACCTAGGGGCTAGACCACCTATTTGGGCAAATGGACCACCCAACACCAGAACCTTTTCTAAACTAACTTTACATCCATTTATGCATTGTGTGTGAGGATGAGTAAAGATTATCCTTGTTTTTGCGACACTGTCCTCTCTGATTCTCTCAGTTTCTGGCAAACATCTACAAGTGTCAATTCACCTTCTGCATGTTTTTATCAACTAGCTTGGCCAGGTTATCCTGCTATGGTAATAGAGTAGACCAGGAGGACTTTGCATGCCAAAAGGGCTCAGGACCAGAAGGTGATTTGCGGAGCTGGATCAGTGGTACAGATGTCACATTGTGATGCAGAAGGGTACGACATTATATTCTCAGGACAGTCTTCATGGGTAATTGCCATAATGATCGCCAATATTCAGAATCAGATACAACACAAGAGGAAGAAGAAGAAATACCCATATATATTTTTTCAAACTGAAAGTGAATCTGATCTCAATTTTTCCAAATCTGGGAGTGGCTTAACTGCTGGTCTGTATAGTTCTGAGACAGAAAATTGACTCCCCTGTCCTAGCTCTAGTTGCCAGTGCTGATTAATTTGTCCACCATTTTTGGTTAAATAAATGCTTTTTAAATGTCCAACTTTATAACATTCATATTGTGGGAGTCCTGATTACTGTTATTTTGTGGAGGAGGGAAATGAGCACAATCCATTTTGGGCTCCAATTCCAAACTTAAAGTATTGCTTCATTTTGGTGTTTTTAAAAAATGTATACTTGAAAGCACAGATGTTTAGAATCCATGTGTACATTGCTTTAAATATGTATTTATTGGTGGAAATGCTTCTGCTGTTATTTCAGTGGTGGGCATCAGCAGGTTCGCACCAGTTCGCCAGAACTGGTAGCAGAAATTCTGGCTGGCCCCGCCCATCCAAGTTTTGAAATAAAGTAGTCCTAATTCAGGTGCAACACAGGGCTTTCCCCCTGGCCACGTCCACCATACCACGCCCACAGTGTGGTAGTAAAAATTTTTGGAGCCCACCACTGTGCTATTTTCTGGGGTTTTGATAGTGAAATAATTATTAATACAGAAATATATATTATATTTTGTTGGCATGTTAACTTTTTGAAGAACTAAACTGCTCATGTTAACTTTTTGAAGAACTAAACTGCACAATACATCGGTTCACCCTTGCTTTCAAACAGTTGCTCAGGTTCAATGGAAGACACGGGCATGAGCTAATCAACTAAATTTTAATGCAGACAAAGCAGAACTGCTCTTGATCAGCAGGTCACCTGATCAAGCAATAGAGGTTCATCCAGAATTAAATAACATAGCAATATCCTAGCAGTGGGAATCCAGATGGCCATGTGGAGATCTCGTTTCCTGAACTCTGTCTTGATCATGGGTTTCCCAAAGTTAGCTATGATGAGAGACCACAAATGCTTGAGCAGGGGTTCTCAAGGTTTTCACACCATGGGCTGGACTACTCACCCTCAGACAGCTGAGCAGGCTGGACACAATGGCAGTGGGTGCATTTGCACATGCGTGGTTGTGTTTGCCCATATATGGGCACATCTGCTCCCGGGGGTGTCACTATGGGTCGGATGGAACAGTGTCGGGGGCCGACCCGAGTCTGACCCGCAGGCGATAGGTTGTGAACCCCTGTAATAGAGTGATGGCTTGCTTTGCCCAGCTTAAGTTAAGGCACCAAGTGATCCTGTTTTAGGTAAAGGTAAAGGTCACCCTTGCTCAAAAGCCAGTTGTATCTGACTCTAGGGTTCAGTGCTCATCTCTGTTTATAACCAAAAAAACAGTGCTGTCTGTGTCTGCAGATGTTTCTGTGGAAATGTGGCAGGCATGACTAAAAACCAGAGTGCACGGCATGCTGTTTACCTTCCAAACTACTTGCAATGTCTTGTTTTCAAACTGCTAGGTTGGCAGGAGTTGGGACAGAGACGGGAGCTCATTCCATTGTGCAGCACTCAAGTCTTGAACTGCTCATCTGGCAATCTTCCGGTCATTAAGTTCGGCATCTTAACCACTAAGCCATCACCTTTCTTTGACTGCACAGTCTCTTCGCTTAGCCAACGCCAAATCAGGTCATAGCCACAAAGCTGTATAAAGACTTGATCTGTACCACATGGTGGTCTATGTGGCTGCCTGCAAAGTGTATTGAGCAGCTGTGGCTGATTCATAATGTAGTGTTAAGAGTCTCAACTGCAGCTATCATTTTTGAGCATATGACTCTTCTTCTGTATCAGATTGCATTGGCTGCCAGTTTGAACACAACACAGTTCATAACATCTGGGGGATTTAGGGTATTACAGTGCCAAAATAGCAGCTTTTCCCCCAAACAGTGACTCTAGCCTGCTGATAGAAAGATGCTGAGAAAAGCACATGTGTGAAACCAACCAGACAAAGCAGAAGGAAGCATCAAAAGACAGAGAATAAGGGGAGGACGGAAGGCAAAAGGGATTGCCCCTGTTCCTCAACATTCAACAGTTGAATGCTGTTAAATGCCACATCTTTACTGTTGTGGTTGCTTAATTACCTCAGTTGCCATGGCAACCCATATCCGCCACTTCCCCTGTGCCATATGGTTCCCTGTCTGTGACGAATCATGGGCGTATTGAGACTGCACGGAAACATATTAGCAAAGTAGATGCCTAATTGGGCTACGGTTGAGTTTTTTACGCTCGACAAGTTGCTTTGATCCAGATGGGGGCCGCATCCCATTGCAGCCCTTCCATCCGTGTCGGCTGCTGTGGGACACACGGCAAACAAGGGCAGCCGCTCAAGTTTCTTCTGTGAAATAAGCGGCATCAAGGCACTTTGCTCTCCCTTGGTATTTTGCAGGAGTTTCTTAAGGGGGTTATGGATCACTGCAAGATGTCTGCATGTCACTGTTCAGTCCCCTTTCAGCTCTGCAGGAAAAGTGCACAGCCTAAGAACAGTGCACAGCCTAAGAACAGTGGCTTCTACGCACTGTTCACAGCAAATGCAGGTTTCCTGAGTTCTCTACATAAGGTTTTCACTAGCTGTATTCTAGCAACCTGCAACATTCTGCTTGGTCCATTTCCATTACCCCTGTGTTAAATGTCCTGTTCAGGAACAGCCTTGAGCTTAGGGAAAACAGATGTTTTGTTTGAGTTTCCAAAATCTGCCAGACTAGTTGGTTTTTTGCATTTTTTGCATGGGCAGTGTCTAAAATAGTATTTCTCAACCTTTGGGTTTTTGGACCTCAGTTCCTAGAAGCCTAAGTCAATTCCTCAAAGCACTGAACATCCAGTGTACTGACTTAGGCTTCTGGAAATTGATGTCCCCCCTGTGGTGCATGGGGCCCACATTAGGAACTACTAGTCTAAAATGATCAGGGAAGGGAACCATATCCTGCACTTTGTTGATTCCTGAGTGAGGAGGACAAAGTAGCAAGTAATGGAGAAGATATAACTAGTACCTCCATTTCATGGGTGGTGGTGAATCCATTCCAGGTGTCAGTCGACTTCAAAAGTCCCATTCAGGGCTTTGAACTTATTTGAGGGATAGGATTTGGTGCCTTGGTTACCTCCTAGACCAGGGTGTCTCAAGCTTGTGCCTCCAGGTGTTTTGGACTTCATTTACCAGATCAGGGCTTCTTGGAATTGAAGTCCAAGAGTATCTGGGAGCCCAAGGTTGAAAAACCCTGCCCTAGACAATTTGGATTAAAATCTGGAGAAATTTAACAGTCCTTGCAAAATCGGAGTCATCTGTCTCCATTGGGACAAAGCCCTCTGTTTATAAACCTAGAGAGCCACTGCCAGCCAAGGTAGATAAAACTAGACATATGGGCTGAATCCCAGTAATGTAAAATTACACCTCATAAAACTACAGTATTAACCACATCAAAAAATTGTTTGCAATTAATGGTTTCTGATTCCCTTTGCCCCTTTGTTCTGAGGCACACTTGGAATCCCTTTCATTTTGGGGAAGCCTTTGGGAGATGTAGAACAGTGAGGGGGAATTTTTAACATCCAAAATTATTACTGCCAGGACAGACTCCTAAATGGATGAATGAATTCTGAAGCATGAATCTTGGTCTGTTTGATTGATGCTTTCAAGATAGTGTGTTCCTTTTGGGAAAGCAGTTTCAAATGTTATGAATCAAATTCATGCACTGCTACCTTTCCATCAAGAGGCCTACATTTTAAGACAGGGATTCTCAACCTGCAACCCATGGCGCCATTTCATGTGGGGGCCCCACCGCCTCCACTACACTCAGAGGTTCCATGTAGTGCAGGAAGGGCAAAATGGCTGTCCCTCCTCCGAAACTGTCTGAGGGAACATGACCCAGCCCCCAGCTAAAAAAGGTTGAGAACTCCTGTTTTAAGACCAGACTAAGAATACTGACAGGTCTGGCTCAAATCAATTTTCCTCTCTGTTCTCCTTTTATCCTCCCAGTGCCTGACCCCTGTCACAGGGCTGATCACACTGAGAGAATATGCATTGTGTGGTCATGAGATTAGGAAAGACACCATATGGTCAACATGTCAGCTGCTTCTCTCTAGTGGGGTAAGGGACACAGATATTTATTTTCCAGCAGTGATAATGACTGAAGTTCTCAGCTAGTGTAGCATCATGGATGCAGTGCCGGTTGTAAAGGAATAGATTGTGGAGCATGAGCATTAACCTTTTCCTCAACTATAGTACTCACAGGGTGTCCTTGGCTGAATCATTGTCACTAGCCTATCTCATGGGGTTGTTTTGAATTGACTGCTTGTACATCTGATGTGGCTTAGAAATTAACTGACTTGTTTCATGGTGATATGCAAGTCAGGTGGTGCACATGGTTGCACATCTCTTTCCAAGTCAGTTAAATTCAAGGACATGTGCTATATGGTTTCTATTACACATATAATAAGAGCCCTTCCAGCTTGGTAAGAGTTAAACAATATGGACTGATCAGTATGGACTGATTGATTGATGAGGCTCAAAAATAGGCAATCAGGGATCAAAGAGGCAGATGGTACGGTCTACATCAGTGTTTCCCAACCTTTGGTTTTTTGGACTTCAATTCCCAGAAGCCTAAGTCAGTTCTCCAAAGCACTGATCAGCAAATCTACTGACTTAGGCTTCTGGGAATTGAAGTCCTCTGTCGTGTGTGCACAGTGATGCACTGCAAAAATATTTACTACCTACTCTGTGGCTGGGTCCAAATTGTGGGCATGGCCAAACATCCTGCATTATGGGCTATGGAGGTGGGTGTGGCCAACCAGGTGGGCATGGCCTGGGGAATTTCCACTACCAGTTCTGCAGAACCTGACAGAACCTGCTGCAGTGCATCACTGGGTGTGTGACCCACATTGAGAACCTCTGGTCCATGCGAAGCTTGGAGGTAACACATTACAAGGAATGAGTAACTTGTAATCAAGTCCTTTTCCACCAATACAAAGGTATAGCCACATGACATTTCTATTGTAATTTAACAAGTGATAACTTACCGTATTTATTCGTGTATAACGCGCAAAATTTTATACCCAAAAAAAGGCTCAAAGTTTGGGTGCGCGTTATACACGAGGACTGGGCCGCGCGACTCAAGAAGCCGGCGCCGGGTAGGCGCGGAGCACGCCGCGGCCCTCCTCCCAGGCGCCCAGGTCCCGCTGCCGCCGCCGCTCACCTGCACGCACCCGCCGAGAAGGGAACCCTACGGGAGAGGGCCGCGGCGTGCTCCACGCCTACCCGGGCCGCGCGACTCAAGGAGCCGGCGCCGAGTACGGTAGGCACTGCTGAGATGCACCGTCTGCCCCACCCACGGGCCCAGGGGCGCGCGGCTGGCGGGATCTGATTGGGTGGCGCGGGAGACGAGGCGTGTGGAAAAAAAAATTATACCAATATTTCATGGAAAATTAGGGGTGCGCGTTATACACGAGTGCGCGTTATACTCGAATAAATACGGTAACTCCATTTTGCAATATGGCTCAGGGGTCCAGACTACCTAGGCCAGGGATGTACTTAGGTAAAGTAACACTTCTAAAGTCTAGGTTTAACTTTGCACCCCAGTGTTTAGTCATGCCTGCCACAAGTCCATGGAAACGTCTGCAGACACAGATAGCACTGGCTCTTTGGCTGCAAATAGAGATGAGCACTGAGCCATAGAGCTGGATATGACTGGCTTTTGAGCAAGGGTGACCTTTACTTTTACCCATGTCCAAAGTATAATCACTTTTGTTTCATCATTTTAGCTTGCAGTAAAAAGTTCTGTCTTGATTTGATCTAGAAATGACCCATTTGTTTTTCTAAAGTAAAGGTAAAGTTTCCCTTGCTTGAAAGCCAGTTGTATCTGACTCTAGGGTGCAGTGCTCATCACTGTTTCAAAGCCAAAGAGCCAGCGCTGTCTGCTGCAGACATTTCCGTGGTCATGACTAGACACCAGAGCCCACGGAACGCTTTTACCTTCCCACTGAAGTGGTCCCTATTTATCTACTTGCAATGTCTTGTTTTTGAACTGCTAGGTTGGTAGGAGCTGGGACAAAGACGGGAGTTCATTCCATCCTGCAGTACTCGGGATTTAAACTGCTGACCTTCCGCCTCCCAGTCAGCATCTTAGCCACTTATATTAATAAAGTTTGCCTTGAACAGATTTTTGTGTGTGTCTCATCAGAGTTTTAAATCCAGCTCTTATTAGTTCCCTCAGTCTCATGAGTGGGTTGAAGTTGCCTGTCCTGTCCTTGCTGCACATTACTTGCAACCTCCTTCCAACAGAATTGAGGCTACAGACAGAACTGCTGCCCTTCAGGAAAAGTCTGAAAACCTGGCTGGCAGGGCAGATGTGGGGCCTTAATGGGAATATGGCTCCAGCCTGTTGGCTCATCCCCAGTTAGTGCTTAGTTAATATCCCTCCCTTTGTGTTGTTATATCCCCCCATTCCCTTTTATTCCTTTTTATTCTTTTAATTGGGGTGGGGGGGTAGTAGGGTGGGGAAGTGAGTGGGTGATTTGGGATTTTAAAATCTGTTTTTATACATTTTTAACTGTTGTACGCCGCCCTGAGTCGGGTTCTCCTAATTGGGCGGCATATAAATTTAAAAATTAAATTAAATTAAATTTTATCTCCAAATGTATTAGGTTGCCCTTGCTCAAAAGCCAGCCGTATCCGACTCTAGGGTTCAGTGCTCATCTCTGTTTGTAGCCAAAGAGCCAGGCCCTGTCGACATCTGCAAACATTTCCGTGGACATGTGGGAGGCATGACTAGACACTGGAATGCACAGATCGCTATTTACTTTCCCACTGAAGTGGTACCTATTAATCTACTTGCAATTTATTGCTTTGACTGTTTGGCAGTAGCTGGGACAGAGACTGAAGCTCACTCTGTCATGCAGCACTTGGGTCTTGAACTGCTGATCTGCTGACCTTCCTTCCAGTTTTCAAGTTCAGCAGCTTAACCACTAAGCCACTGCTGTCCCACTCCCAAATGTATTAGGACACAAAAATATTAATATCTCGGCTACAGTGTAGCATGTGGAACAAACATTCAAGCTCTTCTTCTGATCTTGAAGGATGAGAATAGGATAATTTCCCACAAATCTACTAGATCATTCCAGAAGGAGTTTTGTGGCTGTGAATATTACTGACTGCCATTTATTCACCCATGTTGATTTATTAGCTGCTCCTGTAAGGGAGATGTCAGGAAGGAGGCCATTTACAATGCTCTCCATTTAATCTAATCATCCACTAATTAAATCAAAAGATCAGGGCCAAAATAAATTGGTAATAAAAATGAAAACAGTTTCCGTTCCTTATTTGATTTCCTCTCTGGAGACGTAACAGGGTAATGCAATCACTCACTCTATAAAGTTGCCATAATTAGAAAATTGCAATGTGATTATTATATTGTTGGAGGCCTGTGTAGCATGGAAAGTAATGAAGGAAAGAGTCTTGGATGCTTCACTCACTAAGAGATAAATTCAGGAGGAAGGCAATACCTCTACTGGATCACCTAAAATTCAACTTTTGTGTGAGCTTTTGTGATTCCAGATCACTTCTGCCTGCCTGAAGAAATGATCTTGAATCACAAAAACTCATACAATGTTTGATATTTAAGAGATTCAATAAAGGTATCGCCTTTCTCCTGCATTTATTTTATGTATGGATCAAATGGCTGTCTTTGTTTGTATATGGTGAGATGAATGCAGAAGAAGAGAGTTTATCTGAGTCCTTGTGGCACAGTGGTTAAGCTGAAGCACTCCAGCCAAAACTCTGCTTGTGACCTGAGTTTCATCCTGATGGAATCAAGGTTGACTCAGTTGGTAAAATGTTTATCCAGCTTGGTAGGGCAAAAGGCTAATTATCTTGTGAACCGCCCCGAGAGTGCTTTGAACTCAAATTAGTGGTATAGAAGTATTATTGCTGTTGTTTTCTTGCCAGAACCTGCTTTAAAAACAAAATGAAATATCAGCAATGTTATCCCTTCATTCAGAGGCTTGCAACCTATGACCTGCGGGACAACCATGGCACATGGTGCCATTTCATGTGGCCCGTCGCCCTCGCTTCCACTACTGCAGCTGCCGCTAGAACTGGCAGAAGCGGTGAAAACAGCAAAAAAATGCACTGCAAATGCAACCACAGCTATTGTAAATGCATTTATGACCACCACAGATACGTTTTATGGCAGCATTTACGGTGGGGGGAACCTCTTGTCCGGCCCACTCAGCTGTCTGAGTGGGCATGGTCCAGCCCATGGCAGGAAAATGTTGAGAACCCCTGCCTTAACTCACCAAATGTTGTGTTGTATTTTTGTTACATTGCATTTTTGTTATCCCTTCCCCCCGCACCGTGAGCTCAAACTATTCTGTCAAGGTGCATATACAGGTAGTGTTCCTTTATCATTTTGACCTGACAACAGCCGTGTGAGGTGAGTCATAATGGGTGGCCCAGGAGTATGTGGGATCAGGATATAAACTTCGTCATCTTGACTCCTAAAGGAACATTCTACTCACCAGGTCTTGGAGCTTGGAAATAATGCATTAGATTTAACATGCTGTTGAAATTGCTATGTTTGTGTTAGCAGGAGGACAAGCCAACTGATGGATACAAAGAATGACATCTTAGAGCAGTGCTTTTAATGTTTTCATGTTCCATTCAAAATGTGATCAATTCCAAGGCTGATCTTGTAGCCAGCGTTGGAATGGGCATGTGGTGAGGAGGCTTCCCAGAACAGGGAGGGACATTTATGCTATTTCCCTTCCTATCCAAGTTTAGGAAACAAGATGCTGTTTTCCAAAAAGATTTTGATGCATTGCTCCTGTTAAATGCAATGCAATGATTTTGACATTAACTTACTACCACTCTGTTATTTTCTATCTCTGCTCATTTTCATGCCGTCTTTTGATTAATATCTCCAATCACTGTAGGTACCTGGATGCAGTTAGTGAAGTGACATCCTGTTACTGACCCTACTCAATAGTCTGTCTGCAGCATTTTTTATCACCTGAAGACACAGAAATTTGTCAAAGACAGACCCATTATAGAGTGCCTTAGCATCATTCAAAGAGATAAAGGAGCTACTACACTGTATCTGTTCATATGGGAGGTCCCTAACAAAGGGATGAGGATTGTGGTTTGCTTGCTCTGCATATCCCTTAATTCTCCATTCTGGGAGCTATACCTGACAGTTAATTTACAAATACCTAAATGTGGTATTAAAACCTAGCCATTGTGCTTCAGAGCAAAATCCTGTACACTCAGGCTGTGAACCACCTTCTTCTTCTTCTTTGTCATCTTCTTCTTATGTGCCTAGGCCAGATGTGAAACTGTCAAAATTAATGGACCTTTTTGGTGAGTCCATTCTGCAGTTCCTTTGACCTGACCCAGTGTGAGAAAGATTAGCCAGCAACACAAAGTTACCATTACCAGGGTATACCTGATTGTGGTTCAAAAATAACACACTGTTCAGGGAGGCTATTTCTGTGTATCCATATCATGAAGACTGTCCTGAGAATATAATGCAGTGAGCCTCCATCTGCTTTCCACATCGCATCATGACCCCCGTACCACTGATCCAGTTCTGCGAGACACTTTCTGGTTTCCTGAGCCCTTTTGCCACACAAAGTCCTCCTCAGCTCAGGCCAGTATTGATGAAGCTGCTGCCCCCCCCCCCCCCCCCCAATCAAGATGAATTCAAGTGGGATTTAATCCACTTGGGGACCATCACTCTTCCCTGTGGACTTCGACACCCAAGGCTGTTAGTTTCAGGGTTGTCAGGTTAGTTAACTGCCACCTGACGCTCAGCATTGAGTCGCTGGCAGTAGGGTCTACTCTGTTACCATAGCAGGATAACCTGGTCAGACAGGGAGTCTCCAAGAGTAGTAAACTCTGCTTGTGTCTTTGGTGTGCCTTTTGGTCGATCAGGAGCACATCTGCCTTGTTGGGACTAAGTTTTGTTCACTCTCATTCAGTTCTGAACCAGTGTCAGATGCTGAGGTAAAACTAGAAAAACCTTTTAGGCACCCTCGTTATCTATAACGTTGTGGAGAGATGGCACATCAAAAGCATCATGGGGGAAAATAAGATGGTGATGCTTACACCTGAGCCAGATAATGCTTATTTGAGGGACATGGTGTGGTATTTTTTGAAAGGGGATCCAAAGACGGAAATTGTTGTGCATTCTGGAGAAGTTATGGGGCCCCATCAGCTATGCAGAAAGGGTTTATGCTGGTACTAGTCTGCTATTATTTATCCTGACATCCACTTCAGACAAAATGCTTTTCAATTGGATCAGTTTGTCAGTCTTTAAGAGCTGAGGGGTGGGGAACCAAGCATCTTGTAGTCACGTGTGTATAAAACCTAGATCATTGCATACTTTACCAACTGTCATGTCACTAGAATTTGAGTGGTACATCATTTTTCTAGGATGATTATATTTTCTTTCTAAGGATCTTTATTCTTTTTCTTTTGAAGAACCTCTACCTGTAACCAGTGTTTCCATCTATGACTATAAACCATCACCGGAAACTGGAGTATTGTTTCAAATCCAATATCCAGAGAAGTATAATGTTTTCACCAGGGTGAACATAAGCTACTGGGAAGGGAAAGAGTATCGAACAATGTTGTATAAGGGTAAGTGGAAAGTCCATCTTAAACAAAGAGGTGCTCCTCCTTGTCATTACAGTTAAATTCTGCCTGTGGAACCCAGTTCTTCTAGCTTACTCAGAATCCTGTTTAGTCTTTAAATATATTGAGACATCAGAATTTCTACGAGTATTTTATAACACAATAACAACAACAATAGTAGTAGTGGTTCTGGAGGTGTCCTGGGACTGTGCAGTTTGCCAATGACTATACAGGCTCACTTTTCTCACAGGAGGCACAGGGGAGAATTGAATGGCTAAAATCCTGTTGTTTAGTGTAGGAAATCACATTAGGCCTACTGAATTTCTCCATTAGCTCCTTTGATTGAAATGGCTCTACTCCAACAGCAACTTACTTCAGCACAATAAGTCTCAATTAGAGTAGGCCCATATGAATCAATAGATATTGACTTATCAAATTCCCAGTGATTTAATGGGCCTTGTTTTATGTATTTCTATGGCACATTACCAGAGCTGTCCACTAGAGGCCACTGCCTGCAATGTAAAATATAGGGTTCACTGTTATCCATGGTTTCAGGTATCTGCAGTAAATCATGGAATGTATCCCCCATGGATACAAGGAATGACCTTTATACCCTAAAGGTTATGACTCCAGCAGCAGAGTAGCTCAGAAAAAACACAAATTACAGAATTCCAACTATATCCCAATATTATTATCACTGTATATATTTAAAAAGTCAGACAGGATTGGCATATCATGTTAGTTGGAACGATTGTGATAGTTTGACGCCTCCAGTCTGGTTGCAGATTTCTGTATATTATACAGTATTATACAATACTATACAGAGAGCAGGATAAAAATGTATCAAGCATGGATGATAAAATACTTGCGATGGAAAAAAATGCTTGGGTAATATACTCCCTAAAATCAGGGACACAGAGCAAAAGAGAAGTAGTTCAACTGAATACAGGCCACTGTCTTGGAAGCTGCCATAGTGCATAGTAAATTCATATGACTAAATGCCCAAATACAAGTCACCCTCCCCAGATCAACGGGTTCAGTATCCAAGGTTTCAGTTATCCACACATCTAAACATATTTAGGAAAAAATTCTGAACAGCTAAATCCCTTAAGAAGCAATTCAAGTTGAAAGTAAGACATATTTACTTACAATCAATTTCAGCAGTAACAAGCAGAAGAAGAAAAGGAGTCGAAAACAAAGACTACTCAACAAAACAAAACTTTCCGTACTGTTGCTACTTTCTACAAGTTAGTAGGTGCAGCCAGCAGGTATGGGGCAGGCAGGGAGTCAACAGTAAATAAGGGAGAGAAGCATAGCAGAACAAACTAAGATGAAACATGGCTTGCCTCAAATTAAGAGGAAAGAAGAATCAATAACACCTCTTGTACTGATACCCAGTTTTAGAAATGCAAGCATGTTGTTTTCTCAACAGCCCTTCTCAAACTTACATGTGATGCACCCAGTGGTGGGATTCAACCGATTTGTACTGGTTTAGCAGAACCGACACCTAATTTTGTGTTTAGTTCAGCTGTTAAATTATTTGAATCTGACCACTGGATGCACCTCTACAAGTCCCGTCTTGCAGATTCTCAAGCAGATTCTCAAAGCAATCTCTTGGTGGAGATTTTGTCAGGATAGCTGATGCCATCTCTGTAGTCAGGCAATAGGTCCTCCGGATGGTCCCTTTCTTGGTCAGATCACACACCACACGGTATCTCAGGCCAATGTGTTTGGTGCTCACGTTTATCTTTTCTGTGACAGTTTTATGCTGGCTGTCTTCCCTACATCTGGATCAGCATCTCTTTGTCTGATCCAAAGTCCTTCCACAGTTTTTCCAGCCATAGCAGTTCTCTGCATGATTCTGCTGTGTCAGTGGACCCTGATGCTGTGGAAGACAAAGGTACAGCGTCTTGCTTATGACTAGCCTAAATGATTGGCCCATCATCCAACATGCCTAGGTAAAGGTAAAGGTTGTCCTTGCTCAAAAGGCAGTCATATCTGACTATAAGGTTCAGTGTTCATCTCTGTTTATAGCCAAAGAGCCAGTGCTGTCTGTGGCAGGCATGACTAAACACCGGAGTGAATGGAACACTGTTTAGCTTCCCACCAAAGCTATTTATCAACTTGAAATTTCTTGCTTTTGAACTGCTAGGTTGGCAGGAGCAGGGACAGAGATGGGAGCTCACCCCATCGTGTAGCACTCAGGTTTCAAACTCCTAACCTGCTGACCTTCCAGTCATCAAATTCAGCATCTTAACCACAGTCTAACATGCCTAGGAACCCATTAATGGATTCATTATCTGTGCTATCCTCTGCCCAGTCTTAGACATGTGGTAGCTGAAGAGGGTGTACTAAAACTCTGCCGGAGAGAATGCTAATTGCCTTTGCCAAACTACACATTCACAAATCTTAAGGATGGAGGTTAAAGTGGTATCAGAATGCTGGTGTACAAACACACCTCTTGTATAAATGCATGACTTTCTAGCGTACATTTTTTCCATTCCCTTCTATTTGATTGGATCTTGTATTCTAGTACATAATGCAAAGCAGATTTGGAGTGTCTGCCTGTCCTCACCTTTAACTTTATTTTTTTTAAAAACCTATTTATTATGCTTAGTTTGTTTCCATTGTGGTCCCTCTGTCCTATTTCTCCCATGGCAATTTGGCCTTGAAAAGTCCCTTGCGTGCAGTTACTGACAAGCATGGGAAAGAGGATGTCATCTCGTCTTTGAAATGTTTGGTGTCATTTAGTGTTGCCCCTTGCAATTACTTTGCTAGCTTTCATGTTTATTTCCTTGCATTCAATTTCTAAGTAGTTTTGACAGGAAGGAAGGAAGGAAGGAAAATGAAAGAGAGGAAGCAGGTAGTGTGTAACGGGTAACGGGAGAGACCGCAGGAAATATCGGTATTACTAGATGTTTTCCCCCCTTCTTCAGTAAAGACCCAGACAATGTGTGCTGCTTAAAGACTGTGAAGTTGGGTTGTGCTGATTTCATATTCATGTGTACCATTTCGTTCACTGCTTTGCAGATTTCTTTAAAGGCAAAACCGTTTTCAACCATTGGCTGCCAGGAATATGTTACAGTAACATTACATTTCAGTTGGTGTCCGAAGCAACGTTCAACAAAAGCACATTGGTTGAATACAGCGGGGTGAAGCATGAACCCAAGCAGCACCGAACAGGTAACACAAACTTGTATGTCTAGTACAGTGATTGATAGCTGTGTGCCATAAAGTTAATTCTGTCTTATGGTGACCCTTTCCATGGTATTCTGAGTAAGGAATACTCAGAAGTGGTTTACTAGTACCTTCTTTTGGGGGTGTTCTTAGGCTGTATCCAGATACAGCCCCAGAGCCAGAGAGTTCAATTGCACAGACTGGCTCTTCTGGAAGGCATAGTGGGGAATTGAACTTCAAACCTCTCTGTCTGACTCTGATGCCAAATACTTAAAACACTGAGCTATCCACCTGGCAGTGACTTAACTGTATGGTTTTGAAAGAGGTAGGTGTGTTTGTCTATTGCTGCAGAATATCAAAGACTTTTGTGGTGCCTTGAAGGCTAAAAGTTTTAGCATAGTAGAAGTTTTCATGGATTACTGCCCATGCCCTAAGGTGCAAAGTGTAATCTTAGAGCTTCAAGTATCTATGCACAGTATAAATGGTTGACAGTATACATAGCTGGAGCAGGGGTGTGCTGGGCACCTTGGGAGGGCGGTGGACAGGAGGTGATGGGTGCACTTATTGGGGGGAGAAATCCCATACATTCCCATTACCTCTGCTTGCCTCTGGGGGGGCACCAGTCGCTGGGGCACACCGGGATGAGTCCCTGTATCCCTGTGGACCAGCACACCACTGAGCTGGAGTGGAATAGGACAAAATCAGGTGGAGAAAGTAACAGTTCTGCTTTGATGACTACTAAAACTGTTGAATTCAATCCAAACCTTCTGACATTGAATAGGACTGTCAGCACTTCTGCTCTGGTTTTTTTCTTGCTGTCTCTTCCTACTGAACAATGTACACCATCCTAGCTGATTTGACTTCTGGTGCAGCAGTTGTAGATGAAGATGGGCTACACCCAAAATATTCTTATGAGCTCTTCAGTCTCTATGCTCTTCTCTTGCACAAAGCAAAAAAAAAGCCATCACATAGTGCATAGTGCAATTCCTGCTCAAGATCGAACTCACAACCTTTTAACTGCTGCACAACTGGGGCTCTAAACATCTTTCCACCCCAGATTTTTAACTTGAAGGATCAGCTTTAACAATACTTGCTTTCTTGTTTAATTTCATTCATCTTTCTAGCTTTTGGCATGTTATGTCATTTATGATTCCTTAGTCTTTTGATAGTCCTTTGACTACTTGTCTCTTGGTCAGCAGATGATAAATCTGTTCCCCATAGTCATTATATCTGTACCTGTCTCCTTCCTTCTCTTGCTTCTTCTTTCTCTTCCACATCTCTATGCTACTATAATTTTCCTGGTATCATTGTTATCATCATGCTCAGTTCATATTCCCATTACCAGTGAGACAATCAAGTGCGCCCCATTCACCCAGCTATAGGATATTGTCCATCCCTGATGTAGCCAACATCCTAGTTCTATCACTAGCCAACAAAAGGTTTCTAGGAACTCACAAGAAAGGCTTCTTCTTCTTGTGCTGTATCTGATTCCAAATATTAGCTATCATCATGGCAATCAGCCATGAAGATTGTCCTGGGAACAATATAATGCGGTGGCCTTCTGTTTGCCTTCTGCATTGCAACATGACATCTGTACAGATCCAGTTCTGCAAGTCACTTTCTGGTCCTGAGCCCTTTGGATACACAAAGTCCTCCTCAGCCCAGGCCAGTATTGATGAAGCTGCTGCCCTCCATCCAGGTGGATTCAAGTGGGATTGAATCCATTTGGAGACCATCACCCTTCCCTGTAGATCTCACCACCTATGGCTATTAGTCCTCAGGGTTGTCAGGTTAGTTAAATGCTGCCCCACGATCGGTGTTGAGTCACTGGCAGTATGGTCTACTCTATTACCATTGCAGGATAACCTGGCCAGACACACACAGATGAAATTCTGTTTTGTCTCTCCAGTCCTGATGAAACATCACATGCCATTAGCTTTCAGCAAGGATTCTCAACCTGTGGCCCACAGGCCGGATGCAGCCCATGGCACCATTTCATGTGGTGTGACCCCCCCCCCAGCTTCCACCACACCAGAAAGTGCTATGTGGTGGAGGAAGGTCAAAATGGCCGTCCAGTCCCTGAAGGTGTCTAATAGCGTGTGACCCGGCCCTTGGCTTTAAAAGGTTGAGAACTCCTGGCTTATAGCTTTGTTTTCACAGTGACTCCTGTGAGATGGGTACAGAGGAAGAGAGAGAGACAGACTGGCCTAAGTTCACAATTTGTATCTCATCACACAGTGAGAAAGCCGTTGTTCCATGTCCAGAATGCTCTCGTTGGCATCATCCTTCCTCTGAGATGTTTCCGTGCTGAAGGATCTGTGTCAATCAGTCTGGCATAGCAATTTGCTTCCAGCAGCCATTTCATTGCTGACATATTTAAAAGAAGACAAGTTACCCCTTATCAGGCTCTAGGCCAATTGTGCATAGTGGTATAAGAAGGCAGACAAATTATACTGTTCAGTACTTCCTCCTCCCCCCTGCTGCCCTGCACTTGATCAGTTTATGCCTTGAAGCATTAAGACTTAAACTGAAAAAAGAGAGGGAGGGAAAAGGATAAACCTTGACAAGATTGC
This sequence comes from Bradypodion ventrale, assembly GCA_035047345.1. NCBI lineage: Eukaryota > Metazoa > Chordata > Lepidosauria > Squamata > Chamaeleonidae > Bradypodion > Bradypodion ventrale. Next base: position 239,857,909 of record JAWDJE010000005.1, read on the forward strand.
TATGTTGGATGAATTCGAAATGACACTTGAGCAAAGTCTGGAACCTATTTTAATTCCATCTTGGATGCATGCCCAAGAATTCCTGCTAATCTCAGTGGCCAGTGGGCCGTGCTGTTGTACCTCAGGGGGAAAGCACAAATGCCTCCTGTTTTTCAGGTTGCTTCTTAGAAGACAAATTCACACCAAGCAAGAAGCAAAAGAAAATGACCAGCAAAACCCAGCATGCCGCAGTCATTAGACCAAAGGGCAAGGAGATTTGTAGATTGATGTTCACTTTTGGACTGCAATTCCCATTTTCCTTCACTGTTGCCTGTGCTAGATAAGACTGATGGGAGTTGCACTGCACATAGCTGTAATGATATACAGTACATCTTTTCCCAGCACTGGGTGAGATTGTCAAAAGTCAGAAGGGGACGAGGGAGCACAATTTAACTTCCTGACTTGGCTATCATCATCATCATCATCATCATCATCATCGTTTAATTTATATCCCGCTTCCCTCAGCCCGAAGGCGATCCAAAGCGGCTAACAGCAGCAAAATAAAACAATACAATAAATAGCCGAAATACAAAACAAACAGATGCATAATAATGTGCACAAAATCCAAAAAATACAGCAAATACAATTACAAATTACAATAAAAATATAGTCAACAAATATCAATACACCCCAGCCCCCAAGAGAGTCCCAAAGTCATAAAACAAGGAGACCTGCTACCACTGTTGAGCCCACAATCCAGGCCAGCAACGTGGAGATGGTGGTGAGGGAACCCGGGAGCTGATGAAGATAAGCTCATGTCGGCTCCCACCTCCCAGGAGCCGATGGCGTGGGCTCCTGGGACGAGCAGGGAGCGCTGGCGAGCCTTGGTGTCGGCGTCTCCTTTTCTGCACCTCCGGGTGGTGAGGCTCCGGATGGCGGAGGCAGCAGCGATGGCTCCCACCTGCCTCAAATCCATTTGTGTCAGAAATTATTCTGGGTTGAAAGGATTTTTGCTGGAGAAACTCTGCTCAGGGGATGCCCCAATGAGGCACCTTTCATGTCCCCAAGATCTTTTCCCCACCAAAGTGGTCCCTATTTATCTACTTGCAATTTCTTGCTTTTGATCTGCTAGGTTGACAGGAGCTGGGACAGAGATGGGCACTCATTCCGTCATACAGTACTCAGGTCTTCAACTGCCAACTTGATAGCCTTCTAGCTAACAAGGCGAGGTTCTTAACCACTGAGCCACCACAACCCTTGGCTATGAAACTCATGGGTTAGTTTGGGGCAAATTGTATCTTGGTGAAACCTATTTTGCAATGCTATTGTGAGAATAAAATGAAGTAAGGAGAATCAGAAATGCACTGCTTTCCTTTGTCAGACAGATAAGAATATATCAGAAACAAAGAAACAATCAATATTAATTATTAGTGTTTTTGCTTTCTGTTAGGGCCACTCTTCAAAAAAAAAAGTTTCTAGTCTCTTGAAAAATTATTCTTGCTTCCTCCAAAATTCCTCCTGAATGGGGATCTTGAGATGTACTTTGAATATTCCCATTATGTGAATCACATTGATTCTTGCCTCAGGTCACACCTTTTTTTGCAGATCTCATGAATTGTTTCTGTGTTCTTAATGAGTCTTTTCACAGCTAGTAGGCATTTTTTCAGCTGGTTTTCCACCCCAACAAACTGACCTGCTGACACTACTTCCTCCACTCTTAAAAAGCCAGACTCAAATTTGCAGGTTGAAGGCTTGCTCCAGGTTCTTTTGCTCTGTGGTCCTGCAAACTTTCAGTACCATCGATGGTGAAGGGGAGGAATTCAGGGCAAAAACAAAAAGTTGTTCTAATATGTCTGGTTTGAATATAGAAACCAAGTGGTGTCTAACTCCTTTAAATTGTATTACATGGCACTACCTTTGTGAATCTGTACTATAAATGCTGGGAGGTAACATAGGGAAGAGATGAAAGCTGCTACATTTATTTTGGTTCTGAAAGCAGAAGCAGGTACATTGGAGTGTCAGAGTCTGTAGAGAAATTCACCTGAGGAAAAATTGATACACACATCTAAGATCTCTAGTAAAGGTAATGCTTGACCTTGCTCGAAAGCCAGCCATATCCAACTCTAGGGGTGCAGTCCTCATCTCTCTTTACAGCCAAAGAGCTAGCATTGTCTTTGACTTTAGAGAATGAGGATGGGTTTGGGACTGCAGTGGTTCATGAGGTTAAGCTGATGAACTTGACAACTAGAAGGTTGGCAGGTCATCAGTTTGAGACCCAAGTACTGCAGAATGAAGTGAGCTCCTGTCAGTGTCCCAGTTCCTGTCATCCTACAGTTGCAGTTCGAAAGCAAGAAATTGCAAGGAGATAAATAGATATCACTTCTGTGGGAAGGTAAACAGCGTTCCATGCACTCCAGTGTCTAGTCATGCCTGCCATATGTCCATGGAAACATCTTCAGATGGAGACACTGCTGGCTCTTTGGCTATAAACAGAGATGAACACTGAACCCTAGAACTGGCTTTCAAGCAAGGGCAACCTTTACCTTTACAGTAGACCCTAACATATTGACGTTGCTTGGTTCCCCAAGTAGTGTCGGTATAGGGGAAACATCATTGTGCAGTTTTCAATGGCAGCTCCACCATCTAGTGGCAAAAACTGTCATTATCCACACAATGACGTTTAAAAAATATCGTTAATCCGCACAACAAAGTTTTTTTGTCATGCGGATAGTCACGTGACAAGTGATGATGTGTCGGTAAGTGGAAATGATGCTATTTGAACGCGTCATTAATTGAGGATCCACTGTACTAATTTCTTGCTTTTTAACTGCTTGGTTGGTAGGAGCTGTGATAAACAATGGGTGTTCACTGAGTCATGCAGCAATCAGGTCTCAAAGTGCTGACATGTCAACCTTCCAGTTGTCAAGTTCAGTGTCTTAACCACTAAGCCACCACAGTCCTCTAAGATCTCTAGTGGAATGGAAAAGAAAAAATGGAAAATTCTTGGTACACCTTGAGTGACATTAACTCAGGAACAATTAGTTAGTCAGCTCATAACAGTTACTCATCTTTTTGCAAAGTTGTGTTGTGTTCTTTCCTTGTTTATTCCATGTAATTATGATCTACTTGCTCAGCCATTATTAAAGTGGTTGCATGTATTAAAATGTGCTTTTGTCTTTCCCAGTTCCCTATCCACCTCGAAACATTTCTCTGCATATCGTACATATCAATCTCAATGAGATCATGGAAGAACAGAGTGGAAATTTCCCAGAAGAATCCTTCTTAGATACACAGAATGCCATGGGGCAGGAGAAGGTACCTCACATTTTGGAAGACCTGCCTGAACTGCCAACAGGGAACACTTCCTACACATGGCCTGATTACCGCTCTAACAGCAGTGACTATGAAGCTACATCTCAACCGGACTGGTGGACAAATGAAACTGATTCTTCAGAGAATGAGGACGAGTTTGTGAATGCAATGGCAAGAGATTTTGAGAGCTTCAACCCTACTGTGAAATTTGGGACGCCTACTCCATCAACGCCCTCCTTTCTCCCAGTGCAAATGATGCTGAGTTGGTTGCCTCCAAAGCCACCCACAGCCTTTGATGGTTTCCATGTTCGTATTGAAAGAGAAGGTAACATTACATACAGGAGTGTTCAGAGCTGGGAACAAGACACTGGGGGCTGAGGAAGCTTGAGAAGATGAGGAAATCTCCGTATATAATTCATTACTTGTAGTATTTTCTCCAGGTTAGGTTACTTGCCACAGGTGTGATGATTCCTGTCACAAATATTGTGATAACTCCCATTGTCAGTCTTAGAGATGTCTGTACATAGAAATGGAGTGTTTCAGCCTGGGATTATTTCTGTCCCCCATCACACACACACACACACACAATTGCCCAAACATAACAAATATGGTACATGTAGCCTATTAAAAGATTCAATCTCATCCGCTCCACTACATGCACAGAAATCTCCAAGACTATCCCATTACCACGCCTGTCACAAGACAAATTTCATCCAAAGTGATCAGGAAGAGGGACCAAGCTAGTTCTTGTCTTTCTTCTGAACGGGACCAGCCCTACCATTAGGCAAAACGAGGTGGCTACCTCTGGCAGCAAATTTTGTGAGTTACCAAATAACAGCAAATTTCTTATTTATTAGGGTGGCATTTATTTTTCAATGTGCTTCCAAGATTGTATGCTTCAAGTGCCAAAACAAAAATTGATCAGTCTAGGATTCTGTCCCAGGCTGGCCAGATTATCCTACTATGGTAACAGAGTAGAGCATACTGCCAGCGACTCAATGCTGTCAGGCAGCGGTTAACTAACCTGACAACCCTAAGGACTAATGGTCTTGGGTGCCAAAGTCTACAGGAAAGGGTGATGGTCCCCAAGTAGATTAAATCCCACTTGGATCCATTTTGATGGAGGGCAGCAGCTTCATCAATATTGGCCTTGGGCTGATGAGGACTTCACATACTAAAAGGATCAGAAAGAGACTCACGGATCTGGATCAGTGGTAAGGGTGTCATGCTGCGATGAGGAATACAGATGAAAGGCCATGGCATTATGTTATCTGGACAGTCTTCATGGCTGATCACCATATGGATCACCCATATTTGGATTTGGATTCTTGTTTTCCAAGTTATGAGCACTAGTCCATGATAAATTGGGGTGGGTAACAAATCCCTTTCTGTTCTTTTATGCGCTCCCTATTTCTTACCCAGCTATATTACACAGCTGGTGATTTTCTGCATAATAGGTTTTCAAAAACATTTTCTTCTGACTAAACCAGCTGTGAAATTCAAGATGTTTGATTTTGGTATTGAAATGTGAATTAATTATCTGTTAGGGATTTTTTAAATTTTATTTTACTGTTTCTTCTTGTGGGATATTTTGTCACCCCCAATGAAAAACTAATTACAAATGTAAATTAACATAACTGAATCATAATATTATTTTAAAGGTGGTTAGGAACACATCTGTATGAAGTCAAACCCTTGACCCAACTCTGACCAGGACCCTGGTGGCTAACCTTGGCACTCCAGTTGTTCTTAGACTTCAATTACCAGAAGCCCAAGTCAGCACACCTGCTGATCAGGGCTTCTGGGAATTGAAGTTCCAGAACAGCTGGAGTGCCAAGGTTAGTCATCACTGGCCTAGGACCTTCTCTTTGAAAGGCATGGATCCTGCCTCTGAACCAATTTTACTCTTCTCTCCAGATATTCATAATTGTCGTATTACAAGAACCTAAGTAGCATGTGGGTGAGCATAAGGATATCAGATATAAATCAATACATCTATACCTTTTTAACATGAATTAATTCATGTTTTCATCTTCTCTCTTGATTCAGAGAACTTCACAGAATCCCTGACAGTTGGTGAAGATATTCATGAATTTGTCGCCAGTCTGGAAGAACCAGGAAAATACATGCTATCTGTTACAACATTTAGTTCCTCTGGTTCATGTGAAGTTCGGGAAAGCCAATCTGCCAAAAACCTTAGTTTTTACATTAGTAAGTCAACATGTGGTCATCTTATACACTAACACCTTCAAGCACATACATGGAAAATGCTTTAGTTTACCATTTCTCAGAGTTGCTTCTTCTTTGCTTTCTGCTTATGTCTAATTCAGTGGTTCCCAACATGGGGCACACACACCACAGAGAGACTTCAATTCCCAGAAGCCTAAGTCAGTACATTGGCTGATCAGTGTTTTGGGGAATTGACTTAGACATCTGGGAACTGAAGTCCAAAAACCAAAGGTTGGGAGATAGAGGTTTGGATTCAGTTTAACAGTGTGATACAGTACTGTCCTTAGCAGTGCAATATTACTGCCATTGAACACAATGGAGTTCAATATGAGATGCACTGGCTTCCACTGTAAATTAGTTGAACTGAGTTCCCATTGAAATGAATGGGGCATCTTAGTCATGACTGAAGCCATGATTTCAGCAGGAACTAATTTCAACTAACTATAACTTTCAGTTGTTGTTTGTTAGGTATCATCAATTTACTTCTGACTTAATGGTGGCCCTAACAGCATTTTCAAGGTTTGTGCGATACTCAAGAAGCCATTTGCCATTGTTGTCTCCCAGTGTGTTTCAGTAACTGAGTGGGGATAAGCCAGGTCTCTTAGAACTGTTCTGACACACTGGCTACTGTACCACACTGGTTCTTAGTCTTAACTGTCAGTTTATCTGTCTGACCCAAATGGTTCAGACTACTTGTTGTATACATTAGTGCTCCTTGCCCACACTATAACTCTAGTCATTCAAGTACACTTACCATGGGTAAAGGAAATGTGCTATTCCCATTTAGTTTCATGATTTCATTACTCTTCTACTCAAAGAGGTGCTTCTGTCCACCCATCCTGAACAACCTGCACCCACAGTCTGCCTCAGAACTAAGAAAGGCAAGCATGGAACTACCAGATAACTGTCTAGCACCTGGCCAAGAACAACCATGGCCTGTGTGGAAAGCTTTAAACAGACTACATGCCAGGGTTTGAAGATCAAAGGCTAATCTGAGAAAGTGAGGTTTCCCTGTAGATGACAGCCTGTGTGAATGACAACAAACTATCTCCCACATGATACAATGCACACGGTGCCCCTCAACATGACCGATTGATGTGGCCCAATATTGGGCGGATGTCATCTAGCCCTATTTAATTCTATTTTGTTTTAGATGTGTTAATTTTAGCTTTGTATGTTATTGTATGCTGGTGGTGTGTCTGACACAAATAAAGAAAGATCACTCTTCTACATGTGGAGTGTGACAGGGTTGAAGAGGAGAGCCCATGCTGCCTGATTCACATGGAGAGCCTCCATGGATGGAGTAGACTCTCCTTTTCAGCCTTGTGTTTTATCATCCTCTGCCTCATCTCAGATCTGCAGAGCTGGAAGAGACCCCATTGTAGAGCATCAAGTCCAGGCTCTGTCAAAGAGTGGTGGAATCAAACTCATAACCAATGTCTATGCAGCCAGATTCCTAAATCACCGAGCTATCCAGCACACATAGGAGAGGAAAAAACTGGAAACAGAGAGACTTTGCAGTGATGGCTGACCTTGGCACTCCAGCTGTTCTGGAACTAAAATTCCCAGAAGCCCTGATCAGCAAGAGTGCTGACTTGAGCTTCTGGTAATTGAAGTCCAATAACAGCTGGAATGCCAAGGTTAGCCACCAGGGGACTAGAGCTATCACATTTCCCGCTATCCATGGTAAATGTAACTGTTTGTTAAATTATTGAATAATGTTTGATGTAGGCCTGAATCTAGGTGCCACACCCAACTAGAGAAGATCCACTGAACTAGTTACACATGTATAAATCCAATTTATCGAAGGGGACTACTCTAGTTGTGACTAACAATTGTATTTAAGCCATTTCCTGAATCTTTCCCTGGTATGACTGTCAACCTCAGAGGGAAAGAGCAAGGTTTAAAAAAGAACTGCCATTTTGTTTCTGGTGATATTTTAGGTCCCACGGGAGATTTGATAGAAGAACTGACTGAGAAGCCTCAGAATGTCATGGCAACTGTGTTAAGCTCTACCACTGCCTCAATATCTTGGAGGACTTCACAGTTGACTAGCAGCAATGATACTATTGTGTCTGTGGTGTCCTTGACATGCCAGAAGCAGAAGGAGAGCCAGAGGCTTGAAAAGCATTATTGCACTGAGGTAAGAGTAGGAGATACAGTAGCTTCTGCTGCATTTTTGTGGTTGAGTCAGATCCTGCCTTGGCCATGGTCCAAGTAGCTCCAGATCAGTTGGTCCTTCCATTGTCAGTACTGTCGAATTCCTTGCTCTGAGCAAGACCATATAAGTACTTCTGCTATGTGGCTTAGTGATTAAGACACTGAAATTGATGACTGGAAGGTCGGCAGGTCAGCAGTTCAAGATCCGAGTGCTACATGACAGAGTGAGCTTCTGTCTCTGTCCCAGCTCCTGCCTACCTATCAGTTCGAAAGCAAGAAATTGCAAATAGATAAATAGGTACCACTTTGGTGGAAAGGTAGACAGACCTTTACTGTGCTATGCTTTTATTGCTCTACACCACCATGGAATCCATTTATAGTAAAGGAAAAATTTAATTCTTAAAAATAATAAATAAATAAGATAAAATAAATCATTATTTTTCAATATTGCATGGAAAGAAGAAGAAAGGTTACAGGCAGCTGTAATTGTTTACCTGCTGGAACAAAAGTATATCTGAGAGTAAACAAAACAGAACAGCAAAAAAAAAAAAGACAAAAAAAAATGTTGTGGCACCTTAAAGACTAACTCCTGTACTGTATTTAAATGTGAGCTTTCGCGGACCAAGTCCACTTCATCAGGCATAAGAGCGAGGCCTCATGGCATCAATTTATATACACATCAGGTACACAGGCACACAATAATTGGCCAGCCCAGTGTGTATATATTGATGCCATTAGGCCTCACTCTTATATCTGATGAATGACTGGCTTTTGAGCAAGAACGATTTTTACCATTACCTTACCCTAGCTTTATTCCAGAAATGGGGAACCTTTTGCCCTTCAGATATTAGACTTCATCTTCCATAATTTCTTGATGTTGGTCATGCTCTTTGGGGCTTCTGGAAGTAGTGCTACATTCTAGACAAGCATCTGATTTCTCAGCCAAAGTCTCCTGAGCTTAACTCATCTTCCATCGCTCTCTGTTCCTATCCACGCTCTGTCTCATTTTTCCTAGGTGAACACAAGCAGCAGCTTTATTGAAAACCTGGTTCCTGGTGCTCAGTACCAAGTTGTGGTTTACTTACAGAAGGGTCCATTGGTTGGCCCTCCTTCTGATCCTGTTACATTTGCCATTGGTAACCTACTTACATTGATTCCAGTTGTTTTTGCTGGGTGAAAGAAATGTATTTTGGTTTGGGAAGGGCAGGTGAGGAACTTACAGAACTTGTTGGGGCCTTTAAGACAAGTGGCTGCACATGCCTGTCCCTGGAAGGGGACTTCCACCTTTTTTAATGCTCCCTTCCACCCTCTAGTGGTTGATTTTTTAAAATTAAAAATTGGAAAATAATAAATAATAATAATTGTGTGCTGTCAAGTCCATTCTCAATTCTGGTGACCCTTTTCAGGACTTTCTTGACAGAGAATACTTAGAAGTAGTTTACCACTCCCTTCTTCTAGGGATGCCCTGGGACTGTGCAGCTTGCCCAATGCCATACAGGTTGGCTCTTCCCCTGGGATACACAGTGGGGAGTCAAACTCCCAACCTCTGACTCTGCAGCCAGATACCTAACTCACTGAGCTATCCAGACAGCTACACAATAAATAGAAATGCAAACAATGGTCTGAGTATACAGCACTACCTTTACAATTTCAAATCATGCAGAGACAATGTGCATGGTGGTTAAATAGCTCTAGAACATTTACAGGTGGGTGTGCATGTACAACCTAGTAGATAAAGCTTTGCCACTGATTGTAAAAAATATGAATACTGTACCTTTCAATTTCTGTTTTTATAGTGCCAACAGGAGTAAAGGATTTAACAGTGTATCCTTTGGGACCAACCGCTGTGGTTCTCAGCTGGAACAGGCCTTACCTTGGTGTCTTCCGAAAATACGTCGTAGAAATGTTTTATTTCAATCCTTCAACTATGACTTCAGAGTGGACGACGTACTATGAAATAGCAGCTACTGTCTCGCTGACATCATCAGTGGTAAATGTTGGTTGCAGTCATGTTTGGACTAACACTCTGAAATATCTCTACCTTTTTTTAATCCAGTGAAGTCCCTTTCTATTTCATATCATTTCATCCGTATATTTTACTTTTTCTCCAATGAACTCCAGGCAGCATACATTGAACTTTTCCTTCACCACTTTATCATCACAACTAGCATGTGAGACAGACAAGACTAAAATAATAATAAGAGTCCAACATCATCTAGGACAGTGATGGTGAACCTTGGCACTCTAGGTGTTTTTGGACTTCAGTTCCCATAAGCCTAAGTCAGGGCTTCTGGGAATTGAAGTTCCAGAACAGCTGGAGTGCCAAGATTCACCAACACAGATCTAAGATGTTTTATATCTCAGAGGCATCCAAATCTCTCTGTTTCCAGTCTAGAACTTTGACCATTGCTTCTCACTGTGTAGTTGATTAGATATCAACAATCCCATCTATTGATATGTAAACAAGAAGACGAATGAAAGCCAGCCATTAAAAGATGTGTGTTTAACTTGGTTATTGCCTTAACATCATTGTCAAATCCTATTTTTCACATACTAACCCTTCCTTCCTTCCCCACCCCACCCCACCTCTTTCCTCTTTATTGTTTACACCTCTTCAGCGTATAGGCAGCCTACTACCTGCCTGGTATTATAACTTTCGTGTTACCATGGTGAACTGGGGAGACCCTGAACTGAGCTGTTGTGACAGTTCTACCATCAGCTTCATAACAGGTAAATCCAGATTTGATGAACGCTCAACAAGAAGGGTGTTTGAGGTTTATTTTTTAATGCAAGGCTTTGTCCTCAAGGAAGGAGTGCTTTATCAAAGTCTTTCCACAGTCTTTCTTTGCACAGAGATAAAGCTCAAAGCCAGCTCTTCCATGGGTTAGACTTAGAGCAAAATGGCCATCTTGACATGGCAGCAATGACTTGCCCAAGATATTTTGTTGCCTAATCTAGAGCTGCAAGTGTTAGGGATTTTTTTTTTATTTCCTGGACTACAAAAACCATAATTCTCCATTCTGGAATATCTAGTGGTGGGTAGCTTAGGTACAGATAAACGTAAATGTCTCCCTTGCTTGAAAGCCAGGTGCATCTGACTCTAGGGTGCAGTGCTCATCTCTGTTTACAACCAAAGAGTAATGCTGTCTGTGTCTGAAGAGATTTCTGTGGTTTTGGGACAGGCATGACTAGACGCTGGAGCACATGGAATGCTGTTACCTTTCCGAAGTGTTACCTATTCATCTACTTGCAATTTCTTGCTTTCAAACTGCTAGGGTGGCAGGAGACAGGAGCTCACTCATCATACAGCACTCGGGTCTTGAACTGCTGACCTGCTCACCTTCTAGTTGTCAAGTTCAGTGTCTTTACCACTAAGCCACTGCAGTCCCTTCGATTGACATCTTGATACCCAAATGTGACTCACCAGGGAGCAAAGCCTCAACTAAAAGGCTTTGAGGGTTAGCTAGTCCTGGCTCCACCCAGGCTTGTGGGGAGCTTTCTTTCTAACCAGAAAACTAGGTGGAACTAGGCCTAGCTCAGCCTCGAAACCATCCAGATGTTTAGATGCCTGTCAAGTAGAACTACCACAATGGAGAATTATGGGATTTGTTGTCCAAGAAATCTAAAAATCCCATCCCAAACACCCAACATTAGCTAAGGAAATCAATATTGAAAGCCAGTTGATTTGTTTTGATATAGGAGGCAGAAAATCAGGAGGCAAAAGCATTTCTCCTCATCCATGACAGCAAATAAAACAGGAATAAGAGCAGTGAATTAATAAATTAATTGAGTGTCCTTATATGTCACCTCACGTCTATTGGCTAAGGCAGCTGCCTTTCTCTGTTGGTGATGATAATGATTGTGGTGATGTTGTCTGTTCTTCCTGGTAGCTCCAGTATCCCCTGAAATCACTTCAGTTGAATATTTCAACAACCTTCTCTATATCAACTGGATTTACGGAGATGACACCACAGACCTTTCCCATTCTAGGATGCTGCACTGGATGGTTGTTGCAGAAGGAAGGAAAAGGATAAAAAAGAGTGTAAGCCTCAACAGCCTGTACTTCCTTTGGATACAGCTTTTAGTCAGAGAAATATTTGTGTTGAAACAAAAAAAGACCCTCTGTTTCTTATTAGCTTTTCCTTAGTAAATATTTATTTTAATATATATTCCTATTTTTCCTAATAACAAATTCACAAGTTACATAATAATAATTTTGTGTCAGAAATTCTTCTGGGTTGAAAGGATTTTTGTGGAAGAAATTCCGCTCAGGGAACGCCCAAATGAGGCTCCTTTCATGTGCCTAAGAGCTGGGACAGAGACGGGTACTCAATCCGTCAAGCAGTACTCTGGTCTCGAACTGCTGACTTGCCAGCTTTCCAGCTAACAAGGTGAGTTTCTTAACCACTGAGCCACACAAAACTTGAATATCTATGTGCTCCCTCCACTGGTGGGACTTATTATATAATTATTTTTCCCCATTGCTACACTTATGACCATTCACTGCCAAAAAGATAATCTATCTTGTTCTGGCTATTTTCCTTTCACTAGTATATGATGCAAAAATTCTCCCCATATGTTTCTAAAATGATTTTCTTTCACTATTCCCTTTTTTTAAAATTAAATTTTATGTGCTAATTTATCATTGATAGCTGTATTCCATATCTCTTTATAACAATCATCAAAGGTGGTGGGGCTGCAGTGGCTTAGTGGTTAAGAAACTTGCCTTGTTAGCTGGAAGGTCGGCAAGTTGTCAGTTCGTGACCTGAGTATTGCATGATGGATTGAGTGCCTGTCTCTGTCCCAGCTCCTGCCAACCTAGCAGATTGAAAGCAAGAAATTGCAAGTAGATAAACAAGGGAACACTTTGGTGGGGAAAAATCTTCGGGACATGAAAGGAGCCTCATTCGGGAATTCCCTGAGCGGAGTTTCTCCAGCAAAAATCCTTTCAACGCAGAATAATTTCTGACACAAAAATATTATTATCAGAGGGTGACATTTTTACTATAATTATTTCCTTAGTAAATATTGGACAAGCATTTTATGCAATATGTTCTCTTCCCCTAGCATTTCCCACTCACTCGTTCTGCTTAGTCTGTTTTGATCCTTTTAAATGGGTACATATTTCAGAAAATGAACAAACCCCATCACCGCCTTTCACTCTGTATAAATTGTCATAATATGGGAAGTGGCACCTTTCAAGACTGCAATGTTAAGAGCTGTACAGCACTGATGATAAGTCTCATGAGCCATTTAGCAGCATCCCTTGCTTGATCCAGAAATATCCAGAGCTAACACATGTCAAAGAGACATTGATACAGCCTCTCCTTGAAGACATTCGGTGAGGAAAAGCCTTATGGGAAAATTGGTTCCATTGTCTTGAGTACCCTTTGGTTCTCTAGATGTTTTCAACGTAAGCTACCAGCAGCCATGGACATTGATAATGCTGGCTGAGGTTTTGGGAGTTGAGGTCCAAACCTTCTGGGAGACCAAAGGCTGATGCCAATCTAGAATGGTGGTGGACTCAAAGTAACTTCAGATATCTAAAATACTGCCTCCAGCTAAACCAGCTGCCATGCTGGCAGATGTATTCTTGGAGATGTAGTCCAAAAAAGGAACTTTTCCCATCTCTGGTTCAAGGTAGACAGAGCCACAAGAACAATACTATGGATGTGCCTCTTCTTGCTTATAATGCTCCAAAAATACTGCTTTTTCGTGTAAACTCCTGTTATAAGGAGCATAAATAACCCATTGTTTGTTTTAGGTGACACGAAATGTTATGACGGCTGTGCTCAACTTGCCTCCAGGGGACATCTACAACCTTTCGGTTACTGCTTGCACTGAAACAGGCAGCAACATCTCTGCACTTCAGCTGGTGAAAGTTGGTAAGTCCTTCTCTTTAGAGTTGAGTCATTTTCTCCCTCTCAAGCCCCCATCTCTAGAGAAATAAATGGAACTGTTGTAAGTCACAAGCTGAATATGAGCAGTGGTGTGCTGGCCCACAGGGATACAGGGACTCATCCCGGTGTGCCCAAGTGACTGGTGCCTCCCAGAGGCAGGTAGAGGTAATGGAAATGTGTGGGATTTCTCACCCCCCAACTCCCCAATAGGCACCCTCATCACTTCCAGTCCACCGCCCTCCCAAGGTTCCCAGCACACCCCTGGATATGAGCCAATAGGCAACACTGATTTAGGCTGCATTTACAGAAGTGTAGTCTCCAAACAGTTAGAAATAATAGTTCACCTCTTTTCAGCCCTAGTCAGGTCTCATCCTGAGTGCTGACTCCAGTTCTTGATACTGCACTTTGAGAAGGAGGCTAACAAACTGGAAGAAGTTCTGAGAAAGCACATTTTTATCTTTGAAAATACAGTACAATCAGAAAAGAACAGCCTGCTTTCCTCTAGCACCATTTATGTCAGCTCCGCTTTCTACAGATAAATATCTACCCAACACCAGACCAAGCTGGGTTTGGCTCTCCATCCCTTTTATCCTTCCACCAACAGCTGAAGACCTATCTTTTAACAATTATGTCTGAGTTCCAGTATGCTTGGTTTTAATTAAGTTGTTGTCTGTCTTAATGTTTTGTCCATTTTAAACGCTTTTAATGTTTCAGGGCAGAAACGCTAATGACCTTGTGAACTTCCCAGCCGAGTGCCCTAAGTGCTATGGAGAAGTACATAAGTGCAATTGCTATAGGCCAGTTGTTCCCAACCTTTTTTTTTGGCCAAGCCCCACCTAAGCATCTCTAAAATCCTGACACACACACCACCACCCAGTGTGACATATAATTCTTATTATTCAAAAAGTGAAGTCCTATTCACATGGAGGAAGCCTAAAAGGCTTGGTCTAATTCATTCTCAAATTTCCCCACAGCTATAGACAGATCTTACTTTGAATTTCTGTATTGAGTAGTTCCATAGACAAACAAAGCAGATTAGCCATGTGATCCTTATTCAAATTACTGAAAAAAATGCAAAAAATGCAGGAGGAAGGTGATACCTTTATTGGAACACTGAAAATTAATATGAAGCAAACTTTTGAAATCCAAGATTTTTTCTTCAGGCATGGCATGATGTCTCCTTGCCAGGTACAAGTCTTAGAAAAGCATGAGGAACAACAGTAAAAGTCCTACGAGGGCAGACCGAAGAGGCTCTGTGGTGGTCCCCTCGACAAGAGTAGCACATTTGGCTGGGACCAGGGGAAGAGCCTTTTCTGTGTCTGCCCCTGCCCTGTTGAACCTCTTGCCATTGGAATTGCAGCTCCAGATGAAGCTGCTCCCCTTCCGGAAAGCTCTTAAGACCTGGCTGTGCCAGCGGGTCTGGGACTCATCCTGCGGTATGGCCCAGGTCCGCTGGCTAGTCTAGCTGCCCAAGTTTATAGATTTTTTGCTGGAGCTGTCTGATGTTTTTATCTAACTGTTTTTAATGCATTTTTGTATGGTTTTAGCTGTTTAGCAGTTTTACTGTTTTGTTTTGTCTTAAGGGGTTGGGGTGGTTTTTGGGCTGGTTTTTTTTAGATGTTTTTATATTTGTATGTTATTTCGTGTATATATGTTGTTAACCGCTATGGGTGGCGCATGCACCAGAAAAGCAGGTTACAAATGTGTGTAAATAAGTAAATAAATAAATAAAAGGTTTTTTGGTTCATCACCCCACAGGAAACCAGGCATTTGTTCTTCCCAGATGGTCCTCCACACAGCATCAGCTTTCTTTTGTGGCCATGTACAGGGAACTCAAAACTCCATGTTCCTTCATTAGGGAGCAATGGTCTCAATTTAGTCCACACACTAGGCATGCCAATTGCAGTCAAATCAAAGTCCAAGAAAAAGTCAATTAGAATATTACCTAGTGGTTCTGTGTTTCTTGAATTTGCAGTGTTGTTCCAATGTTAAAAAGTTCATGCCATGCAGCTATTAACGGTATCAGGTAATTCTATAGACAAACAAAGCAGATTAGCCATGTTCAATATTCAAATTACAAAAAAAAGGCAAAAATGCAGATTATCTATGTTCAATATTCAAATTACAAAAAAATGCAAAAATGCAGGAAGAAGGCGATACCATTATTGGATTATTGAAAATTAATATGATGCAAGCTTTCGAAATCCAAGATTTCTTCTTCGGGCATGTCACGATGTCTCCAAAAAGTCTTTTACTGTTGTTCCTCATTCATTTCTAAGACGTACCTGGCAAGGAGACATCATGCCATGTCCTGACAAGGAGACACCATACTAATTTTCAGTGATCCAATAAAGGTATCGCTTTCCTCCTGAATTTTTTTACATTTTTTTGTATTGAATAAATGGCTGGACTCGATGACCTTATAGGCATTTTTCAATCATAGAATACTATGATTCTATATTTCTCTCTCTCTACCAGCAGAGAGTTACCAGTTTCTGATCTAGCAGTTTGCGTAAGCATGCTCTGATAGAAATTGTGTAAATAATATATCTTGCAAAAGTGTGCACAAAAGCCACATGGAAGACTTTATTGAAAAAGGAAGTGGAGTAATCACCGAATGCTGAAGTCAAGAAAGTAAAAAGAGTCTGTCACTCAGAAACATCTTCCTCTTTTAAAATTCTTCTCTTCTGCTTGTTTGTTTCAATTGCAGTCAGCTTTGGGAAGAGTGAAAACATCTTGAGTCTTGCCTCCCCAGCTTGTTGTATCTCCCATACTTTCCTATTGGATCCCAAAGACCCTCCTATAAAATGATATTAACAGGACTTTTCTTTAACCCCCAGACCCAGCTCCTCCAAGATCACTTTTCACTGTGAACAAGACACAAACTTCAGTGACTCTTCTGTGGGTGGAAGAGGGAGTGGCTGATTTCTTTGAAGTCTTTTGCCAGGAGGCTGGCATGAGCCAAGACAAAAAGATCCAGGTATGTATTTGCTGTTTTATCCATTTTAGGCTATCCCTTATTGTACCTACTCTCGATAGTTGAGATCGGGAGTCTGATTTTGTTGGTGTTTCAGTAATTTATCCTTTCTGAGATCTGGATCATAGCACCTAAAATGAGAATGAGATGGAGGGTGGGGAGCTGTGTTAATTCCTTTTTAGCACCCACCCACCCAATCTCTTGGAGATTGAAAGAGAGAACAAGTGGGCAAAGTGAAATAGAATTCCAGAGATCTTGGTAAAAAAAGAAAGCAGAGACTGAAAAAATTGAAACATTACTTTTGAAAACTATAATTGCCCTCACCCACTTCCCCTGCCACCACATGATTAGCTAGCATGTCAGGCTTTTCAGCTTGAGTTGGGGCCAATTCTAGTCTCCATCCTGATTTTTTTGGGATAAAGCAGCCTGGTGGAGCTCATCCAGAAATGGAGACATTATCTACAGAAATGCTGGGATAGAGAGGGCTTGGCATCTTCAGCCTCAAGAGGAGCAGAGGAGCAGAGTTCATGGGCTTGGCTTAGGCTAGGCATGATAGGAATGGTCTTATTGGTACACCAGTCTACAGACAATGAGTACCTGCATGTTTGGAGTCCCGTAGACTGATCCTGCCCTTTCCCCAAGCCAATATATTTTGTTTATGTAGTTGGTGTGCATGTAGGTCACTGGCTGAGCATGTGGCCAGCAGGAACCATGGCTTATTGATATGACTTTGCTCCACCTCAGGGGATGAGAATGTTGTTGGGTTGTTGTTTTTTTGGAGTTTCTTCTGATCCATATCAGCCTGTGTCCCCATCTGTTCACAGAAACAGCAGAACGCCACCAGAATTTGGAACCAAATAGTGTCAACTCCCTGCAATATCCTTTCTATTCACCTAAAGTATCTTCTCACTCTTAGTTTTTGGTGCTCATATATCATACATACCTTTGCCTTGTGAAGATGAAAGTTGTTTGGGTTTCTACCTTAGTTGCCCAACATCTATTGTCTTTGAGTAGAAAACAGAAAGCAGACAATATGCTCTTGTTTCTTCAAACTTGCTAGAGAAGAGGATATAAAGGGCTGGGATGACTTCATGGGAACTAATGAATGAAGGGTCTAATTTGTATCTATGATTATCACATAACTCTAAAGATACATATCAGAGAATAAACAAAACAAAAATGCTAAAGCACTTTAAAAACTGACTGTTATATTTTAATGTTAGCTTTCATGGATCAAGTCTACTTTGTCAGGCAAGTCTGATAAAGTGGGCTTGATCAATGAAAACCTACATTAAAATATAACATTTAGTCTTCAAAATGCTACGGCGTTTTTGTTTTGTTTATTCTCCAATATGCTTGAAACACAGACTAACATGGCTACTATTCCAAAAAAAAAAATCATCTAAAGATGCAGTAAGTTCAGTCTTGCAGCTGAAATTGGAATCCCAGTAATTTGGGGCAGAAAAAATGAGAAAATATATTTAAGCTTGTGTTGTTGTTGTTGTTGAGGGGAATTGGAGTTCTAAAATGATGGAGCATGATTAAAAGATATCAGAGAATAAACAAAAAACAAACAAACTTCTGTAGCACTTTGAAGACTAACTGTAATATTTTAATGTTAGCTTTCATGCTTGAAACACAAACTAACATGGCTACTATTTTAAAAAACCAACTATGATTAAAAGAGCCCTTCATCCCAATGAACCTTATCTCAGACAGTGTGTAGCACAGTTTGATCTGATAATTTCAATCTATTGAGGAGTACACCTGGGAGAAGCTATTCGTGAAAAATTATTTGGACCTAAATCTTAAGCATTATGAAAGTTTACTATAATACCTAAGATTGCAGATTTTTAAAGCAAACTACACATTAGAGACTATCACCATTATTTTGCATACATTTTGATAGCTGTAGTCCAAAAAGCTTATTAGTCTTTAAGATATCGTCACAATACTCTGATGTTTTGGCTTCTTCGGAAGCTCTGTTTCTGATCTGAACTGAAAAGATTTTTATAGACTTTTATCTTGTATTCTGTTAAAGGTTAACTGGAGTTTCATAATGCAGCTTTATTGAGTTGCATTGCTTACAGTAGTATGATTATGACTCCAAAGAGCTTCAAAATGACCTTAGAAGCTGTCCAAAATGATGCCATTTAATCAATGCATAAAAATGTCTTCTCACTAATTGCATTGCTGTTCTTGCTGATATTTCTTTCCTGTTGCATCATGACCTTATTTCCCCTTTGTATCACACCCATTCATTTGTATGTTTAAACTGCTTGACCCTTCTTCCTGACCTAATGCTTTTTTAAAAAAAGGAATGTATTCTTATGATGTAGAAAGTTAGGTTGCTTCTTCCATTTGCATGGTCTGAATTTATCTAGTCCTAGGACAGTGATGGTGAACGTTGGCACTCCAGGTGTTCTTCGACTTCAATTACCAGAAGCCCAAGTCAGCACTCCTTCTGATCAGGGCTTCTGAGAATTGAAGTCCAAGAACAGCTGGAGTGCTAAGGTTCACCATCACTGCCCTAGGACACGTCTCATAGTTTAGTCATCTGCCGTTCATCTTGCTCATGTGAGTCAAGCTGGTGCTTCAAAATTTATTCCAAAGCCAGAAAGCCTATGGAGGTCTCAGACTCTGTTATGAAAGATTGACTTCTTCATTTTGTCCCAATGATGCGTTTCTGTGACACTCCACGCACATCCCACGGGCAAGAATTTGAGAGTTAGGTTGCACATTTAGAGCAATCACATGGTACAGCTTTCCTAATCAACTGGGTGTGTGCCCTACCCAACAGAATACTATCTTCTCTCTGAAAAGTTACAGTTGTCTTTTCCACATTGCCCCCCTTAATGAAGCATTGTGTACTTCAAGTCTACTTGAAAGATAAAAGAACCATTGCATGGGAAAGCAAGAACCTTGAAATCATCAAAATAAAGCATCATGAAGGCAGCACACTGTACAGGCACACAGGTCATTTGGTCCAAGGACTGAGAAAGTTCCTCTTTTGGACTACAGCTCCTAGAATTCCTCAGTTCAAGTTTGGAAGTTCTAGTCCAGAAAAGAAAGTGTATAAGTCCTGAGCTGGTCACAATCGTTTATGCTATAGTGAGATATCTCTATATTACAACCATTATTTCTAAATAGGATCTCTACATGTAATTTTCCTGCCAACCTAGCAAGAAATTGAAGTAGATAAATAGGGACCACTTTGGTGGGAAGGTAACAGCGTTCCGTGTGCTCCGGTGTCTAGTCATGCTTGCCACATGACCATGGAAACGTCTGCAGCAGCAGACAGCGTTGGCTCTTCGGCTTTGAAACAGAGATGAGCACTGCACCCTAGAGTCAGATACAACTGGCTTTTGAGCAAGGGATACAACTGGCTTTTGAGCGGCCGCCCTCAGCCCCGGCATGGCCACGGAGCCTGCGGGGCAGGAGGGTTGGGAACCAAGAGTTTGCTCAGCTGGGCGGGCCGGATGCTTTAAGAACTGGTGCCGGCCTCTTCTATGCCTCCGCTCCTGCTCCCCTCTTGGCAGGATGGCCAGGAGGGAGGAAGACTTGGGCAGCGGCTCAAGTGGCCTCGCCAATGTTGCTGCGGTAGCCCTCAGCCCCAGTGCGGGGCTCCTGCTGGGCAGGAGGGGCCTGCTGGGCAGGAGGGGCGGGAGCCAGAACTTTGTTCAGCTGGGTGGGAGGTTAAGCTGGTTTTCCCCACACAGGATTTCTATTGAGTCTGTTGCCGTTGACTTGGGGAGTGGACAGCCATCTGGAGCCAAATGTGAGGTTCCTGGGGCCCACATCTCAGTAGTGATGGGCAAGGGGCGATATAGTGGGAGCGGTGGGGTGGGCCGCACACGGGGAATGAGGGACAGATGCTTGTTACCTGTCCCTTGTTTTAGCCCCTCCGCTCAATCTCTGGGTCTTGGTCAGCAGGTTCAGAGTGACCCCTCCCTTAGGCTGCTGTTGTTGAACGCTAGGTCAGTCTGCAATAAAGCACCCCTTCTTTGTGATTCGATCGTAGGGGAGCGGGCCAACCTGGCATGTACCACCGAGACCTGGCTGACACCCGAGGATGGGGTTCCTATATCAAAAATGTGTCCAGCCGGGTTCGGGCTGTGGCATCAGCCTAGGGGTATGGGGAAGGGCGGTGGCATCGCGATTGTAGCCCGGAAACCACTGGGAGTTACCAGGGCCACCGCTCCATAGGTGCAGGGTTGTGAGCTGCTGCTGCTTCAGTTGGGCCTCAAGAGTCAGTTGGGAATCCTACTTCTGTACCTGCCCCCTTGCAGAGTTACAGATTCCCTGCCTGACCTGCTTGAGGCAATTGCGGCATTGGCGTTGGAGCTCCCGGGGCTTATGGTCCTGGGGGACTTCAATTTGCCATCGCTGGGATCGGCTTCTCAGGCTGCTCAGGAGTTCATGGCTTCCATGGCATCTATGGGCCTGACTTAAGTAATTGGGGGTCCCACCAGGAGTAGCAGCCACTCCCCTGACTTAGTTTTCCTGTCGGAGCAGTGGCTGAGTGATCTGATATTACATCATATAGAGATAACACCAGTGCCATGGTCAGATCACTATCTGGTCTCTCTTGATTTTCGGGGAGCAACGCGTCACCGTAGGGAGGCTGGACCCACTAAATTGGTCCGACCCTGGCGACTTATGGACTCTGAGAGATTTCAGACGGAGCTGGGACACTTTCCTCTGGACAGGCTGCACCAGAGTTACCATCTTTGGTCATGGCTGGGACATCTTTGCCACAGTCAGATCCGGTGCGCAATTTTGGGGTCCTCCTGGACTCGCGGCTATGCTTGAAGAGCAGGTGGCAGCCGTGGCTAGTAGGGCCTTTGCACAGATTTGTGTCATTTACCAACTGCGCCCGTTCCTGGACCGGGACTCCTTGCTCATGGTCACTCATGCTCTGGCCACCTCCAGATTGGATTATTGTAATGCGCTCTACATGGGGCTGCCCTTGGTGACCATTTGGAGGCTTCAGATGGCCCAGAATGTGGCTGCCCGGGTCGTGATGGGGTGCGGGCGTTATGCTCGCGCCTCACCCCTTCTCCGGGAGCTGCACTGGTTGCCGGTGTGCCTCCGGGTGCAATTCAAGGTGCTGGTTTTGACCTTTAAAGCCCTTCATGGCATTGAACCAGGTTACTTAAGAGACCGCGTCACCACAAGGAATTCAGCCCATCCTACTAGGGCAGACAGGAGGGGTTCACTGGTGGTCCCATCAGTGAAAGAAGTACATCTTATTGGGACCAGGAAAAGAGCCTTTTCTGTGTCTGCCCCAGCCCTGTGGAACCTCTTACCACCTGATTTGCATCTCCAGACGGATCTACTCCCCTTTAGAAAAAGGCTGAAGACATGGCTCTTTCAGCAAGTTTGGGGCACGCTTGACTCTACCAGTCAGGCCCGGTGGCTGAGTGAGAGAGAAACCCCTAGAAGGCATTTGCAACTTTTAGGCAAGGACACTGGAGTGCTTTAAAAAAACCTCTGACTTTTCTCTAGCATCTCTTTCATTTGTTATTGTTTGAGAATGGAGAGGCAATGTATGTATGCCCAGATATGAGTTGTTTGTCATTCTGACCATGATAGGTATGCAATAAATTTGTCTTCTTGCTGCTTTACCATGTGCCTAAGTTATGGACAGCGTTGCTACACCACAAAGGTTGCAAAAGTTGTATCCAGGTAAATTGGAGCTAAAATGGCAGCTTCCTGATGCACGTGTGATTCACAGAGAATGGCAAACTCACATGTACCATGTGTCAACAGCTATGGTCTGAAATTCAGTGTAGGGTCTCAGATTGAAGGATGAGCAAAGAATTACCAACAGCCTTTTCCTTTTCTCTCTCAACACATACAGGAACCTGTTACTGTTGCTTCACACGTGGTGACAATCTCCAGTCTTCTCCCTGCCACATCTTACAACTGCAGTGTGACCAGCTTTAGCCACGACAGCCCAAGTGTCCCCACCTTCATTTCTGTCACAACCATGGGTGAGCTGAAGTCTTCTAATTGTCTGTTTGCTTCTCGGTTTCTTTCTAATGGTGCTTTCAGAGCAGGACTTTGAAGCAGAGGTCTACTCATCAAGAACAAACAAACCTCTAGCACAGGGGTTCCCAACTTAAGGCCCGTGGGCAGGACGTGGCCCGTGGTGATATTTCATGTGGCCCCCACCCCTCCAAGGGCATTCAAAAAACAAAATGCCCACTCCTTTGAAGCTGTTGGGACAAAACTGCTGCCCCCATCATGCAGGCAGGGCAAAATGGCCATCCAGCCCTCGAAGCTGACTGAGAGAGCATGATCCGGCCCTCGGCTTGAAAAGATTGGGCACCCGTGCCCTAGCAAAACGAAGCTCACTTACCAAGTTGAGTACTTTGAACACTAAGTGAAATCATATTGTTTGCCATTGAAAAAAGATGGTGTGGGCAGTAAGATAATTAAATCCAAAGTCTTTTTCTTAACTGCACCACTGTGGTTTTCGCTTTTTTCTTGATTCCTAAGAAACAGCGTAATGATTTCACTTTCCACTTCTAATTTCAACCCCATCTTCCTCCATGGTGCTGTAAAATGGTGACTAATAACTGAAAGACCCACCGAGTGCCATTGTAAAATTAATGAGAGTAGCGTCAAAGGGAGTGTTCATTGTTTTGCAGAGTGTTCTTAAAGGCAATGGATTGGTATTTAGAAACACAAACTGCAAGTACAGGATGGGCATAATGAAATATGTGTCAAGGCTGCAGTGGGTTTGAGGGCTGGGAAATTAAAGACAGGGAGCTCTGTTATTGCCTTTTTAAAAAAAGAAAAATATGCCTGTTCTATGTATCTAAACCAGTGGTTCCCAATGTGGTGCCCATGCCCCACAGGGGTACTTCAATTCCCAGAAGCCTAAGTCAGTACTTTGGCTAATCACTGCTTTGGGAAATTGACTTAGGCTTCTGGGAATTGAAGTCCAAAAACCAAAGGTTGGGAAACACTGATCTAAACTGTGGTCACTCAGGTTAAGTCAGGCTTGATCTTGGTGTGACTTTGGAAATCTGAGCTCGCATCAGTGCCAACATCTGAGGCATCTGAACATTGGACCCAAGAACCTGAGATGACATCAATTTGGAATTTGGGTGTTGTTTTATTTGTTTCACAAAAGCATCCATAAATACCATGTTTCACCAGTTTTTCAGTTTACTTTTCAAACAAAAATACCTGCTGAACACAACTGAACAATTATTTTCTTTTCACATCAGTTTTTGTATGCAAAAAAAGAGACATTATTTGATGTCAAAAACCAGAACCCAGACATTAGCCATCTCCCTAACCAAATATAGACAGTCTCACAGTGATGGCAAACCTTTGGCACTCAAGCTGTTCCTAAACTTCAGTGCCCAGAAGCCCTGATCAGCAGGACTGCTGACTTGGGTTTCTGGTAATTGAAGTCCAAGAACACCTGGAGTGCCAAGGTTCGTCATCATGGGTCTATGATGACATTAACCTCTGGCAAGGATGTATGGGCATGGTACAGACATGTCTTACATTGTAGAAGAACCAGATGTGTGTGCAACATAGCCAGTAGAATTCTTGACCTCCTTCCTTCTCTCTCCCCTTTGTCTTTATGCCAACCCTTTTGCCCTACCTACCTTTCAGGCTGTTGAGGGACAAATTGGCCACTCTTGCTAGAAGGTTTTTGGAGCTATACTGAGGTTGAGGTCGCCAATCAAGACCCAATCTCAAATGCAGAAGTGCTCTCAGAGAAATTAATGAGCATTTGTAAAAAAAATTACCAAAAATTCAGAGGTAACAATTCACATGGTATAGCAGAAATTGGAACTAACACATTACAAATCATCTATGTTTTGAGAGCGCAAAGGACATAGTCACTTTTATCTTGCAAAATAAAGTACCACTGGCTCTTTACTTTTGTAATGAGTCAGATGTCCGCCTTAGATTTTGCATGACATTTTTGCAGCCAAAAATGTTCAACAGGGAAATGTCGAAAATACTCAAAACTAATGAATCACCTCACAAATAGCTTTTTTTAAAAATTGCAGCATTGGTAGCAACACAACACTTTCTTGAGGTAGCTTGGTAATTAGTGACATAAAATGTTGGGTTTTTTTTAAAAAAAAAATTACTTCCTGAGCTCTGCACTATGGTCTTCTTTGCCAAAATCCTAATCTGAAATAAATATATAAATAAGGGAAACTGTGCAAGTGTTTTTCATTTTTCGCTGACTGTCTGAAATGCCCTGGTGTGGGATAGACCACATGACATAAGGATGACCTAGCTTCAGTGGTGGGCATGAGCAGGTTCACACCAGTTCACCAGAATCGGTAGCAGAAATTCTGGCTGGCCCCGCCCATCCAAGTTTTGAAATAAAGTCATCATAATTTCGGTGCATCGCAGGGCCACGTCCACCATACCACGCCCACAGTGTGGTAGTAAATTTTTTGGAGCCCACCACTGCCTAGCTTGCAGTGAACACCACTTTAGTTAATGCTATATGATTTGAATAAGACTCTAGCCTTTCCATTGGATTGTCACCACAATTATTATTCTTCCGTGTCTAAGCAAGATGTGAAACTGCCAAAATGAAGGCACCTTTTAGTGACCACAATGATATCCTATGTCAGGGGTTCCCAATCTAAGACCATGCACCGGATCCGGCTCATGGTGCAATTTCATGTGCCCCTCACCCCTCCAAGGGCTATTGAGAAACAAAATGGCCACCCATTTGAAGCTGTTGGGAGAAAATGGCCACCCCCATCATGCAGGCAGGGCAAAATGGCCATCCAGCCCTCAAAGCTGACTGAAAGAGCATGACCCGACCGACCCCAGCTTGAAAAGGTTGGGAACCCCTGTCCTATGTGTTCATTCTTTGCTTGTCTTTGCAGTTACTGAGATGAATCCCAATGTGGTGGTGATCTCTGTCTTGGCCATTCTGAGCATTCTTCTGATAGGGCTGCTGCTTGTGACCTTAGTGGTACTTCGGAGAAAACATCTACAAATGGCCAGGTATTTATATATTTTTGCCTTGAAGAGCTAGGGACACTCTGTGAAGAGAAGAGGGAATAATTACACACAAGGTTGGTATGGAGTCTGAAGGGTCTTGTAATCCATGGAACCCAAAATATATCTCAACATAAAGTTTCTCAACCTCTGGTATCTTACATCCTACAACTGACTGTATCAAAGAGAATAAGCCCCACCATAAAAGAACCAACTTCCCACTTTCCTGAGCTTCCAGTTATTCTGTAATTATATTTATCATTTCCATTAAGTTAATGGGCAAAAGGAATTGACAATTAGGAGAACATTAAGCCAGGACCCTATTTGTTTTTACAACCCACATAATGCTCTATTTCACATGCGGTGGTGCTTTCGCCCTTTTTTTCCACAATTGGAAGCTCCATTACTTGAATGGGGCAATATCCAACCATACCTGTCAACCATCCTGATTTGGCCGGGATTACCCCGTAATTTGATGCCGATTGACGTCATAACCCGCCCCGTGCTGACAAAACCCCGTAATTTGGCAGCGGGGGAAAACGCTTTCCACGCATGCGTGGAAGCGCTACGCCGCTTGTTCAGCCCCTACGCAAGCGGCAGAGTGCTTCACCGCATGCGTGGAAGGGTTCTACACAAGTGTAAAACCCTTCCACGCATGCACGGAAGCACTATGCCGCTTGCGTAAGGGCTGCGCAAGCGGCGTAGCGCTTCCACGCATGCGTGGAAAGCGACCTGTACACAAGCGATCTGCGCAGGTCCTGTTTTTTCCGGGGCCGCGGGTTGACAGGTATGTATCCAACTTGTGCAGATGTGAGCTGGAGAATGAGTGATGTATGCACAGCACTGATACCCTAGGAGCAGTTACACTTTGCTTTAGTTAACAGAGGCAGTGGTGGGCTCCAGCAGGTTCAGACAGGTTCGGGAGAACCGGTAGCAAAACTGGCTGGCCCTGCCCATGGCCCCGCCCACCTCCTCCTCCTCCTCTCACTCCCTTCTGGATGTGACCAACATCCTTGATGCTGGGTCCGGGCACCCTGAATGGGGTGAGGCTGAGCCAGCAGTTCCTCTGCTGTAGTTACTCTTTAAAGGAAAATTAGAGCATCGAGGTGTAATTGCTAACTAATGGTCTGATGAAGTGGACTCGATCCACAAAAGCTCACATTAAAATACAGCAGTTTAACGACACACACCTAGTTGCTTGGCCATGGCCACAGGATTGGCCATACCCACAGGGTTTGCCACACCCACAGTGTGGAAGTAAAATAAATTGAAGCCCACCACTGAACAGAAGTATCCAAGTGTCCAAAGTCACTACTAGCATCCCAGAAGATTACACAAGAAACTTTGTTTAGGACATGGAGCATATGGGAGGGTGATTTTTTGATTGTATAACTAAGCCATACTTGCACTATGTCTATGTGCTATTGACTGAGAACTTCAGGTTCAAGGGATGTAGGAGCTACTGCTTGTAAAACAGCTTTTCTTGATGAGCTGTTTTCAATAAAAAAATCAATTTCCTTATGTGTTTATCCTTAACTGGATTAGCCAAGTAAATATTTGAGCCTTCTACTAGTACCTGCCTCCATTAAAAATGTATTTGCATGATAGTCAGTCCCTTTCATGATCCCTTCCTTTGTTAGAAATCTTTCCAAGCTAAGCCAGGTCACTCATCCTGAACATCTATCGATATCAGGAAGTCATTCATTTACTCAGTGTTAGGGAATATGTGGCCTTCTCGATGCTATTCGACTTCAGTTCCAACTAGCCCTAGAGAGTGAAAAATTCTGGGGTCACAGTCCGGTAGAATCTGGACAGCCACATGTTCCCAGCCCCTGATAATAACTGAAAGGCTTGTTTAATTAAGTCTCCTTATTACCTTACAAATCCAAAGACTACTGTTCATTAAAAATATGTTCCTTCTTTCCTTTGAAAGTTAAAGAAGTATGTAATTGCATTTCAAAGCATCTCTTTGAAGATTAAAAACAAGTGTTAATTGGGTCTCTAGCAGAC
This sequence comes from Bradypodion ventrale, assembly GCA_035047345.1. NCBI lineage: Eukaryota > Metazoa > Chordata > Lepidosauria > Squamata > Chamaeleonidae > Bradypodion > Bradypodion ventrale. Next base: position 239,885,476 of record JAWDJE010000005.1, read on the forward strand.
ATGGGGTTTTACCAAGTGTGGTGTATTCGGTGTATATTATAAATTACAGGTAAAATCTGCACACTAGGAGTACGACAGCTTCTTTAAATTGGATTCTTCTTTACTCTTATTTGCAGCTAGAGCTATTCAACATTCTTTCATGTTTCACTACCTGGCAATAGAGTTCTTCCTTTGATTTATAAGAAAAGTAGAAGCTAAAGAACAGCAAATAAGTATTTACTCATATGTTAAGGGCTGTGATCAAATCTTCTTTTAATTGCCTTTAAAAGGCCAAACCTCATAACCAATGTCAGAGATAATGGAGTTGTGGTCTGAAAGCCACATGTCTCTAGTCTACTGATTGTAACAAGCATGGGATATGGTTTGGTAAATCTTATTCAAAGATTTCTGTTAGCTTTATTAGTTTATTAGGCATTAGCTTTATTAACGTCAAGTGAAAAAAATGGTGGAAGGAGCTTATTGTGCAAGGAACATCATTAAAGGAGAATATAGCTGAGGAACTCAACCTCCTCTACACTGCTTGGAGGACCCTGAATAGGCTGAGGGTCGGGGTTCCTAAATGTAAGATCAACATGCTGAAGTGGGGGCTGCTGGCAGACAATGTGTGGTGCAAGTGTGGCAAGATACAGAATCCAGCTCATTTGCTGGTCTGTCGATTACTGCCAGAAATATGCACTGATGGGGACTTAAGCTTGGCCAACAACAAAGCCAAGAAAGTTCCAGGGTTTGATCGGGACATGAAAGAAGACTGTCAAGTGACTGCTGTTGACTTGATTCCATATAGCACTGTGTCTAAATTTATATCTGACAGTAATAACTTTGGTTCTTCCCTAAACCAGAGAGTGCGGTGCTGGAACATTTGTGAATTTTGCTTCTTTGGAGAGAGATGGAAAACTCCCATATAACTGGTAAGTGTATGACTACAGATCGACTTCTGTTGTGTCATTTGTCTTGGTACAGCCTTGGCTGTGGTAGGCAGTGAAAGCACATGTTGGCTTATCTTTCCCTAGTTGCATTTTATATAGCAGTGAAGAACCAGAAGCCTGATCAATAAAGCCATTAACAGTTCCACAGAAAGAGATACTTGCATATGGCAACAGGAGAATGCTTAACAGATTGTCAGTACCCTCAAGCCCTGTTTGCTAATTTCTTTGAAACTGCAAGGCAGACTGAAGGGTTACTACAAGGGCTTTGTGTGAGTTCAAAATGGATGTTTCTGAAATATTTGCAATTCAGGGGGAAAACATACGAATGTGTGCAACACACACACATACTCCATAGATCTTCTAATTAATCAAAATTGTATTTAGCTTGGAATGAGGCCTCATTGACTTGCTCTCAAGTACAAAGTACAGTACTGTACTAGCGCTTAGAAGCAAATTCTAAGAGCTCCATCCAGAATGTATTTCTTTAGATTCTCCTAGCAGCTGGGTGCACTGTTTCCTAGTAACTACTGGTTTTGTTAGTTATGTTTTTCCTGAAATCTGTCCTAAATAAAATCCCAAACAAGATTCCTATGTCTCATTAGGATCTGGATTTGATTTGTTGTTCTCACTTCCACCATTACCACCACTTATTGGCATGTGGTGAACCAGGACATGGAGTGGGTTCTCAGCTCCAAAATGGTGGAGGTAACACTTTACTTACTCTGTTTATAAATCACTTGTATCATTGCTACGGAAAAGGCGAAATAGAGGTGCAATGAAAAGATAAACATCTAGCAGTATCACAGCTATCTAAACTTTGGGTTGGTTTGTTGGATAGAGACACTATCAATTGTTTCTGTGAGAGGCCTCACCTAAGCTCAGATGTGTTGATTTCATCTTCTGATAACTTACAAACACAAATAATTATAAGCTAGGTCATATTCACTATTATTTATAGAACAGTGATACCGGAATTTTTCTGTACAGTACTTCTATTTGCCCTCAAACCTACGATAATAGTAATAGTAACAGCAATAGGAATAGTAATTACAATATGTATATGTGTGTCTCTCCATAATAGGTCCAAGACCATGCAACTTACTTTAAATACATGAATCATGGCATGGATATGTCTTAGAATTATTACGTTTTTTAAAGTGATCAATGAAGTGTAAATAATAATATTAACCTGTTGATAGATTGAAGTGCCATAATTGGTCATTAGGTGGCAGATCTCCCTAAACAGCTGAGAAAAATCTGTGGTCAGATTTGGGATTCACATCTTTCTTATACAAATCTCTTACCCCAGGGGCACCTAAACTATGGCCCATGGGCCCAATTAGGCCCATGCATATCATTAATGTGGCCCACAGTGAGTACCTGAACTCACCGTGGACTACCCCTCCACCTGCCCCCACCGCCTGATGTCAGCAGCGGCGGCAGCGATTGCACTTTGTCCTGGCTGCTCCGAGCAGCCTCTGGCTCGGTCCCATACCCTCTGCAGCCTGTGCTAAAGCCGATCGCCACATCATGGAAATTTTTGGACCCTCCTCTGTTTCAAAATCCACTGTGCTAGGAGAGCCTCCAGGTGCACCTGGGATGATGTCACCGCAGCGCACCAGGTTTACCCTTCCAGCGCCATAGAGTTTGAAACAGAAGAGGCTCCAAAAATTTTCACGATGCAGCAATCGGCTTTGGCAAAGACTGCAGAAGGGATGGGACCAAGCCAGGGGCTGCTTGGAGCAGCCAGGACAAAGTGCAATTGCCGCAGCCACCACCACCGCTGCTGATGTCAAAACTGTCAGCAGTGGAAGCAGCCCACCTTCGGCCCCCGCAGCTGTGTGTCAGGGGCAGGACCGGCCCACTGAAAAAAGTTTGGCCACCACTGTCTTACTCAGAAAATGTCATCTCTGTTGGTAAAGGAGAACTGGTTTCAAAACAGACTTCCCCAACTAGGTATTCACTAGATGTGTTGGAGTACATCATTCCCAGCCAGTGAGACCATTGGACATAATTGGTATGAATGATCTTGGAAGATGCCAGGCTGGCGAAGGATACACTGGAGACAGACAGATGTTCTAGGCAAGTGGTGTGAACCCTGCTGTCATTTGCTTAATTTTATGTGGCTGTCCCAGAGGCATGAAACAGTACATGAAGAGAGACCTACAGTGGCCACTATTTGCCACAACCTTCCATTTTCTCCAACTGAACTTGGAAAAGTTTCTTCTCAGAGCTGGAAATCCCATGGGATTCTGGGAGTTGCATTTCAAGCTTGGATCAAAGGAAAAGCAACCCTGCAGACACTTCAGAGGACAACCTCTTGTTTCTGAAACTCATTACTTTGCCTAGGATTGGACTGTGAGGAAGTCCATGATGTCATAGGTGGGATCATTTGCTTTCCCCAACAGTCTGGCTATACAGGTAGAATAAAGAGATTGGGTCTTTCAATTTTTCTTACAGACATCTACATGTGTCTCTCCTAGGAGGAAGGCCTAAACTGGAAGGTTTTGAATGTGCAGTACCTGGGCTTAGCTCTGCGTAGGTTTGTACAGAAAGAAAGCTCCCAACTAGCAGAATGGCATGAATACTAAGCTTGGATGAAGCAAAGTCTATTTAAACCTCAAAGCCTACTAATTTAGGCCTTCTTCCTAGGTGAGCCACATTTAAGTGTCTGTAAGACAGGGGTGGCCAAACTACAGCCCGCAGGCTGTATCCAGCCTGCAGCACCAAACCATCTCTGGCCCACCCTGCCCCTGCCATTACTAGAAAAGGAAGTAAAACTCAGCCATGCTGTAAATGCACCCATGGCTTTCATAAATGCAGTTATGACAGCCACGGACACTTTTTACAGTGGGAGGAACCACGTGACTGGCCCGCTGAACCACGTGACCAGTCCCCAGCATGAAAGGTTTCTCCACCCCTGCTATAGGATGTCTGTTTGTCCGATAAAACTCCCAAACTAGAGAATTATGGGATCTGCAGCTGTAGTCCCCCAAAAAATCCCATCCCTAGTAGAAGAGCCAGGCAATCTAGGTTTGAAAAAAGTTGACTGAAAGAACATAGTAGATGTCAAGCCTTTGGTCTGATTTCAATTTTTTTAAAAGCCATTCTGATCCAGCTTGGTACACCATCACACATCACTTCTACATGCATTCTGGATTGGTTAAAATCTGGCTTAAATGGCAGCCAGACTTTTAAGTGCTCTTCTGATATTATGGGGTGCTACCAGCTGAAGCAAATGGCAAAATCAATTTGCTGTGGCACCAGATAAATTCTTTTGATGGCAAAACTCCCAAACTCAATAAAATGCCCCCAGCAAGCTCTGTATATATTAATGCTACTAATGAACTAAGCAGAAATCAGGATTTCGTTTCTGTCTTACGCTCCCAGGAACAGATAGCTATTCAAAACAATCATTAATCTCTTTTCCGGAGCTTCTTTGATATATAGAGTATACATTAATGGCACCAAAGGCAGGAGATCAAACATACTTGCTAATTAAAGATCTAAGCCTGAATGATGTTAATGAGAAAAGTGAAAAGTGAACAGCCCTATACTATAAATATACTTTAGCTTCTGCAGCATGAATGGTGACACTA